>OZ014519.1:398369041-399569041 GCA_963966055.1 Lathyrus aphaca | reverse complement strand
CAAGATCATTATTTCGTAGGCAACCTCGAAGGGACTTATAATCTTTTAAATCTGTAGGGACTTGATGATTTATTTTGTAGGGACTTTGCTTAAGACATCCCCACTTTCGAGGGACTTGACCATTTATAAGGCAACTGAGAGGGGAAACCCTAGGAGGTGCAGATGGTGATCGTAGAACGATCGACTTACGTGTGTGAATTATTGTTTTCAGATATTTATCTTGAATTTAATTTTCTAAGTCCTTTTTATTTCATTAAGTCTTGTCACGCCCTAGGTTTACTAACCACACATTTATTTGCAGAAACTAAAAAGCGGAAATAAAGGCCCTACACTATTACATTAGGGAGAGGGGTACATTAATCCTTTAAAGGAGAATTGCAGAACATAAAAATGTGGAAAATTAAACCTAATGAACTATTACATAGGAGGAACAATTACATAATCGAAAATAAAAGCGAAAATATAAATTATTAATTCTATAAGAAAATAACTAAATAAAATCAAACTTAAGAAAAATAATTAATCGATTTTAGAAAGTCAGGGTTCATTTAGAAAACTAGGGTTTTTTAGAAAAAAAAAAAGAATCAGGATTTTAAGAAAATGAGGGTTTATTAGAAAAATCTTAACCTAATTACTAATTAATTTACAATCTAATTAAAATAAAAATTAATTTATTTACAAGAAAACTATTATTATTATTTTTAAGAAAAAAATGGTTAAGAATTTATTAGTGAGTTTATTGAAATAAAATGAGGTTATTAAGTTAATTAATTAGTTAGTAAGATAATTAGTTAATATAATATAATAATATAATAATTAAAACATAAAAAGAAAAAAAGAAAAAAAAGAAAGGAAAGGCGCTCAAAAATGAATATGGGGAGGCCTGGATTCGAACCCAGGACCCCCCCCCCCCTTACCAAACCATAGGCGTGTCCACTGGGCCAACCACACTTTTGTGAAATAAAATACAAATAATCAATTAAATAATAAAACCAGATTTCAAGAATCAGAAAGCGCGTGCTACATCATCTTCTTCGTTTGGCT
Source organism: Lathyrus aphaca (assembly GCA_963966055.1). NCBI lineage: Eukaryota > Viridiplantae > Streptophyta > Magnoliopsida > Fabales > Fabaceae > Lathyrus > Lathyrus aphaca. The sequence goes on along the minus strand of OZ014519.1, from coordinate 399,567,997 downwards.
GCCCATTTAGGCTATTGTGACAATCATCTGTAGCTAAAGGTTGTAGTGACGGATTTGGCCCGTCACTACATGTCCTGCACATAAAAAAAATGTAATACACAATATAAATCTGTTCTAAGCATGGAAATCAAACAAAGACAGTCCTATAAGTCTTATTAATCCATTGATTTCGTGTGAAATTTCCTCTATGCAATGTTCCCAATTTCGACCTCCAAAACCCTAATCATGGTGTGCTTTGAATCCTGCGATGAAACTCAAATCTAATGACCCAGGAAGCTTCTATACAACCAAACAAACAACATTATATGATCAAAATCAAATAAACAAGCATGAATCTATCAAATCTAAAATCAAGATTTTAAGACATAATGTAAATTCGGTCCACATGATTTATGAGTTCTTTGATGATGGTGATGATTGCCATAACTTCAGAATGCATCTAGGAAGGTAAAAGAACTAGAATGACCAAACCGAATGGTCAATTTTCTTGAGAATTTTTGAAGTGACAATGACTCTTTTTGTTCTGAAAATTTGTCCCCTAATGCTATGGCTTTGTTGTGTTTATATAAGATAAGGATTTAGGTCAGAAAGATGGGCCTTTTGGCAATGCGTTGAGGTTACTTGATTGTGAAGGAACCAATCATTCATAATTGTTCAAAAATCCTATTAGATCATACCAAATTGGGTTTGCATGAATTTGAATGATTCCCAATCAACTTAAATGCTAAATCTTTGATCCAAAAATAAGTATGAGATCAAATATTGGATTTTCATATTTTATTTCTATTAAAAATGAATTTTAATAATTAAAATCCAAAATAATATAAAATAAATGATAAAAATCAGAATAATGGACCATTGTGTCGTGTATGACCTTTTCTTCAAGTTTGGATTGTAATTTTTTGGGTCAATTTGGAAAAATCTTGAGTTTAGACCCTTTTTGCTTCATAAACCTCTTGAAAATTTCCCAACTTTGACAATGCATAACTTCCTCAATTTTAATTCCATGAAGGTATTCTAGGACTTTTTAGAAATCTTAGAGTGTACTATAATCAACCTTTTTGGTCCCATGTCCATATATTTTACCATTTTCAAATTATGAGCTTTGGAAAAAGTTGACTTTTTGTTGACTTTCAAAAGGACCTATAATGTTTTAGCTCATACCTTCCAAATGAAGCATTTTTGGACTTGGCTTGTGATACACAAAGTTGTAGGGAATTGAATTTCCTTCAAAATGAGATTTGGATGAGAAATATTTGATGAAGTATGTGAAAGTTATGGCTGTACAAAACCCTAATTTAGCAACTTCTAATTCTTGATGATTCTGAGGTTTCCTTGATGAATCATGATCAAACCTTGATCAAATGATGAGTTTCACCTAATAATCTTTATTTTGACCAAAAATCTTGAATTTTTACTTTGAGTTGACCACAATTGACCTTAGTTGACTTTCTGACCAAATTAACTGATTCTTAAGTATCTGAGCATCTGACTGACCAAACTTGTTGGGAAAGCTTTGAAACTTGATGTGAGGATTCGTTAAGGTATATGGAATGTTATGAAGTATACTTGAGGCTTTGGAAGTACATTTTTCTTGGGGAAACTCAAAACCCTAGTTCTAAGATCCATTGTTCAGGAGGAGGCTTTGTCTGATGAAACCTTCAATCCTTTTGACCAATTGAGAATCCTGTGACTATTAAGAGACATCTTGAAATATATATTCTTGAATGTGGGAGGGAAAATTTTGGGGTACAACATCAATGAAAAGACCCTAGGAACCACGATAGTTGTCCAATTATTCAGCTTGAATCTAGGAGGGAACTTGCGCACAAAGTCGGTGACGCTCTTGCTACTTCCAGCTTCATCTATGGATGCCAAAAATTTAGCATTCTGGAACCCATCACTGTTGAACTTGATTGCATTAGGTTTCTTCTGCCGATCATTTGAGTTAGGATGTCTAGATGGATGATAACTAAGCCCAAAACGTTCACGCTTCTCAACAACGTCCATAACCTTGCCCCAACCGGGAAGGGTGCCCTTATCTAGTGTATCTCTTGCACTTTTAAAAGATGACAAGACTGCCCCTGGCGACTTGTCCTTGTTGGTAGTAGCAGATCTAACTTCTTCGAACTCAAGAGAACGCAACAACACCTCAACTATGCCTTCTTCCGTCTCTACATATTTAAAGGAAGAGAGCTCGCTCACCTAAAGATCCTCTTCACCGCATACGATGAACAACTGATTTTCATATAGAAATTTAAGCTTTTGATGCAGCATGAATGTAACTGCCCCAACAGAATAGATCCATGGTCTACCTAACAGACAACTGTAGGTGGGGTTGATATCCATTATTTGAAAGGTGATGGTGAATAGATGTGGGCCTAATTTAATGGGTAAGTCCATTTCCCCAATAACCAGCCTTCTTGAACCGTCAAAGGCTCTCATAATCAAAGCATTTGGTTTTATTTCAGACCCATCTATAAGCAATGTGTTCAACGCATTCTTGGACATTATATTGAGTGAAGATCCAGTGTCGACGAGAACTCAGGATAACAGGGTATCCATGCATGTATCTGATATGTATAGTTCTTTATTATGGGCAACTCCTTCAGGAGGTAACTCTGCTCCATTAAAACCCAAGTATCTACTGGCGATAATGTTGGCAACTACATCGTCAAATTGGTTCACATGGATGTCATGCATTACCTGAGTCGCGTTCAATACTTTTAAAAAGGCCAACCTATGTGCTGGAGAACTCATAAGTAAAGATAAGATTGAGATCTTGGAGGGTGTCTACCCCAACCGATCTACAATCTTAAAATCACTCTTCTTAATCAGCTTGAGAAACTCTTGGTTTTCCTCATCGATCACTTATTTCCCTTTAGAATCATCCATATGTGGGGGAACTGATACCCCCAGAATAAATGCAGAACTAGATGTAGATGCCCCTTGTTGCTGAACAGGGGTTGTTGGAATGGAATTTCCTTTGGGAGTTTCAATTGTTGGCACCTGAATTACTTTTGTAGTGACCTTGGGAGCGAATACTCTTCCACTCTGAGTCATGCCTCTAACATCAGCTATGTTCTCAATTCAGATTCTGAGAACTGTATTTCTTTGCCCCTGAGTATATAGTAGGGTTGTAATTCCAAGGCACCACCTTAGAACTTTCATAGGGAAATGGTCTAGGCACACAAAAGACGATGGGTTGGATCTTATTCTTTGGAGTCTTAGTGGGGACGTTTCTGTAAACGATTGTGAATGGTTCAATAGTGGCCACTTCTTCGATGGATCTAGCCCTAGTAAACCAGACCACGCCTTCACTCATCAGAATCTGTATACAATCCTCTTAGCTTTCAACACTAATTAAGATCTGTCTCGCAAATAAGGAACCCATCATGGAGTAATGGCAATAACCCATGTTCCTCCAGTCTCTCCGTCACCACATACATAAGGGCTTTCATCAACATCTTTGATCAACTCATCCCCTGTTTCCTCTTCAATTGCATTGACTGTCGGTCCACTGTGAGTAGGTAGATGATTGGTTTGCACATTTGGTTTCTCTTTGGTGAATGATAAAATTTTCTGATCAATGAGTGTCCTATATACCCAACATGATGAACACATGATGCATTTGGATTATGCCTTGGATTTTATGGAAAAATGGCTGGCAAAATCTGTTTTGGTACAATCGCTCCTTTATAGACAAGGTAAGGAAATAACTCAATATATGATACCAAAATCTTATCAAAATTTTGGAATTTTCCACCCCAACGTTTATTCCAACCCTGCTGATTCCCGTCATTAGATTTTAGTGTTGATGCTAAGGCTAATTTTGAGAGGTTTGAGCTTACAGAGGCTTTTGTTGTTGTTGCGGCTGATACTGATATGGCGGTTGTTGATATTGAGCAGCGACAACATAGTGATACAAATAATATGGCGTCAGAGCCATGATAACCTTGTATTGAATAGGAGCGCTTGATGTTACTGCGTTGGCTTCTACTTCTTTCTTCTTAGTAAATCCGCTGGATGGCTTCTTGGAGGTTGATTGTTGAGCAGTACTGGGGATCTTCCTTGTTTTTAGCCCATTCTCGACACGTTCCCTAATAGCCACGATGTCAGCAAAATTTGAAGACGAACTACCAACCATCTTCTCATAGTATAATCCTTGCAAAGTGCCCATGAAAATGTCAACCAAATCTGAGTCAGACAGAGCGGGTCGAACTCGATAAGCCATTTCGCGCCATCTTTGCGCGTATTCTTTAAACGTCTCGCTGGTTTTCTGAGATTGATTTTGTAACTGAAGTCCCGTTCGAGCCATGTCCAAGTTGTATTTGTACTATTTTAGAAAGGCCTTAGATAGATTCCTCCATGAACGAATCTTGTTGCGTTCCAGACCCATATACAAGTCAAGAGAAGCCCCATATAGGCTATCTTGGAAACAATGTACTAGCAGATCATCATTGTCTATATGAGAAGTCATTTTTCTGCAATACACTGTAACATGACTTGTTGGGCATCTCAAACCTTTATATTTTGGAAAATCCGGGACTTTGAACTTTTTTGGCAACACGACATTTAGAACTAAGCACAAATCTTTGGCGTAGATACCAAAATCTGAGAAGCCTTCGGTTGCTTGAATTCTCTCGTCCAATAGCTTGTAATCAGCAGGTTTTCCTTGATTAGGAACATGGAGGCTCTGATTAGCATAATGAATTTCTGGATTAGTGAACTGTGGATCTACTTAAGTGGGCACTTGTGGTGAAGCAAATTGAGAAGGATCTCTCTACCAGCATTAATCATTTACCCAGAAACCTGACCCCACTTTGTTCCATGCGGATAATCGAGCGGAGGTGCCATGGTAATGGAGGATGCCCCAGGTTAAGGAATTGCAGTATTGTTGTTCTGAACAACAGGTAGAGTGTGTTAAGGTGGGATTGACAAGATGATACAAAGACCTCAGTATGTTGGCTCACCATTATCCGGAGCTTCGACATCAGTTGAAACAGGGTTTTAATGGACTTGGTCTTGCATAATTTTATGATTGTCAACATTGACCACTGAAGGCTGAAGATGATTAGGCATTCCCCATGGGTAGGCAACAAAGTTCATATTAGGCCCAAGCATAGTGAACGACTGATAAGGAATGAAAGCTCCCCCATTAACAGTCTGAGGAGTGTAGTTTGGAGGCATTCCTCATGGGTAGGCAGCACCAAACCTACTTTGATAGGGATGAGAGCTTGGTTGACTAACAAGTGGTTGAGTAATAATATGAATCAGAGTTTCACCCGCAACAAGGGTAGAGTTGGCAACAATAGTGACAACTATGGCATCAATGGCAGTCACAGTAGTAATAGGAGTAGTGGCAGCATCCCTCTGAGCTCGTAGGAATTCCATGATGGTATCCATGTTACCTTGGAATTGATCCATCCTCCCTTGTACTTGAGCCAATGTTTCCCTGTAAGCAGCATTCTCAATCTCGTAGTCGACCATGATTCTTGTCTTGTTAGATCTGGTAAAGTACCAGTGTCGAGTCGTCGTCGTTAACTGGACAGTACGGAGAGAGGTGACATTAGTATTTTGTTTTTTGGATGAAGGACATGCATATGTGTGCACGAGTGAATGCAATGCATGCAAAAATTAAATTTTTTAATTCCCAGGGATTCTCAAGTTTTAATCTTTGTTATGAGTCATCATAAAGCTTATAAATAAAGGCAAAAGGTAAAAGCAAAACCAACAACTCATATTATTCAATAATGCAGAATAAAGAGTACAATTGTTAAAACTTAAAGATTTTCCTCTAGGGATACAACAAAATCAACTTTGATTCTTGCAAAAACAACCCTATAAACAAATAAAAAGTGAAAAACAACCCTTGAAGTGTTGCGCGGAAGCATATCAGCATAAGCATCTGCCAAAAAATCTGGAAGGTCTTCGAGTACATGCTCGACAAATCTGGATAAACGGGTGTGCCTATCATTCCAATATTGCGCATCCTTGGTGAGATTATGCAACAAGGAATGATTAGGTCCTTAGATGAGAGGGTGAAGGAAGGCTTCTTTCTGGTCTAGGATGCATTGGAGATCATTACTCTTCCTTTCCCACTAAGTACTCTCTAAGTCAAGCTGACTGATTTCCTCTCAACTTTGGTGCCTTGATATTGCAACCTCTAGATTTCACTAAGAGCTTGGTCAATTTCTTCATGGCATTGAGAGAGATCTTTCACTACCTTAGCAACACTATCTTGCTCAATCTTCAGTTCCCTCTTGTACTCCTCTAAATGCTTTTTGAGTGCTTTAAGTTGTTTTTTTTGTAGCTTTCTTCTATCTTTTAAGCTTGATTTTGAGCATTGACAAATTGCTTATTTTCTAGAACTTGCCCATCATGAGTACTCTTCAGAGCATCACCTACTTTTCTTCCCTTGTTTTCTTCAACATCTGCAACTTTGAGTAAGCATTATCTCTTCTTGTTGAGGTCAACTCACAAGTCTTTCTTCTCAGAAGTGAGTTTATCAAGGTTGGATCGGAGATCAACATTCTCTTTCTTTAACATCTCGATAGTCTGCCTGAGTTGATCAATTTCAGAGATGGAAGCATCAATAGGTTCAGGTGACTTATCCTTCAACGAAAGCTGGGATGGAAAAGGAAATAAAATCTCTTTTTCTCTTTCTTTGACCCATTGTGTTTAGGCTTCCTTTTGTATGCAACCCGTCCTACCTAACTCATTTCTTCCCTCAATGTGAATATGTGTCCAGGCAGTAGCGATTCTCTTTAATAGACCTTGATCATTAGTCCCTTCGTATATGATGAAACTCACCAACTTCTCAGTCCCTTCGTGTATGATTTCATAAATTCTAGTGTACCACAATATGTCATCACTGTCGCAATGCGAAAAACAACCGGAGAAAAAGGATGAACAGAAGAGTCGCCACCGAACATTTTTTATCCTCGAAGGGAAAAGATAACAATCAAAGAAAACCGGGGGGAAAGGAAAGGAATGGTCATCGCAACCAAATCCGGGCTCGGGATTCGGTTATGTGAAGGGAAGGTATTAGCACCCATTCACGTCTGTCGTACTCGACGAGATCCACAGTTGATGTTTTGCTCAAAGGGTGTAGTTATCTGCTCCATATACTGCTAGCTGGAAAGAAAGGAAAAGAACGAGAAACGATAGAGAGAGAGAGAGAGAGAGAGAGAGAGAGAGAGAGAGAGAAACAAAGGGGGAAGATAAGGAAGTTGACTTGAGAGGACATCGCCTCCCAGCCTGACGTATCTCATCGAGAATGATAATCAGAGTCGACATAATTCTAAACAGAACGAGGATTGTGGTTGCTAGGCGTCGCGCCTATGCCTACGTATCTCATATGGAATGAGAATCAGACTATCATAGTTCGGCTCACTACGGGTTGCAACTTGTTTGTTTTTGTATTTTTTAGATTGACAGTGTCGGTGTTCACGTTCCAGCGGTTAGGGCTTGCCTACTCGCTGAATCAAGGCTTGGGCTTCGCCTGTTTGTGGTAGAACGGAACTGACATTTCAGGGGTCTGCAGCGGAGTATGAGGTGAGAAGAGAAAGACGTATGAAGCTTGTTTCGTGTATTTTAAAGAAGTATTTTGACTTGTTTTATTTGTAATGCACATCGTGCTAAAGACTATGACATAAGAGTGAATATTTTGCGCAAATGATCCAAATGTCTCGCGCACAAAACATCATAAAGTGGGTTTGGATCTGCATCCGTTCACTCTTTCCCATGTTCTTAAGGCTCGTGGCACACGATGCACATTGTATTTATTAAGTGTGTTTTATTTTCTTTGTAGATGAGAAAAGTGACTTCAAGGTTAAAAGAGAAAAACTAATGGGAGACTAGACATTACTCCTAATGTTAGCATGCAGTGATTGAACCTATAATTGAGGATGAAAGGGGAAGTCTACCTAATACTATCATGCAAAGGTTAGTCCTATGTAATGTTTTCTAACTTATCTAACTTGGACAAGTTAGAATATGTATCCTAATTAGGGAGCAAAAGCTTAAACAAACAATACAATGATATCATATATCAAAGTAAAAGAATAAGAAAGATGTGAATGTGATCACATAAGCGTCAACATCGGCCGATGTGAGCTAACACAATGAGTGGAGATCGATTGCAGACCCTCCTTCCACTTGGACCGACTCGATAACAAGAGGAGGTAATGTTCAAGGCTTCAATCATGTAATGAGAGCTATAAACGACTCAAATAATAATGACGGGGGTCGATTACGAACCCTCCTTCCATCCAATGCCTTCTTGGAGGTCTTATAGGGGAAATGGGAAAGGGATGCCTCTCAGAGGTCTTAGGCACAAATGTAACAAGCACAAGCAGGGCCTCCTTTGAGGACTTTAAAGCAGTAAACAGAATTTCCCACCTAAAGTAGGGACTCCCAGTCATGCATCTTTATTCCTACTTCTCATGTTATTTGAAAGCAGTAAAGTGCAGAAGTAAAAGGAATTGAAATGACAATGCGGGATGATAAGAGAATGTGGAAATGTAAATATCGCACCATATAAGCTTACCTCGCAAGCAAGCTCAACGTCTTGGGTTGACATGCAAACATGCTCAACTAGCAAATAGTTGATGTTTATGCACAGGTAAAGGTTCTAAAATCATCCTAAAATGATGCTAATTATCATAAAAAAATGACCTATAAATGATCATGCAAATGCAAGTTAAACATAGCATAAACCAAACAAATCAGCAACTACAACATCATTTCATCCACAATTCAATTACCACATGCAACTACACAAAACAACTTATTACAGCAACCAAACAGCAAGGCAACGGGTGTTAAAGTGCAAAAACAGGGCATGACAACATACATTTAACAACTTACAGACATAAATGAAACAATGAAAAGTTGGACAAAATTGGATCATACATCATGGAAACACATGCACAACAAATACATGGTCATGTACCAAATAAACACCCCACTAAAAATGCATCATAATTAGTATGAATGAACATGGACATGTGTAAGTGCAAACACTTCAAACCATTTTGCATCAATGAATTTCCATACAAATCAATATGCATTTTCAAAAGATGAACAATTAATGCAAGCAACATTCCCAAAGTAGGAGCATGCATCACAATGCATCTTAACTGATGCAAACATCAACACCAATGTGCAAACTTAGAGAGCAATCATGCATCAAGAATGTGTGCAAACATACATGGATTATGCACTCTCATTAAGCAATATGCAACATATTCAATTATGCACATGAGTTTCCAAACGTGTATCAAACATGAAACAAAATGAAACATTACTTTCATCAATTATTATCATGCCAACAATTAGGTTTAATCATGGGAACACCACTCACAACACACCATAAGCATAAGTATGCAAATATGCCAAACATCAGAAATATCCTAATGATCCATGATGGTTGGAGTTGGAAAAGATACCAAAAATGCCATAAAAAGCAAATATTTTTCATTCTCCTTCAGTGGTAACTGATTATCACTTGGGTGTTAACTAGTTACATAGTTCAAAAGCTGAAAAACTATGCTAAAATTAACGTGGTAACCGGTTAATATCCAAACGGTAATTAGTTACAAAATGCCCAGAGGAAAAAATCTTGCATTTTTCAGCACCTTTCCAAAAGCAACTTATCCAAATAAGCCTTAATGCAATGCTTATCAATTATACACAAATTTTACACCTAAATGCACCAAATCAACACCAATTAACACCATAAACAGATCAAGATCCCAATACCTAAAGATCTAATTATCTAATGCATCAAAAGTAAACAAAATGCGATGAAAATACGTGTAGAGAAATGCGAAATAACTTTAAAACACAAGTGATTATGGATTTTGCCAATCTACAAAGCTGAGATTTGCTTTGGTAATTGTTGCAAAGAGAAATCAACTCTCAATCGACGAGAAACGTCCAGAAATCCAATGCTCTTCCGCAAGAATACGCAAAATAGATGCGATTTGGTGAAAACCTTGTAAAAAGCCTTCCAAGAATCACCTCCAAGATGTGAATTCAACTCCCAAACAGTAGCAAATCCTTCAATAATCCAAGAAATCAATGAAAGTATGGATGCTTAGCTTCAAATCCAACAAGTTTCAATGAAAAACTTGAAGAATTTTGGAAGATGAAGCTTTGTGTGAGGTTTTGGAAATGAGAGAAAAATTAGAGAAAAATTGAGAGTGATGAGAGAAATTGTGAAAAATGAAGTGTCTATCTAGTGAGGCTTGGAGCAAAAATGTTTATATATCCCTTAGGTTTGGAGTATGGTTTGTGCTTGGAGTGAGGTTAGAAAATTAACTTGGGAATGAAGTTAGGAAATATGGTTAGGGAGTTAGTTAAAAAAAAGTTTCTAGAACCTTCCTTTGGAAAGTTGTGGATTGTTCTAGAATATTCCTTTGGTCCAAGCTAAAATGAAGTGGTAAATTGAAGTGAAAAGTGGGAAAACCCCTCCATGCTGAAAATTTGAATTTTGTGGCAAAATTGCATGTGGTAACCGGTTAGCACTCATGTTGTAACCGGTTACCTAGTGCAAATTTTGAATTTTTCCTTTTGGTGAGAAATCTTGGAAATCCGGCTCCGGCCATTTGTTATGAGCTTATTTTTCTTCTAAAGCCCATCCTTTGACATTGTCATTGAATAACACCTAATATGAGTTAAAAATTGCTCTAACACTCGAAAGGAAATGTTATGATGAACATTGTTCGGTATTGAATTGCCAGGCAAAATAAATGTCGGAGCCTCTGATGATCAACTGTTGAGAAAATATTTAACATGAGTTCGTCTGAACTAGAAAAATCACCTTGATCTCATGCCTTGGGAAAACTAATGATGCATGTATGATGTTTATGACCTAAATGAAAATGAATGAAACATAAGCTACTTGATGTTAGTAATAAATAAGAGGGTAAATTTTGGGGTGTTACAATAAGCTGTCAGAGACATGATTCTTTGGGACCACTTGAGGTTTTCCTTGTTCTCAGCAAAGGGACCCTGGTGAGGCAAGTGAGACATGAACCAACAGTGTAGCATAGGAGCATATCAGATGATAGTTCCCTTCTTCTTCTCATTTCTCAGATGGATAGAATGATAATGTCACACCCTAAATTTTGACTGATTTTTTTTTAAAGATTTTTCATTCATCTGACACATTTTTATTGCAATATTGATAGTCAATCATCTTTGCATTTTAGTAATCATTAATCATTGAATTTTCTATTCAATTTTATCATTCAATATCTTTTTTATTTTATTCTTGATTTTAGAGCTTGTTTCGATTTAGAAATAGAATTTTTATCTCATTTTATAATTTATTTATTTATTTTAATTTTTTTAGTTAAATACTATTTTAGATCATTTTAGGATTAATTTTAATTTGAGAGTCTAATTTAGTTTTATTTATTTTAGATTTAATTAGATTCGATTTTTATTTTATCTAGTTTTAGTTTAATTTAGATTTTAGTTTAATGTTAAGTATTGGATTAATTTTAATTTAGTTTAATTTTATTTCTAATTTAATTCAAATTGTTTTTTTGTTAATTTAAATGGGTTAAATATGTTTTTAGTCCCTATAAATATCTCAATTTTTAATTTTAGTCCCTATTAAGAAAATAAGATATTTTAATCCCTACAAAATTATTATGCACGTAGTTTTAGTCCCTTCTGTTAAACCGATGTGTATTTTTAAATGATTATTTTACAAACATCTTTAAAATGTTATAAAAAGTTTCTCGAAAAAAAAACTCAAAATTTGATTTCTAAGTCGAGATTTTCATTACTTTTATCATTATATTTCGAAATTTAAAAAATTCATATTTAATTGTTCTCATTTTAAAAAATTCTAAAATTTAGTAAAGAAATATGTTATAGTATTCTAAACATGGATGAAAAAAATTATTCAAAAATTTAAAAGTTTAAGGGTAATTAATAGTTTTCAAAATTTTAGAAAACAACAGAAACTAAAATTGCATGCATATAAAATTTGTAGGTAACAAAATTTATTATTTGTTTTTAATAGGGACTAAAAATGAAAATTGAGATATTTACAGGGACCAAAAACATATTTAACCCAATTTAAATTTAGTTTGTAATTTAATATTTTAATTTAATTAGTATACTTTTAATTTAGTTATTTTATTTGGTTTAGTTTGTAGAATTAGTTTAGTTAATATTCAATTACTTTGTATTTTAATTCAATTTATATTTTGATTAGTTTTTTTTATCAACTTATTAAAATTAGCTTTGATAAGTCCAAACATTACAACCCAAAAGCTTACCCTGCATACCCAACGTTACATCTGGAAACACTACCACAACCATTGACCAAGACAAGACAAAATTCTTCAGCCATGACTCTGCAACATAGAACAGAAGTCCAAACACAAAGCTCCAAACATTACACTAAATTAGAAAAAGCCAGACCTGCACCATTGTCTAATAACAACTGAAACCTGCGGTGAGTAATAACAAATGCAACAAGGGAAAATTAAAAAATAGAGAGGGAGTTTGTTTTAATAAAAGGAGGAGGGTTCTACACATAAAGGGAGGAAGGAAAAAAAACAGGAGGAACCTTGAAACTCTGCAATTTGAAACTTACCTCACCACTCAAACTCCTCCCACACCCTTTAATCTCCTCCACAACATCCCTAGTCATCAATCCAAAAAAAACAAACCTAAGGAATCCAACGGTTCCATTACCACTAAACCCTCACCTTTGAATATGCAGAAATATCCTCCTTCGAAACCACAACTCAGAAGCCACCTTCATACAGTATTCCACCTTACTTCTGCAATTTCATAAACACACACAACCATCTCCACACGTGAAATCATCACCTCTTTCGCTTCAACATTTATCACTACTACTAACCAAAATCAACCATCGCCCTTCAAACTCCCATCGCCACCATCACTCGCTCACCCACCGCACAGACCATTCGCCGTCGTGCTATTCAGAGAGATTGACGGAGAGAGTTTAGTCGCCGGAGAAGAAGATATTCGATCAGAGAGAAAAAACCAACGCCGGAAAGTGAATACGGGGAGGATGGCCGGAAAACGAGAGAGGATCCGAGGGAGTAAAACCGATGCCGTTTCCGAGCAAAGAAAAGGAAACCGTAGATAGAAGAATAGGATTGTGTGTGGGGGTAATTTGTTTATGAACAGTCGCGTTAATCCTCCTTTTTTTTTTCCTTTTTAATTGTTTTTTTATATCTTTTGTTATTATTCAACTTTGACTAATTCTTAATTAGGTTTGAATGTTTCACTTTCACTCATATATTATTTTTTTCTATTTCTTTCATCAATTATTAATTAGATTAGGTTTTCTTAGATTTTATATTAGTACTAGTTTAGAAAAATTTAAGGAAATAAGTTAGTATTATCAAAAATATTAAAAAAAATATTGATAGTGTATTTAGGTTTCTGTTTTCTTTTTTTAAAAACATAAAAATCTATAAAAAAAAATACTTTCTTAATTAATTTTGATTTAATTTAGGTTTTAATTTTAGAACACTTAGACTTTATCATCTATTATTTAGTTTCATTTGTTATTATTTTAGTAGTATATTAGGAAACAAAACCCAAAAAAAGTTTATCATTTTTTTTTATATATTATTCTTAATAAAAAAGGTTTAGTCTAATTTATTTTCTTTTGATTTTATTTCCATATAAAAAGATCTCTAAAAAAAATAATTAGTATGATATTTTCAGTCAATAAGAGTTTATTTTCATTTATTTTCTTTTGATTTATTTCCTATTTTATTTTATCTTTATAACATTAAATTTTCAAAAAGATTATTTGCTTAGTCTTTAGTTTTATTACTATTTTTATTTATTTAGTCTAGCTAGTTTATTATTCTAGTTATTAAAAAACTCAATTTTTTTTTAATTTGTCTATTTTATTTTCATTTCTGTTGTTTAGACTTTTTAATTAAAGTATTACTTTAGATATTAAAAATACAAAAAAAAAAGATAAGTTTAGTTTTTACAATTTCAACTCGATGTAGTTTTTGTTGGAATCTTTGATGATTTTCCTTTGTTGCCCTGTCAAGATAACCTTAGTGTCGATGGTCTAGTAGTGTGGGTCCACGAGATGCTTTTTCTCATTGGGTCCATACGAGGACCTCAATCAAAGTAGATTCATTGGATGAAGTTGACACCCGACAAGCAGTTTCGCACGTGGAAAATAGTCTGATGGGTCTGTGACTTTGATAATCTTTGTCATCTCTTTTCCACGATTTTGTACCGTGTATGTCATTTTTCAATTCACGATGTTTTTCCGTGAGCGTACTCTCGTTTTACTCGTTGTCTGATGCTTGTTACCCAATCCAAGGGAAGAAAATGTTTGTTGACTTATTGTCATTTACTCGTCACTTATGTGTTTCTATCTTAGTTTTCATCTTTTAATCTTTTTCACAAGCTTTGCATTCAAGCTTTTCCTCATTTTACCCGTAGTTTTCCGAACTACGGCGCTCTGACTTTTCCATTGCACGAGGGAATACGTAGTCACGAGGTTTATCCTTGGCGAGCACATGTTTCTTTTTCTCTTTTTTCATCTTTCATTTCTTTTCTTCTTTACCCTTTTTAGCCCTTTTCATTTTTAGTTTTGTTTCCATTCAGTTAGCAAACAATTAAGCACAATAACATAGATTTTACAAGAGGTTCCCGTAGAGTACTACAGATACTTAGGATGCTAGCACCTTCCATATGTATAACCAACCCCTGTACCTTCAATCCCTTACTGCTTAGCTTTTAGCCTCATCTTCTAGCTTTGCATATTTTTAGGTCGATATTTTCCCCTTCCCTTGGATAAATTAAAGTTCGGCGGTGAACATTTATGATTTGCGGTACAAGTTAACTTAATAGCTTGGTATCTGATTCTCATCGCGACATATAAGTATCAGTAAGAAGTAGAGGAACAATGTTCTTTGTCAAGAAGATACAAATTGTAACCTTGTCTACAAAGTTTTACATGTTGGGAAACAACATAATAACATACACGAGGAGAGAAACCACAACGTTGAAGTTAATCCAATTTTTAGTCTTAGCGAGATAACCAACTTTATCTAATAGAAATTTCAGAGGGAAACCCCGGGTACCACCCTTTGATTCAAATTAGCTTCCAGGTTAGTCCTATGATACAAAAATGAATAGATATAATTACCTGAAACCAATGATTTGAGTTTACAAAACCAATGCAATAAATGGAGACATTAGGATTATGTTTAGTCGTCATAGGGAAGAACGTCAAACTAAGAGCACTTAATGAGACAAGAACGATGTCGTCAATAAAAGGTCTGATATGTGTAGGAAATTGTGCAATGTACTTGTGAGATGGTTTTTTCTTTGACGTCTGTGATAACTGTGAACATGGCCTCTTCGAAGATTTCTGAGAATTGTTGTGTGATTGTTCAACATACTCATGATACGAAGGATCATAATAAACATCATACCCAACATGTTTTTTTCCCTTTTTTCTTCACTCCTCCTTTGGTCTTTATCTTCTCAGGTGGTGGTACCATCTTTGTTTTAGTGGGGTAAGCTATTTCACACACCCTACTTTTTAATGCTCTCTTACCTGCAACATCTAATGAATGAAATTGTTTCCACAATGCCTCAATTGCATTTGTCATATCCAACTCTGCTCCTTCCTCTGTGTGCACCTCTTGTTAACCTTCCATACTTAGTTTCCTCCAATGGATATGAATAGCATCTATTGGTATTGGTTCACCTCTCAATGTGTATTTTTCTAACTCACAGGCACAAGGTAAACCATAAACTGTTCTACGAAAGCACCTGCACATCTGGGTGTTTGTACCCAACATGTTAACCCTGTGCCATTCTTCACCAATGTGATGCAAAGCTGCTGTGGATACTGAATTAACCAAACTCACATAAAATGGTCCTCTATGGACATGCTCAACCTCGTAAAAACTCTTCTGAAATGAAGCTCTAATATTGCCCACTTGAATCTTGATGTTGCCATTCATAGCCTCCCATCATTTGACCAAATCACCTAAGTTGTTCTCCAACATCTGCTTCAACTTCCAATGCGTAGATTCAACTCTAAAAAGAAAAAAAAACAATATCATTACTATTACTATAAAATAACTATGTCTAAAGCCATAAAAAACAAAATACATTACCTGTTAGTCGTGACATTGCCTAAATGCATTACTTTATTGATCCAAGCTTCAACAAATCTATATCTATGAGGCGTCAACCATGTGTCTTTCACATAATCAATAAAAGTTCCATAATCCAAACAAGCATTCTCAAATAATTTCAATCTTTGATAATACTCAACCTCATCACTAGCCACAATAAGTTCGTAGAAAAGCCTCTTTATCGGTTCTCGCATATCGTCCACAACATACTCCTTGCATTTCGCTTTCACATTCTTGGTTATGTGAAATAGACAAAGCATATTAATTGTCGTTGGAAATACAGTTTCAATTGCTTTCATCAAAGCAAGATCTCTATCGGTTAAAATTACTTGGGGCCATAACCCTTGTTTCGTGAATAACTGTTTCAGTTTATCTAGTACCTGACACAAAGTCTCTGTTTGCTCAGATTCCATATAGGCAAATGCAAAAGCAAATGTTAATTCGGTTGATGTGACACCAACTATTTCAAACATAGGTTGTATATACTTAATGGTTTTATACGTACTATCCATAATCAACACAATCGGGAACATATTCAATAATTTCAGAGTCTGGATGGGCCCAGAAGATGTCTTTCACAACTTCTGATTCATCTTTTTTCCTATTATAATAAACATAATTCGATTCATCAATTAACTTAATCAAATGTTGTATTTATGTTCTACTTCCCCTATGTTTATATATTTTGGTGATTCGAGTCACATTGTTTGGATCTCGCTCTTGCAAAGACAACAATATATGTCTTGGAGGAACACGACGTTTTGACAAATCTAAAATATGTTGTTGGTCATCTTTAGTGAGTCGGCTAACAAATGCATGACCTTCAAATCTATCTGGTAAACCATGGTTGTGAACTCCAAATTTTACATCGATTTTCCAACCAGAACCATCCTTTGAAGGTGTTGATCTAACTTTGAAAGGACACTCACATCTTTTGGAAGCACTTTGTGTTTCACTTTCTCGTTCTTTGTCCTTTCCACCTCTATCGCAACCAAATATAACTTTGTCACTTCTTCCTCTCTTGCCTGTCTTTATGTCCAAACGAGTGATTATAATAGTAACCTTATTTCTGAGTCCAACCTCCCTGATCTATCGAGTCGCCTCTTCTCTTGTAGGAAATTTTTGTGTAGTAGATAATATCTTTGTAGTATCTACTTTTGAGTCATCCTTCGCGCATATCATCAAAGGCAGATTCTTGTCTCCTAAAAAAATTGTAAATATTAATTATAATAAAAAAAATTATACGAACCGGATAACCCAACATAGCTAGTTCCGGTTAAGAAATTCCAAAACCGGATAACACAAGCGTGTTACTCCCGGTTTGGAAATTTCATGAACCGGATAACCTAACATGGCTACTTCCGGTTTGTAAATTTCTGAATCGGATAACCTACCCATTGTACTTCCGGTTCGTCTCGTCCAATGTCAAAAAATATTATTTTTTTACTCTGACTTCGCGGTAAAATTTAAAAATAATTAATTATATATTAAAAGGGCAAAATTGGAATATTGGAAATTATGTAAGGGTATTGGGATAAATGTAGGGGTACAAGGTTTAACTTTCTAAGACTTGGCATATGAAAAAAAAGACTTTTTTTCTTAAAAAAAACACACCAGCCATTGTCCTTTTCCTAGAACGCGATATTGCTCCTCCCTCACCTTCTTATTTGTTCAAATCACGATTTCACTTATTCTCAAGAAAAAATGGAAACATCAACATCAATTGTGTATTTCTATTTCCAATTTCAAATTCAATTCACCCAATTCTCGTCTCAATCTCTCTTGTTTCTGAATTCGATTATCTCTCTATCTCGGCTTGTTTTTGTGCGGAAGCTTAAGAACGATAAGGGAATGATGATGAAAGGTGAGTGTTGCTATTATTCAGGTTTCAAATTACAGGTTGGTGATTTGTGTGATTCATGAAGGTATGAACTGAGGAATGAAAGAGGTATTGATATCGATTATTTGAAGTTGTTTGTGGCTAAAATATGGTGTTTTCTTATCTTCTTTGTTTTGCAGCAAACCCTTTGTTTTAAAGCAAAATTTTCAAGTTCGTTGTTTTGAGTTATC
This sequence comes from Lathyrus aphaca, assembly GCA_963966055.1. NCBI lineage: Eukaryota > Viridiplantae > Streptophyta > Magnoliopsida > Fabales > Fabaceae > Lathyrus > Lathyrus aphaca. The sequence goes on along the minus strand of OZ014519.1, from coordinate 399,549,737 downwards.
GCTTTTCACTGTGCAAGTATTGGTTTGTTGTCGTTGTCTATGCTCGGATGTACCAGGATTATTATCATTGGGTTTGGCATGGAGTGGAGGGTGGTAACATATTGTGTTTGGTCTGTTGTGGGATGTCGCTGCTTGTACATTTTAGAGGCTTGTGGGCACGCTCGTGGGGTCGTTTTTGATGTGCAGGTGTAGGCTTGTGCTTTTGTTGTGTATCAAAATTTGGTCATGTATGTGTGTCGTACGAAGACTTGGTTTGAGTGTTGCGGCATTAGACTTGGAGTTTTGTTGTAATATAATTTCTTGCATTTTCTTTGTAACAAAACTTAATGACATATGGTGGGTCCTCATGTACAATTTTTACTTTTCATTGTGTATCCCATGGTGCATTGTAGAAACTTCTCTTATTTCTTTTTGTTTATTGAAGTGGTACATGAACATGCTTATTTGGATATGATGGTGGACTTAGAATGTGGACTTTTGAATTTTTATTGGTACCTTTCATTTGGATTATGCAACTTGTTTTTTTTAGGGAAAATTAGTAATGGGATTTAGAATGGAATTGTTATATGCACCCTTGATATTTTGAACCATGTTTGAAATCACGATCTTTCGTGAACTTGAATGAATTATCTATGTGAATGCCATATCCAAAGAAATCTACTTGAAATAACTTCCATCATTTTTGAATTTTTCCTTGAACAAGTCTTGAAAACTAAATTCAAATATAAAATCCATCATGAATTGAAATGAATCAGAGCCTTGAATCCATGAATTAATCCTAAAATTTATCCACTTGAATCCTGATGAACCAGAATTTTCTCTAATGACCATATGAATAGTGTAGCACCCCAAAATTTGCCCTCTTATTTTGTTTCTATCAATAGCAGTTTATGCTTTACATTTGCATTGCATTAGGTCATGTTTGCAATCATTCGTAGGCTTTCTCCAAAGCATGAGATCAGGATTTTCTCTAGGCCAGGGCTTCTCGAATTTTTGAGGTTTATTTCACTCAAGTTTGGAGGTGGACTTTGAAAGCTTATCATCATGGATGTTTGTACCAAGACTCATAAGAGGAATTGGACTAAGGTTAAGGTGCATTGAATGGAAGGTTTATTTTCTTTATTAAGACGTTAATTTTCTCAAAAGTCATTTTCAAGAGATCTCATGTGCTACAAGAATTACTGAGAATTTCAATTGAGAATTTCAATTAAGAGGGTTTATGCATGAAGGTTTGTCAAGTCTTATTGAGATTGCTCCTAAGGTTATGTGTAAGTCAAGTATTAGGCGTTCTTACCTTCAAGCCATGGGTTATGTTAGTTGCTTCATAAAGTCATGTTCTAAGTTCCAAACCCTTTGGAAACAAGCATTACAACGTGGTTCAAAATTACACTTATTCACAAAACATGAATGGGATACAAGTTTCAGAGATGTGAAAGTTAAAAAATCCAATTGAAATCAAATTACAAGATTCAAATCGTTACAATAGTTACAAGTCTCATGAAATGGATACACTTGGTCATTACATACAAGTTTCAGAGTGTTATACAAGGGTACACATTAAGCCACGTTTTCTTCATCCCAAAATATGAGTTCTCTTTATTGGAATAACACTTTTCGTCCCTATCATCAACCTGCAAGTCCATCAACTTCCCTCACACATATCATTTCAACCACTCACTCAATCAAGTCTATTTAATTCAAATTTGAAAGCCTAAGCTCTGCAAGTTTTATAAGGCTAAGGGTTACGAAATGTCTTGGAAATTCTTGTCTTCTGCAGGATGGTTTGATTGCTTCTAAAGCTTCCAAGTTATAAGCACCTTCATGCCATGATAAAGGACAGCTCATGCCGAATCCAAAACAGTCCCATATCACCTACAAAAATCATGAGAACTTTAATCCACAAAAGGAATTTGAGGTCACACAAAGAATGGTCAAAGGATGATATAATATCTAGGCAATTTTGCAGTAGGTATCAAGTAAGAGAAGGCCACAATATGAGCAAAATTAAAACAGTATGAGAAGTGTTCATAAGATTTCAATTCTTGAACACCAATAAAATGCAAGAATCTAGATACAGAGATGACTGGAAAGTGAAGAAAATCATGCTTGAAAATCCAATGTTCAAATTTAAAAGGAGAATTCCAAGATGGCCAAAGAATTTTGGAATCAACTTAAGGGCATAGTAGATTTTAATTTAAGGAGAATAAAACTCACCATGAGCTAAAATTGCCATTACTTCGAGTTCTCCATGACAAGTTTCATAACTCCATCATCATGTTGCCGCGGTTTCCTCTTCCAAATCTCCATTCCATCATCAATCGACTAATTCCGTGCTAAAGTTTCAGTCGTTTGTCTTCATGCTGCACCAAATAGTTTCATGTCAAATTCATACTTTGTGCCGAAAAAACTCTAAATCTTAACCATAATTCACATCACAATAAACCAAATCCTAGAAGAAACCGCAAAAGTTGCAACTCAACTGAATCTAATCGGAAGATGCAGCTAGCCTGATTCTAAAGCTAAAAGCATCAGCTCCCGTCAAGCCTTACGAGTCTCACCAGGTTTTGTAGTCTCCTTGCTAAGATCACTTGTTACGTGCACACGGTCCACAATATGTCGGAAATCAAATCAGATTAGAATTTCATCAAGTTGTTGCACCATGAATGTAAATGCAAGGCACACAAAAAAAAACACAAACAAGCAAGACAATGAATCATTCAAAGGTCAAGTTTCTTCACCACCATAATATGTTCAAATTCACAAAACACAAAAGAGAGAGCAATGCAATAATCATGTGAAAGTGTATAAACCTCAATATCAGAATTATTGGCTAAGAAGTTACCAATACCACACAGGCTTCAATACAGCAGCCAAGTTTCTTCAGCATGTACCTGCAGCAAATACATAAAGAGGACCTGTCAGAAATCAGAGTAGAATAGAAAATTCCAAGTTAAACTTGTGTGACATGGCATGATTTTAATGTGTCAAAAACTTGGCATGATTGAAAGCTTGAGTGGTTCTCTATGAAAAATCAAGGATTGGCATATTTGGAAAAATATACTGAATGAGCCGACTCATTCAGTGTTAAATTGGTGGCAAACGCACGAGTCCAAACAGGCTGCCTGATGCATCACTTTTGGTCGACTCATGTGTATGGATGAGCTGACTCAAAACCCTTCATGAGTCGACTCATCAAGAAGTGTTTTCTTCTCATTTTCCACGGGTCTCAACAGGCTGCCTCTGTTTATTTTGATCGACTCATCTGTTATTTTGAGCCGGCTCATTTAATGATTTGAGTCGGCTCATTACTGTGCTGACTCATATTTTCATTTAATTTGTTTTCCTTCTCTTATGTTTCTTTCTCTAACCAATATAAATAGCTGTTTATTTCATTTGAGAAGGTTCAACAAGGAAAGTGAAAGATATACACATAGCTCTCTTCATCTTCTTCATTCTTGCATCAATCAAACAATCACACACAACAATCTTTGTTTGATTTCAGTGTTTGTTTCGAAGATAACGTTCAATCGTGAATTAGAACTTCAGATTGGGTTTAGAGTGTGTGGGTTTTCCTTGAAAAAATCCGAAGGGTTTTCTCCTCCAAGATCATTGAAGATTTGGGGGTTTTGCACACATCGATCGTTCGTAGATTCAGCCGAGTGAGGTATATTGAAGATCAAGTGGATCATTCTCTCATATCACGGCAGACGGAGGATTGCGAAGGTCTTTGTGGGTTCACAAGTGTGGGAGAAACTCAGTCGTGCTCAAAGTTTGGAGAATCGTGAATTCTTGCAAGAAGGGAGCAATTAATCGGAGGCTTTCTCGACACGCGTGGAAGACTTGATTCTACTTTGGATCAAGGGACAGGAAGAATATTTGACAGCACATTCAACGTGGTTTGGTTTGTTGGTTCATTTATTTCTCTTCTTGTAAAACAATTGCGATTTAATAAAATTGCCCAATTCAATTTCGAATTGGGGGCAGAGTACTTCGAGCGAGGACGACGAAGGAACTTCCTCAACAAATTCCTTGTGTTTTTCTCATTTCTCGCATTTTACTTTTATTCATATTGATATTGTGTGCTTGAAAATTCTAGTGTATCAAATTAGTGCATTCAAAGTGTTTGATAAATTGTTACACTCAAAAGTGATAACTAGAGTGGGAAAAATTCTGCACTATTTGATACAACAAAATAGTCCTTGGTGTGTGCACTCCAAGTGTTTGGTAAAAAGCCTAATCACACAAAATCAATTTAATTGTGCTTGATTTCTTCTCCAATCATTGTTAAGAATAGTTTTATCAAGTGCTGAATTATCAAGTGAATCATTTGTGCAATATTAATTCTTCTAGTCATCATTTCATTCCAATTGGGTTTTACGCATATCCGATCTCCGGTGACTTCTAATTTGAACTAGAAGATTTTCCGGGAAACTTCCACAATACTTTTTCAACTTAATTTTGAAAAGTAAATTTTAAAAAGGGATCTATTCAACCCTCCCTTCTAGATCCGCGTTATCGTCTAACAAAACTCTACATACAATGAACAAGAAATTGGAATGGCAAGCAAAAGTCATGTAGTTTCAGTGTTACATATTCACATTGCAAGAACATGGAAATGTCAAGATTTTGTGAACCACTTTTCAAGTCTTAGAACTAAGATTGAAGCATTGGTTACCAAAATTGTTTCTGGCCAGAAATCACGAACGAATTTCGTGGATTGCAGCAAGGCTCAATTCAAAGCTCCGGGCCAAGTCTTTTGGTACCACTCCCTCAAGTCATTGCCATGAAAAAGAAAAATAAGGAATGGGGAAGTTAACGCAAAAACTAATAAAAAATTAAAGCAATTAATATCAAATGGCAAGGTCAGAAATATCACAGGGCGTTCATATTAAACAAAATCAAAAGTTTTACATGGTCAAAGTTTCAATGAAATCAGAGGGGACCACATGATATTATCAGATTCATTTTCACAAAATTAATGGGACCGCACAAATCACAAATTCACAGCAAAATAGAATGTTCGTACAAGCACCTATCTCACGTGATTTTCACAACAAAAAGAATTTTTTTCATGAAAGCAAAAATGCCAGGTCACAAAATCCAAACGGTATTATTCTTGTACGATTTCACACGAATCATCTCTCACACGTACCAATTTCTCAGTATATATACACTACTGTTCACTCATGCAAAGGGACCAAAAGAAAAAAACCTAACAAGAACACAACGGCGGCACTGAAATTTTTAACCACAAAATCATTCAAAGCTCAAAAATCACAAAGTTGCTTATAGTTTCACATTGAGACTATAATCGAACCGAGCTAAACTTCACATTCCTCTCGGTGTAAAGAACATAGCAAAGGAGTTCAGAAGAAGAAGGAACTAGAGCTTGCTATATTCAGAGGGATTTTCTTTTATTCATACCTTTCAAGACCCAACAGAGAAGCTCCGTTAGGTAATCCTTTAGCACTTTAAACTTCATATTTGAGCATGAATTTCTTTAAAACTAAAATCTGTTTTCGTTGTTTTGCTTGATGTGTTAATTACACTTTCGCTCTCGATTCCTTGCTTGTTGTTTATTTGAGTTGTAAGTTGTGTTTTTTGTGTGTTTGTTGATTTTGTTCTGTGATCTTCGATCTCGTATTTGGTGGAGTTTTTTTTGCTAAAACCGTGGCCGGATTTGGTTTGAGGGCGTTATTTAAAGGGGGTTTTATGTTGGAACATTTCTGATTAGGGTTGGTTGGCCGGATCAAGACGGCGGCGGCCACCGTGCGCCACCGTCTTCTCCGGCGAGAAGAGGGAGCTCCGACGTGTATTCTTGCACAGAGAAGAGTGACTTGGAGAGAGAGAGAGAGGGAGAACGTGAAAGTGTTTTTTTGAAATATGATGTTTGATAAGTGTTGGAGAGTTTTCTTCTTATATTTTGTTTCATAAATGCTAAGCTTAATTTAACTGCCATTGGTATCTGTTCCCTTTCTTTTGCCTGCCAGCTTTATTGTTGTTGAGCGGTGCGTGTCATCATTGTGTTCACCAAGGAGGCCATGCATCGATTTTTTATATTTATTTTCTCCTACATGCTTTTGTTTTGGAATTTTTTACCAAAATAATCTAGTATGCCTATATTATTACCCATAGTGCCCTACTTTGCTTCATATTTCCCACAATACCCAAGTTTCAAACATTTCTAAATTTTTTTATAAGGGGGGCGCCAATAGGATTGGAGCCACCCTTAAAAAAAGGAGGGCGCCAATTGGGCTGGAGCCCCTACAAAAAATTAAAGGGGTGCGCCAATTGGGCTGGAGCCTCCCTTATTTCGAATTTTTTTTAATAATTAAATAATAATGATAAATTATAAATAATTTTTATTAATAATATTTGTTAAAAAATTAATAATGATAATATATAATTAATTTATATTAAAAAATAATATTAAATAATAATAAAAATAATATTATTAATATATATTAATAATTATTTACATTGATATAAACTAAAAATTAATGTCTACGATGTGGTCGTCCGATTTGACCGTCGGTGCCGCAGCCCCTTGGTCGGATGTCTCTTCGTGGTCGTTCATGTTGTTGCGTTGGTTGCACAAGTGGCGTTTCAGAAGTAATTGTTGTCGATGGAGTTGGAAGATCACTTTCAAGTAATTGGCGTATGGTGTCCCAAGAATGTTGGGTAAATTGATCAAAGTTGTCCAAACTGAAGGGGTTGCCTATGCCTTCATAGTTATGTTGGGGTGGTTGGGATGACGAGCCCATCTCTGGACGGTAGCCTGGTTGGTTGAGTGGTGATAATGGCGTGAATGATTGAGTGGGTAAAAATGGTTGTGGCGTTTGGAATGGTTGGTAGAATGATTGGTTTGGTTCTTGGGTTGATTAGTATGCTTGGTGGTATGACTGGGAGTATGATTGGTTGGGTAGTGGGATTTGTTGAAATGGGGTGGATTGGTAGTGGGTTTGTTCGTTTTACTATGGTTGTGTGTGTGGCATTGGTGGTTGACTTTGATTGTATGGTTGTTGGGTATATGATGATGAGGCTCGTTGGTGTGGGTCAACCAAGTATCTTGGATTTGACAAGAATCCAATGGAAACTGATCTATGCCAATTAAGGTATTCCCTAGTTGGTTTCATCTCGAATAGATGCATTGTGTCCCTCAAGATTGTATCACGACGATGCCTTCATTCTCGATTCTCTGCCCTTGCATATTTTGTCCACGGTTTGTATTCCCATTGGCCTGAGACTTTACTGTCGTGATGTTGCTTGAAACATCTTGGCAGCGGAGGGATTTCTTGTCGCATTCCAAACTGAAGTTTGACTCGATCAGTATTATGCATCTCCACCATGGTGAAGTTAATAATTGGTGTCTTTGAACTCCATACGGCAGCATCTCCTTGATTTACTTGATGGTCACCTTCCAAATCAAGATATGGTCTCCAGATAAACTGCGGAAGAAAAAAATATTTGTTAGTAAATGCTAAAATTAATGTCTTTAAAATAAAAATAATGTCTTAAAAATAAACATAGAATGTAATTTAAGTAAAGATGGTCTATACATCGTATGGACCCAGATGGTCTATTAGGCTTCGGTATTGAATGATGATATAATGAGGACATTTGTCGTAATCCATATCCATCGCCGCCAACCGAAAAATTAAGCATAAATTATTTAGTGCATGTAATAAAAGTTAAGTATGAGGAAATAATTATGGTGTAAAATTACCTTGTTGCGTATGGAAATACGTATGGATTACGATTTACTGGCGATAAATTGGTCATTCTCGACCAACCCCAAGCTTGTAAAAGAACAACGCATCCGGTAAATGTCGATTTATTTGCTAGTGCATTAGTACACAAAGACCTATACAGACACGATAGACATGCGGACCCCTAACTATAGGTTTTATTTCATCTATATCTTCTAATAATGGTAGGTACATTAGGTGAATAGCCGACCCAGTTGTATCAGGAAATAAAAATAATCCTATTAATAACATTATATAAAATCTAGTTTTTATTATAAAAGAAATTTCAGGAGAATGTTCATTCAAATGAATAGCATTATAATTTCTTTTTAGCCACATTAATCTAACCTTTGAACCCCTCATTTCTCTCGGATCCACGATTACAGCTAATAATTCCTCAGTAATACTTGCATTGATATTTACGTCACCATTTACCGCTTTACCATCAATGGGTAAACCCAATAACATATATGTGTCTTCAAGGGTTACCGTACATTCACCAGTCGAAAGATGGAATGTATGTGTCTCGGGTCGCCACCTCTCCTGTAGAGCAAGAATAAACTTTGTATCCACGAAATAAGTTTTGAATTTTATCAGATCACCAAAACCAGCACGCTCTAAAAATGGCTCAATCAAAATGTCGTGTTCGACATATGAATGAATTCGAGTACGAAACGACTTAGTGTCCTACGAAAAAAAGAAAAATATCAACAGACTGAGGGTGTTTTAAAAGTGGGTAACCAATACCCCACTAAAGCCGATTGTGTGAAAGCTGTCATCAAGTTTCACATAGATAATTCTTGTGATTTTGATGTAGATTGCACTGATGCAAATCGTTATGTGGTGGTATGTCGTAACAAACCTTGCAAGTTTCGGTTAACATCATCCTTTCGAAAGAGAAGTAATTGTTGGGAGAGGTTCAATGGAACCACCTCATAGTTGTACAACAACCATGCTTCGTCAAGATCATTCAAAATTAAGTTCTCAGTTAATATGCAGACACATTTTGCATCTTGTGGGCGAATATCCATCTGTGAAAGTGAGTACAATAATCTCTCATATAGTTGACCGACTCAACTATACACCTTCCTACAAAAAAGCTTGGAATGCAAGAATGAAGGCCGTTGACGAAGTGTATGGTAATTGGGAGAAATCTTACAACCAACTGCCATAATATTTGGTAGCACTTCAAAAATACGTTCCTGGAACAATTGTGGTGATGGAGACACTTCCAGCATATACTCCAGATGGAACCTGTGTCAAGGGAAGTAGAATATTCTCCCGTCTCTTCTAGGCATTTCCACCATGCATCAAGGGTTTTGCATATTGCAAACCTATTATTCAAGTTGACGGAACATGGTTGTATGGAAAATACAAGGGGATATTGTTGATGGCGGTTGAACAAGACGACAACAACAATATATTTCCAATAGCCTTTGCTCTAGTTGAAGGTGAAACCGGTCCTGCATGGAGTTTCTTCCTTAAGAATCTCAGAAGGCATGTCGCTCCGCAACCCAATTTATGTTTGATTTCTGATAGACACGCGTCTATCGTGAGTGCTTACAATAATCCTGCAAATGGTTGGCACACTCCTCCTTCTGTCCATGTTTTTTGTATACGTCACATTGCTCAAAACTTCATGCGGGAAATCAAAGACAAAAATCTACGGAAAAAAGTTGTGAATGCGGGGTATGCCTTGAACCAACCATCATTATTGTACTACCGTGAGGAAATAAGAATGTCAAATGGGGACGCATTAAAATGGGTTGATAACATTCCAGTGGAGAAATGGACAAGGGCATTTGATGGAGGACGTCGATGGGGTCACATGATGACAAATCTTGTGGAATCCATGAATGGCATATTGAAGGGAACTAGAAACCTTCCCATCACTGCATTAGTGAGAGCAACCTATTATAGGCTGGGAGCTGTATTCGCGAAAAGGGGTAAAAAATGGAGCGCGGTCTTGGATTCAGGGAAATTATTCAGTGAAACATGCATGAAATTTATGAAAGAGGAAACTATTAAAGCGGCCTCACATCGAGTTAGGGAGTTTGACCGTCATGGTAGCTTCTTCATTGTTAAGGAGACAAAGGATCACAACGAAGGCCTACCAATGGGACACTATCCGGTGGAAATTAATAAAAATTGGTGTGACTGCGGAAAGTTTCAAACATTTCGTATACCTTGTTCCCATGTCATTGCAGCTTGTTCGAGTGTTAGTCATGATCCGTTCTACCTATTATCAGACATTTACAAGGTTGTTAACTTATTTGGTATCTACAACAACAGCTTTCCGGTGGTAGCCAATGAGGATTATTGGCCAACATATTAAGGAGACATCATTTGCCATAATGAAAATATGAGAAGGAACAAGAAAGGTCGCCCGAAAGGCTCGCGAATAAGGACAGAAATGGATACATATGAGAAAAATGAAAGATTATGTGGATTATGTCGTCTTCTAGGTCATACACGGAAACGTTGTCCCAATGTTGGCTCAAGTTCTAGATAAATTTATTTATGGTTTTTATAATTTTTGTAACCTTCAAATTTAATATATGGATAACAACTTTTGGTTACAAAATAACATACTGATAACAACAACTGACACGTCATAAAAACTAAGAGATAACAACAATTAAAACAATATCATCAGCTCTGAACATCATATCCCTAACGTCGTTATCATTTTTTATTCGAACTCAGTCCCGCCTTATATTACCATCTTCTAGCGAGAAGTACGATACAAGTCTTTCCATACTTCTAATTCTTTCTCCATCTGGAATCTCTTCATCTAACCAACGCTTCAAATTCCTTTCTAGTTGCTCTAAACTTTGGATATTCCAAAATAGCATCCATATCGGAGGCTTGACTGGTGAAAAAAACACATGCCCATATCTCCTAACATACATAATAGGAGATACAGAAAAAGATAGAAATTAGATCAGAAGAGTTGTGAGCAAACTTGAAAATAAATCTTGCCTATTTATACAAAAAATTATCCAATTAAAATAATAATATAATTATTATCTTAAATTATTTTAAAAAATATACGTAAAAGGGTGGTTGTATTTCTATTGGCGCCCCCTACAAAATTTAAATGGAGGCTCCAGCCCAATTGGCGCCCCCCTTGAATTTTTTGGGGGGCTCCAACCCAATTGGCGTCCTCCTTTTTTTAAAAGGGTGGCTCCAATCCTATTGGCGCCCCCCTTATAAAAAAAATCAAAAATGTTTGAAACTTGGGTATTGTGAAAAATATGAAGCAAAGTATGGTACTATGGGTAATAATATAGGCATACTAGGTTATTTTGGTAAAAAATTCTTTGTTTTGTTCAGTTGGGTATTGTTGTTATTAATGTTTTTAAATGACATTGCTTGATTTATTTTCTGCTAGTATAATCAATCAATGTCATGTAGTGCATAAATGCATGATGAATTTTGACTTCTTTTTTTTTAATATCAATACTGCTAGTGTTAGTCCTCATGTACATATTTATTTTCATATATAACTTTTCTTGTTTTCTAGTTTTCAACTATGTATATATCTCTACATATCTACATCAGTTTTTATTTTTCAAACATATGTTAATTTTTCTTGTTCTTAGTTTTTTTAAATATATATATATATATATATTATTCAATTTACTGTTATTTTTCAAACATATGTTAATTTTTCTTGTTCTTAGTTTTTTATATTGTTATTGTCCAAATTAACTATATAAAAATGTAGTATATTTTTAAGAAACTTTAGTTTTAACTAGTAAATTATTAGTTTAGTCTAATAGTAAAAACATACAGTAAGTAGTTTTAGAATTATATTTTAGTTCTAGTTTCTAATTAAATATATCCTTTAATGCATTAGTTTAGTTAGAAAATACACATTATAGTATATATTTTTGAACATGTTAGCTTAGAAAATAGTCATATATTTAGGATAGTTAAATCTTAGAATAATTTTCAACATGTGCATATTAGCTTTACATTAGCTTTTAATTTTTTAAAAATTAATTTTGTTACGAGTATTATATTTGATATTTTGTTAAGTCTTAATTTTGCTTTTCATTGTCGTGTTTGGTTTATCTGTTGGTTCATTTGTGCCTAGTCCACGAGCTTTCCTCTTAGGTGTCTAATCCAACTTAATTTTAAATTAAGTTGGAATAGGATAGAAAACTCAACTATAGGACCAATCATTGTATTATAATATTTAGGGTATAGTCTCCCCTTAGTATTTTTCTTTTAAACCTTTGAGTCTTTCTCTTCTTCCTCATAAACAAAAATCCAAAAACACTTAATAAATACCACAAACAAAAACAACAAAAAAATTTCTTTAAAAGACTTGAACCAAGCTTCAATCTTCTTTCCTGCGGGATTCTTTTCTCATCTCATTCTGGTGCAACCGCAAGACATGTCGAGTTCGCTCTACCGCAAATAGGTAAAACGCCTGAGTAGCAACACTTAACTGCTGGAACACGCACTTGACACTGTCGACTTAAAAAACACAAAAAAAGATTGTGGTCACCCTTAGTTAGCCGAACTATGGCGGTCTGATTCTCATTAGGAGATACGTAGGCACAAGCGCGATGCTTGTTGACCAATTCCCGTTCTGTTCAGAACTACGTGGACTCTGATTCTCATTGCGATGAGATACGTCAGGCTGGGGTGCGATGCCCTCTCGAGTCCGTTTGTTTCTATCACCCATTCATTTTTGTTTTCCATTTTCATTCTTGCTTCCTTCCAGTTCTTTTCCAGTTTAGTAGCAGATGGAGCTTCAGATGACTACACCCTTTGAGCAGAACAACAAGCGTGGATCCCATCGAGTATGATGGACACGAAGGGGGTGCTAATACCTTCCTTTCGTGTAACCGACTCCCAAGCCCGGACTTGGTTGCGATGACCTCGTATTTTCCTTTTCCCTTAGATTTTTCTTCGATTGTTCTCCTTTCCCTCGTCGGGATAAAAAACTGATCGATGGCGACTCTTCTGTTTTCCACCGGTTGATTTTCGCGTTGCGACAAATAGGCCTCAAAATCAGAGGGATTATGAATAGAGATATAAACTTCAAAACTTTACACAAAACCCTAACTGCACTTAATCTGACCAATATTACCAAACTTCCACTGAAACATCTTTGCATACACACTTTGTCTGACCCTCAATTCAACCTATCAACAATGAACTTAGGCAATAAGGAAATGAAATATGAAACACATATTTTTTGGATTTCTAAATAATGGTTAGTAAATGGAAACACAACGTACAAGAAATGATTGATGTTATGCAAATGATGCAAAAGACAAAATACAATCAGATGAATGATAAATGTTAGAAAGGCCTGGTCAAAATTTAGGGTATGACACACCATAAAAATGTACAAAGCCATATTTGTAGTAAAAATATTTCACCAACAAAGTTTTTATTTTACATAAACATTCTCACTTGTGGTTAAGCTTTCCACAGTCAATATATAGTGTTAAGATTTGCAATCTTAAAAGGGTGGTTCATGATTGTCATACCCTAAAATTTACCCTCCTATTTATCACTAACCATCAAGTAGCTTATGTTTCATTGCATTTCATTTAGGTCATAAATATCATACATGCATCATTGGTTTTGCCCAAGGCATGGGATCAAAGTGATTTTATAATCTAGAGGGACTCGTGTTAAATTTTATCCAATAGTTGATCATTAGAGGCTCCGACATTTATTTTGCCCGACAACTCAATATCGATCAATTTGCATCACAACGGTGTATTTCAAGTTCCAGAGTGATTTTTTAACTCGTATGAGGTGTTACTCAATGATAATATCAATCACCGAGTCTCAGAAGAAAAATAAGCTCGGAACAAATGGCTAAAGCCGGATTTCCAAGATTTCCCACCAAAAGAGCAAGAATTCAAAATTTGCAATGTGAAATCGGTTACCGTCTGGGTGTTAACCGTTTATCACGTGCATTTTTGCCACAAAATTTTGTTTTTTAACATGGAGGGGTTTCTCACTTTTCATTTCAATTTTCCACTTCATTTTAGGTTGGACCAAAGGAATATTCTAGAACAATCCACCACTTTTCCAAGGGAAGGTTCTAGAAACTTTTATTAACTAACTCTCTAACCATATTTTCAAACCACATTCCTAAGATAATTTCCTTTCCTCACTCCAAACCTAAACCACACTACAAGCCTAAGGAGTATATATTCATTTTTTCTCCAACCCATTAGGGGGAATTCATTTTTCACAATTTATCATTCATCACTCTCAATTTTCTCTTATCTCTCTCACTTTTCTCTCATTTCCAAAACCTCACACAAAACTTCATCTTCCAAAATTCTTCAAGTTTTACATTGAAACTTGTTGAATTTGAAGCTAAACCTCCATCACTTCATTGATTTCTTAGTTAATTTAAGGATTTGCTACTATTTTAGGGTGGAATTCACATCTTGAAAGTGGTCCTTGGAAGGGTTTATCAAGGTTTTCACCAACTAGCATTTATTTTATGTATTCGTGCGGAAGAGCATCAGATCTATAGGTTTCTCATCAATTAAGCGTTAATTTATCTTTGCAACAATTACCAAAGCAAATCTCAGCTTTGTAGGTTGGTGATATCCATAATCACTTCTATTTTAAGATATTTCGCGTTTTCTCGACACGTATGTTCATCACATTTTGTTGGTTTTCAGTGCATTAGATTATTAGATATTTAGAGATTAGAATCTTGATTTGTTTATGGTGTTAATTGGTGGTGAATTGATGCATTTAGGTGTAAAATTAGTGTACAATAGATAGGCATTTCATTAGGACTTATTTGGATAAGTTGTTGTTAGAAAGGTGTTGAAAATGCATGATTTTTTGCTACTGGACATTGTGTAACTGGTTAGCACCCAGGCTCTAACCGGTTACATAGTGTAAATTTGTGTAGTTTTTTAGTTTTTGAACTGTGTAACCGGTTAGCACCCAGGTGTTAACCTGTTACAACTAAACCAGAATGAAAATTATTTGCTTTTTATGGGATTTTTTGTATCCTTTCCAACTCCAACCATCATGGATCATTAAGATATGATTTTAGATTATTTTTAGGAGTTGTTTTGGTGCAGGTTCATATATGCATGACTTCTCTCGACACACGTTGTTGCTTGTTCCTGATACTTTGCATAATTACATATTTGTGCTCATGATGTGTTATTCTTCCATTTTCCCTTTGGAGTTCGTACTCTGAAAATCTCCTTTTCGTCCTTTGAAGTTCATACTATGACGATTATTCTTTTCTTTCCCTTCGAAGTTCTTACTCTGGATATCTTCCACCCTTTGGAGTTCTTACTCTGACGTTCTTTTCTTGCCCTTCAGAGTTCTTACTCTGGAAATATTCCGCCCTTTAGAGTTCTTACTCTGGCGTTCTTTTCTTGCCCTTCGAAGTTTTTACTCTGGAAATCTTCCGCCCTTTGGAGTTCTTACTCTGGAAATCCCTCTTTTCCTATCGGAGTTCTTACTCATGCAATCTTCCACCCTTTGGAGTTCATACTTTGGTGACCTCTTCTTGCCCTTTGGAGTTCTTACTCTGGATATCCTTTCTTTCACCCTTTTGGAGTTCATACTCTGGCGATCCTTTTTATCTCTGATGTACCATGTGGAGTTCTTACTCTGACAATCCTTTCTTTCATACACTGGAAATATTTCCAATATTTTCTTCATCCCCGCAAAGTTCATACTTTGGCAACCTTTCTTTTACTTTTTTCATTTGCCCTTTGGAGTTCATACTCTAGCACTACTTTCTATTTTTCTCTTGCCCTTTGGAGTCCATACTCTAGCAACCTATCATTTGTTTCTTATGCCTTTTTGAGTTCATACTATGGCAAGCAACTTTTTTCATCCCTGGTTCCAAGAACTACAGAGCTCTGACTTCCTCATTACACTATGAGAGGGTACGTAGGCACGAGGGTCTCAATCCTCCACGAGCACTTTATCTATTTCCTTTATTTTCTCCTCTTTTGCAAGTAACCTTTAGATATAACATTCATCCTGACAACGAATAAGCAAAAAGGTTCCCGTCGAGTATGACAGATGCAAGGGGTGCTAATACCTTCCTCTCGCATAACCGACTCCCTTACATGTTTCTCTTTCCCCTGGGATTTATCGATATTTTCCCTTTCCTTTTGGAATAAACAAAATTCAGTGGTGACTCTATTGTATCGTTGAGCGTACAATACGTTTAGGTATATTCCCGCTAGTTTCAGTTGGCGACTCTACTGGGGATATCTTGCTTTTGCAAGTAGGGGTCGAGCCTAGTTTTGTTTATTTCCTTGTTTGTTTGGGTGTTTATCTTTATGCTTTTATTTGTCTTGTATGCTTTATTTATATGCTTTATTGCATTTATTATTGTCATATATATGATGGATTGGACTGTATTGGTTTTCTGTTTGGCGGGTTGGACATTCTGAGAGATGACTCAATACACAGGCTCGAGTGTACACATAGGATTTGTATGGACTCTTGTTGACATGTGTGGCGTTTGACACATTCTGTTGACCCGAGCCCACAACCAGATGAGGCTCTCTTGCTTTTTCAAGTAGGAGTCGAACCTAGTTTTGTTTATTTCCATGTTTGTTTGGGTGTTTATCTTTATGCTTTTATTTGCCTTGTAAGCTTTATTTGTTTGCTTTATTGCATTTATTATTGTCATATATATGCTGGAATTGACTGTATTGGTTTTTTGTTTGGCGGGTTGGGCATTCTGAGAGATGAGCCCAATACATAGGCTCGAGTGTACACACATGATTAATGTGGACTCTAGTTGACATACGTGGCGTTTGACACGTTCTGTTGACCTGAGCCCACAACCAGACGAGGCTTTCTTAAGGATACTCTAAACTGCATGTTTATGTAGTAACCAGAGACTATCTGATAGGGGTCATCGACTCCGATGGCCATTTCCCAGGAACTCAGTTAAGGCACTCCTCTAATAAAACGATAATGGCAGACCAGAAATGGAAAACCCATTATGTTTCCTTCCCAAGGACCCGACGCTGGGAACTTGCCATAGGTTTACCCTTCTTTCATGAGAACTCAGTGAGGGAACTCCTCGATTGGCGTTAGTTTTATACCCTATGGGATGAATGCATTATTGCTTCTCGACCTCAGTGCTTAAAGCTGGGAACTTATGCGAGATTATTCTTGAGGGATCAGTGGAGGCATCCTCTTTTAGTAATAATGCCAAACCAGAAACGGTGATCATATTATTGCTTCTCGGCCTGATAGCCAAAGAAGATAAATCCCCCGACCTTTTAGTACCCACATGTGAGAGGGGAGGGGTTTACAGGAAAACAAGCTCCTTCATACCTTTGTTCTCTTATTATGTCGGACCTTTGATCCTACCCAGAATCATGTATAGATCATCCAAATTATCCAGATTGTGTTGGCTTGCCTGATTCATGTTAATACACATCATTTCATCATGTCCATTGATTTTTGCATATGCATTTCCAGGGTATTCAAGAGACCGGTATTTGTTGATGTAATTATAAAGAAAATGAGTATTGGATGCAAAGGTGTGTATAACTACAAGTTTGTGGATCCCAAGCTGAAGAACTTGAGAAGTTTAGGGATGCTCTTAATTGGCGAAAACAAAGATATTTTCAAGGATCACTATGGTAACCTTCTGGCCATTCTCAACATCTAGGTTAACATTACAACTATTCTACACTTGTATAGTTTTATGATACACCACTCGGATGTTTCACGTTCTCTGACTATCAGCTTGCTCCGACTCTTGAAGAGTATTAGTATATATAGGGGGTCACAATCAAGAACCAGGTTCCTTACATTTACACTAATGAGCTTCCAAAACTCAATCTTATAGCTTGAGTTAGAAAATACACATTGAGAGGTGAACCAATACCAATAGATGCTATTCATATCCATTGGAGGAAACTAAGTATGGAAGGTTAACAAGAGGTGCACATAGAGGAAGGATCAGAGTTGGATATGACAAATGCAATTGAGGCACCGTGGAAACAATTTCATTCATTAGATGTTGCAGGTAAGAGAGCATTAAAAAGTAGGGTGTGTGAAATAGCTTACCCCACTACAACAAAGATGGTACCACCACCTGAGAAGATAAATACCAAAGGAGGAGTGAAGAGAAAAGGGAAAAAAACATGTTGGGTATGATGTTTATCGTGATCCTTCGTATCATGAGTATGTTGAACAATCACACAACAATTCTCAAAAATCTTCGAAGAGGCCATGTTCACAGTTATCACAGACGTCAAAGAAAAAACCATCTCACAAGTACATTGCACAATTTCCTACACATATCAGACCTTTTATTGACGACATCATTCTTGTCTCATTAAGTGCTCTTAGTTTGACGTTCTTCCCTATGACGAGTAAACACAATCCTAATGTCTCCATTTATTGCATTGGTTTTGTAAACTTAAATCATTGGGTTCAGGTAATTATATCTATTCATTTTTGTAACAGGTAAACATTATATCTGTTCATTTTTGTAACAGGTTAACATTATATCTATTCATTTTTGTAACAGGTCAACATGAACGAAGGATTTCCCTTACCACCAGTCATAGTGGATTGCCTGAATAATCGCACATCAGATGCAACATCTTAGATAACAGGATTCTCTGGACGGTTACAACATTGGCACAAGCTTACCCCGATTCTCCTAAACCATATTAAATTATGATATGTTTTCATTTTTTTATATATTTCTAAAGCACTATTCTTTATATGTTATTTCTTTTTTTATGCATCTGAACAATTATAAATAATATAAGTTTGGTCGATACAAAACTTTATAAATAATATAAGTTTCATTTTATCTGAATAATTATGAACCATACAAGTTATCTGAATATATAAAACAAAAGATTACTATAACAAAAAATAACTACAACAAAATATCACACATCATCCTGAGGAACCGGTTCACCCTGCGCTGGACGTAGTGCTCGGAAGATCTCAACAAACTCATCATCACCCTCCTCAGCCTGGTGACGCTGCAGATATCAACTAAGCTCATGTGAAATATGCCACAACCTCGGATCTGACGATCCACCATCAAACTCATGAACTGGAACCTTTATGTCCTATCCCCGAGGTGGTGGAGTCAAACGAGGATGAGATACTGTGTAGTACCAAGCCAGGTACTCTGCCACTGTATCATATGGAATATCTGCAAGATGCACATGCTGAATCACCTGCCTAACGCTCTGGTGGTAACTGACCCAATCAATGACTATGTCCAGTGAATCAATGTCAGGGGGTGTGATGGTATGTATTGCTGGTATCCAAACTATCGTAAGCATCTGTCAGGTAAATAAAGGACGGATGTATCGTACCATCGTAGACCACCCCTGTACAAAGTGATATAATCAAAGGGTATGTGTTTCCTATGATCCTCGAATGGGCACCATATCACATCACTGGGTGTTAATCCATCTAACTGAGCTCTGATCTCGTCAACCTTCATCATCAATTGCTTGTAGCACCACTTCATCGCCCTCGAAAGTCGACAACCAACACCAGAAATCTTCGAGAATCCTCTATTCTCAATAGTTAGGAAATACTCGTGAATCCAACACTGTCATCAAAATATGAAAATTATCAATTAAACGTATTATAAATGACATAATATGAAAATTATAAAGTAACTTAAAATAAAATATTTGTACCTGTAGAAGAGTGGCCTATCCACCAAGCTGCTTGCACGAATAAAATGAAGCATCTCCGAGATATATGTAAAGTGTGACAAGTGCAGCAGCTCCCCAACAGTATCTGCCATATTTGTCCAGGTCCTCAAACAGGGGTAAATACTTTTCCTCTACAAGAGTAAAGGTCTTATCTGTAAGAATAGTGCAGCTAAGTATTAACGACATATACACCCAGGCTGCACAATCAAATCTCCCCTCAGATCGCAGACGAACAAACTGAGTCTTTAACCACTCAAGTCTATAATATGGACCTCTGGATACACGAAGCTCCTCGGCTGCATCCTCCAGTGGAATACCCATAAGATGAATAGCAAGACTGATGGCATTTGAGTCAGTAATTCCTTCTGCAGGGATAAATAACTCTCATCTAATAGGTGTGTGAAGGAGACATGATACATCGTCCACTATGATGGTCATCTCACCAAACGACATATGAAAAGACGAAGTCTCAGGATGCCATCTCTCAACAAATGCAGATAGGAGGTTCATATCGATCCTGGACAAGTCGGTCCTCTGAAGAGACGATAGTCCATACTGAGATATCCATTCCTCTATCTAAGGTGGGAGCATCAATGGAACCCATCCTATAAGATTGTTGCCATGTGCAGCAACCTTAAGCTCATTCTTCGATCGTCTTTCCTAAAAATGATACATATTATATGTTATTATCCACTAAAAATTAAAATAACATTTATTCAATATTGAAAGGTTATAGGTTTCCTTACCTTGCCATCCCACAAATTTCGAGCAACGTGATTCTGGTACCTCACCAAAAGTGAGGTATCAGAAGGTCCTCCAGGGAATGGTGGATTGGTGTAACATGAGGCGCAACATGATTAGCAGCCTGAAGTGCCTCAAGTTCCTGCTGATACAGATGTGTAGGAACCTTCCTTCCATCGGGCAATCGCCGATGAATATATCCGTCGCACCCTCTGATTCGAGACACTGGAAAGAAAAGCAGAAAAAATTATACAAATAAAAAAAATTACAAAAATAAAAAATATAACAAAAAAAAAACATTAACGTAACACAACCGGATGTAGCTAGGAGGCTACATCCGGTGTATATTTCACAAATTCACTTAACCAAATATAGCTGAAGAGCTAAATCCGGTGTATACATTGCTGAATTGGAAGTAGCCATCAACTTACTTCCGGTGTGTAACATAAACAAAAATCAAACCGGATGTGACTTACTTGAGTTATCCGGTTTGAAAAATAAGGAACCGAAAGTAATGTTTATGGGTTATCCGGTGTGAAAATGATAATATCAGTTTTTTTTAAAAACGTGTCTGAGGGAAAATGAAGTGAAAAAGTTAATTTTTTTGAAATACTAACTATTTATATGAGGGTAATATCATCCAATTTTTTTTTGCATAGGGGTATTAGGACGATTGTAGGGGTACAAGGTTTAATTTTCCAAGTCTTGGCCTTTTGAACTAACAGTTTGCTTAAGGCCCATCTGGGTTTCTCTTCACACTTTCTCCACAAAATCACACCCTTATTCTATTTCTTCTTTCCATTTTTTCATTATTTATTTGGGCTCAGCCCAACTCATCATTTTCTTTTTACCCACCCACACAAGTGATGCACCCTCCTTATTTATTTATTTATTTATTTTCAAATAACTTATTTTAACTTTATTTTAATTTTTGTTTTAAAATTGTTTTCAATACTGTTTTTTTATGATTTTTCTAGTCTTTATTACATTCTTCTTCGAAATTTATTCTATTACTTTCTTTTTATTTTAGTTTCACTTTTCACAATTATTTTTACTTTAAAATCATTTTTGTAATCATTTTTGTTTCTTTTTCTTTCAATCTATTTTCACTATAATTTTCATTTTGAATTAGGATTATTTTCGGTTTAAGTAGGGAATATGATACAATTAACATGGGAGATTCATACTTAGAACCTCTGATTGATAGTTGATTTCATCTCACACCTAGCTTTACATTCCCACTCTTTATCCTTCCGTCATTTATTTTTAGTCATTTAATTTCCATAACTTATTTCATTGCTCATCATCGTTATCCTTATCATTCATGTATCTTTATTATCATTATTATCAACTAACATTTCTTTATTTTCTTATCTCATAAATGAAATACAAAAAACATAAAAAAAAAAAACATAAAAAAACCTAAAAACATTTGTCAACTTCACTTTTATTGACTGTTTAGTTTAGGACATTTTGCACACATAAAGTTTCCTCTTGGGATACCTTACAATGATACCCTTTATTTCCTGCAATCTTGTGTATTTATTATGTACCTCGCTCCCCATTTTGATGTACACTATTTACTTTCTCGCTTTGATTGTGGTTTCGTTCGCTATGAGCACCCTTAGGGACTAGGATCGACCTCACCTTTAGTTTCTCGCACTCACCTTTAGTTTTGGTTTCATTTACTAGGAGCATCCTTAGGGACTAAGAATCGAAATAACCTTTTCTTAAACCCTTGGTCCAACACCAAGTGGAACCCCCACATTCTTGATCCATATTTCAAGCCCTCACCCAACACTTGTAAGTCGATCGCTTCATACATCACCATCAACCTCATCACTATTTCATACGCGATTTCAAATCTCGATCCAACATTGAGTATTTTCTTTAACTCAAAACACTTAACACTATCAAACACTTTTTAAATGATGAAAAAGGAGAGGGTGTAATCAATGTTCCCCGAGGGTGAAGATCCTAGATGTAGTTCTCGTATTTCGAGCTTTCGTCATCCTAAAATCAACCAACAAATAGTAATGACCCGAACTACGACACTCTGACTTTCTCATTACATGAGGGAATACATAGGCATAAGGCACCAATCCTTGGAGAGAACCCTAGTATAAATAAACCCTTAGGTCCCCTTTTTCCTTTTACCTTTTAATAATCGAGAAGCCTAATACTTTTTAGAAAACATTAACACATGACTAAACCTAATGGTTCCCGTTGAGTACAACTGACGTGAGGGGGTGCGAATACCTTCCCCTTGCGTAACTGACTCCTGAACTCAGACATTTGGTTGAAATGACCACGTCCTATCCATTTTCATTTGTGGGTTTTATCGATATTTTCCCTTTCCCCTTATATGAATAAGTAATATTTGGTGGCGACTCTGTTTTGTCCATCAACGAGCTTTTCTCGCGAGGTCGTATTTTTCGAGGTGCGACAGATGACGACTCTATTGGGGTCATTCCCATCCTTAAGTGAGTCAAGCCTAGTTAGGTTTCGTTGTGTGTTTATGCTTGTTTACTTGTTTGGCTTTTCCTTTATCTTATGTTTTTAATATTGTTATGTTGTTATATTATTATATTGCTACAAGGCTCTATTGTTTCTCCTTGGTACTTGGATTTGATTTCAAAACCTTGTGGGAAAGGCTTTATACCCGAGTATAGAGAAAAAAACATAAGATAGTATGATGGTTGAGTAATGCGGGTCCTTCGAGAGGTAGATCTAGTTAGATTAGCATGAGAACCTCGCTTAGAGTAGATCGTTTGAGAACATTGAAACGGGACATGTGGTTGTCGTAAGCCCAAAATTTTCATGAGGAGCCTTTACTCTAAGGAACTTTGTAGAACCCTTAACTCTTGTCCTACTAGAAATATTGGTTGCATAGTACGGGTCCTTCGAGAGGTAAATCTCGTAGGGTCGGTACAAAGATCTCGCTCATAATAGATTCATATGATGGAGTGGAAAATTGGCATGTAGTTGTCGTGTGTGAAAAACATTCACATGAATCCATGAATCTGTGAACCTTGTCTAGAACCAAAGTCGATAGTCACGTAGTGTGGATCCTTCAAGAGGTAGATCTTGTAAGGTCGACACAAATATCTCGTCCAGAATAATTCATGTGATGGAATAGACAACCGTCATGTAGTTTTCGTGTGTGGAAAACATTCATACGAATCTATGACTTTGGGGTCCCTTTCTAAACCTTAGATCCCACCCGGTGAGAAACGCATTTCGTGAAAGCAATTAGATTCATCTGTACCTCATACTTATGAGATCTCGTGATCAGAGATACTTGTTATTTACCCGTTATTATGGACGAGATTAAGAAGAAAATTGAACCTTTGATCCTATTACCTACATTGCATAACACTACATATCATTCACATCCTTTGCATGATTTATGCATACATCCAAGTTTTTCAACAACGTATCCCAGTTTTCTACCTCTTAGTCACCTGTAAGTCGTCAAGATGATTCCTCATCGCCGATACAGGACTAGAGCTTATATCAGGCACAAGATGTTAGAACAAGAAGTGCACAACGCAGATATCAAAATGAAGATTGATGATCTAAAGTCAAGCATGACTAAGATAACTGAGATGCTCCAAAGTCTTAATTGCTAGAGGGGAGCCACCTTAGAGGACTGTTATCCAAGAAGTTTCAAATGCTACTATTGAGCCTCAGCCTGTCCAGATGCCACCTTCAACATGGACAGAATTTACTTTGACTCACAATTTCTCTCCATATTATGTTACACTTCTATGGTTGGTCAAGTGTCCATACCAGTGTTCCAAACTCCAATGTTCACTGAACCTCATCATGTTGTGCATATTGCTGCTGAAACTGCTTATGAAAATCCTCCTTTCGTGTACCATGCTACTAGTCCACAATCTGAAAGTCAAGGAGAAGCTAGGTACATTGAAGAAGTCAGAGAGCAATGCCACACTCTGGAGAAGAGATTGAGAGATGTAGAAGGAGATGATGCCTTTGGTGCAGCTACAATGGACATGTGCCTAGTTTCAAACTTGGTTATCCTTGCCAAATTTAAAACTCCTGAATTTGAGAAGTACAGGGGGAACACCTATCTAAAAAGCCACATGGTGATGTACTACCGCAAGATGGCTTCCTATACCAACAATGACAAATTGCTTATTCATTGTTTCCAAGACAACTTGAGTGGAATTTCAATGAAATGGTATATAGGACTTGAGAAGAATCGTATCCAAAGTTGGAAAGACTTGGCTGATGCTTTCTTGAAGAAATATAAGTACAATATGGACATGACACTTGATCACCTTAAATTGCAGAACATGTCTCAAAAAGAGAAAGAATCCTTCAAGGAATACACTAAGTGTTAGAGAGAGTTGGTTGCTCAGGTGGAGCCACTGTCGGCAGAGAAAGAGCTTATTGGATTGTTCAAGGACAATCTTCAACCTTTCTTCTAGGAAAAGATAATAGGTAGTGTATCATCTAGTTTTGTTGATCTATTCATTGTTATAGAAAGACTAGAGGAAGGTATCAAGAACAGAAAAATTGCCAATGCTCCAGAAGCCTCTAATGGTGCAAGAAATTCCTCTAGGAATTTTCAAAAGAAGAATAAGGGTGATGCACATGTTGTTTCATAGGAAAGAAGACATTACCACAAGCAACAACACTATGGTCAACCATATGTAGCTGTAGTTGCTCGTGTGGCAAATGCTTCACCACCTTGATCTCCTCCACAACATAATGCTGGCCAGAATTAGAAACATACTAGGAATATGACTCAAATTGACCTTATTCTTGTGAAATGTGATGAGGTGTATCCTTACTTGTCCCAGAAAGGTTTGATTACAAATAGTCCACTTACTCCACCAAATTCTCTTCCACCTAGGTTTAGGTCCGACCACCACTGCCTATTCCATGAAGGAGTTGTAGGTCATGATATGGAAAGTTGCTTTGAATTCAAGGCTAGAGTTCAAGACTTAGTATGAGGAGATGTTTTAACCTTCTATATGAGAACTCCTAATGTTGACAAAAATCATATGTCCGTGTAGAGTGGTTGAAGATTTGGTCAGAGCATGACAAGTCATTTCCTAAAGTCATCATCATCATTATCACAGTAAAATTCCTAACCTTTTGGAAATGAGTGCATAATTTAAGTTTAACTGAGCGTAGGACTGAAGATCATCACAAAGATTGGGTGGGTACAAATAAACTTTAAGCATTTATCCTTTGTTTCATAAACTATGAACCATTCCATGTTACACCCTCAAAAGACCTAGCTGAAGCAATGCTATTTTGAAAGCATACTACAACAAGGTTGCATAAACTGACTACAAAAAGATTTTTGCTAATTATTTGTTTTGGTACCATACCTTTGCTTTACCTTTCAAAAGTTGCATTTGCATTAAAATTACCATGTTCGAATGAACATTTTTGTTTGCAAACTAACTTTCCTCTTAAGAAATTTTCAAATAGTTAAGAAATTTGGCCAGTGCTCTTATTAGGGGAAAGTTCCTTCCAGATCCTATTGAGAATCAGTTCAAAATTTGTTGTTGAGTGCAAATCCTTCTCAAAATTGGTTTATTCAGAAGATTTTTCAAGACACATATTGGGGAAAACCTTCTAAGCGCACAATGAAGTAGTTAGTGAAGTTGAAGCAATGATCAGTTCACCTAACACAATCAACTAATTTGGGAAAATTTAATTGAAGAATCCCCTAGCAGCTCTCCATTCTTCCTCGAAGTATCATCAACTTGATACAGTTTACCAGTATGGCAGAGATATATTTAGAAATAACATCTTTAGTCCCCAAGCATAATGGCAGTGATCTTTCTATTAAGAATCAGTCTTCCAATCTTATCAATTCCCCAAAAGAGTCAATCCATGTTGTCATCATCTGCATTACATGCATTTGATCATACATCATAGAAAAATTCATATAACACGCATAACAAGAGTATTTCATCCTCATTTGCATTCACCAGAGGTCTTGTTGCTATCAACGTCTTGCCTTGTGGCCAAAGTCATACTCATTTGATACCTACCAAATATATACTTCTATGTCTTATATGACATTCCACCAAATTTGACCTTTTTCCAATCTGATGTATTTCCAGATGTTCCCTTATCTCTCTGATGTATCCCCAAATTAAGTCTCGTGTTTTGACGTATTTCCAGAACTCTCTTTGTGTTATCTGATGTATTTCCAGATATTCCCTTGCAATTCTGATGCATTTCCAGAATTATTTTACTTCTTTATCCGATGAAATTCCGGAATACCAATTTTTGTCTCTCTAATTGAGTCATTTAATTCTAATGCATTCCCATAATTATCTCTTTTTATACGATTGATTTTCCGGATATGTCTTGTGTTCTGATGATTTTCCAGAATCCTTTATGAACTTATCTGATTTTCATCTAGATATGTACATTATTCTTATGTTTTTCCTGAACCCCTTTGTGTCTATCTGAAATTCTTCTATATATGACTATGCTAGTCTAGTGTTCTTCCAGATATGCCCAATCTTCTAATGTTTTTCCAGAACCTTTTTCCTTATTTGATGTTCTTCCAGATATGTTTACTCATCCGATGATTTTCCGGATATGTTTATTATTCTGATGTTCTTCCAGAACCAATCCAATTGATTTTCCGGATATGTCTGTCATTCTGACTTTCTCCCAGAACTTATTCTCGTACATTCAGTGCATTTTTATATGTTTCAGATATACCTTTAAATTTATTTCAATGCACATTCAATGCTTTTTTGCATGTCTTCAATATATCTTTGAGTTTGGTTAACAACCCGGTCTAGTAATTTTCTGGATGCCTTCGAGTTTGTTGTTCGTACATTCAATGTTCTTATGAATGTCTATGATGATCATCTTTGTTGTTTTCAAGAGTTCATTCAATGCTCTTCTGGATATCTCTAACATATCTTCATATTGGTTTCTCGTTCATCTAATAATTTTCTAGATGCCTTCGAGTTTGTTGCCCCATTCATCCAATGCTTTTCTGGATATCTTTTGAAGAATCTCCGAATTGGTTTCCATTCAATCTAACATTTTTCTAGATGTTTATGTTGTATTTCCAGAGTGCTACATTTAATGATCTTCTGAATGTCTCTGGTGTATTTTCTAATTGTTTTCTCGTCCATCCAATGCTTTTCTGGATGTACCTAATATGTTTTCCAGATTTCATTCAATGCTCTTTTGAATGATTATGATGTTTGCTTGATAACCTCTACTTGTTGCTGGTTTCCAGATTTCATTCAACACTCTCCTGAATGTCTCTAATGTTTTCCTGATATCTCTAATAGTTTTCTTGTGTTCCAAAGTTCGTTCAATGTTATCCTGAATGTCTCTGATGGTATTCTGATTATCTATGATGTTTGTTTATGTTCCAAAGTTTCATTCAAAGCTCTCCTGAATGTCTTTGATGGTTGTTATTGTTCATTTCCAAGGTATGTTCAATTCATTTATGAACACCTCGGATGACTGTAATATTTCCCCTAGTAAAGTTTTCTTTTACTTTCTAGATGTTCATGTGTATTCCATAGTAAAGTCAAGTGCTTTCTTGGAAGTCTCTGTTGTATCCTAAGATTTGGCCTCATTCCACATCTAATATCTTCTATATCCTCGGTTGTGTCACTTTGAGATCTGTTACTTATTCCCCAAATTTTTTTAAACCTTTTCCCTATGGAATCTTGCCTTGATAATTTGTCTCATGTGGCATCCTTCCTCGCAAAACTTAGAGTATTACATTCATAACATTCCATATCATACCATTTCATCTGCATTCGATAAAAATTCTAGGTATTATAGTATTTAATCCTCTTTTACCTTGAATGTTTGAAAGTCCTTGTTATTCATACCTTTAGTTTCAAGAAGATTAAATAGGGGCATCTGCCATACCCTAGAATTTGACCAAGCGTTTCTAACATTTTTCATTCATCTGACTGTATTTTGTCTTTTGCATCATTTGCATAATATCAATCATTTCTTGTACGTTGTGTTTCCATTTACTAACCATTATTCAGAAATTCAAAAAATATGTGTTTTAGCTTTCATTTCCTTCTTGCCTAAGTTCGTTGTTGCGAGGTTGAATCGAGGGTCATACAAAGTGTGTATGCAATGATGTTTCAGTGGAAGTTTGATAATATTGGTCAGACCAAGTCCAATTAGGGTTTTGTGTAATGTTTTAAAGTTCATATCTCTATTCATAATCCCTCTGATTTTAAGGCATACTCATCAGTTCATTAGTAAAAATTATGGTTCATCGGAATTCAAGTGTATAATTTCAAGATTAATGCATAGATTCAAGGCTCTGATTCATTTCATTTCATGATGGATTTTCTATTTGAATTTATTTTTCAAGACTTGTTCAAGGAAGAATTGAAAGATGATGGAAGTCATTTCAAGTGGATTTCTTTGGATATGGCATTCACATAGATAATTCATTCAAGTTCTCGAAAGATCGTGATTTCTAACAAGGTTCAAAATATCAAGGGTGCATATGACAATTCCAATTTTAAAGCCTGTTACCAATTTGCCCTAAAAAAACAAGTTGTATAATCTAAATGCAAGGTACCAATAACGATTCAAAAGCTCATATTCTATGTCCACCATCATATCCAAATGAACGTGTTCATATACCACTTCAATACACAAAAAAGAAATAAGAGAAGTTTCTACAATGCACCATGGGATACACAATGAAAAGTCAAAATTATACACGAGGACCCACCATATATCATTAAGTTTTGTTACAAAGAAAATGCAAAAAATTATATTACAACAAGACTCCAAGCCTTATGCTGCAACACTCAAACCAAGTCTTCGTACCACACACATACATGACCAAATTTTGATACACAACAAAAGCACAAGCCTACACCTGCACATCAACAATGACCCCACGAGCCTGCCAACTAGCCTCAAAAACTTACAAGCAGAGACATCCCACACCAGACCAAACACAATTTGCTACCATCCTCCACTCCATGCCAAACCCAACAATAACAATCATGTTACATCCGAGCATAGATAACGACAACAAACCAAGGCTTGCAAAGTGGAAAGTGACAACTCAAAACTACAAACTTGAAAATTTGGCTTTAAAACAAAGGGTTCGCTGCAAAATAAAGAAGAGAAGAAAACACCCTATTTTAGCCACAAACAACTTCAAATAACTGATATAAATACCTCATTCATTCCTCAATTCATACTTTCACGAGTCACACAAATCACCAACCTGTAATTTGAAACCTGAATAATAACATCATTCACCTTTCATCATCTGAGTTTCCACACAAAAACAAGCTAAGACAGAGAGAAATTCGAATTCATAAACAAGAGTTGAATTTTTGAATTTGAAATTGGAAAGAGAAATACGCGATTGATATTGATGTCGCCATTTTCTTCTTGAGAATAAGTGAGATCGTGATTTGAACAAGCAAGAAGGTGAGGGAGGAACAATATCACGTTCTAGGAGAACAACAATGGCTGATTTTTTTTTTCATATGCCAAGTCTTGGGCTTTTGAACTAACAATTTGCTTAAGGCCCATCCGGGTTGCTTGTAACACGCTGTTTATTTAATTAAATATCGTCGTATTATGTTGTTTGATTTAATTGTCGAAGTTTTAGAAAAGTCGGTTTAAGTTGTGTTGTGGTTAGTCGAATTAAATTAAATTGATTAAGTCGTAGAATTAGTGTTGGAATGATACCTTTATATTTGGCGGGCTTATTTGTGAATAAAAGTAGTAAAGAGTGGCGGTGCAGGAATTAGGCCCAATGGGAATTATTAAAATAAAAAATTATAAGTTAATTAGACAAATAAAGAGAGTTAGGTTTGTCAGTAAGAGGAAAACAATAAGTTTAGAGAGGTTACGTGAAGTTGCAGAGGAAAAGAGGCAAGGGACAGGCTTTCAATCAGAGAGTTAAAGTTGCCTTCAATCCAAGATAAGAGTGGGGTTCCGAATCTATAACCGGGTCGATAATATATATAATATGTGGGATTAGATTTGTAGAATTGCTTTTGTGTAGGTAGAAGTGTTTTGTATATGTCTGTATGTTGATCTTGTGGTTGATACTGAAAATGGAAAATTTGTTGATGTTAATGAGTTAATCATAGAAAATTGATGCAGGTTAACTAATATAAAATTCCTGAATTATGTGCACTAAGAAGAGATTGTTGAAATGTTGGCTTGTGATCGATCAGAAGAAAAACCTGGTAGAAGAAATAAACAGAGACGAAACAGAAAGAAGGGAGTTTGGACGTGTGACGCCCATCAGGGCATGGTGACGACCGTCTGGTCGTTGGGACGACCGTCCCATTTGTGTAATGATCATCACACATGTGACGTTGGTCATGGAAGTGTGATGATAGTCACACGGGTCTGTGTCGTATTTTTTTCATGTTTTTGCTAGTGGTTTGTTGTTTGTTGCCTTGTCTCTTTTCATTTCCAGAAACATAATTAAATTTCATAGAACCATATTTAAGTTGAGAATCAGTAAGTAACAGTAGTAATTAATTAAATTGAGAATCACCCTAATTTGTAAGTAACATTAGTAATTAATATTTATGTGACATGAATTGTTTAGCAGTAGTAGTGAGGTAGTGTTTTAGTCGAGAATTGTACAAATAATAATGTGGTTGAGTTGTGGCATAATTGATTAATTATTTGTGTTGTGCTC
Source organism: Lathyrus aphaca (assembly GCA_963966055.1). Taxonomy (NCBI): domain Eukaryota; kingdom Viridiplantae; phylum Streptophyta; class Magnoliopsida; order Fabales; family Fabaceae; genus Lathyrus; species Lathyrus aphaca. Next base: position 399,518,865 of record OZ014519.1, on the reverse strand, counting down.
TTTTTTGAAAGTTGTGAATCTTGTTGCATTGTTTTATCAGTGGAACGAATTTAAGTTACATGCCTATGACCAATGTTGAATTATTGATGTGTTTCTATGTGATAATTATTTTTGTTGTTTTGACATTCATATTGAGTCACATACATAACATGTTAAGTTGGAGCTGTTGCTCGGTAAGTTGACATGGATTTGCAAAAGTTTAAGTTGAAGGCTTATGCCTTGTTGATGCCTCTATTAATTGGCAAATTATTAAGTTGGGAGTTCTGCTCCAATGGTACCACATGCATGTGCATTTTTGAAGTTGCATTTCAAAGTTGTATAATTATGTTGTAGTGTTGTATCGTATGTTGATTGATATTGTTTGTGAGTTGTGAAGTGGTAATTGTTTATAGTCTAATGTAATATGTTATTTATCATATATTCAATTATATAGTTAGATATCTCACCACTTTTGTTTGAATGTTACCCTCTGTTTGTAACGTGCAAAGTAATCCAAAATAGAGCTGCTTACCTTCGTTAGTTCGAGTCGGTGTCGTCGCTCTGATACGTAACACTCGGGGGATGAACGCATGTTTTGTTTAGTGTTGGATTTTATTATGTTGCTGAATTTTAAGTTGTTTTCATTAAAGAATTGTTGTTTTAAAGTTGTTTTGATGTTGAACACGAGTTATGTTATTTTAAGTTGAATTTTGTGAATCGGTTGCCTAGTAATGGAAGTTGTTTTATTTTAAAGACTAATCAGGTGATTTAATGTCGTTGTTTATGTTGAAAGTGTAGCATTCCATTTGTTTGTTGGAATTTTGTAACTCAGATTTTGTTATTATTTGTCGGGTAGAAATGGGGTGTTACATTAGTGGTATCAGAGCAGGTAGGTAGGTCCGGACAAGTGATCAAGTCGTAGTTGTTTAACAATCGAGTATTGTTAACTAATTCTAACCTTTTTTGTGTTGTAGTGATAAGTTGAGATAGTTGGAAGGAACGATGCTGCAATTGGTGTTACTCTGCAAGCAATGGCTCAGGCTGTGCAAAATTTACCGAACGCTGACGAGAATGTTGGATCTCGTAGTTTGGCGACTTTTCAGAGGGAAAATCCTTCTACCTTCAAGGGTAAGTATGATCTTGATGCATCGTTGGAATGGTGAAAGAGATTGAGAGAATCTTCCGTGTGATGGACTGCACTCCAACGTAAAAGGTTCGGTATGGGACTCATATGCTAGCAGTCGAAGCTGATGACTGGCGGTTAGAGACTCGTCAGAGGTTGGAAGTTGCAGGTAAAACGATCACTTGGTCTGTGTTTCGTTGGGAATTTCTGAGGAAGTATTATCTAGAGGATGTTCGTGGTAAGAAGGAAATTGAGTTTCTTGAGCTAAAGCAAGGAAACCTGTCAGTTACTAATTATGCTGCAAAGTTTATTGAGTTGGCTAAGTTTTACCCGCACTATAATGAGGCGAATGTTGAATTTTCAAAGTGCATCAAGTTTGAGAATGGGTTGCGTCCAGAGATCAAGAAGCCAGTTGGATATCAGAAGATTCATGTCTTCTCTGATTTGGTTGATAGCTGCATAATTTATGAAGAGGATAACAATGCTCATTATAAGATTATTAATGAGAGGAAGAGAAAGCACCAACAGAGTTGTAGAAAGCCGCATGATGATCCAATTGGTAAAGGTAAACAGAAAATGGATGATGGTAAGAAGAATAGGGGGAGATGCTTCTGCTGGTGTGGTTTGTTTCAAATGTAGGAAACCTGGTCATAAGAGTAATGTATGTACTGCTGAGGTAAAGAGGTGTTTCCGTTGTGGTAAGACTGGGCATGAAATATCTGAATGCAAGCATAAAGACACTATTTGCTTTAACTATGGTGAAGAAGGACACGTTGGTAGTCAGTGTCAAAAACCAAAGAAGGCGTAGACTGGAAAAGTGTTTGTGTTGGCTGGGACTTAGACAGCTAGTAAGCACAGACTCATCATAGGAACATGTTTCATTAAAAGTACTCCTTTAATTACTATTATTGATACTGGTGCTACTCATTTCTTTATTGTTATTGATTGTGTTAAAAGATTGGATCTTATGTTGTTTGCTATGAATGAAGAATCGGTTGTTGAGATTCTGGCTAAGGGATCAGTGCCTACTTCTCTTGTGTGTTTAAAGTTTCCTTTATCTATCTTCGATAGAGATTTTGTTGTTGATTTAGTGTGTTTGTCGTTAACTAGGATAGATGTAATCCTAAGAATGAACTGGTTAGAATATAATTATGTTCATATCAATTGTTATAGCAAGTCAGTGAGGTTTTCTACTCCTGAAGAGGAAGAAGTTGATTTGTTGTTTTTTAGGCAGTTACAACAGTTGATAAAAGAAGAAGCTCAGATGTTTTCGTTGATGGCGTCATTGTCTATTGAGAGCCAAGCTAAGATTGAGGAGTTGCAAGTGGTGCGTGAATTTTCTGAAGTTTTCCCTAATGAAATTCCTTATAAGCCGCCAAAGAGAGAAGTTGAGTTTGCGATTGATCTCGTACCTGGTATTAGACCTGTTTCTATGGCACCATACAGAATTTCTGCATCTAAATTGTCGGAATTAAAGAAGCAATTAGAGGATTTACTTGAGAAGAAGTTTTTGAGACCAAGTGTATCGTCGTGGGGGAGCTCTAATGTTGTTAGTAAAGAAGAAAGATGGAAGTATGAGGCTATGTGCTGATTATAGACATTTGAATAAAGTGACAATTAAGAAAAAGTATCTGCTTCCGAGAATAGATGACTTGAAGGATCAATTGGTAGGTGGTCGTGTGTTTAGAAAGATTGATTTGAGGTCGGGCTATCATCAGATTAAACTAAAAGATGAGGATATTCAGAAAACGACTTTCAGAACACGTTATGGACATTATGAGTATTCAGTGATGCCTTTCGGTGTTACTAATGTGCCAGGAGTATTCATGGAGTACATAAACCATATCTTTCATACCTATTTGGATCGGTTTATGGTAGTGTTCATTAATGATATGTTGATTTACTCTAAGTTGGAAGAAGAGCATGCATAACACTTAAAACTCGATTTGCAAATTTTGAAAGAGAAGAAGTTATATGCAAAGTTGTTTAAGTATGAATTTTGGTCGATGAAGGTTAGTTTTCTTCGGCATGTTATATCTGGAAGTGGAATTGATGTGGATCTGTCTAAAGTAGATAATGTGTTGCAGTGGGAAACTCCAAAGTCGGTTCCCGAGATTAGAAGCTTTTTGGGATTAGCTGGTTATTATAGGAGATTTATCGAAGGTTTTTCTAAGTTGGAACTTCCTTGACCAAGTTGAATTGTAAAAGTAGAGCTTTTGTGTGGGACATTCAATGTGAAAAAAAATTTACATTGAAGAAGAGGTTGACGTCGGCTCCGGTTTTGACATTACCGAATTTAGGAGAACCTTTTGTGGTATACTGCAACGCTTCTAAGATGGGTTTGGAAGTTGTTATTATGAAAAATAATAAGGTAGTTGCTTATGCATCAAGACAGTTGAGAACTCAAGAAAAGAACTATCCTATGCATGATTTGGAACTTGCTACGATTGTTTTTGTACTGAAGATTTGGAGACATTATCTTTATGGTTCTAGATTTGATGTGTTTAGTGACCATAAGAGCTTAAAGTATTTATTTGATCAAAAGAAGTTGAATATGAGACAACGAAGGTGGTTGGAATTATTAAAAGATTATGATTTTGGTTTGAACTATCATCCAGGTAAAGCTAATGTTGTAGCTGATGCTTTAAGTCGGAAGACGTTGCATATGTCGACAATGATGGTTAAAGAGTTGGAACTAATTGAACAATTCAGGATATGAGTTTAGTTTGCAAAGTGACACCGCAAAGTGTTATGTTGGGAATGTTGAAGATTAACAATGATTTTCTAGACAATATCAAATAGGCTCAGAAGCTAGATGTGGAATTAGTATATTCGATGGTAGGAATCGATCAGTCTGAGAATAATGATTTCAAGTTAGACGCGTAAGGTGTGTTGAGATTCCATAATCGAATTTGTATTCTTGATGATGCAGAGATGAAGAAAGTGATCCTTGAAAAGAGTCATAGAATCAAGTTGAGTATTCATCTTGGCGCTACGAAAATGTATCAAGATTTGAAGAATTTGTTTTGGTAGCCTGGGATGAAGAGTGATGTACACGATTTTTATATGCATGTTTAACTTGTCAAAAGTCGAAAGTTGAACATCAGAAGCCTGCTGGGCTAATGCAACCGTTCGAAGTTCCAGAATGGAAATGGGATAGAATTTCAATGGACTTTGTGACGGGATTGCCTAATACTTCAAGAGGGCATGATTCAATTTGGGTGATTGTTGATAGGCTTACAAAGTCGGCTCATTTTATTCCTATTAACATCAGTTTTCCGGTATCTAAGTTGGAAGAGATTTATAATAGCATAATTGTAAAGCTACCTGGTGTTACTTTGTGTATTGTGTCAGATAGAGATTCGTGGTTTACTTTTGATTTTTGGAAGTGTTTGCAAGAGGTGTTGGGTTCTATGTTGAGGTTGAGTTTAGCGTATCATCCTCCGACAGATAGTCAGACTGAGAGGACTATTCAATCATTAGAGGATCTGTTGAGAGCATGTGTTCTTGAGCAGGGAGGTTCGTGGGATACATATCTTCCATTAATAGAATTCACTTATAATAACAGTTACTATTCTAGTATTAGAATGACTCCTTTTGAAGCGTTCTATGGTCAGAGATGTAGGACTCCTTTATGTTGGCATGAATCTGGAGAAAGTGTAGTGCTTGGACCAGATATTGTTCGAGAAACTACTGAGAAGGTGAAGTTATTCCTAGAAAAGATGAAGACTTTCCAAACTAGACAAAAGAGTTATCTTGACAAGCGAAGGAAAGATTTAGAATTTCAAGCTGCTGGCCATGTATTTTTGAGAGTTATGCATGTAACTGGTGTTGGGCGTGCATTGAAGTCTAAAAATCTCACTCCTTGTTTTATTGGTCCGTATCACATTTCAGACAGAGTTGGAAATGTTTCTTATAAAGTGGCTTTACTGCCTAATCTTTCAAATTTGCATGATGCGTTCATGTGTCGTAACTTCGGAAGTACATATGAGATCTATCTCATGTGATTAGTATGAATGATGTGCAAGTACGGGATAATCTTACTATAGAGACGATGCCTGTATGGATCTCAGATCGTGAAATGAAGATTCTAAGAGGAAAAGATATTGTGTTGGTGAAAGTAGTATGGTTGGGAGCCGCCAGAAAGAGTATGACGTGGGAGTTGGAAAGCAAGATGCGGGAATTTTATCCTGAGTTGTTTGAACAAGGTAAGATTTTCGAGAACGAAAATATCCTAAGTGGGGGAGAGTTATAACACCCTATTTATTTAATTAATTATTTAATTAAATTTTATAATATTATGTTGTTTGACTTAATTGTCGAAGTTGTAGAAAAGTCGATTTAAGTTGTGTTGTGGTTAGTCGAATTGAATTAAATTGATTAAGTCGTAGAAATAATGTTGGAATGATACCATTATATTTAGGGGCTTGTATGTGAATAAAAGTAGTAAAGAGTGGGGGTGCAGGAATTAAGCCCAATGGGAATTATTAAACTAATAAAATTATAAGTTAATTAGAAAAATAAGTGGAGTTAGGTTTGTCAATAAGAGGAAAACAAGAAGTTTAGAGAGGTTACGTGAAGTTGCAGAGGAAAAGAGGCAAGGGCAAGGTTTTCAATCGGAGAGTTAGAGTCGCCTTCAATCAAAGGTAAGGGTGGGTTCTGAATTTATAATCGGGTTGATGATATATAATATGTGGGATTAGATTTGTAGAATTGCTTTTGTGTAGGTATAAGTGTTTTGTGCATGTCTGTACGTTGATCTTGTGGTTGATACCAAAAGTGGAAAATTGGTTGATGTTAACGAGTTGATCGTAGAAAATTGATGCAAGTTAATTAGTATAAAATTCCTAAATTATGCACACTAAGAAGAGATCTTTGAAATGTTGTCTTGTGATCGATCAAAAGAAAAACATGGTAAAAGAAATAAATAGAGATGAAATAGAGAGAAAGGAGTTTGGACGTGTGACGCCCGTTAGGGCATGGTAATGATCGCCTGGTCGTTGGGATGACTATCCCATTTGTGTAATGACCGTCACACATGTGATAAAGATCATGGAAGTGTGACGATGGCAGTGTAGAATAAATGAAACAGAGGCATAATAAAGACCTTATTACCAAGTAGAAATAATAGGACTTTCAGCCGATAATTAACTAACCAGTTTTAGTAGAAAAATTGTGCAAATAATAATGCGGTTGAGCTGTGGTATACTTGGTTGATTCTTTGTGTTGTGCTCTTTGTTGAAAGTTGTGAATCTTGTTGCATTGCCTTATCAGTGGGAGGAACTTAAGTTGCAGGCCTATGGACAATGTTGAATTGTCGTTGTGTTGCCATGTGATAATTATTGTTGTTGTTTTGACATTCATATTAAGTCACATAACATAGCATGCTAAGTTGGAGCTGTTGCTCGGTAAGTTGGCATGGATGGACAAAAATTTAAGTTGAAGGCTTATGCCTTGTTGATGCCTCTATTAATTGGAAAATTATTAAGTTGGGAGTTCTGCTCCAATGGTACCACATGCATGTGCATTTTTGAAGTTGCATTTCAAAGTTGCATAATTATGTCGTGGTGTCGTATCGTATGTTGATTGATATTGTTTGTGAGTTGTGAAGTGGTAATTGTATATAGTCTGATCTAATATGTTATTTATCATATATTCGATTATATATTTCGGTATCTCACCAATTTTGTTTGAATGTTACCCTTTATTGGTAATGTGCAGGTAATCCATAATAGAGTTTCTTACGTTCGTTAGTTCGAGTCGGTGTCATCACTATGATACGTAGCACTCAGGGGGATGGACGCATGTTTACTTTAGTGTTGGTCTTTATTATGTTGCTGAATTTTAAGTTGTTTTTATTAAGGAATTGTTGTTTTAAAGTTGTTTTGATGTTGAACACGAGTTATGTTATTTTAAATTGAATTTTGTGAATCTGCATCGTAGTAATGGAAGTTGTTTTATTTTAAAGACTAATCAGGTGATTGAATGTCGTTGTTTAAGTTGAAAGTGTAGCATTCCATTTGTTTGTTGGAATTTTGTAACTCCGATCTTGTTATTATCTGTCGGGTAGAAATAGGATGTTACATTGCTCTTCACACTCTTTCCGCATTATCATACCCTCCTTCCATTTCTTCTTTCAATTTTTTCTTTATTTTTTAATCTTTTTTTTTGGGCTCAACCCAACTCATTAGTTTCTTTTCATCCACCCACACAAGCGATGTACCCTCCTTCTTTCTCTCTTTTCAAACAATTTATTTTAACTTGATTTTAATTTTTGTTAAGAAAAAAATTTTCAATACTTTTAATCATTTTTCTAGTTTTATTACATTCTTCTTTAAAATTTATTCTAATATTTTATCTTTATTTTAATTTCACTTTTCACAATTTTTTTTTATTTTACTTTAAAATCATTTTTGTTTCTTTTGCTTTCAATCTATTTTTACTATAATTTTCATTTTGACTTTGGATTATTTTAGGTTTATGTGGGGAATATGATACAATTAACATGAGAGATTCATACTTAGAATCTCGATTGATAGTTGATTCCATCTCACACCTAGTTTTACATTCTCATTCTTTATCCTTCTGTCATTTATTTTTAGTCATTCAATTTCCGCAACTTATTTCACTGCTCATCACTGTCATCCTTATCATTCAATCATCTTTATCATTATTATCAACTAACATTTTTTTGTTATCTTATCTCATAAAAAAACACAAAAACATCATAAATAACAAAAAAACTACCATTTGTCAAGTTCACTTTGCTTGACTATTTAGCTTAGGACACTTTGCACACACACAACTTCCTCTTAGGATACCTTACAATGATACCCTTTATTTCTTGCAATCCCGTGTATTTATTATGTATCCGTCTCCCAATTTCGATGTATGCTATTAACTTTGTTGCTTTGATTGTGATTTTGTTTGCTAGGAGCACCCTTAAAGACTATGATCGACCTCACCTTTAGTTTCTCTCACTCAACTTTAGTTTTAGTTTCATTTACTAGGAGCATCCTTAGGGACTAAAGACATTGATTACTACACTTTAATAAGCAAGGGAAATACACAACTGCTATTTTGAAGTGATGCAGCATAGTCACCAATAGATGTTAATATATCATGTTGGAACATCTCAATCAAGAACACAATACAGAAAACTGTAAATAGAAAAATGTAAATTACACATAATATGTTAACCCAATTTGATTTTAATAAACCTACTTTTGGGGATACCAATCCAGGATGAAGACTTCACTATCTTGTAGTATTACCCTAAATTTAAACTCTCATGTTTACAACTTTATCCTAATCACTACCTTTAATGAACATTTTTATCTAAGACTAAACTCTAGTCGTTTACAACCTTTGATATGAGACTCCTTCTCACATCCTTCATCACCACTTGTGATGACTCTATCTTCTGCTAATCTCCAGAACTTGTCACGGTTTCTTGACCTACAAATTATCCTGGACTTGCTTCAAAGCTTCATCCAAGAATAATACACAACCATTTCCTAAAGGCTTCTGGTCGTGCCCCTTGTACCTATGCCTTCCACCCTGCATCCCATAATGCAGAGTGGAGACTTCTAACTCCTAAGAGAGCCAATGACTCTTAAACCCTAAATCTTTATTTTACAAAGTATTTAGGTTATAAAGTTACAAGTGATACAAAATTTACAAAGATTTCTTTAACCCTAGGTCTAAGTCTTCTTATATAGTCTTCTGTTGTTGGGCTTTCTGTCTTTTTCCTGATCCACGTAAGAAATCCATAACAAATTTATCACATAATTAGAAACCTGTTGCATCTGTCCAGGATGTCGAGTCCAACTATTTGGACATCTTATTCGAAATCTTTGTCTTTTGCAATTTTAATCCTCAGGTTTCAACATCTTCTTTGACATTGGTTTTTACCAAAATTTAGTCAAACCAAGAGAGCTTTCAATCCCCCCTTTTGAAAATTTTTGGATAAAACCCAAACTCTCAGAATTCCTAGCTGCTTGTTGATGTACATGATGAGTATGATGAAAAGAACTCCCCCTCACCCATATACTGGCCACCGAGAATCTAGAATGAGCTTTAACCGAAAATAGAAAATAAATGTTAAGATGACATAACGTCTTCCTCCAACATTCTTGCACCGCCATTGCACGAATGAACCCAAACACCATAAAATAATTCTTCTCCCCCTTTTTAGCCAAAACTTGGCAAAAGTAAAGAAGTAATGAGAATAAGAACCGTCCAAAGATTTATTTACATGCAAACATGTCTAATGACAATGTTCTGACTGTTAAGGTATTTGGTATTTTGAATGATGTCAAAACTTGTATGGTTCATGAAGATATATGGGATCATAGGATGTTGGCACAAAACTTCATCTGAAAGTGTTTTTGTGATGGTTCAAGATGAATAAGTTGACTCATCAACCTCAACAGGTCGAACAATTCAGTTGAGAAAATTTGAGTCGACTCAACAGATGATTTAGGTCAACTCAAATGAAGGAAAAATCACTTGGAACTCATGGGTCCCAATAGGCTGACCGAGGGCACATTTTAGGTCGACTCATTACTGCCCAGCAGGTTGACGCATTACTGAATATATGTTCCTCTTAATTTTTTTCTCTCTCTTACTTTATTTTAAGTCTTTACTTTCTTTTTCTAACAAGTATAAATAGTTGTGATATTATTTTGTGAGAACTAGCAAGAAAAGTGAAATAGATACACAAGTGTTTTCTTCATTTTCTCCTTCTCTAGCATTCAACAACAACTATACATAATAATTTTTGTTGATCAAAGTGTAAGATTCAAGGTGATAACATTCAAACGGTGAAATTGCGATTTCAGTTTGGGTTGAGAGATTTGTGGGTTTTTATTGAATAAACCTTGAAGTTTTGTCCTTCAAGTTCACTGTGATATAGGGGGTTTTATACACATCATTCGTTCGTAGATTCAGTCGAGTGAAGAGGTTTGAAGATCAAGGTGATTGTTCAACCATATCACGGTAACCAGAGGATTGCAAAGAATGGTGTGAGTTCACAAGTTTCGAATCAAAGCGTTTGTGCTAAAAGTTTGGAGAATCGTGGATTCTTGCAAGAAAGGAGCAATTAATCGGAGGTTTGTTCGAAACGAGTGAAGGACTTGATTCGACTAGGATAAAGGGGCAAAGAGAAATATAGCTATAACTACAATTAGGATTGGTTTGTCATTCCTATTTTCTCTCTGTAAAAACATTGCAATTTTAATAAAATCTCTCAATTTGGTTTATGAATTAGGGGCAGAGGTACCCTTAGCGAGGATGGTAGGGGAACTGTGTAACACCCTTTTCTACCCCATTGTAATTAAGAAAAATCAAATCAATTATCAGAGTGAAACTCATAAAAGGGCATCATATTTACTCCTAAAAAAACAAAAGTCAAAACATCAAACACCACATAGAGTCATGTCCGTAACACGGGTTCACAAAATCATGATAAACATCATGAATACTTTTCTTCATAATTATGCAGCGGAAAACTAACAAGTCTTAATATCTTCTTTATAAAACAAAACTCAACAATCATCTCAAATATCGTTTATCAAAACATTTAAAACAAAACTTAACATCTTAATCCAATTAAACATAACACATTCAAGTGAAACTCATCCCGATGTTACTGGACACAGAGCAGGACTCCACTTCTAACTAACTTGACGAATCACTATCTCTAAGCACGCACCGAGCTAACCTTGATTATCTGCAGGACGACATAATAGACCATCACTAGAAAGCAGGCAGGGTGAGTAAATCCACCTTCCATAATATAATATAGAAATAAGAATTCAAAACAAATTAACAGCAACAGTTCATTTACATCTCATCTATACATATCTCATCTATAAATATTCATCATGTTCATTTAATACACATCATCAAATACATCTCATCATTACACAAAACATTAATGCACTCATGCTATGTCATTTAGAATGAAATGCAACCTCTTACTAATGCATGTGGTACTGAAACATTCTCATGTAATGGACATTGGGCCATCAACCCTCCCCAATGGGAGCACATCATAAACATCATATCACTTTAATCCATACAATGGGATTGAAGCTACCAATGGACCGAAGTCCCCTCATAAAAATCAATGGCATGAATGCAAGATGCAACATACATACATCATCCTCATAACATCATAATATTGCATCCGCATTCATTATTAACAATCATCTCTAATGGTCATTCATAACCTCAAATACATACAACACTCTCATCCTACATCATTTAACCACTTCACAATGTCATGGCAACCTAATATATACTAACATAAAACAGTTTTTAAAAACAAAGCATTTTTTCCAAGTTTTCTCAAGCTCGCTAAGCGAGACACCAAGCTCGCTAAGCGCCAGCTTCCTTGACTCTTTTTGCTAAGTTAGTTGTAGCTCGCTAAGTGAGCTTCACGATTCAACATAATTTTTCTGCAATTTCATCCTTCTCCCTTCTGCGATAAAACCCACTCAAAACCCCAAATTCAGCAGCATTACACCAGAAAAAAATTTTAATGTCAATATTGATCCTAACAACATCATATACATCATCATATTCCTCTAATTCATCACAAAATCATCATAATCAACACAAAATTCAGAAAATCACAACCCTAAACCACAACCCAAAACCCCCAATCCCATTCCCACATTATATTATCGAAAAGAAATTACTCCCCATACCTTAATTCTGTAAATTCTCGCTAAACTCTTCGCAATTCTCCCAATTCTTCAAGCTCTAGCTTCTTCCCTCTTTTCCATAGCTCTTTTCCAATCATGAGATCGTTCCAAATGATCGTTCTCTCCAACTTTTCCCTCTTTTGTCACTCTTGCCCTTAGGACCTCTTTTAGTCTTTCCCCATAAAACCCTCACTTATCCTCAACCAAAAGACCATAATACCCTCATCCTATAATTCCTTTTATTTTATTTTATTAACTCTCAAATAATCCACTAAAACCCATATACTTAATTATTCTAATTATTATTAAAATATTAGGCTACCCCAAACTTCACAAAATATCAAAGAACCTCATAAACATCAAAATTCACAAGAAAACACATCAACATAATTAAAATCGACTTTGGGATGTTATAACTCTCCCCCACTTAAGAATTTTCGTCCTAAAAAATGTACCTGAAGCAAACAAAGTCGGATACGACTCCTTAATCTGATCTTCTCTTTACCTCTTAATCGCTTCATTTCTCTGCCATCAATTCGCACTGACGAAACCTCTACATTCAAATTATCTCTTACTCGCACATCATCCATCTGAATCACATGCGACGGGTATGTAATGTACTTCCTCAACTGCGACACATGAAACACATCATGCAAATTCGCAAGTGATGGTGTTAATGCAATATGATATGCCACCTCTCTGACCCTCTGCGAAATCGGATACGGTCCAATGAAACATGGAGTGAGCTTTCTGGACTTCAGAGCTCGCCTGACACTAGTCATCGGAGTAACCCTCAGGAACACATGATCTCCTTCTTGAAATTCAAGTGCTTTCCTCCTCTTATCATGATAACTCTTATGACGACTTTGATAAGTCTTCATCCTTTCCTGAATCGTCTTAATATTTTTTGACGTCTCTTGCACAATCTCAGGTCCGAGCACAAAACTCTCGCCTGACTCATACCAACACAATGAAGTCCTACACCGCCTCCCATACAATGCTTCATACGGAACCATACCAATGCTCGCAAGAAAACTATTGTTGTAAGTAAACTCAATCAAAGGTAAATGATCATCCCACGCACCTCAATGATCCAATACACAAGCCCCCGACAAATCTTCTAAGGATTGGATAGTCCGTTCTGTCTGACCGTCCGTCTGTGGGTGGTAAGCAGAACTCATCCTCAACTTAGTTCCCAAAGCATCTTGCAAACTCTTCCAAAATATAGATGTAAACCACGAATCTCTATCTGACACGATACTCAACGATATCCCATGCAACTTCACAATCTCCTAAATATACATCTCTGCTAGTTTCGACATAGAATGATTAATCTTCATCGGCAAGAAATGCGCCGACTTAGTTAATCGATCCACAATCACCCAAATGGAATCATTCCCCTTCATCTTCTTCGGCAAACCCATCACAAAATCCATAGAAATGTTATCCCATTTCCATTCTGGAATACTCAACGGTTGCATCATACCTAAAGGCTTTTGATGTTCAACCTTTGATTTCTGACAGACCAAACACACGTACACAAACTCCGCAACATCCCTCTTCATACCTATCCACCAAAACAACTTTTGCAAATCACGATACATCTTAGTCGCACCAGGATGAATACTCAACCTACTTCGGTGCCCTTCCTATATAATACTCTTTTTCAATTATGAAATATCAGGAATACACACACGATCTCGAAACTTCATCATACCATTCTCATATAAACAAAACTCTCCTCCGTTACCTTGGTTAATCAAAGTTATCTGATCAACAAACTTTAAGTCTAATTTTTGTCCTAAACGAATCTCTTCCATAATATCATTAGTCAATTTTAGCATACCTAGTTTCACGCTCTCAGACGTAGTCTCATACAACAAACTCATGTCTCTGAATTTTTCAATCATCTCAAGCTCTTTCACCATCATTATCGACATGTGCAAAGTATTTCTACTTAAGGCATCTGTGACTACATTATCTTTATCAGGGTGGTAACTTAATTCAAAATCCAAATCCTTCAATATTTCCAACCATCTTCTCTGTCTCATATTTAGTTCCTTCTGATCATACAAGTATTTCAAACTCTTATGATCGCTGAACACCTCAAACCTCGATCCAAACAAATAGTGCCTTCAGATCTTTAACACAAAAACCACGGCTGCTAATTCTAAGTCATGGGTAGGATAATTCCTCTCATGAACACGTAATTGTCTAGAAGCATAAGCAACTACTTGACCATTCTGCATCAAAACACCACCAAGACCCATCTTAGAAGCATCACAAACCACAAAAGATTCGCTCGGATTCGGCAAAATTAAAACTGGGGCAGTAGTCAACCTTTTCTTTAGCTTAACAAAACTCTTCTCACAAGCAACATCTCATACATAAGCTTGACCCTTTCGAGTCAACTATGTTACTGGCAATGCCAACTTAGAAAAACCTTATATAAACTTCCGGTAATAACCGGATAAACCAAGAAAACCTCTAATCTCCATAGCAGAATTCAGAGTTTCCCAATTCAACACAGTATCAATCTTCGAAGGATCCACAGAAATTCCTCCTCTAGAAATCACATGAACAAGGAAACACACTTCACTCAACCAGAACTCACACTTCGAGAACTTAGCATAAAGTTTCTTCTCTCTCAACACCTGCAATACAATCCTCAGATGTCCTTCATGTTCCTCTTCTGACTTCGAATAAATCAGGATATCATCAATAAAAACCACCACATTCTTATCTAAATACTCATGAAAAGTACGGTTCATATATTCCATGAATACACCGGGTGCATTGGATACACCAAAAATGCATCACCGTATATTCATAGTGACCATACCTTGTCCGGAAAGTTATCTTTGGAATATCATTTTATTTAACTCGAATCTGATGATAACCCGACCACAAATCAATCTTGCTAAAAACACAAGCTCCCACTAACTTATCTATCAAATCATCAATCCTCGGAAGTGGATATTTATTCTTAATAGTCACCTTATTCAATTTATAATCGACGCACAACCTTATACTACCATTCTTCTTCTTAACCAATAACACAGGAGCACCCCACGGAGAAACACTTGGACAAACAAATTTCTTCTCAAGAATTTCTTCAAGTTGTTTCTTCAACTCACTCAATTCAGAAACTGACATCCTATAAGGGGCCATCAACACTGGACTAGTACCAGGTACTAAATCCACAGAAAACTCTACTTCACGCTCCGATGGTAAATCACTAATGTCATCCGGAAACACATCAAGAAACTCATGGACAACAGGTAATTCAACACTCATCTTTTTACGATCAACTTGTAACGCCACAAACAAGGCAAACATCTGGGCTTCATCTGCTAGGAGTTCATACACTTGCTTCGCAAATAGGAACATCATCTCTCTGCAATCACTCAACTCTGGAAACTCTACCGTCTTTTCATAGCAGTTGATATGCACAAAGTTAAATTCCAACCAATTCATTCCCAACACAACATCCCTATGGAGCAAAGGCAAACACACTAAATCCATCAAGAAATCCTTATCATAAATGTTCAAAGGACACTTCAAACACACACGGTCAGTCGTAACTGAACCGTTAGCAGGCATTTTAATCAACATATTACCATTCATAACAGTCAAAGGAAAATTCAACATGGTCGTGCACTCAATCAAAATAAACGAGTGAGTAGCTCCAGTATCAATTATAGCAACCAATTCAACATCATTAATAAAACAAGTACCTCTAATCAAGTTGTCTTTCTTCTGAGCATCTGAGCCACTCAAGGCAAATACTCTACCAGTAGTCTGAGCCGTAGTAGCAACCTTCTTTGGTTTCTGGCATTGAGTACTAAATGTCCTTCTTCACTGCAATTAAAACAAGTTAGTTCAGCACTCGTACACTCATTCTTCATATAGCCCTTCTTTCCACATTTATAACATCTTATCACAATAACAGTGCACACATCATATTTGTGACCTGCTTCACCACACTTATAGCACTTGAGAGGAGTAGAACCTGCTCCCCCACTTGGCTTCTTACCATCATTACCCATCTGCTTCCCTTTCTCATTCGGAGTCACATAAGGCTCCCCTCGAAATTGACCCTTGTATCTCTTCTCACTCACCGGCTTATAGTGAGCAGATCAAGCTTGACTATCCTCGTCATATATTCTACTCTTATCCACAAGTTCAGCATACCTGCGGATCAGCTGACAACCAATCGCTTGTTTGATTTCCGGTTTCAGCCCATTCTCAAACTTCAAACACTTGGACAACTCAGCATCATCACGGTTGTAGTAAGGACAAAACTTCACCAACCTCTCGAACTTGGTGGCATACTCTGCCACCGTCATGTTCCCCTACTTCAATTCTAAGAACTCTACCTCTTTCTTGCCACGAGCGTCTTCAGGAAAATACTTACTCATAAATTATCTCCTGAACACATTCCAAGTTATTGCAGCCCCAACCCCTTCCAATCTCTGACGGGTATTATCCCACCAATCCTCAGCTTCCTCATCCAGCATATGGGTGCTGAACTGCACCTTCTGAGCATCGGAGCACTCCATAGTCCTGAAAATCTTCTCAATTACCTTCAGCCACTTATGTGCGTTCTCCAGTTCATGAGAACCCTCTAACTTAGGCGGGTTATTCCTCTGAAAAAACCCCAAAGCATGAAACTTATCCCGAACATTGTTCTATGTCGTAGCATGAGCAAGTGCAGCTACCGCATCCACAAGAGCACGATTCGAAGTCATTATACAAATCACCAACAACATCAGAAAAAACTCAATCCTCAAAACCCTGAAACTCAATAACTGACATGACTAACAACAACACGACCGACAAACAGACCGACCTGCTCTGATACCACTAATGTAACACCCTTTTCTACCCCATCATAATTAAGCAAAATAAAATCAATTATGAGAGTGAAACTCATAAAAGGGAATCACATTTACTCCTAAAAAAACAAAAGTCAAAACATCAAACATCACATAGAGTCCTGTCTCGTAACACAGGTTCACAAAATCATGATAAACATCATGAATACTTTTCTTCATAATTATGCAGCGGAAAACTAACAAGTCTTAATATCTTCTTTATAACACAAAACTCAACAATCATCTCAAATATCGTTTATCAAAACATTTAAAACAAAACCTAACATCTTAATCCAATTAAACATAAAACATTCAAGCGAAACCCATCCCGATGTTACTGGACACAGAGCAGGACTCCACTTCTAACTAACTCGACGACTCACTATCTCCGAGCTAAGCACGCACCGAGCTAGCCTTGATTATGTGCAGGATGGCATAATAGACCATCACCAGAAAGCATGTAGGGTGAGTAAATCCACATTCCATAAATAATATAGAAATAAGAATTCAAAACAAATTAACAACAACAATTCATTTACATCTCATCTATACATATGTCATCGATAAATATTCATCATGTTCATTTAATACACATCATCAAATGTGTCTCATCATTACACAAAACATCAATGCACTCATGTTATGTCATTTAGAATGAAATGCAACCTCTTACTAATACATGTGGTATCGAAACATCCCCATGTAATGGACACTGGGCCATCAACCCTCCCCAAAGGGAGCACATCATAAACATCATATCACTTCAATCCACACAATGGGATTGAAGCTACCAATGGACCGAAGTCCCCACATAAAACTCAATTCTATGAATGCAAGACGCAACATACATACATCATCCTCATAACATCATAATATTGCATCTGCATTCATTATTAACAATCATCTTTCATGGTCATTCATAACCTCAAATACATACTCATAAGACATCATACAACACTCTCATCCTATATCATACCTCTACATCATGAAATCATACATCATAACTCAAAGAGCATCAATTAATTTACTCATACCTCACTTAATTTCTAACTTTACACACATGGCCCTCAAGACACATCATTTAACCACTTCACAATGTCATGGCAACCTAATATATACTAACATAAAACAGTTTTTAAAAACAAAGCAATTTTTCCAAGTTTTCTCAAGCTCGCTAAGCGAGACACCACGCTCGCTAAGCGACAGCTTCCTAGACTCTTTTCGCTAAGCGAGCTTCACGATTCAGCAGAATTTTTCTGCGATTTCATCCTTCTCCCTTCTGTGATAAAACCCACTCAAAACCCCAAATTCAGCAGCATTACACCAGAAAATCTTTTTAACATCAATATTTATCCTAACAACATCATCTACATCATATACATCATCATATTCCTCTAATTCATCACAAAATCATCATAATCAACACAAAATTCAGAAAATCACAACCCTAAACCACAACCCAAAACCCTCAATCTCATTCCCACATTATATTATCGAAAAGAAATTACTCCCCATACCTTAATTCCGTGAATTCTCGCTAAACTCTTCACAATTCTCCCAATTCTTCAAGCTCTAACTTCTTCCCTCTTCTCCAGAGCTCTTTTCCAATTATGCGATCGTTCCAAATGATCGTTCTCTCCAACTTTTCCCTCTTTTGTCACTCTTGCCCTTAGGACCTCTTTTAGTCTTTCCCCATAAAACCCTCACTTATCCTCAACCAAAAGACCATAATGCCCTCATCCTCTAATTCCTTTTATTTTATTTAATTAACTCTCAAATAATCCATTAAATAACATATACTTAATTATTCTAATTATTATTAAAATATTAAGCTACCCCAAACTTCACAAAATATCAAATAACCTCATAAACATCAAAATTCACAAGAAAACACATCAACATAATTAAAATCGACTCTGGGGTGTTACAATCTGCCTAAAAAAATAATTGTGTCTTCCGTATTTTTCATTCGATAAATTTTCTGCACAAGTTGAAATAATTGTGTTTTGAAAATTCTGTTTTGCATAATTTAGTGCACACCAAGTGTTTGAAAAATTATTGCTATCACCATTACATAGCAAACTTAGGGAAAATTTTGCACTAGACTATTTAGCATAATACATTAAGTGTATTGTGCACACCAAGTGTTAGACGGAATTTCAAAACACATTATCTCTTGTTGGTTGTGCTTATTTCTTATCTCTATACATTGTTGGAAGTAGTTTAATCAATTACTTCAAATTTAAGTGATTAATTTTCTTGGTATTGATTAGTTAATTTATCTTTATTATCTCATTTGGTTTGATAACGCATATCCGATCACCGGTGACTTAGAATTATTTAGACGTGATTTTTCCGGGGAATTTCCGCAAAATATTTTTCAATTAATTTTTGAAAAGTAAATTTTTAAAAAGGGATCTATTCAACCCCCCCCCCTTCTAGATATGTGTCGTCGTCTAACAAGTGGTATCACGAACACTGGTTCATCTAGTGCTTCACATATAACTTTTTAGAAAATGGATAACGATCCAACGGGGGTGTATAATAGAGAGTCTGTTTTCACCTGAGAAAACTATAGTCACTGGAAGGATTGTATACGTATTCATATAAATTATGTTGATAGAAAGATATGGAAGGTTATTCAGGACGGTCCTATACAAATAACTATGACTGACGTGAATAATGTTGAAGTACCTAAACCCGAAGCACAATGGGATGAAAAAGATGAAAAGAACTATAGTTATGATTTGAAGGCTCGAAATATAATCATTGCCTCTTTGGCAGCTGATGACCTTTTTAGAGTCTCACATCATACCACATCTAAAGCTATGTGGGAAGCATTACAGATTGCCCATGAGGGATCTGATGACGTGAAAATAGCTAGAATCAATACATTACAACAAGAGTTTGATCGCTTTCACATGAACCAAGGGGAAACCATTGGTGATTTGGGAAAGAGATTTTCTCATTTGTTAAATTTCTTAAATGCTCTTGATAAACCCACTCCTAATAATGTAGCTACTAATAAAATTCTAAGATGTCTTACTAGGTGTAACACGGTGGGAGAACTGACTTTAGTTAAATGTTGCGGATAGCAAAAGTCGCCACCGACTTTTATTTTATCCAAAAGGAAAGGACATAAAAGAACAGGAAAGACCTAAAAAAAAGATTTTGAGTTCGGGGGGTAGGTTATATAAAGGGAAGGTGTTAGCACCCTTTATATCCATGGTTATCCATGGGCTCTTAGTTACTTAGCTCACTTTAAATTGTTTTGAGAAAGATGTAGTGTGTGATTAAAAATTTTCTAAGTATTTTATAATGATCCTCGTATGGATGTATATAAAGACTTTGTTTTGAAAATTCGTTTGAAATGTGAAGTGAAAAAAAGTATGTTGAAAAGTGAGCAAGTACTTAAGAGGAACCTACCCTATGTTAAATCTTTACTGTTCTTATATGTTCTTTCAATGGTAAGACTGTCACTATTATTAAGGAATAAGTAGTCATTACCTTGGATGTTATAAGGGACATGTGATGGGACATCTGTATTTAGGCAACTATAAGGTGTCTTTAGCAATTCTTAGGGACTATCATCATTTATTCAAAGGGACAAGATCATTATTCCGTAGGCAACATCGAAGGGACTTGATCTTATAATCTTAAAGGGACTTGATGATATTAGTGAAGGGACTTTGCTTTAAGACACCTTATTTGACCTTATAATTAGGCAACATGAGGGATAACCTTAGAAAGTGTGAGATGGCGATCATAGATCGACTTACGTGTGTGAGTGTTCATATTCATATATTTATCTTATTAAATTAGTTATACTAAATTAATTTTAAATCACAAGCATGTTATCACTCCCTATGATTACTAACCATGGCAAAAATATTTATCAATAATAAAATGAAGACAAAAATAAAACTACGACTATTACAAGGCTTTCGCAATTACATTATAATAGAAATAATTAATAATAAATATATAATAAATAAACTTATAATTAAAATGGTTAGTGATAAAAATAATCATAAGAGGAAGAGGTTAGCACAAATATACAAAAATATATAGAATTTAAGAGAACATTTTTAAATTAAACAAATAATTTTGAAGAATTTTTAAGAAGAAAATAATAAAGTAATTAGAATCATGATAATAAACAATTATAATAATTATTTACAAAACAAGATTCATTATTTAATAATATATCAGAAAAAATTAATTAAGTTTGATATTTAAAGTTAAATAAAAAATTAGGGTTAGAAGTTAGGGTTAGAAATTAGGGTTTTGAAATTAGGGTTTACATATTTAAGAAAAAATTAAGGTTTTAATGTTTAATTGAAATATTAATTTAATTGCAAAAAAAAAATATAAATAATATAAACATATTACAAAATAAATATAAACAATTTTTGTATAAAGAAAATAATATAATATTATTTAGAAATTAATTTTATGATTTAATAATTAATATAATAAAATAGTTAAAAGAAACAAAACAAAAGAAATTAGGTTTTAAAAAAAATGGGGGAGGCCTGGATTTGAACCCAGGACCTCCCATTTACCTGAATGAGGGACTCCCAAAACCAGCTGAGCTACTGCGCGCGTTTGACATATAGATGCAAGACAATCCTTATGTTGTAAACTTGAAAAATCAAATGAAATTAAATCAAAAAAAAGTTGGAGGCCAGTTTCGACCCCTAGTCCTCCTGCATACCAAGTCACCTCCTTGCCATCAAGCCATATGGGGCGCGTCTGGAAATTGATTAGCAACAAACAATAATATATTAAACCTAATGAATATCATGAAGAATAATAAAAAAGATGGTGCCTCCAGTATTCGAACTCAGGTCTCACACCATGCTATGTGTATGCCAAAACCACCAGAGCACCTGCGCGTTTATGATAATTATATAAAACAAATGAATAAAATATAAAGATGGAAATTTGAAATTATATTTCGTGCGCAGGACTTCTTCTTCTTCCCTCAGACCTGCAAATTCACCTGCGAAGATTGCTAGGAATTTTCCTGCGAATTCAGTTTCGCAGGCTTTCCTATGTTCTTCAATCATCACAAAAACTGTAAAAAATTTCAAAATTAAACACACCAACAGAATCACCACATCATTTACAATTTAACTACGTCATTGGAATTTATTTATATTAGCTAAATCGTAAAACCCTAATATGGAGCTTGAAACCCTAATAATGGCATAATCCGATCCAGTCCACGAAACTCAAATTCAATTGTCCAGAAAGCTTCACCACATCAAAACAAATCAAGTTAGAAGGTCAAAATCAACAAATAACACGCAAATTCATGGAATCGAAAACAAGTTAGACATGACATAAAACTGATTCGGTTTGAGCAATTTGGGGTGTTTTAGATGATGTAAATGATGCAATGATGCTCAATGATCATCAAGGAAGGCTTTGCTGGCCTTAGTTCACCTGAAAAACCACCAAATTTAAGAATCTGAATTTCAATTTTTTGATGAATTTTGAAGTTTGAGAATTGTTCTTGAGGCTGCCAATTCGTCTCTTGTGCATTGCTATATGTTGTATATATATGATAGAACAAAATTAGGTCAAAAAATCAATCTTCACTTTGGACTTTTGGATAGTTAAAGATTGAAAAAGATAAGCTTCCAAAAATTGAAAAATCTTGATATATCCTTACTATTTTTGAATTATCTGATTTTGTGTAGTTTCAATCACCTCTAAATGATCATTAAGACTTTCTAGAACCAAAATCAAATCAAATATTCACACTTTTATATTTTATTTTGATTTAAAATGATTTTTAATATAAAAAATCATAATAAATAAAATAAAATGAATAAAAATATGAATAAATAAATTTTAATTCGTGCATGATGTCATGGAAGTGTTTGGATCATAAAAAAGCAAGCTCATTTGGTGAATTATGGTTTTAAGACCCCATTTGCTTCATAAACCTCTCAAAAATTTCTCAACTTTGCAAGGGCACAAATCCCTCAATTTTAATTCTATGAAGGTGTTCTTGGACACTTTGGAAAGATTAAAGAGTCCTCTAACCAACCTCTTTGGTCTCATGTCCATATCTTTTACCATTCTCAAGTTATACTCTTTGGAAGTTGTTGACTTTTTGTTGACTTTTAAAAGGACCTATAATGTCTTAGCTCATACCTTCCAAATGAAGCATTTTTGGGCTTGGCTTGTGAGACACAAAGTTGTAGAGAATTCAATTTCCTTCAAGATGAGCTTTGGATGGAAAATTTTTGATGAAGCATGTGAAAGTTATGGCTGGTCAAAGTTCAGTTGACTTTTCTTGTGAAAACCCTAATTTAGAAACTCCTGATTCTTGATGATCTGAAATCTCCTTGATGAATCATGATCAACCCTTGATCAAATGATGAATTTTACTTCATATAATTGATGTTGGCAAAAAATCATGAAGTTTGACTTTGGTTTGACCACAGTTGACCTCAGTTTGACTTTTTGACTGCCTTGACTGATTTTAACCTATCTGATCATCTGACTGAGCAAATCTTTTGGGAAAGTCTTGAAACTTGACATGAGGATTCTTGAACACATATAGGATGATATGAAGCTCACTTGAAGTCTTGGAAGTCCATTTAGCCTGATGAAAGTCAAAACCCTAGCTTAGGATGCCTTGCTTAGGAGGATGCATTGTCTGAGGGAATTGTCAAACTTTCTGACTAATTGTGAACCTTGTGAACCTCATGAGATGTCTTGTGAACCATGTGAACCTCTTAGTACACAATGTCTTGTATTGGGGAGGGCAAATTTTGGGGTGCAACAGCTGCCCCTGTTCAATTTTCTGAAACCTGAGGGGTTAGATTGGTATATGTGCCATTCGTGACCTGGAAGGTTGAAGGGGATTGAACACAAAAGCCCAAAAATTTTCACTCGCATGTGCGTAAAGTAAAGCTGATGATTAATTGTATATGCTTGAGTGGGCTTGAATATGCCACTTGGAAGAACTGGAGATGGGCTTATAGATGCCATCCATAATATCAGGAGGTGATAATATCTTGATGTTGATACTGAATATCAGTACTAGGTTTTCGTATAGGCCGTCTCTGAATCGTTTATGCAACATGGTTTGAATTGAATGCTAGCACTAGATCTTCGTATAGATCGTCTCTGAACTGGTTTGAATTGTTGAATAGACCAGTAGAAATAAATCTTCGTGACGATTATCTCTTCTGGAAATATCCTGGATTAGGGAATAGATCTTCGTATAGACTGTTTGCCTACTATCCAAGGACAAAAGAATATCAGGATTAAATCTTCTGAAAATATCCTGGACTAGGGAATAGATCTTCGTATAGACCGTTTGCCTATTATCCAAGGACAAAAGAGTATCAGGATTAAATCTTCTGAAAATATCCTGGACTAGGGATTAGATCTTCGTATAGACCGTTTGCCTATTATCCAAGAACAAATAGATTATCAGGATGAAATCTCCTGAAAATATCCTGGACTATGGAATAGATCTTCGTATAGACCGTTTGCCTATTATCCAAGGACAAAAGAGTATCAGGATTAAATCTTTGTGGCGATTATATCCCTTGAAAATATCCTGGACTAGGGAATAGATCTTCGTATAGACCGTTTGCCTACTATCCAAGGACATCTTGAGTAATGATTAAGTATCAGCATTAGACCTTCGTGTAGATCGTTTCTGACCTGTTTTGATAGAATTTTATCTACATATAACCATCCTGCAAGGAAAAGGTTAGTTTATGCAATATGTATACATGCATGGCATGGTGCATCTAAGTAAATGTATTATGCATTTATGGATATGTTATGGTATGATATAAATGATGTATGTATGAACCATGTAGCCTGAAACGTCTGGATATCTTTGTATAACAACTGCTGGCTAGGGAAAATAAATCCCGATTCGTTGCTGAAGAGTATGAGAACCTCGTTTCAGTCTTGCTTAATAGTATAGTATTTATAACCTCCCGTCTTCGTTCGTCGTACCTTTATTGAAGGAATAAGTTTCTGAGTATCCCGACTGAGGATAAAAGAGATGGACATAAATTCAAGGGGAGATGTAACTCGAAGTATCTATAAAGATAGATTTGTCCTGCTGGGGATTTTGTAGTTGTCTTGTGAGGATGAACCGGCGAAGCTTCGTTAAACTCCTACCCTCGTTCGTCCTTAGTAAATACTATTACTGCATTTTATGCATTTCTGGTAAACATCAATCATATTCAAAAGCATACATACATTCAAACACAACCAATGGACGTTTTCGCTTATGTAAATAGGGTAAAAGTAAATCTGGATTCAAAGATGAAATTTTATTTATATTACAAAGTGACTTATACATAGGCGAGTTTGTACAAGGAGACGGAAATCCTAGTAAGAGGAATTTGTCGTAAAAAAATTTACAAAAAAAAGAAAACAGCTATGTGAGAAATAATCCTTATTGAGTTTCAATTCCACTATTGCCATTATCTTCAAGTATCTCATCTTTTGCCATTGAGACGGAAACAATTGGATTGATCTTTATCTGTTTGAGCTTGAATTAAGTAGCACAACTAGTTGGGGCTATATGAGTGATCCAAACGAGACATATTCATACGCTTTAATCCCTAACTTTTTCCTGGATTGCCCTTTCAGGTTTTCAATCCACCGGGATACCCTTTTTTGCCCAAGCCGCCTTTTCAGGTTTTCGACTTGCCGGGTGTACGCTTTTTTATATATATATCCCTAATTTTTTTCCCGAACCCTTTTGGTTCGTCAGGATGCCCTTATTTTTGCCTAGGCCAGTCAACCTAGCGGGTCTCTTTTTATGCGTAGTATTTTCTAACTATGTCTGCGTTTATGGGCTGTGGGAAGTCTTCACCATCCATAGTAGTAAGCATCATGGCACCTCCTGAGAATACTCTTTTGACCATAAAGTGTCCTTCATATGTAGGAGTCCACTTGCCCCTAGGATCACCCTGTGGTAGTATGATACGCTTGATTACAAAGTCACCAACCTGGTATACCTTTTGCTTAACCTTCTTATTGAAAGCTTTGATCATCCATTTTTGGTACATCTGGCCATGACAAACAGCTGCCAGCCTTTTCTCATCAATCAAATTTATCTGGTCAAATCGAGTCTGAATCCATTCATCTTCATCCAAGCCTGCATCCTTCATGATTCTTAAGGAGGGGATCTGAACTTCAATGGGCAGAACTGCTTCCATACCATAGACTAAAGAGAATGGGGTTGCCCCTGTTGAAGTACGTATTGTAGTACGATAACCATGAAGAGCAAATGGTAACATCTCATGCCAATATTTGTAAGTAACAGTCATCTTTTGTAGAATCTTCTTAATGTTCTTATTAGCAGCTTCTACTGTCCCATTCATCTTCGGACGATACAAAGAAGAGTTGTGATGCTTAATCTTGAACTGCATGCAGAGATCAGTAATCATGGTGTTGTTTAGATTAGAGCCATTATCTGTGATAATCCTTTCAGGGATGCCATACCTACATATAAGATTATTCCTAATGAACCGAGCCACAACATTCTTGGTAACAGATGCAAATGAGGCTGCCTCCACCCACTTTGTAAAGTAATCAATAGCAACCAGGATGAAACGATGCCCATTAGAAGCAGTAGGCTTGATCTCACCAATCATATCAATGCCCCACATGGCAAAAGGCCAAGGAGCAGTCAACACATTCAATGGAGCTGGAGGTATATGCACTTTATCAGCATAGATTTGACACTTGTGACATGTTCTGGAATGTTGATAGCAGTCAGCTTCCATAGTAGACCAATAGTAACCTGCTCTCAATATCTTCTTTGCCATAGTATGACCACTAGAATGAGTGCCAAAGATCCCATCATGCATGTCTTCCATAATCTCTGTTGCTTCCTTCTTATCCACACAACGAAACAAAGTTGAATCATGATTGCGCTTGTACAAAATTTCATTACTCAAGAAGAACTTAGCAGAAAACCTCCTCAGAAACTTCTTATCTTTGACAGATGCCCCTTCAGGAAACTCCTGAGTTTCAAGATATCTTTTTACTTCATAGAACCAAGGCTTTTCCTCTCCTCCTTTAGTATCAATCTCATTGCAGTATGCAGGCTTCTCAAATCTGTCAATAGTAATCTTGGGAGCTTCATCATCCCAGCTAATCTCAAACATAGATGCCATGGTGGCTAATGCATCTGCCAACTGATTCTCTCCTCGTGGAATATGTCCAAAGGTAATCTCTTAGAAATGTGGGATCAAAGAAAACACATGCTCTCTGTAAGGAATGAGATTTTCATGCTTGGTATCCCAATCTCCTTTAATCTGACTCACTACCAGGGCTGAATCTCCATATACGTCCAGGAACTGAATCTTCATATTAATGGCAGCTTTGATGCCCAGGATACATGCCTCGTACTCAGCCATGTTATTGTTACAATAGAAACAAAGTCTTGCAGTAATCGGGGTATGATAACCTTCAGGGGAAATAATCACAACACCAACACCATTGCCAAGCGCATTAGAAGCTCCATCAAAAACCATAATCCATCGGGATCCTTGTTCAGGTCCGTCATATTGTCCAGGTTCTTTGGTAATAATCATAATGTCTTCATCAGGAAACTCAAAACTCATTGACTGATAATCATCCACTGCTTGATGAGCCAAATGATCAGCTACAACACTTCCTTTAATGGCCTTCTGAGTAGTGTATTGTATGTCATATTCTGTTAAGATCATCTTCCATCTTGCTATTCGTCCGGAGAGAGCAGGTTTCTCGAATATGTACTTTATTGGATCCATCTTTGAAATCAACAAGGTAGTATGAGTCAACATATATTGTCTTAGTTGGCGAGCAGCCCATGCCAAAGCGCAGCAAGTTTTCTCGAGCAGTGAGTATCTTGTTTCACAGTCGGTAAACTTTTTGCTAAGGTAGTATATTGCTTGCTCTTTTCGACCAGACACGTCATGTTGCCCCAACACACACCCCATTGAGTTGTCTAATACTATTCAGTACATAATCAAGGGTCTTCCATCAACTGGTGGCATCAAAATTGGAGGTTCTAGAAGATATCTCTTGATTTCATCAAAGGCTGTCTGGCACTCGTCATTCCACTCCATCACCTGATCTTTCTTCAATAATTTGAAGATTGGCTCACAGGTAGCAGTTAATTGGGAAATAAATCTTGCAATGTGATTTAGTCGTCCCAAGAAACCTCTAACTTCCTTCTCAGTAAGGGGAGCTGGCATCACTTGTATGGCTTTCACTTTTGCAGGATCTACTTCAATACCTTTTCCACTGACAATGAAACCCAGGAGTTTACCAGATCTAACTCCAAAAGTACATTTGTTTGGGTTCAATCTTAACTTGTATTTCTTCAACCTTTCAAACAGCTTATGCAGATGATCAAGGTGTTGCTCTTCATTCTGGGACCTGGCTATCATATCATCCACATATACCTCTATCTCATGATGAATCATATCGTGAAACAAAGCCACCATAGCACGCTGATATGTTGCCCCGACGTTCTTCAAACCAAATGGCATCACTTTATAACAAAAGGTGCCCCATTGTGTAACAAATGTAGTCTTCTCCATATCTTCAGTTGCCATCTTGATTTGATTGTAACCAGAGAAACCATCCATGAAAGAAAATACCTTATGTTGAGCAGTATTGTCTACTAAAACATCAATATGAGGAAGTGGAAAGTCATCTTTAGGGATGGCCTTGTTCAAATCCCTGTAATCTACACACATACGTACCTTACCATCTTTCTTAGGTACCGGTACCACATTTGCAACCCATTGAGGATAAGAAGTCACAGCTAAGAACCCTGCATCAAATTTTTTCATCACCTCTGCTTTAATCTTTTCTGACATTTCAGGACACATGCGACGAACCTTCTGCTTCTTTGGACGACAATCTTCTTTTACCGGTAAACGGTGAACCACGAAGTCTGTATCCAACCCTGGCATATCTTCATAGGACCAAGCAAAGATTTCCACATAATCACGTAACATTTGAATTAGTCTGCTCTTGACACCATTTTCTAGTTCAGCCCCTATCTTGACCTCTTTCTTGTTTTCTTCAGTTCCCAAATTCACAACTTCGATTGGCTCTTCATGTGGCTGTTGTAAACACCCCAAATTTGCCCTCACCCATTCACACCATGGCTTGTGATCATTTCATAAGCATAAACACAATCATAACATCTCATACCACAATTTTGATTCACTACATAGATTCAAAGTCATATGCATCTAGGGTTTGTGATCTGAGCAATACAAGAGCTTCTTGAGCCACTCCAGAGGTCATCAATCACTTCAAAGGGTTCCATGAATGTTCTAAACATCATATTATATCCTCTCAAAGTCAAGAATGGCAAAGAATCACAAGAACTGGAAGTGGTGTGGAAGCAGAGCCAGGTTTAACTGCACAGATGACCTGAAATTAGGGTTTTGGTTTCAAAGGCCATAACTCCAAATTTTTTGGTCATTCTTGTTTCTATTGGTCTCTATATGGTATAGGGAGTATGCATATCAATTTTCATGAAGAAATTCCATGGGGAAGTCATCTGATCAAGGGTTGACTTTCTGAACAAGCCAGTGTAAAATCAGGGCATCTGAGGCCCCCAATGACCCAACCAAAGGGTGTTCTTCATCATTTTGATTGTATATGATCTTTATTTGATCATGGAAGATGTTAGAAGTTTACAAAATTCAAGAATTTCAAGTTTTTGCAAAGTTGACTTTTTGGGCAAGTTTGACTTTTAATGGAAATGTCATTTTAGGCAACTTTTTCAACCCTTACTTTTTGATTCAAGAAAGCTTCAAATGGAAAAACTTTGGTCATGAAAGTTGTAGGATAGATCTTTCCCTTTTCAAAAAGTACAAGAGCATGACTTAATTCATTATGGATCAAAAGTTATGGTTTGTCAAAGTTGGCAAAAATCACTAAATTTCAAAGTTTCTACCAAAGAGGTATTTTGCAAAATGACTTGATCAAGTGTTCAAAAGCTATCAAATGCACTTCTAATCCACATAACATGATCATGTGACACCTAAAGTTCAGAATGGACCAAAGAATTACACTTTTTTAGGGTTTGTGGAACAAGATTTTTCATAAAGAACCAAAGTGAACCAAGTTGCAAAATCCATCATGGCTTCTCATCCACTTGCTGGCTAGTTGGCTGATCAGTCCTAGGCTTTTCCTCACCTCATGCTGCGCAGGACATGCCTCTTGTACTCAGCTAGCAAGTAGCCCATGCCCTTCTTACACAAAGTTGACATTTTTGCAAAAGCACCCATACCAATCAATAAAGCACACATCATGTCATCTGACCAATCCCAATTGTTTATGTTAATCAAATGCAAACCACACATAAGCACAAGCAAGCCTGAAACCAGCCACAACACAACATTCTCATTTTCATCCTCTTGAGCAAAAGCTTTCGAAACACATCACACAACTCAAAAACACACAAACAAACTTCATAAACCAACTTAACACATCTCCCTGATCACAAAGCACCCTTCAAAACAACCTGAAACTCAAAGAATCACAAACACGATTCTCACACCCTCTTGAACAGAACTGCTGCAAACTTCCAAACCAACCATCACAAACTCTTTCTAAGCATCAAGAGTTCATCAGGGGACTAAAAGGAGTGGATTGCACAAAGAGAAAAGGTCAGAAAGTTGCAAACTGAAAAGCTTCAAACTCAGGTAGCTTCATGAACATTTTTTCCAGAAATGGATTTTTAAGTTTCTAAGTTGTTCTTCATGTCTTGCTGATCACTCTGATGCTTTTATTTTCTGAAATGGTTGAGAGATGAGTATTTAATCTTGTTCTGAAACTTTTGCCCTAAAAGATGTTTTGTTTCGATTCAGTTGATTGAAGAAGAATAAATGAGTTTTAAGTTAGGGTTTTGATTCAGGGGGATATGGGGATGATTTATGTTCTTTTAGTTTTCATTTTAGTGAGGTTTTGAAGATTTTGGAAATTTTCAGGTGGGGTTCCCACCGGAGAAGACGACCGGAGGTCTTCTCCGGCCACCTGAAAATAATTAGGGTTAATCCCTGTCATTAATTGAGGTTTGAATGCTGAACGTTGGATGCGTTGACTGGGGAAGACTGGCGCGTGTTTGGATGGCTGAGATTTGTCATTAGAAACCCTAATCTTTAGTTAGTTTAATTAATTCAATTTAATTAATTTAAATCAGAAATTAGGAAGTTTGAATGTGGACCTTAGGATTGCGCGCGCAGTCAACAGCCCTCTCCCCAGTTTCAATCTGATCCGTCCAATGCGTTTACTTTTCATTTTCTTTAATTTTTTATTTCATTTATTTTGTATTTCTTTCTCCATTTTATTAAAAATAGCAAAATCATTTTAAAAATTCTGAAATTTTTTGTACAAACTTCTATTTAATTTCAGAAACCAAAAATATTTTTATTTTTATTTTTTGCATTCAAAAATATTTTTAAATCATTTAAAAGTTTATTTCTAATTAATTAATGAGAATTAATTAATTAAAAATACTTTTAGGTATTTAAAAATCACCAAAAAATTCATGAAACATTTAAAACCATTTAGAAACATTGTCCAACCCTCAAACCAAATTTCTTTTTTGATCTTGATGCATTTTGAGAATTTTTCATGGAATTAAAATCATTTGTAGGCATTAATTTGATCCAAACTTCCAAAAATCATTTCTGCCTAACCATCAAGAGTTGGACCTTGATTCTTTTTGCATTGCATTGTGTTTAGCATGTAGTTTGTGAGATTAAATGGGCATGATTTGATCTTTCATTTTCCATTTGTTTGACATTTTTCTTGTTAAGGAACCCTAAAACCCTAGAAATCTTAGGAAATTCATAACTTTTATTAGGTTAAGAGTTGGAACTTCTCCTTTGGGCAGTGAGTTAGTATAGGTTTAGGGATCCTTTGAGTGCATTTTCAATTTTTTATATTGATGTTTGCTTCTGATTTTGGGTTATGTTTGATGCTTTGATCATAAACCCTAATCTGGGCTTCCATATGCATCCATCTTGCACTTGCTTGCATAACATGACTTGCCATAGCATTTTGTGCATCCATTTGGTTCATTTGACATCTTAAGACATATTAGAAGCATGTTTGATCATTGCATCATGTATTTTCCATGTTGTATGTCATTTGCATCTCATAACTTTTCATGTATGTTCATGGTTCTAAACTTGCTTCATTTGCATCCATAAGCTTGTATGATCATCCCCATGCTTTGTTTCATGTTTGCATCATCTCCTAGCATCATTATCATCTCATATATGCTTCTGGTTTTGGTTTGCATCATGCCATTCCATCTCATTTTGCATTGCATTGCATTTCTTTCACTAACTTTTCAGGTGGTAAGTTACTTTGAGAAGTGAATTTGCCTTCACTTCTCGCAATTTCTTTTCATCTCTTTCATGCACCCTTGATGCATTTTGTTATGTGTTTGAGATTGAGCTTGCTCATTCTTCTTCTTCTCACTTTCCTTCTTCAAGTGACTTGACTTCTTGAATGAAGCAAGTTACTTTACTTCTCCTGATCCTTTCATCTACTTCCTGGTGGTTCCATTGAAGATTTCTCTTGTTTAACCTCACAAACCTTAGGAACAACCAAGCATGACAATGATTAGGGTTTTGATTAGTCTCCCCTCTTAGTTTTACCTTTGTGTCTCTTTGAGTCTTCTCTTCTCATCTCATAATCAGGGACTAAACCCTAAAGGCTTTAAGGCTTTGTGATTAAGCTTATGCATGCATCCTTCTATTAGGATGGAGTGTATAATTTTAATCCAAAGTGTTAAGCCCTTAATGTGTTTAAATCCTTTAATCAATCCATCTAATAATCATCAAGACATCGAGCTTGTAACTTGGGCCTTGCATCAGGGTTCTAATTCTTCCTTAATTGGTTAAGAAGGACTAACCCTAGTGTTAATGGACAAGTCCCCCTCAAGTTGTCTTACAAACCCTAAAAAACACTTCATCATCTTATCATTAACTAAAATCCATCTAATAAAGGCTTTGTTTTGTCATGAGTTTAATCCCTAATCATGGATTAAGTTGAGGAGCTTTCCTCAGCTTAAACATTCTCATCTATTATCCTTCTATTAGGATGGTGTAATGAGTCTGTTTAATCCCTGATTATGGCTTAATCTCATTACTTAACACTAAACAAAAAAACAAAAACATCTAATTAATCACAAGTAGGTTAATGATCTTAATCCTACATCAAAGGGGATTAAGTGTGAGAAGCTGACTTCACACTTAAGGTACTCTCATTACCCCTAATCAGAGGGAAGATGTGATGAGTTTACTAAATCCATTGGTCTAGGCTTAAGCTCATTAACTTATGACAAACTTTCAAAAAAGCAGTAAAAGATTGAAAATACAAAAACAAACAATAATCGTCTCCTTCGGGATTCTTTTCTCATCTCATTCACTCATAAACGAGAACTTGCTTCTTCCGTCTAATGCAAGACAGTTTGCACCTGAGCCAGACAGGTCATACACTTGAGCATAGACAAGTGAGCAGTTCACAAGTCAATTTATCTTTCAGTCTCTTTGGGTCGAACTACGGTGTTCTGACTTCCTCATTGCACGAGAGGATACGTAGGCATAACTTAACAGTTATCGAACAAAAGTCTCTGTATATTCCCCCTCTTTCTAGCCTCATTCTTTTAGCCTCATGATCTTGAGCATTTCACTCCTGTTCTTGCACTGACACTTCACTTATATACTTCACTTTTCTCTTACACTGACACCTGTACATCTTGTTTTCCAGCTCTTTTACACACAAATTGCACTGACACTACCCCTTTAAAACACAAATCTTTCAAGCGTGGATCCCGTCGAGTACGGCGGACAATCTGGGTGCTAATACCTTCCCAGGTTGTAACCAACCCCCTTTCTCAGTCTCTCTGGTTCGCAACCGTCTTATCCATGCCTTTCTAGGTCTATGCAGCATTGCCTTTCCTCCGGGATAAAAATGCCTAGCTGGCGACTCTTTTCATTCCCTGTGAGTCCACTCCTGTGTGTTCTCACACCCTCTTTCGCCGACCATTCGCGTCTGTACCTTTATTTGGGCCATTCCCATTTATCGGGAGCGACAGCTTGGCGACTCTGCTGGGGACCCTTATACTGTGACCAGGGCTTCTAGTTCTCTTTGTGGGTTCCTCCTAGCGCTTGTTTGATTTGTGTTTACTGGGGTGTTATGTGCTATTTGTGCTTGTATTTGTATTCATTTTTGCTTTATGTACAGTTGTTTTACTGCATTCTTCATAGCTTTATATATATCATACTGTCATACTGTGCTGGCTGGATCTGTTTTGTTGCTTTGGTGGGTGGGTGTTCTATTGAGAGTTGAGGTGCTATACCTGGGACCTGAGTGACACCTAGGCTAGAGTGGTTCATATTCTTTCCCATTCCATCTCGGTCTGGTAACCACATGAACTCTTTTAACAACAGGAGGAGCTTCAGTAGCAGGAACGACCCAAGGAACTACTTCAAATGCCTGGCAAGGAGTCTCAACATATTCACCTTCTACTTCAACATACTTAAATGTATTCACATGACTGACCATGTATTCTTCCTCTCCATAAACAGTGACGATCTTTCCCTTCACTGGATATCTCAACTTCTGATGTAGAGTGGAGGTAACAGCACCTGCCCCGTGGATCCAGGGGCGCCCAAGCAAACAAGAGTACGCAGGACAAATATCCATTACATAGAAGGTAGAATTGAAGACTTGAGAGCCTACTTTGATCGGGAGATCTATTTCTCCATGCACCACTCTTCTTGAACCATCAAAGTCCCTCACCACTATATTACTTGGTCTTAACACAACATCTTCAGGACTGAGCTTGTTCAGAACCTCTTTGGGAGTACATTTAATGAAGAACCATTGTCTACCAACACATGAGACAAGGTAGTGCCCCTACATTCAATGGAGATATGTAGAGCTCTGTTATGGTTTCTTTTGGCAGGAGTTAAGTCAGCATCAGAAAAGCCTAACCCATTATCATAAGTCAGATGTGCAACACAATTCTCAAATTGATCTACAGAAATCTCATTTGGCACATGAGCAGTCTTCAAGAACTTGATTAAGGCTTTAGCATGAGCCTCAGAACACAGCAACAAAGACAACATGGAAATTTTGGAGGGAGTATGCCCCAACTGGTCAACAATATCATAATCACTCTTGTGAATGATCTTCAACACTTCTTCCATCTGTTTAGAAAGAATTTCAGCAGTCGGTGCTTCAGCTTGCACAGGTTCAACCACAGGACCTTTGCCCCGAGCATCAGTACTTGGCTCAGAAGTGGAGGTAGTAGTTGGAGTGACTGCACTCTTGGAGGTAGCCGGAGGAGAGAAAATTCTTCCACTTCTAGTGATCTTACTAGATCCAGCAATATTATCAACATCAAGATTCTTATCAGTAACAGGTGCATCAGTCAAAGGTTCCTGCTTAACACCATGGATATAAACATCAGAACCGTAATTCCAGGGTATAGCTTTATCAGAAGTATAAGGAATAGGGCCAGGAGTAGTAATAATCATGGGAGGCACTCTAACTTCAGCAACAGTCTTCACCAGGCCTTCAGCAGTAATCTTGATAGGACCCTTGGAAGTGATCTTGACAGGGCCTTTGGAGGTAATCTTCACTAGCACTTTATCAACCATATCCACATCTTCAAACTTCGTACCTCGAGTTAGATGTTCACACATACTTTCCACGGAAGGCGTCCTCTCAAACAATATAGTGTAATTATCCATGAGGCGTTGAATACCATCTTTCAACTTCCAGCAGCTATCAGGTTTGTAGGCACAATAGAAACAGTCTTCATTACAACCTGGAAAGAATCCAGCCTGTACCAACTTCTTCTTGATAATAGATAAGGGAGTAGTCACATCTGCTACTGAGGAAACATATGAAACTTCATCAACAGCATTAACAGTCTTCTCATGATTGGGCATGGGAGCAGTAATCACATTTGGAGTACCAGGAGGGTCAAATTCAATCTCCCCAGCCTCAATCATATATTGAATCTTGTTTTTTAACACCCAGCAGTTGTTGGTGTCATGTCCCGGACAATTAGAATGATAGGCACATCGTGCATTAGGGTTGTATCGAGGAGAGGAAGTATTAGGATTCTGAAGAGGGTCCTTCAAAGTAATGAGTTCCCCTTTCAACATGTGTTGCAAGGCTTGGGCCAGTGACATGTTGATCTTGGTGAATTGTCTTCTAGGCTTCTGCTGATTGTTTTGTGGCAGCTCTGGTGCTGCAGGAGTAGGATTGGAGATGTGAACTGCTCCCACAGATTGGTGACTTCTGTTACGACTAGGTTGACCATACACAGCATTAGACTCCTTCTTTCCACTAGGGGGTTTCTTAGCAGTGCTTGATGAAGAGGCACCCACCTGTATCTTACCACTTCTTATACCACTCTCCACACGTTCTCCAGTCATTATCAGCTCGGTGAAACCAGATAATGAGCTTCCAATGAGGTGACTATAGAAAGGACCATTCAGCGTACTCATAAACATATCCACCAGTTCCCTGTCAGTCAGAGGAGGTTGAACTCTGCCAGCCAGGTCTCTCCATTTCTGGGCATACTCCTTGAAATTCTCCTTAACACCCATTGACATGCTTTGGAGCTGCATGCGAGTAGGTGCTAAATCAGCATTGTATTGGTATTGCCTGTAGAAGGCCTCAGCAAGATCATTCCAATCACGAATATTGACACTTTCCAATTGATAGTACCATTCCAATTGAGCTCCAGACAAGCTCTCTTGGAAGAAATGGATCCATAATTTCTTATCAGCAGTATGTGGTTGAATTCTCCGGACATAGGACCTTAGATGCAGCTTGGGACATGAGACACCATCACACACCACAAAAGCAGGAACCATAAAACCAATGAGTATAACCACTCCAGATATTAAGCTCAAATCTTCAAAATCAAGCCCAGAAGATTTTTGTAACTCCATGGAATTCATCCTGTCTACCAGCATCTTGTACTTATCTTTATTAGGATCATGATAATAATTTGCTTCAGAATCAGAATCTCCCACAGTATCATGGAGACTGCCTCCCTCTTTCTCAGAATTTTCAGATTCAGAACCATCAATTTGTTCCTTTGTCTTGATAGGCCCTCTGAACCTTCTTCCCAGATTGATAAGGCCTCCTGATTTTCTAGTCTTCTTCTTCTTCTTAGCCAGCAGTGTCTTCAATTCATCTTGTCCCTTGGACAAGTTCAGAATCAACTCTTGGAACTGTGCATTCTGAGCCTGGAGATCTTTAACAGTCTGTTCAAGAGCCATTTCTGCTGAAATAAACAGCGAGAAGATAAGATACTTGTACATAAGAAACCTGTGATGCAATGATATGGTATGTAAATGTGTATGCAATGTTTTCAAGGACCGCAGGATTTAAATTTGTTTAAACAACCAGAAAGTAAACTTTTATTAGTAATCAATAAACTTGTTGGCTCTTTGGGCTTACAATAAAAATGAAATGAATACAAAAATGGGGTTTTAAGTCTCCCATGGACGTTTCCTCTTTGTGTTGAGGTATGAGTTGAGATTCCGTTCCTCGTGAAGTTGTTTTGTTAGCTCCAGGATTCTTTCTTGACTAGCTTTGAAATGAGTCTCAAAAGTATCCCTTTGCTCCTTCAACTGGGTCCAGGACCTCTGTAACTCTTCCATGTCAGTG
Source organism: Lathyrus aphaca (assembly GCA_963966055.1). NCBI lineage: Eukaryota > Viridiplantae > Streptophyta > Magnoliopsida > Fabales > Fabaceae > Lathyrus > Lathyrus aphaca. The sequence continues at coordinate 399,481,447 of OZ014519.1, read as the reverse complement.
GGCATGTCTGGATGAAGAATGATATAAGTAGTATCTCCTTCAGCAACAGGCTCCATGGCAACAGGCAGGATAGCGGGATATGGCAACATAAGAGTCTGAGCACGAGATCACACCCATTTGAGATAAGCTTCCATAGGAATAGTGTACTTGGGTTCCAGAGTCTTGCTGTCAACCTTGTTTACTTTACCCCATGCCCGTATGAACCCTTGACGGTAACCTTGAAGATCATTGTCGTAGTCGAACACAATACCCTGAATCAACATGTCATAAGGACCATCACTCCGAGCATAACCAAACTGAAATAGAGCTAAAGAAGGATTGTAGGTAATGCCCCCTCTTATGCCAAGGAGTGGCACATTGGGGAATTCCCCACAACGGTCAATGATAGTAACATTCTCCATAGATCTAGAGCACCAATGAATATTTGAATGAGAAAGTGACATGACTCTTTTAGAACACCCTAACCCTTGTTCATTCTTCATCACTGATCGAGGAAGGTGAGAAATAAACCACCTAGACAATAGAGGTATACAACACATCAGAGTTCCTCGTGCCTTTGTAGTGCGGGTATGAAGAGAGTGTAAGATGTCTCCAAGTAATGTAGGCACTGGATTGCGAGTCAGAAATATGTTGATGGCGTGTATGTCTACGAACTGGTCTGGATTGGGGAACAACACTAATCCATAAATCAATAGGGCTACGATCTCCTCAAAAGCATCATAACTCATAGCCTTTAGGAACACTTGAGCTTTCTCCATCAATACCTTATCAAGAATACCCTTAACTCCACTCCTTGTTTCTAGGACAATGTCTGATTTCTTCAAATGTAGGGCTGCAGTAATGACTTCAGGTTTAGGCTCTTTTTCCAAGCCTGTGAAAGGTTTCTGATCAAGAATAGGTATACCAAGAAGCTTGGATAATTCTTCCATTGTAGGAACCAACTGATAGTCGGGGAATGTGAAGCAATGATATTTAGGATCAAAGAACTAAAACAGAACACTCATCATGTCTTCATTGAACCCTGAAGTGACTAGATCCAATAGGTTACCATGCCTCTTGATGAACTGGGAGTTTTCAGAAACTTGAGAGACCAATTCTTTAAGCTTAGAAGGTATTCCTACAAAGTTGATCCGGATAGTATTCCTACGAGCAGAAGCCATGACCTGCAACAAAGAACAAAGATAAATCCTTTAGTCCTTGAAATGGTTAGTGAAAATGCTATGCTTATGATGCATGATGATGCTATGATGTTATGCTCAATCACAAACATGTGGCACACACAAACAAGTCACACAATAGTCCTAGGTTTGAAGGCTTGCATGAGGTTTAAAGGTAAGTACCATCCCCTGAAGTTTAGTTGGTTCATCCTGTCCTATAAAGTAATAAGGTTCTAAGGGATCTCAATATCATTGATCCTTCACAAGGGTGGTTTTTCAGTAGGCAACTTACTTGCCAACCAAAACCCTCCAAGTTTAGAATCTCAATGAGTGTAGCATCGAGTATCAACCAACTTTAGTCTTCACCAAAGCCGGTTATCTCACTACTTTTCTAAAGGCCAAGATGGGATAACTAGGGTTCTAAAAGTTAGTTAGTGTATTGACAACATATGTCAGCCTCATATTATCCTCAACTTTACTTAAGGAACATAAGCACCAACCAAGAAGTCACACTAACTATGGCCACCAGATCAACCATATCGGTATACGCCGTACAGTTTCCTTGGTCTATTGCCATTTACCTAAGGTACACTAGATCCGGGTTAGGATCTTTCACACATAAAGCCCAATAAGTAATATAAAGCAAACAAAGCAAACAATTTAAGTGATTTAATTCCTAAGGGTACCCCTATTTTATTAGTCCCCAGCAGAGTCGTCAGTTCTGTAACACGGTGGGAGAACTGACTTTAATTAAATGTTGCGGATAGCAAGAGTCGCCACCGACTTTTATTTTATCCAAAAGGAAAGGACATAAAAGAACAGGAAAGACCTTAAAAAAATATTTTGAGTTCGGGGGGTAGGTTATATAAAGGGAAGGTGTTAGCACCCTTTATATCCATGGTTATCCATGGGCTCTTAGTTACTTAGCTCACTTTAAATTGTTTTGAGAAAGATGTAGTGTGTGATTAAAAATTTTCTAAGTACTTTATAATGATCCTCGTATGGATGTATATAAAGACTTTGTTTTGAAAATTCGTTTGAAATGTGAAGTGTGAAAAATGTATGTTGAAAAGTGAGCAAGTACTTAAGAGGAACCTACCCTATGTTAAATCTTTACTGTTCTTATATGTTATTTCAATGGTAAGACTGTCCCTATTATTAAGGAATAAGTAGTCATTACCTTGGATGTTATAAGGGACATGTGATGGGACATCTGTATTTAGGCAACTGTAAGGTGTCTTTAGCAATTCGTAGGGACTATCATCATTTATTCGAAGGGACAAGATCATTATTCCGTAGGCAACATCGAAGGGACTTGATCTTATAATCTTAAAGGGACTTAATGATATTAGTGAATGGACTTTGCTTTAAGACACCTTACTTGACCTTATAATTAGGCAACATGAGGGATAACCTTAGAAAGTGTGAGATGGCGATCAAAGATCGACTTACGTGTGTGAGTGTTCATATTCATATATTTATCTTATTAAATTAGTTATACTAAATTAATTTTAAATCACAAGCATGTTATCACTCCCTATGATTACTAACCATGGCAAAAATATTTATCAATAATAAAATAAAGACAAAAATAAAACTACGACTATTACAAGGCTTTCGCAATTACATTATAATAGAAATAATTAATAATAAATATGTAATAAATAAACTTATAATTAAAATGGTTAGTGATAAAAATAATCATAAGAAGAAGAGGTTAGCACAAATATACAAAAATATATAGAATTTAAGAGAACATTTTTAAATTAAACAAATAATTTTGAAGAATTTTTAAGAAGAAAATAATAAAGTAATTAGAATCATGATAATAAACAATTATAATAATTATTTACAAAACAAGATTAATTATTTAATAATATATCAGAAAAAATTAATTAAGTTTGATATTTAAAGTTAAATAAAAAATTAGGGTTAGAAGTTAGGGTTAGAAATTAGGGTTTTGAAATTAGGGTTTACATATTTAAGAAAAAATTAAGGTTTTAATGTTTAATTGAAATATTAATTTAATTACAAAAAAAATATATAAATAATATAAACATATTACAAAATAAATATAAACAATTTTTGTATAAAGAAAATAATATAATATTATTTAGAAATTAATTTTATGATTTAATAATTAATATAATAAAATAGTTAAAAGAAACAAAACAAAAGAAATTAGGTTTTAAAAAAAATGGGGGAGGCCTGGATTTGAACCCAGGACCTCCCCTTTACCTGAACGAGGGACTCCCAAAACCAGCTGAGCTACTGCGCGCGTTTGACATATAGATGCAAGACAATCCTTATGTTGTAAACTTGAAAAATCAAATGAAATTAAATCAAAAAAAGTTGGAAGCCGGTTTCGACCCCTAGTCCTCCTGCATACCAAGTCACCTCCTTGCCATCAAGCCACATGGGGCGCGTCTGGCAATTGATTAGCAACAAACAATAATATATTAAACCTAATGAATATCATGAAGAATAATAAAAAAGATGGTGCCTCCAAGATTCGAACTCAGGTCTCACACCATGCTACGTGTATGCCAAAACCACCAGAGCACCTGCGCGTTTATGATAATTATATAAAAAAAATGAATAAAATATAAAGATGGAAATTTGAAATTATATTTCGCGCGCAGGACTTCTTCTTCTTCCCTCAGACCTGCAAATTCACCTGCGAAGATTGCTAGGAATTTTCCTGCGAATTCAGTTTCGCAGGCTTTCCTATGTTCTTCAATCATCACAAAAACTGTAAAAAAATTTCAAAATTAAACACACCAACAGAATCACCACATCATTTACAATTTAACTACGTCATTGGAATTTATTTATATTAGCTAAATCGTAAAACCCTAATATGGAGCTTGAAACCCTAATAATGGCATAATCCAATCTAGTCCACGAAACTCAAATTCAATTGTCCAGAAAGCTTCACCACATCAAAACAAATCAAGTTAAAAGGTCAAAATCAATAAATAACACGCAAATTCATGGGATCGAAAACAAGTTAGACATGGCATAAAGCTGATTCGATTTGAGCAATTTGGGGTGTTTTAGATGATGTAAATGATGCAATGATGCTCAATGATCCTCAAGGAAGGCTTTGCTGCCCTTAGTTCACCTGAAAAACCACCAAATTTAAGAATCTGAATTTCAATTTTTTGATGAATTTTGACGTTTGAGAATTGTTCTTGAGGCTGCCAATTCGTCTCTTGTGCATTGCTTTATGTTGTATATATATGATAGAACAAAATTAGGTCAAAAAATCAATCTTCACTTTGGACTTTTGGATAGTTAAAGATTGAAAAAGATAAGCTTCCAAAAATTGAAATATCTTGATATATCCTTACTATTTTTGAATGATCTGATTTTGTGTAGTTTCAATCACCTCTAAATGATCATTAAGACTTTCTAGAACCAAAATCAAATCAAATATTCACACTTTTATATTTTATTTTGATTTAAAATGATTTTTAATATAAAAAATCATAATAAATAAAATAAAATGAATAAAAATATGAATAAATAAATTTTAATTCGTGTATGATATCATGGAAGTGTTTGGATCATAAAAAAGCAAGCCCATTTGGTGAATTATGGTTTTAAGACCCCATTTGCTTCATAAACCTCTCAAAAATTTCCCAACTTTGCAAGGGCACAAATCCCTCAATTTTAATGCTATGAAGGTGTTCTTAGACATTTTGGAAATATTAAAGAGTCCTCTAACCAACCTCTTTGGTCTCATGTTCATATCTTTTACCATTCTCAAGTTATGCTCTTTGGAAGTTGTTGACTTTTTGTTGACTTTTAAACTGACCTATAATGTCTTAGCTCATACCTTCCAAATGAAACATATTTGGGCTTGGCTTGTGAGACACAAAGTTGTAGAGAATTCAATTTACTTCAATATGAGCTTTGGATGGAAAAATTTTGATGAAGCATGTGAAAGTTATGGCTGGTCAAAGTTCAGTTGACTTTTCCTATGAAAACTCTAATTTAGAAACTCCTGATTCTTGATGATCTGAAATCTCCTTGATGAATCATGATCAACCATTGATCAAATGATGAATTTTACTTCATATAATTGATGTTGGCAAAAAATAATGAGGTTTTACTTTGGTTTGACCACAGTTGACCTCAGTTTGACTTTTTGACTGCCTTGACTGATTTTAACCTATCTGATCATCTGACTGAGCAAATCTTTTGGGAAAGTCTTGAAACTTGACATGGGGATTCTTGAACACATATAGGATGCTATGAAGCTCACTTGAAGTCTTGGAAGTCCATTTAGCCTGATGAAAGTCAAAACCCTAGCTTAGGATGCCTTGCTTAGGAGGATGCATTGTCTGAGGGAATTGTCAAACTTTCTGACTAATTGTGAACCTTGTGAACCTTGTGAACCTCATGAGATGTCTTGTGAACCTTGTGAACCTCTTAGTACACAATGTCTTGTCTTGGGGAGGGAAAATTTTGGGGTGCAACACTAGGGAATGGTTACCAAAAGTCACGGTAATCAAGGAAGCCAATGATGTAAGAACCTTGGAGTTGACCAAGTTAATAGGCAAGCTACAAGAACATGAACAAGATCCATTGAACTTAAATGAGCATGAAGAAACTGAAAAGAAATAAAAGAATGAGAAATCCAAAGACAACAAGAAAAAGAAGAAGTCTATCGTATTGAAGGCTTCTACTTCCAAACCATCCACCAACAATGAGTGTGAGAGTGATTCTAGTGATGAAGATGATGAATCAAACAAGGATATGGGGTTGTTTGTAAGAAGATACAATAAGTACCTTAGAAAGAATGAAATTTCTCATTCGGATAAACGTTTATAGAAGGCAATTAAATCCCTCCAAGCAAGATCAAAGCAAGAGTACTAAGTCAAAAGAGTCATGCTACAATTGCGGAAAACCCGACCATTATAAATCGGAATGTCCTATGTTGAAGAAAGACAAAGGTAAAGATAAATATCAAAAGAAAGGTAACAAAGCAAGGAAAGCTTATATCACACGGGAAAGCGATAGTGAAGTCTCTAGCAACGACAACTGAAATGATGAAGAGAAAGTGAACCTTTGTCTTATGGCTCATAAAAAGGGCAAAAAGCAAGTAAGTCATGCCAAATATGATAACTTTGAAAAATTGTCTTATTCCAATTTACTTAGTACTTTTAGATTTCTCCATCATGAAGCTAAAAAATCTTTTAAACACTTAGCCTCCAATAAGATTATTTTAAACATTTGGAGAAAAGGGTTTCCGACTCTTAAAAAGAGCTGGGAGCTCTTAAGCGTTCCATGGTGGAGCCAATTAAGAAAGACAAACAAGGATGGTCTAACTTCCATAGTTATGAAACTTGTTGTATTTGGCAAAAAGAGGTCAAAACTCTTTAAGTCAAACTAGACAAAGTATCACAACCAAAGATGACATTTTCTATTGATCGTTCTAATTTTAGAAACTCTATGAATAATCCATATAAAAAATACACCTAGGTGGTGAAAGATTAAACTAGAAAATAGGACACTAAACCAACTTTAACTTGTCTTTATTATTGCAAGAGGGGATATACTATTACCAAATGCCGATTTAGGAGATTCTTAGTTCCTAAAGGAATTTTCCAATGGTTTCCCAAATGCAACCAAAGTTTCAATCACACACAAGGACCCGATGAAAATTGGGTACCTCTCTCCCTTGTTTAAATTTGTAGGTGGAGTGTCTTGAGGCTATGGAGAAAAGATGGTTTCTCGATATTGGTTTCTCAAGACATATGACGGGTGGAATTTTCTTATTATACGACTTTATGGCTAAGAAAGAATTTGTTACTTACGGTGATAACAATAAGGTTGCAATACTCGGCAAAGGTAGTGTAGGTAATCCCTCTTCTACATCTATCTCCAATGTCTTTTTAGTTGAAGACCTTAAGTACAATCTTATTAGCATTAGTCAATTATGTGACAAAGGGATATAAAGTCTCATTTTCAAAAAAAGGTTGCATAACTGAACATGATGATAAAAAGAACGATGTGTTTAAGGGTTTGAGGGTTAATAATGTATATATGCTTGATTTTAATGATGTATCCGTTAATGATTCTAAGTGTCTAATATCCACGAGTGATGACTCTTGGCTTTGGCATAGACGTTTAGTGCATATTAACTTTGACTTGCTAAACAAGATCGTTTCAAAAGATTTAGTAGTCGGTCTACCCAAAATAAAATTTACTAAAGATCACCTTTGTGATGCATGCCAAATGGGTAAGCAAACAAAGGTCTCTTTTAAATCCAAAAACGTTGTTTCAACGACTAGACCTTTAAACTTATTCACATGGATCTATTTGGTCTATCTAGAATTAAAATTCTAGGAGGAAACTATTATGGTTTTGTTATTGTAGGTGACTACTCAAGATTTTGTTGGACAATTGTTTTAGCAAGTAAAAGTGGCACCTTCTCGGCATTTGAAAAGTTTGCCAAATTGTCCCAAAAAAAATGAACACTAGCATTGTTACAATTTGAAGTGACCATGGAGGTGAATTTGAAAATCATCTTTTCGATGTGTTTTGTGAGAAATATGTAATTGAACATAATTTTTTCGCTCCTAGAACTCCGTAACAAAATGGTGTTGTGGAGCGTAAAACAGTGTTCTAGAGGAGTTAGGAAGAACTTTTATTAATGACAATGGTCTTCCTAAATATTCTTGGGCTGACGCCATAAGTACGACATTCTATGTGTTGAATAGGGTGATTATTCGTTCCATTCTCAATAAAACGCCCTATGAACCCTTAAAAGGTAGGAAGCCAAATGTATCTCATATTCATGTCTTTGGTTGTAAACATTATGTGTTAAATAATGGTAAAGAAAATCTTGGAAAATTTTACTCAAAAGCAGATGAAGGTATCTTTCTAGGACACTCTAATTCAAGTAAAGCTTATAGAGTATACAACAAGATATTACTTATTGTTAAAGAATCCGTGCATGTTTCCTTTAATGAATCTTATCTGAAAGTTATCGGAAAAGGTAGTTGTGTTATTGGTGCAGGCGTTTCTTCTGAGGACATCCTTAAAGATCAAGAAGCTTCATGTGTTGAACCCTTTCCGGATAGAGCTGAGGAGGATCCGAATAAAGGATCCGAAATCAAAGATGAGGATCATTCATCAAATCAAGACGATCTCCCTTGGAATGGAAAACCTCAAAGGATCATCCCATTGGCAATATTCTTAGAGATATATCAAAGGGAGTCACTACACGATCAAGGATAAGTAATTTTTGCTATAATTATGCTTTCGTCTCTCAAATTGAGCCTAAAAACTCCAAATATGCTTTACTCGATGAAAATTGGTTTTTGGCTATGCAAGAGGAACTTAATCAGTTCAAAAGGAATAAGGTTTGGAACCTTGTCCCTCCTCCGCGAGGTCATTGAGTAATTGGCACCAAATGGGTGTTTAAGAACAAGATGGACAAAAATAGTATTATCACTCGCAACAAGGCCCATATTGTTGCTCAAGGATATAACCAAGAGGAGGGTATTGACTATGAGGATACTTATGCGCTGGTTGCCCGCCTTGCGGCTATATGCCTTTTGCTTGCATTTGCATGCTCACAGAACTTTAAATTAAATCAAATGGATGTAAAAAGTGATTTCTTTAATGGATAAATAAATGAAGAAGTGTATATTTGTCAACTTCCCGGTTTTGAAAGCCATGAAAATCCTAACTATGTGTACAAGCTTAAATGTGCTTTGTATGGCCTCGAACAAGCTCCTAGAGCTTGGTATGAGCGCCTTAGCAAATTTTTATTAAATCAAGGATTTTCAAGAGGAAAGGTTGATACTAACCTTTTCATTAAACGAGAACGAAAACATTCAATTTTAGTTCAAATGTATGTAGATGATATCATTTTTAGATCTACTAATATGAAATTGGTCAAAGAATTCTCAAGTTCAATGCAAGGTGAATTTGAGATGAGTATGATGAGGGAGATAAATTACTTTCTCGGACTTCAAATTAGACAACTTGAAGAAGGCACCTTCATAAGTCAAACAAAATATTGTAATGAGCTTCTCAAGCGATTTAATATGACAAAATCAAAAGCTATTGATACACCAATGCCTACCACATCATGTTTAGATCGAGATGAGAATGGTAAGGAGGTGGATATAAAACGGTATAGAGGTATGATCGGCTCTCTTATTTATCTTACCTCATCTCGCTCGGATATCATGTTTAGTGTTTGTATGTGTTCTAGATTTCAATCTTTCCCTAAGGAATCACATTTAAAATCAGTTAAACTCGTTCTTAGATACCTTTGTGGTACTCCTAAGTTTGGACTTTGGTATCCTAAGGGTAGTGATTGTTCCTTGGTAGGTTATTCCAATTCCGACTTTGCCGGTTGCAAAGTGGATAGGAAGAGCACTAGTAGTACATGTCATTTCTTCTCAAATTCTCTAGTAAGTTGGCATAACAAAAAGCAAATTTTCGTTGCTTTGTCAACTACAGAGGTAGAATAAGTTGTGGCCGAGATTGTTATGCCCAAATATTATGGCTCAATAACAATCACTCGAATTCAATTTCAATCTCAAAAATATTCTCATCTTATGTGACAACACTAGCGCAATAAACCTTACCAAAAATCCAATCTTACACTCACACACTAAGCACATTGAAATCTGCCATCATTTCCTTAGAGTGTGTTTGGATGAAGCATTTTAATGAGGGAAAGTAATTTTTTGAGGAAATTTGAAATGATTTGATCAAAATCCATTGTTTGGATAAAAAAATATGGAAAATTGTTAAAATGATGTAAATTTATGGAGTATTTTATTCATGTTAAATTTAAGGAATTTAAAATGACACCAAAAAGTAAAGAGTTTCAAATTGCTTCATCACTCTATATAATATGAATGTTAAATTATTTATCATTAAATTTTCAAATTTTGCAAAATAGTCCTCATATTTTATGAAAATTTTAAATTCACCCCCAAAATTTCCAAAAAATTACAAATAAGTCCATAATAATTTTCAAATTTTACAAATTGGTCCTTCAAAATTTCAAAAATTGCAAATTGATCCCTATTTTTCATATTTTAGATTTGATCCAAAAATTTTAAAAATATTAAAATTGTCCTAATTGTTTTAAAATGAATCATTTTAATACTCTATCCAAACAAAAGAATTTAAAATTAAATGGATTCTAATTGAATCTTTTGAATTACCTACAATTTTGAATTCCTTAAAAATTCTCAATTACCCCATCCAAACACACTCTTAGAGATCATGTAGAGAAAGGAGACGTGGTATTTGAGCATGTTGAAAGTTTAAATCAATTTGCCGATATTTTCACAAAACCACTTGCCACAGAACCTTTCTTTCACATCCACAGGGAACTTGGCGTTCTTGATATTTCGGATCGTTCTTAATGTTTGGCATGTGTTTATCATATATTATCACTTGAATTATTGTATCTTGTCACTAACAACTAGCCTTCTTGAGGAATATTAAAGTGGTTTCCTTAATTTCACTTCATAAGCGAGAGGTAATATTGTTGTTTTTCTATTTTACTCAAAATTATGATTCTTCTATGGTATATTTTGATTCTCATCCTTGATATAAAGAAATTGTTGTATTTGTGATCATGTATTTGGATGTTATTTATCTCTTTTGTAGGTCAATATGTCATAAAATTAGGATATGTGTCTCTAGAAAGTATTTCAGCATTATATGAAGTATTTCAGTGAAATCATTAAAATATTTGGTGTAAAATTTGCTGATTCTCTCGGGTCCCAACAGGTCGACTCATTGCGTTGACTCATGGACTCTTGCGTCGACTCATTCACCTTCTTGCGTTGACTCAATTTAAATTTTGAAATGAGTCGACTCGATCAATGATTTAGGTCGACGCATTACTGTTTATGCTAACCAATACGTGTTGGAAAACGCGTTTTTCGGGCTTTATGGGTTCCCTAGGTCGGTGCAACCCACTCTTTTATGCCATAATGTTACTTTTAATGTCATTTTAAGTCTCATAAACATTTTATAAATCATTTTTCATATCATCATTGCATTTAATTCTCATAATTTCTCTCAATAACTCTCAAACTCCTCTCTCAAACCCTAAAATCTCAATATCCCTTCAAGAACATCACTCATGGCTTCAAGAGTTACTATAAAGAGAACTTTAAGGGGCTCTTCTTCTCAATCTACTCTTCCGGTAAGTGCTTTGTCTCTTGTTCCTTCTGACCTTAAGGATATTTATGATAATAAGTTCAAGAATAGAAAAGTTATCCACCAATATGTTTACTCCAAGAGAACTGATGGTCAGATGCATATCCCACATATAGTTGAACTGATTGATTTTCAAGAAATTAATCCGTTTTTGGCTTGTGAATTTGAGTATAATAAGGACATGGTGTAACACCCCAAAATTTGTCCTCTTATTTATTATCAACCTCAAGCGATTTATGCTTCATTCCCGCATCATTCCGCATATCATTGCATCGCATTTGAAAATAAATAAATAAATAAATAAATCATCATCCTTTGCATACGCATGAGGTGTGTGGTTGATCGAGGCTTTCCAAACATTGGAGTTCAAGAGAAAAATAATATCCCAAAAATAATCCAAACCACTTCCAAGCTAACAAACCAAAAAAGGGAGATTTCACCTTTCCCTCCATTTTCCTTCCGTTTTCCTTCCACTTTCCTTCCACATTTCCTTTAATTTCTTCCCCTTTTATTTTTCCACTTCAATTCCACTCCTTTTCCCTTGGATTCTTCTACCATGTTCTACAAGATTCTAGAGTATTCTAAGGAATATTCCAAGGAATATTCCCTCTCCAACCCTAACCATAACTAACTACAAACCTAACTCCATTCCTAAACCTAACTCCATTCCCAAACCTAGCTCCAAGCCTAGCCTCTATATAATCATTAATCACTTCAATGCAAAAGGGTCCCAAGTTTTCCAAATTTTTCAGTCTCTCACAATCACTTTTTCTCTCTCTCATGTTTCCTCCATTTTCCCTTTTCACTAAAGCTTTTTTGAAGAAGCTCTTCAAGTTTCACATTAAAACTTGAAGATCTTGAAGCTTAGCCTCCAACCTCCATTGATTTTGTGGATTGTGGAAGAAGAAGCTAATGATTTTTGTGAGGATTTCGGCTTATCGGAAGTGCACGAAGGTTCAAGCATCAAGAACGCATTTATTTTGCGGGTTTGCGGTTTTCGTGGTTTTCTCTTTGATCAAGCTCCGATTCTTGCAACATCTACCGAAGCACTTCCCCGCTTCGTAGGTTGGTGGTCTAAAATCACTTCTCCTTTAAGTTATTCTCTTCATCTTGCCATTTTAGCGTTCTTTAATTGCTTTTCGTATTGCTTGTAATCAATTACGTTTTCGTTATGTGTTGCTTGCGATTTGTGATTTGTAATGGATTAGAAGTTAAGGTGTAGATAGTTATAGGATCTAACATGTGTAAATAAGCCCCAATTAAGTAGAAATTTGTGTTAACATGTTCTTAGGTGTGTAAGAGATCATTAGAAGTGAGTTTGTGGCCAAAAGAACTTATTTCTAAACTTTTTTTTTCACATTCTGATCAGTGTTAATCGGTTAACCATTTGGTTAACCGGTTAACGCGTGCATTTTAGCCACAAATCAGTGTTGTTTTAGGTCCGTTAACCAGTTAACCATTTGGTTAACCGGTAAATGTTGTTAGATTTTGGAATTTTTGCTTATTTGATAGCTTAGTATTGCTTTCTAGTGCCTCTAATGTTCATACATGTTTAGGTATTGATTTTAGGGAATTTTCTAGGCTGGTTTCGACTTCTCGTTCCCCCATTTCGAGTCATTTCGACGCGTTTCCGTTCCAATTGCATATTATGCGTTTAGGTGTTCCTTTGTGTATAGTTTGATTTCTTGCATTTTGTTACTATGTTTATGCATCATTTGGCATGTGAATAATCATGTTGCATTCTGTTTTACATCTTTCGCATTGTGTTAAATCATTTTGCATTTCATTGTATCAATGTATGTTGCATTTCACATAATCATGTATGTATATATGTGCATTTGGTGGCATTTGGTTACATGTTTGGTCATAGCATTCACATCAATTCAATTCTGAATTTTGCATTGAGCTTGGCATTCTTGTTGATCCATCATATTGCATGTTCATGATCAATGCTCATTATGTTCATATGCATGTTCATGTGCCATATTTTGCATATGTATGACATAATCAATCATGTGGTGCATTATTGCATAATCCCTCAAAAATGCTCATGTTCTTTCAATTATGTATGTTGATCTATGTTCAAATGCATGTTCATGATGAATTTAGTACATTTTTCATTGAGTTTGTGCACTAAAAGATGAAAATAATCAAATCTGTATTTTACATTTCATAGCTGACTTTGCATATAGGTGTTGTAGAATACATGTTGTTTGTTATGTTTGCATGTTGTATTTGACTTTTTACACCTACCTTTTCATGCTGCATGCTGGCTGTAAAAAGTTGATTTGTGTTATGCATTGTTTTGATAGTTGTTTGTGTATTAGGGGTTGTTGTAGGTGCTGAATTTTGTTTTAGCATATTTTTAGTTCTTTTAGAATTAAGATAGAGTTTAGATTGAGTCCTAGAGTCATTAGGATTTAATTAGTGTATGTTTACTTTATCATTTTTAATAAAATGCAACATTAATCCTTGTTTTGTAGGGAGGGAAAGGTATGTTTCCTTACACCTTATCCTTTTATTTTTTATGCATTTCCTTTATGCATTTAATTCATTTTTTCCTTCCATATTTGTGATTGGTAGGGTTCCCCTTTGTTAGAACCAACTTATCTTCCTTAGGAAGTAAGTTGCATCCTTTTTCTTTTTTCTTTTCCTTTTCTTCCCTAGGATTAGAAAACTTCACAAACCATTAGGATCTCCCTTTTGTGCATAATAAATAATTTAGGGTTGGTCTTAGTCCCCCTTAGTTTTTGTCCTTTTCCGATTTGAGTCTTCTTCTCTCATCATCAAACAAAATCCAAAAAGACACTTAATAAAAGATTGAAATAGTCTTTCGCGCATAGCCTTATTCCATGGGGCACTTGTCAGACCCTAATTTTTGACCTAAGATTTTTCGCATCTCATCTGCATTTGCATACGAACAAGATCACGCACTGGTCGTTTATCCTTTTTCAGGTGCAGGTCTATGCTTTGCAAAGGATCACCATTTTTTAGTTCATGTTATTTGTTTATATTTACTAACCTCTAACCAAAATATCAAAAAAAATGTTGCAGTTGCTTCTTCTTCTTCTGGTTTGTTGCAGGATTTCAAAGACAGGGCTGTGATTCCAATTCAGATGCATTTGTTCAGTCACGATTCAATTCGGATGGACGTTTGACCTAATCTTAGTCAAACTATCAAAAGATTGTTTCGATTGCAAGATTGCTTATGCCAGTGGTTCATTATTCAGACAGTGCGTATCCAAAGTTCAAGTTGTGTTGTGTGCGAAGATCATCAGTTTATCAGGCGGTATTTTGTGTGGAGTTTGTTTTGAATCTGTAAGTTTATCAGTTCATCAGTTCATCAATAGTTCATCTGAGGATTTATTTTCCTCAGTATGAATTCAAGTTATCAGGACAATGTTCAGACAGATTTCAAATGTTTGTGGCTTAAGTGGCAAGTTGTTTAATGGTTCGTGTTTGGCTGTATTCGTTATTATCAATGGCTTGTGCAAGAAAAAATCAGGAGTTGTTCAGTGGTTCAAGATTGACTGCATTCATTCTTTATCAGAGGCTTGTGAAAAATCGGGAATTTGTTGTGAAACCTAAAAAAAATCATCATCATCCCATTTCTTTTTTTTTAGTTTGATTATCCATTATCCATTATCCTTTATCCAACAACCATTTTTCCATTATTCTTCTCGATTATCCGATTATCCAATTTTTATCCCGCTTCATATCCATTTATCCATTTCCCATTATTTTTCAATTTTTCTATTATCCATTTTATTCAATACTCATTTTCTTCCATTTTTTCTCGATTTATCCGACTCATACATTTTATTTTCATTACTCAATTAAACCATTTTTCTTATTTTTCAATTGTTGACATAATCTATTTTTTTTAAACCATTTCCAATTTCTAAACCATTCATAAAGAAAAATCTCATTACATTTTTTCTAAACCTATTATATTTTCAGCCCATTGATCCATTTATTATTTTCTTTATTAAAAAAAAATTCATTAAACAATACACATTAACAAGTTTCATAAGCCTTCAATAAAGCAAAAACACAAGCCAATGCACTTTCCAACATAGCTTTCCAGCCACACAAACATCATGCAACTTTCCCACAAGTCGTATACCAAAACAATATTTCACATTGCCAAGCCGTCACAGTCATATCCTCTAACAGCTTTTTCCCGTATCCGTATGCCTTTGCAAGGCAAGCCACAAACAATAACTTTGCCAAACTCGAGCTACCAAACTTCAACGTACACGCCATCACCAACAACAGAGTTTGCTGCGCAGCTCACTAGCCATCTGAACATACCTCTAGCTGCAAGTTTCACAAATTCACCAGCCGCACGCCAAATCCAGCAACATTTGCCCAAGCTTCCGTATCCCCACAACACCATCATCCTACGCCGTACCAAAACAAAGTCAGCCTGCATTTTTCCAAGCCATTTGAACAAGCACAACAGCTCTAGCCAAGCAAAAGCAAGACAAGCCGCGGCAAACAAAAACAACCACAGGCCCACGCGCACGAAACCCCAGCCGCATCAAACATCAAATAAAATTCAGCGCAAGATTTCCAGCCTTCACGTGACACAAACCAAGCCAAACTTACGGGCCCAAGCTAGCAACGCAGCTGAGCACAACCTTCAAATCACACGCACGGCACGCTGATTCACGCAAAAAAGCACCTGAAATCAAAAATTCAAAACGCAATCAAAGGGAAACAAAAACGCAAAAAAAAAAATAGAAACGCAAATCCCGTGACCCGTTTCTGGATCTTTCTTCTTCATCCTATAAGTAGGACCTTCCCTTCACTTCAAAAGCAAGCTTTGATAGCCTACCATTTCCCTGCAAAAATCAAAAATCAAAGTTTCAATCCAATTCCATTTCATCATAATCCAGAACCTGTTATTACCTAATCGCGATTCTTCCGCGCCAACTTCACCAATCTGCCTCCATTTTCATCATTCCTCTTTCGGAAAACACCATTTCACTCAATCCTTTAAGCCTTCATACCAATTGAAAAGGAAGAAGTAGAGCAAGAAATTGCAAAATCCAGAAGAAGTGAAAAATCCGGCGTGAAGAAGTTGAGATCGATTGAGAGAGAAACGTGTTTGATTGACGTTAACTGTTTTGTGTTTTTTCTTTTTGAAGGTGAGAGGTTCACCGATTAAGTGTTTGGTGCCTTGTTCTTTGTTTTGCGCCGCCATGGCCATATGAAGAAGAAGAAGAAAAACAAAGTGATTCTGTTTTGTTCATTTGTTTATTATTTTTATTTTAAAAAAGAAAACTAACATTTGTTTGGGCCTAAGGCCATGTTGATCTGTTTCCATCCTACCTCACCATGCGCTACTCCCCCTCCCCTTTTCTACTCTTCTTTTTTCTTTATTATATTTTCTTTAATTTGTTCTTAATTTGTCTTTTTTTTTAATTAAAGAATGTTTAGAAAAAAGGTTTATAAAAGAATTTTGGAAAATATTTTAGAAACAATTTTTAGAAACAATTTTTTAGAAAAGTATTTTTTAGAAAAGAATTGAAAAATATTTCTATTTCTTTTTTATGGATTTATTCCTTTAGATCCATTTATCTTCATCTCTTTTTAATTTTGGTCGATGACAATCTTCCGATTCGGGATTGTTGATTTCCGATTAAGTTTAATCTTCATTATTTCAAATCTATGGATGAATGATCATTTGGATCATTCTCCATACTTTGAGATCGTGATAGGTTGCTTTTCGAGAAATTCAACGAAAATCTCGATTAAGATTAGACTATTCTCTTTCTTTTAGTGTGGCATGTTTTCGGAGAACGATTCATAATATCGTTTCTCTAACATGTATTAACACGAATATTTTCCACTTTAATTAGTGGTGGCCGGCCTCATTTGTAGGGTAATTACTCCGTAAATTACTCGGTGATTGCTTAACATAGACCTACAGTTGTCCCGATTCGGAATGCGATCTACTTGGATCCGGTTGCCTCGACTTTATTTTTTTTTCGTGGTTGTGTTTGATTAAGTTCATCATACCACTTTATATTGTAAATATTAATAATGTGAATATACTAACATTTAATTAAATCTCTCGCACCTTATCCTCTTTTATTTTAATCTCTTGTTCCCTATCTCTCTTATTATGCTTCTATATTCATTCATCATATTGCTTATTGTATATATTATTGTTGCTTGTTATTTTTCCTTTGTCCATTTGGACACAAAAACACTAATAACGGATTAAACATCTAAAAAATGGGTGACTATTATTGCGGACTATGGTTACTATCCCTTGCTTCGGAGATTCGGACTTAGATTCTAGGATCATCCCTTTGCTCATTTGTTATGGATTGAAGACTTCGGTTCCGATTAAGTTCACTTGTTCATGAAGATGGAAATCCAATTGTTTCAAAGATGCTTGCCATTTGGTTTGATCTTTTCTTCCCTTAGCTTTTATTTTCAAGTTTTAGGATAGTCCCTTCATCTCTTCCCATCTTCTTCAATTTTCAAATCTCCTTTCTATTTTCAAATCTTCTTTGTTTACTTCAAACATTTTCTCAATCAAACCTTGACTTCGGTCATGTGCTTTTACCTTTTCATTTCATTTCCTTTAATAAATGCTAAACCACATAAGCATATCAAAACTATTTTTGTCAAAAACTTTAAAACATTCATAACTCATTCAATTGCTTTTGTGCCCTCGTGCACGTTTCTTTTAACCTTTTATGTTTAGATATGATTCATCCTTTCTAGCGGAATTATTCGCTAAAGGATGACGACTTATCTTTACATTTTAAAATCAATTCAACTCATTTGCCTTTTCACAATTTGTACCACGAACTACGGGGTTTTGATCTCGCATTGCACTTTGTGGGTACGTAGGCATGAGACGTTCGTCTCTTCAAACACCAAAATCTTAAAAATCATTCTTCTTCTCATCTCTTCAATCTTTTTTCAAGCAAACCATTTCAAACCAAAAATGCAGTAAACATTTCAAAGGGTTCCCGTGGAGTACCACGGACAAGTCGGGTGCTTAAAACCTTCCCGATTTGTAACCAATCCCCGTACCCATTCTCTATTTGATTCTTTTAGCTTTTTAGCTTTTGAGAATCATTAAGTTTTTGTTCGTTCATTTTCCTTTTTCCATTTGGAAATAAATAAAAGCGCGGTGGCGACTCTGTGTATATTGAGTGAAGTTAATCAATAGCTTACACTCATGATTTTACCGCTACAGAAAAGTGGCGACTCTGCTGGGGATAACAGTCTCTAAGTGGATTCGGCCTACTTTGATTTGTTTACTGCTTTAGTTTGATTTGTTTGTTACTTGGTTGTTCTGTTTTGGTTCTGGTGATTCTCTGTGAGATAGATCCTAACCCGGATCTGAGTTGGAACTTATGATAGGACGGCGATATTCGAAGCGATATGCGATGGAGTAGTCCAAAGCAATATCAATTTGATAATCTCCACTCGGTTAGGCTCTCTTGGAATATCAATGTCAGGACGAGTAATCGTACGTGGCATTATTTTCCGACCTTGAGCTGATCATACTGAGGACCGTAGAACCCTTAACCAATCTAAGCCAATTTAGGAACGTAGTGCGGAAACTATCTGAGTGTAAACTTAAGGTGGTTGTCACGCGATACTACACTCGGACGAGGTCTATTTTAAGAATGTTATCGGTTGGGGAGTAATCCAACGTACCGATGATATTCTAAAGATGGCTGTTAACTCCGGGAACCTCTGTTAGCACCCTTCTGGTTTTTTGCAGGTACAATGAAGACAAACCTTAGTACATACATGTGTGGGTTGGTGTTCTATTACCATGACTTCATGCTCGTGATCCGAACCTTTGAACCTGAGTGCTTTGCGTGATCTTGTTTGTGTTTGTTGCATCTACATATTCATCATGATCATCGTCACAGCTATTTTTCAAGGAAGACAATTCTGATTATTGCAAATATTGAAAAAAAACAAATATTCCTTTTTGTCAAGATTTTTCATGACCATATTCTCGATGTTGACCATGTTTGCAATAATCGAGTTGTTTTTCTGAAAATGGAAGTGATCATTGCATATCATTGCATCCTCGCATATTCTTGCATTCATCCGAGTTGTGTGGGAACTCATCCCGGTTGTTTCTTTCCTCAGTTGTCTGTTGATCCGTCAAGCTGACTCCTCACCACAGATACGGTACTAGAGCTGTTATCAGACGAAGAGCTATTAGATTGAGAATGGAACGCCAAAAACAACATAATATGGAAGTTCGAATGGAAATTGATGAGTTGAAGGCCGGTATGACCAAGCTTAATGAAATGATGCAAGTTCTGATTGCTCGAGGTGAACCACCTCAAAGGACTGTTATCTCTGAAGTTTTGACTGCTGTTGTTGATTCTCTTGTTGTTCAACAACCAGCTTCTACTTGGCCAGAATATGGGTTGCCTCCGGATTATGTGCCAGTTTCTGCTACTGCTCAGATTGATGGTCCATCTATTGTGCCAGTCTTTTCAGCTCCGACTTTTGCTGAACCTCAACCTGTTGTGCACGCTACTGCTCAGACTACTTATCAGAATTCTCCTTTCTTGTACCAAGCTGCTGGTCAACAAGCTGAAAGTCAGGGTGAACCTGGATATATGGATGAAGTTAGAGAGCAATGTTTGACTCTTGAGAAGAGGGTAAGAGGTCTAGAAGGAAAAGATGTCTTGGGTTCTGCTGCTATAGACATGTGTTTGGTTTCCGACTTGGTTCTTCCTGATAAGTTCAAGGTTCCTGTATTTGAGAAATACAATGGTCATACTTGTCCAAAGATTCATCTGCTGATGTATTGTCGCAAAATGGCTGTGCATGATAAGGATGATAAGTTGCTTATTCACTGTTTTCAAGATAGTTTGAGTGGTGCTCCTATGAAGTGGTATGTTGGACTTGAGAAGAGTCATATCCGAAGCTGGAAAGATTTATCTGATGCTTTTGTAAGGCAGTATAAGTACAATCTGGACATGGCGCCTGACCGTCGTCAACTTCAAAATATGTCACAAAAAGAGAAAGAATCATTCAAGGAGTATGCTCAGCGTTGGAGAGAGCTAGCTGCTCAGGTGGAGCCACCTTTGCCTGAAAAGGAATTAACTGGTTTGTTCATGGACACTCTTCAGCCGTTCTTTTGGGAGAAAATGGTAGGAAGTGTTTCATCTGGTTTTTCTGATCTAGTCACTATTGGAGAAAGACTAGAGGAAGGTATCAAGAAGGGTAAGATTACCAATTCTGAAGCTCCTAATGCTGCAAGAAAATCTTTTGGGAATCCTCACAAGAGAAGATATGGTGATGCTTATGCTGTTTCAACTGAGAGGAGGCCTTATCACCCGCAACAACGATATGTTCAACCATGCGTAGCTGTAGTTGCTCCTGTTGTTAAAACTCAACATGCTCAAACTCAAGCTCAAGGTCAAGCTCGACCAGCTCAAGCTCAAGTTCAGATTCGAGCTCAAGCTCAGGTTCCTCCTCATCTTGCTGCTGGACAAAATCAGTATCGCAATAGGCCAAACTTTGATCCTATTCCGATGTCTTACACTGAATTGTTTCCTTCCTTGATTGAGAAAGGTTTAATTACTACTAGGCCTCCGCCTCCTATTCCAAATCCTCTTCCAGTTGGTTATAGATCGGATCTCCGCTGTGAGTTTCATCAAGGTGGAACTGGTCATGACTTGGAGCATTGCTTTGCACTGAAGGCTAAAGTGCAGGAACTTATCAGGAACAACATCCTTTACTTTAATGATCTTAATCCCAATGTTATCAGCAATCCTTTGCCGAAGCTTGAGAAGTAAATCTTCTAGAAGACTTCAATTGTCAAATTTTCTTCAAGGCCAGGATATCAGACGGGACAGCTCATCCTTGTTGTTGATTGATCACTAGGCCATTGTTTCTTTATGTTTGCAATTTTCTTCAATCATATCAAGAGGTTTGCTTTTAAGCTTGTTTGTACTTTCATGTTGATTTTAATGAAATGAGCATTGCTTTGTTTTGATTCAATTTCATTTACTATTTGCATCTTTATGCTTTACATTTTAAGTTCATTTATCTTTTCTCAAATTTTTACAATGATTGGGGGGAGGATGATGAAAACGAGATACCCATAATTGTTGTTGGTATGCTTTCAATTAAGACTTGGTTGATGATATACATGCATTGTTTCAAATCCTAAACACTGGAGAAATAAGGAAGTTAATCCTTTGTCAACCCCTTTGAGCCTTGAAGTTGGAGTTTCTTTCTATTCGAAAAAACCCGCAGTTTTAACCCGGGGATGGGTAGCTCTCAATTAATTCAAATGTGCATTCAAGTACAAGAGAATCATTCAAGACACCTTTCAACAAAGGTTGCAATCTCAAGTTTTCCTTCACACACATCAAAAAGTGTTGAAGATGTTTCTCAATTCAAAAGCCAATGATGGCTCATCGTAATCATTAAAGCCATGCAGTCATTATCTTTCAAAAAAAATGATATTAAAAATTTTTATTGAAAAAAATCAAAGCCCGCTAAGTCAAAACCTATGAAGGAGACTTAGGCAAAAACTAGGGCATCCCGCTGGCTGTAAGTTCAAATGATACAGTTCAGGCAAAAGTTAGGGATAATGAAAAGAAATATTTGTCAAGAGACCATCAAAATTCCTCGACAAAATAAGTTGAGTTGACCAAGGTCCTCACTGGAAATAATATAAGGGAGAAATGACTGCTATCTCAAAATCTCTGGCTTATGAACCATCTTCATCTGTGCAATCCCAAATGTCTTGGAACTTGAATGCATAGGCTGAATTAATTGAATGTAGGACTGGAGTTCATCAAGAAGTTGGGTTGGGTACAAATAAACTTTGAGCCTATATCCTTTGTTTCATAAATCGTGAACCGGACCACGTTACAACCTTCAAAAAGTCCTAATTGAATCCAGGTTTCTTTTGAAAAGCATACTACAACAAGGTTGCGTAAACTGACTCCCAAGTTCTTTGCCAATCATTTGTTTTCTTGCTGTTGCTTTATCTTTAATGTTGTCTCAACCACCGTGTTTTGACAAGTTTTCATTTACTTTACATCAATAAATTTCATTCAAAAATGATTCTTGATTTCAAACTTTGCATTGAATTTTGCATTAAAATTACCAGGATGGTACAAACATTTTTATTTGCAAATATACTTTCCTCATCAAGGAATTTTCAAACAGTTGAGAAACTTGGTCGGTGATCCTGCCAAGGGGAAAATTTTTCTCAGTTCCTATTGTTTCAAGAGTTGTTGCTCAGTGCAAGTTATTCTCAAATTGGGTTGGTCAGAAGTTTCTCTGCAAGATGTACACTGGATTTCTTTTCTCAACATTTTCTCAAGGGCTGAAGCTATGATCGGTTTATTCTCTCAACATTCATTTCAGGAACTGAATCCATAATCAGTTTATTTCTTCTCAACATTTATCTCAAAGACGTGATTATTTTCTCAGCAGTCATTTCAAGAACTGAAGCCATGAACAGTTTATTTTCTCAGCAGTTATTTCAAAGATTTGATTATTTTCTCCAGCAGTAATCATGAATTGAATCCATTATCAGTTTACCTTCATCAGTTATTGAACTTGGGGCAATTTTCTTCAAAGAATCCCCAAGCAGCTTTGCATGACTTCTCTCAAAAGATTTTCAAATTGATACAGTTGGTGTGACAGAGATTTGTGCAGCAGTAGCATTTCTAATTTTCAAGCAGAATGGCAGTGACTTCTGTGTTGAGGAATCAGTCTTCTTTCTTTTTACTCCTCTAAGAGTCTAAACTGGTTGTCAGCATTTTCACTCCTCTAAGAGTCTAAACTGGTTGTCATCATTTTTCTCACGTTATCTCTTTGGGTGTGTTATTCCCCAGTCTAGTAAAAGTTTGCATATTTGAGTGTTTTAGTCCTCATTATGCGTATCCTTAGGGTGTGTTATTCCCCATTGTCGAAAAAGTTTGCATATTTGAGTGTGTTATGCCTCATTATGCGTTTTCTCGGGTGTGTTATTCCCCAGTCTGGTTTACCTTTGCATATTTGAGTGTTTTAGTCCTCATTATGCGTGTTCTTGGGTGGTTTAGTCCCCATTTTCATAAATGTCTGTGTACTGAGTGTTTTAGTCCTCATATGCATTTCTCAAAGTCTTGTTGTTTTCAACTTCTTACTTTTTGGTCAAAGTCCAACTTATTTGGCATTTGTCTGTCTCTCCAGAACTTTTCCTTCACCTATTTGTTGTGTCTTCTCAGATATTACACCCTTTCTATCCGATTGCCATTCTCGGATGTCCATAGTGAAGTCATCATTGATTTGATGTACTGTCCCGGACCTTTTTCCATCTCATTCAGTTCTTTTCCTGAATGTTGTGATTCACATTTTTATCTGATTGCTATTCTCAGATGTTGTGATCACTTTCCTTCCGATTGTTATTCCCGGATGTCCATAGTGAAGTCATCATTGATTTGATGTACTGTCCCGGACCTTTTTCCATCTCATTCAGTTATGTTCCTGAATGTTGTGATTCACATTTTTATCTGATTGCCATTCTCAGATGTTGTGATCACTTTCCTTCCGATTGCTATTCTCGGATGTCCATAGTGAAGTCATCATTGATTTGATGTACTGTCCCGGACTTTTTTCCATCTCATTCAGTTCTTTTCCTGAATGTTGTGATTCACATTTTTATCTGATTGCCATTCTCAGATGTTGTGATCATTCCTTCCGATTGCCATTCTCGGATGTCCATAGTGAAGTCATCATTGATGTGATGTACTGTCCTGGACCTTGTTTCCATCTCATTCAGTTTTGTTCCTAAATGTTGTGCTTCACTTTTTATCTGATTGGCATTCTCAGATGTCGTGATCACTTGCCTTCCGATTGCCATTCTCGGACCTTCATGTTGGAATCATCATTGAGTTGATGTGTTTTCCTGAATTTTCCCATCTCATTCAGTTCTGTTCCTGAATGTTGTGATTCGCATTCTATCTGACTGCCGGTCTCAGATGTTGTGATTGCATTCCTTCCGATTGCCATTCTCGGATTTTCATGTTGAAGTCATCATTGAGTTGATGTGCTTTCCCGAATTTTTTCCTATTTCATTCAGTGTTGTTCCTGAATGTTGAGTTTCACATTTTCATCTGGTTGCTATTCTCAGATGTTGTGATTACCCTTTTCCGATTGCCATTCTCGGATATTTCTACTAAAGTCAGTAATGTCATCTATGGATGCTTCTGATGAACCTTTTTCGGGACTTTTCTCACTTCATTCAGTGCCATTCCTGGATGTTGTGATGTTTTCTATCCAATTGCCATTCTTGAACATTTTCACCTCGGCTGAGCCATGTGTTGGTCTCTAGCATGTTGTTTTTCCCGTCGGAGTCTCATGCTCCTTATCCCCAGCGTTTATTTTATTTCATGTGTTGTCTTATCCCTCGCAGGATTCTTTGCATTTCATTTGGTTCCAGATACATTTCATATCATCTCATAATTTTTCTCATATTATTTCATATTACTGTCACATATTTTCTCTGCATTTCATATTTCTCTCATAACATCTCATGTGCCTTCATATATTTTCATATGCTTTCATAACAGTTTCATATGCTTCATATCATTTTCACATTGTTCATTTCATTTCATTCCAGTTTTTGGCATCATAGGTTCAAAAATTGGGTTTTTTGATATTTAAGTATCTTCCATCTTGTCGTAACGAAGATTTTAATCTTCATTATCTCTGGATTGAAGAAACTTAAATAGGGGCATCTGTCAGACCCTAATTTTTGACCTAAGATTTTTCGCATCTCATCTGCATTTGCATACAAACAAGATCACGCACTGGTCGTTTATCCTTTTTCAGGTGCAGGTCTATGCTTTGCAAAGGATCACCATTTTTTAGTTCCTGTTATTTGTTTATATTTACTAACCTCTAACCAAAATATCAAAAAAAAATATGTTGCAGTTGCTTCTTCTTCTTCTGGTTTGTTGCAGGATTTCAAAGACATGGCTGTGATTCCAATTCATATGCATTTGTTCAGTCACGATTCGATTCGGATGGACGTTTGACCTAATCTTAGTCAAACTATCAAAAGATTGTTTCGATTGCAAGATTGCTTGTGTCAGTGGTTCATTATTCATACAGTGCGTATCCAAAGTTCAAGTTGTGTTGTGTGCGAAGATCATCAGTTTATCAGGCGGTATTTTGTGTGGAGTTTGTTTTGAATCTGTAAGTTTATCAGTTCATCAGTTCATCAGTAGTTCATCTGAGGATTTATTTTCCTCAGTATGAATTCAAGTATTCAGGACAATGTTCAGACAGATTTCAAATGTTTGTGCCTTAAGTGGCAAGTTGTTTAATGGTTCGTGTTTGGCTGTATTCGTTATTATCAATGGCTTGTGCAAGAAAAAATCAGGAGTTGTTCAGTGGTTCAAGATTGACTGCATTCATTCTTTATCAGAGGCTTGTGAAAAATCGGGAATTTGTTGTGAAACCTAAAAAAAATCATCATCATCCCATTTCTTTTTTTTTAGTTTGATTATCCATTATCCATTATCCTTTATCCAATAACCATTTTTCCATTATTCTTCTCGATTATCCGATTATCCAATTTTTATCCCGCTTCATATCCATTTATCCATTTCCCATTATTTTTCAATTTTTCTATTATCCATTTTATTCAATACTCATTTTCTTCCATTTTTTCTCGATTTATCCGACTCATACATTTTATTTTCATTACTCAATTAAACCATTTTTCTTATTTTTCAATTGTTGACATAATCTATTTTTTTTAAACCATTTCCAATTTCTAAACCATTCATAAAGAAAAATCTCATTACATTTTTTCTAAACCCATTATATTTTCAGCCCATTGATCCATTTATTATTTTCTTTATTAAAAAAAAATTCATTAAACAATACACATTAACAAGTTTCATAAGCCTTCAATAAAGCAAAAACACAAGCCAATGCACTTTCCAACATAGCTTTCCAGCCACACAAACATCCTGCAACTTTCCCACAAGCCGTATACCAAAACAATATTTCACATTGCCAAGCCGTCACAGTCATATCCTCTAACAACTTTTTCCCGTATCCGTATGCCTTTGCAAGGCAAGCCACAAACAATAACTTTGCCCAACTCGAGCTACCAAACTTCAACGTACACGCCATCACCAACAACAGAGTTTGCTGCGCAGCTCACTAGCCATCTGAACATACCTCTAGCTGCAAGTTTCACAAATTCACCAGCCGCACGCCAAATCCAGCAACATTTGCCCAAGCTTCCATATCCCCACAACACCATCATCCTACGCCGTACCAAAACAAAGTCAGCCTGCATTTTTCCAAGCCATTTGAACAAGCACAACAGCTCTAGCCAAGCAAAAGCAAGACAAGCCGCGGCAAACAAAAACAACCACAGGCCCACGCGCACGAAACTCCAGCCGCATCAAACATCAAATAAAATTCAGCGCAAGATTTCCAGCCTTCACGTGACGCAAACCAAGCCAAACTTACGGGCCCAAGCTAGCAACGCAACTGAGCACAACCTTCAAATCACACGCACGGCACACTGATTCACGCAAAAAAGCACCTGAAATCAAAAATTCAAAACGCAATCAAAGGGAAACAAAAACGCAAAAAAAAAATAGAAACGCAAATCCCGTGACCCGTTTCTGGATCTTTCTTCTTCATCCTATAAGTAGGACCTTCCCTTCACTTCAAAAGCAAGCTTTGATAGCCTACCATTTCCCTGCAAAAATCAAAAATCAAAGTTTCAATCCAATTCCATTTCATCATAATCCAGAACCTGTTATTACCTAATCGCGATTCTTCCGCGCCAACTTCACCAATCTGCCTCCATTTTCATCATTCCTCTTTCGGAAAACACCATTTCACTCAATCCTTTAAGCCTTCATACCGATTGAAAAGGAAGAAGAATAGCAAGAAATTGCAAAATCCAGAAGAAGTGAAAAATCCGGCGTGAAGAAGTTGAGATCGATTGAGAGAGAAACGTGTTTGATTGACGTTAACTGTTTTGTGTTTTTTCTTTTTGAAGGTGAGAGGTTCACCGATTGAGTGTTTGGTGCCTTGTTCTTTGTTTTGCGCCGCCATGGCCATATGAAGAAGAAGAAGAACAAAGTGATTATGTTTTGTTCATTTGTTTATTATTTTTATTTTAAAAAAGAAAACTAACATTTGTTTGGGCCTAAGGCCATGTTGATCTGTTTCCATCCTACCTCACCATGCGCTACTCCCCCTCTCCTTTTCTACTCTTCTTTTTTCTTTATTATATTTTCTTTAATTTGTTCTTAATTTGTCTTCTTTTTTTTTTTTAATTAAAGAATGTTTAGAAAAAAGGTTTATAAAAGAATTTTGGAAAATATTTTAGAAACAATTTTTAGAAACAATTTTTTAGAAAAGTATTTTTTAGAAAAGAATTGAAAAATATTTCTATTTCTTTTTTATGGATTTATTCCTTTAGATCCATTTATCTTCATCTCTTTTTAATTTTGGTCGATGACAATCTTCCGATTCGGGATTGTTGATTTCCGATTAAGTTTAATCTTCATTATTTCAAATCTATGGATGAATGATCATTTGGATCATTCTCCATACTTTGAGATCGTGATAGGTTGCTTTTCGAGAAATTCAACGAAAATCTCGATTAAGATTAGACTATTCTCTTTCTTTTAGTGTGGCATGTTTTCGGAGAACGATTCATAATATCGTTTCTCTAACATGTATTAACACGAATATTTTCCACTTTAATTAGTGGTGGCCGGCCTCATTTGTAGGGTAATTACTCCGTAAATTACTCGGCGATTGCTTAACATAGACCTACAGTTGTCCCGATTCGGAATATGATCTACTTGGATCCGGTTGCCTCGACTTTTTTTTTTTTTTTCGTGGTTGTGTTTGATTAAGTTCATCATACCACTTTATATTGTAAATATTAATAATGTGAATATACTAACATTTAATTAAATCTCTCGCACCTTATCCTCTTTTATTTTAATCTCTTGTTCCCTATCTCTCTTATTATGCTTCTATATTCATTCATCATATTTTTTATTGTATATATTATTGTTGCTTGTTATTTTTCCTTTGTCCATTTGGACACAAAAACACTAATAACGGATTAAACATCTAAAAAATGGGTGACTATTATTGCGGACTATGGTTACTATCCCTTGCTTCGGAGATTCGAACTTAGATTCTAGGATCATCCCTTTGCTCATTTGTTATGGATTGAAGACTTCGGTTCCGATTAAGTTCACTTGTTCATAAAGATGGAAATCCAATTGTTTCAAAGATGCTTGCCATTTGGTTTGATCTTTTCTTCCCTTAGCTTTTATTTTCAAGTTTTAGGATAGTCCCTTCATCTCTTCCCATCTTCTTCAATTTTCAAATCTCCTTTCTATTTTCAAATCTTCTTTGTTTTCTAACTTCAAACATTTTCTCAATCAAACCTTGACTTCGGTCATGTGCTTTTACCTTTTCATTTCATTTCCTTTAATAAATGCTAAACCACATAAGCATATCAAAACTTTTTTTGTCAAAAACTTTAAAACATTCATAACTCATTCAATTGCTTTTGTGCCCTCGTGCACGTTTCTTTTAACCTTTTATGTTTAGATATGATTCATCCTTTCTAGCGGAATTATTCGCTAAAGGATGACTTATCTTTACATTTTAAAATCAATTCAACTCATTTGCCTTTTCACAATTTGTACCACGAACTACGGGGTTTTGATCTCGCATTGCACTTTGTGGGTACGTAGGCATGAGACGTTCGTCTCTTCAAACACCAAAATCTTAAAAATCATTCTTCTTCTCATCTCTTCAATCTTTTTTCAAGCAAACCATTTCAAACCAAAAATGCAGTAAACATTTCAAAGGGTTCCCGTGGAGTACCACGGACAAGTCGGGTGCTTAAAACCTTCCCGATTTGTAACCAATCCCCGTACCCATTCTCTATTTGATTCTTTTAGCTTTTTAGCTTTTGAGATTCATTAAGTTTTTGTTCGTTCATTTTCCTTTTTCCATTTGGAAATAAATAAAAGCGCGGTGGCGACTCTGTGTATATTGAGTGAAGTTAATCAATAGCTTACACTCATGATTTTACCGCTACAGCACTCATATTCATTCCATCTTGGAATAGTGTGGGCTTGTCTAGCATGATGTACAAGTCTAATCATGATACTATCTTCACAAACAATAAACTCCAAAACACTTCTCATAAAAGACAACCAACAAAGACATCGCGTCTTCTCTTCTCATCTCCTACACTTTGCGGACGAATGCGACTTGCCTCGACAGTTCAAACAGCGATACGGTAAACACCCTCGTGTCAGAGCCGGTATCACCTGAGCTAGAGCTATGGCAACGTCATCCTAAAAAACACAAACAAAGATCCCGCCTTAGTTAGGCCAACTACGTCGACTCTGATCTTCATTATCCCGATGAGGTACGTAGGCAGCGGGGTAGGGCCCGTTCGAGCATATTCTTTATTTTCCCTATATTTTCCCCTCTCTTTTCGTTCTCTTTTTCCAGTTTCCTTTCTTATCCCCAGTTCCAGTTCCAGTCAGCAGTTTTATTCAGCATCAGTTATATTTTCTCACCCTTTGAAGCAAAACAAACAAGCGTGGATCCCGTCGGGTACGACGAACGATCTGGGGTGCTAGTACCTTCTCAGGTTGTAACCGACTCCCGAACCCAGATCTTTGGTTCGTAAGGCCTCGTCCTTTCCTTCTTCCTCAGGTTTGTGCAGCATTACCTTTCCCGTTCCTTCGGGATAAAAATGCCTGGCTGGCGACTCTACCTTTTCCGCGCCACTTTCACGTTTGTACTAGGATGAAAATCCCGGGAGCGACAGCTGGCGACTCTGTTGGGGAATACAGAATCTCTGGTTTCCCTTGTAGAGTCAATCCTAGCGCCTGTTTGTTTTTGCTTTCTTTGGGTGTTTATATGTGTGTGCTATTGTGCTTATTTACTGTTTTCATTTACAGTTTATTTTATAGTTTTATTTACTGCTTTCAATATTTATTTTCACATACATCATATACTGGACTGTGCTGGTTTCATTTTTTCTGTGGGATGGGGTTACTGTGAGATGAACTCGTAACCGGAGCTCGAGTACACCCTAGGACTTAGAGTGGACAGTCACTTTGGCTTCATGGCATCTTGCTATGTTGGTAGTAGTGAGTTACACACCTTGACTTGCGACCTTCTCGAAAATGTATTGATGTCGGAATCTTTTTGGGGCAATACACAACCTTGATAGTTATGTGCAGTCAGGGGACCGATCATTGAGAACCTTTGTGGAAACATCCCTCTCCAGTGATGACAGTGACAGACCACATTTGTTGGCAAACCACTCGCATCCGAGGGCCCACTGGGAACTCGCATAGGATGGCCTGGTTCTCTCATAGGAATCCAGTTAAGGCAAAATGTTCATATGACGATAGTATTGTACCCTTCGGGATGAATGTACTATTGTTTCTCAATTCAGTTCTTGAAGTTGAGGACTTATGAGGGATGCTTGTTTTCCCTGTACTCAGCTAAGACCTCCCTGGGTAGTATATAATGCCAAACTGATTCCCTGATTTGGTCATGATCCATTTCTCGGAAATGGTGAATGTATTATTGCTATCCGGCTTTGAGAGTCAGTGATGTTGACTCGGTGTAGCATACCCGTGAGATGGGAGGGGTTTACATGTTGGTAGGAACCCTGAAACTTCCAACATACCCACTTTGCCAGCATTGTTCAATATTATGATCAAGTTCTACATGGTCCTATGGTTTTGAAATCCGGGATTTCAGTGGTACTGTTATTACGACTCTTCACCAGCACATGACTGTCTTCTCAACACCAACGTCAGACCAGTGATCGCCAGACCTTTGATCACATGCCAGTGTATTGCATAACATCCTTTGCATGCTTGCATCACTAACACATGCTTACTCATTTATAGGGTCGCATGTCGCATCCTCATGAGCATATCATACACATTTACTGCATGATTTGCATATTTTGCATTTTTACAAGTTATTCGGACTTCCTAACTTATTCAACTTCAGGCAATATAGCTGGTCAACACGTTCATTGGTATCCAACAAAAAGAAACCGAGTGAGAATGGATGAACGAATGTAGACTGATCTCAATGAGCTCCGACAAAGGATGGATCAGTTCATGGAAATGATGACAGACATTGCTCAAAATCAAGAGCGTCTCAGGTTGATGGTAGAGCAACCCCATGGGAATGCTAATGCTGGAACCCTGACTGAGAATATGGATCCTAACGCTGCCCGTAACGGGGGACCAAATATAAATGGGACTGCAGCCCGTAATGAAGACACTCAGGAAGACCAGTTCACTTTACTGGATGCTGATATGGGTAATATGAATGAGGTCAACAGCCGAAGGTATGAAGAGCTGGCGGGGAAGATTAAGGCCATGGAATGTCAGAATTCCATGGGCATCGATGTAACCAGTCTTGGGTTAGTACCAAGAGTCAGAATCCCTCCTAAGTTCAAGGTGCCATCATTTGACAAGTACAACGGCAGCACGTGCCCTAGAACTCACATTCATGCATATTTTGGAAGAATCTCGGCTCACACTGATGACGAGAAACTTTGGATGCATTTCTTCCAAGATAGTCTATCTGGAGCTTCATTGAGCTGGTACATGAAGCTAAGCAGGTTCTCTATTCAAAGTTGGAAAGATTTAGCTAAAGCTTTTCTCAAGCAGTATCAATACAATATTGATATGGCTCCAAACCACACTCAGTTGCAGAATTTGTCTCAATGACCTAAGGAAAGTTTTAAGCAGTATGCTCAGAGGTGGCGTGAGTTGGCCACACAGGTTCAACCTCCATTACTCGATCGGGAAATGGCCGATATGTTTATGGGAACCTTGCAAGGTGTTTACTTGGATCGTCTAGCCGCCTGCCCGTCCATTGGTTTTTCTGATATTGTCATTGCTGGAGAAAGGATAGGAAACTTTCTGAAATTGGGAAAGATTCAGGATGCAAGCAGTGCTAGTTCTTCTGGTGTGAAGAAACCTTTTGGCAATGGCCAAAGACGAAGAGAAGGCGAGACCAATGATGTGTATAGGGGCCGAGACAGAGGTCGTTCTCAAGGTTACTACCAAACAGCTACAGTGACTATTACACCACATGTTCAACCACAACCTCAAGGTCAGCAATATCAGGCACAAAGACCAAATCAGGAAAGAACAAGAGCGAGAAACCGCAGACTTGATCCCATCCCATGCCCATATGATGTATTGCTTCCAGAGCTGCTAAAGTTAAACATGGTCGAGCTTCGTACCATGAGAGCTCCTTCTCCTGATAATATACCTCCAAACTTTGATGCAAATGCCAGATGTGAATTCCATTCAGGTGCTCAGT
This sequence comes from Lathyrus aphaca, assembly GCA_963966055.1. Taxonomy (NCBI): domain Eukaryota; kingdom Viridiplantae; phylum Streptophyta; class Magnoliopsida; order Fabales; family Fabaceae; genus Lathyrus; species Lathyrus aphaca. The sequence goes on along the minus strand of OZ014519.1, from coordinate 399,448,676 downwards.
GGCATAATATTGAGAAATGTTGGGCTTTTCAGAACAAGGTACAGGACCTAATTGACTCCAAGGCGATCAATTTTGCGCCTCACCCAAATGTACTCCAGAATCCAATGCCTAATCACAACGAAGTCGGTGTCATAGTTGTTTTACCACATGGTCCACGTTATGCTGGAATATTTAGGAAGCAAATAAAGCCATCAGTATTCAGATACTCTCAGCAATGGCAACAGTTTGTTTGTTTTTCTTCAATGCATTTTTCATCCTATTGAGGGGGACTACGTCGCTCTGATTCTTCATTTGTCATGGGTCAATAAGGATATGTAGGCAGAAGGTCGTCAGGTCTTTCCGAGCAACCTTATAAGACAACTTTACTCTCCAGTTTCACTCTTTCCTTCAGACGTCTTGTGTCAGAGTCATAATAAATAAAAGAAGTGGTTTGATTGCCATGGTTGGGTATAAGGCTGCAACTTGAAGATTACAAGCCTGTGAAAGAGCTATTGATCACTGAAAGTATCCAAGACTGACAGGTCCAGACAGAGTCAAACTTCCTCAACAACGACAATATTCAGCTTCTTTACTGCATTACCATTTGTAGTTTCTTTTATTTTCTAAACATTTGTATACATGTATGAATTTTTTTTGCTTTTGAATGATATCAATAATAAAACTCACATGTTTTTCTTGAAGTAATTCATTTGTCAATTTAATTTTTCATGTGTACATCACAATACCAATTGTCGTGCTTAAACTCTATGAGGGAGAATGACGAACAAAAACGCAAAAATCTCCAATTGTGTGCTCTCAAATAAGACCTTGTTGACGATGTACAGGCTTTGTTTCGAATCCCTAAACACTGGAGATATAAGGGAGATAGACCCTCGCTAACCCCTTGAGCCTTGAAGTAGGAGTTTCTTCTCGCATGAAAAACCCTCACATGTAACCCAGCGGCAGGGTAGATGTCAGCTAATCGGACCAAGCGTTCAGACTTTCTTAAAGGAGAGTATTTGAGGATCCTTTACATTCCACTATGCTAATCAAGAGGTCCTAATACCAGAAGCCACAATGGTTATCCGAATCAAGAGGTCCAAAGACTGGAAACCACAATGGTTATCCTTCACCGACCAAAGAATGAGGCAGTCACAACCCTCACAAAGCAATCAAGACAAACAGTGTCACACAATTTGTTCAAAAAAAAGGAAATGAAAAAAGCCCGCTAATTCAAAACTTGAAAACAAGCGACTTAGGCAAAAGTTAGGGCATCCCGCTGGACTTTACAATCAAAGATTCACAAGAATCAGTCCAGGCAAAAGTTAGGGATAAACAAAATAACGCAAAAAGCGAAAGACGGAAAGGATTACACAAGAAATATCCTCAAATAAGAACAAAGTCGTGTGGCACAGACATGAAAGACAAAGGGGTGACTGACTCCAAATAACAATTTGATTGGTGCCTAAACCGATAGCAACAATGGTTCCTCGACCGATACGAAACCCTTGTGAAAGGTGGGTGTGTGTGAAAATTAGCTGAACATAGGAATGGAGGACATCATGAAGAGGGGTGGGCACAAATAAACTTCGAGCCTATATCCTTTGTTTCTATAACCATGAACCAGGCCACGATATAACCCTTAAAAGTCCTAACTGAAACAAGGTTAATTTGATAGCGTACTACCACGAGGCCGCGTTCTTAACTCCTATGAGTTGTGCTAAAAGATACTTGTTGGTATTACATGTACATACTTTCATTTATTCAAAAACGAGGTTGTATCTTAACCAGTGATTTGCTCACAAAGGGTTACGACACTTTTTCAAAACTTCAAGATTAACATGTGTGTTGCATTAGAATTCTCAGAATAAACATTTTTTTGCTTGCATACATTTTTTTGGCATCATAAAAAGTTCACAGGCGGAAATTCAGTCCAGAAGCTTAAGTTTGCCAAGTTGAGACGTCTAAAGCTTCTGAAAGACAGTCACGTCGAGGTGCACTTTTCCGAGAAAGCTCCATTGAATAAGGACTTTCCCAACCAGTCATGGTAAGAGCCGACCAATCTGGGGCAGTTATGTCAAGCAATATCCTCAAGAGTCAGCCAAACTGGGGCAATTACCTCAAGATTCAGATCTCTCCTAGAGCAATCTCTTCAAAGACTCATACTGGGGCAAGCCACCCCAATCGCACGAGGATTCATTCTTTCCCGAAGATAGATAATCGAAAGTTCAGAATACCGGGGCAATTATACTCCTGAAGAGTTTAAGGACACCAAGTCTTTTGTAAAATCCTCTTAAGGTAAAGCCCGAATCAAAGCAAATGATCCCTAGCACGAGACTACTTGAAATCTTTCCTCCTCAGCAGGACGCGATTCAGTTTTGTTATCCCCAACAGACGCATGGAAGTTATCCCCAGTAAAGTCGTCAAACGTTTCTTCATCAGGTTTCCTTGATCTTATTTCCCAGCAGATCTCAAACCAAATCCTTCTTTTCCCCATCCGAGCAATAAGGATTATCCCTAGCAAGAGTCGTCTTCCCGTAGTGAAGCACTTCTTACAAGAATCCAGAAATTCCATGCAGTTAGCTGAACGGTCCCCTTCCCGACAGAGGTTTGGAAAATTCAGGTAGACAAAAGAGTTCTCCTCAGAAGAGCCTTGATAGGTCTTCCCACAGCTAGGTCAAAAAGTTGTCGATTCCCCAGCGAAATCCGTGGGGTGAGATTCAATCCCCAGCAGTTGAGGCATCCCCTAGCAGGGCCTTCAAATCTAAAGTCCAATTTATTTTTGGCAAAGGTAATAAGTCGAGACAGACTAGTCACACTCTTATCCAACAAAAATATCGGCAATCATCTGTATTCCCCACAAAGTCAGCAAAGATTTGTTATTTTCGCGTCAGGAATTCCCTTTGTATCTGTCCCCTAGTGTCAGGGGGCATCATGTCATGCAGTTCAACGTATGCATGCTCAATCCAAGGTTTATATCCAAAGTCCACCCGCAGCGTGGCAATTTATCCAAAGTCCACCCGCAGCGTGGCAATTTATCCAAAGTCCAACCGCAGATTGGCCAAAGTCCATCCTATGGGTGGCAAATTCTTAAAGTCCAACCGCAGATTGGCCAAAGTCCATCCTCTGGGTGGTAAATTCTTAAAGTCCAGCCGCAGACTGGCCAAAGTCCATCCTCCGGGTGGCGAATTCTTGAAGTCTCCTATAGTGAGCCAAAGTCTCCCGTAGCGAGCAGCAGCCCCATAGTAGTGTGGCGAATTTTCAAAATCTCCCGTAGCTAAGCAATGTGCCCCCGTAGTGAGCATAAGTCTCCCGTAGCTGAGCAATGTGCCCCCATAGTGTGGCGAATTTTCAAAATCTTCCGTAGGTGAGCAATGTGCCCCCGCAGTGTGGCGAATTTTCAAAGTCTCTCGTAGTTGAGAAATGTGCCCCCGTAGTGTGGCAAGATTTCCAAATCCCCACAGTGTGGCAAATTATCCCTGCAGAGTGAACAGAAGTCCATCCTCAGGGTGGTAAGGTATCAAAAGTCTCCCGTGGCGAGCAGTGACCCCCGTAGTGTGGCAAAGCATTCAGAAGACCACCCGTTGTGTGGCATGTCATTAATATCCCAGCAAAAGTCCACCCGTAGTGTGGCAAATCAACAATTTCCCAGTGTCATTCTAAAACATTCATCAGAGTACTACTCTTCACATCCGAGTTCTCCACAAGCAGAGTTCAGATGGTTGGGTTTATTTCCCTTTTCTGTTCCACCGAGTGCAAATTTTCTGGTTGTTTTTAGTATTAAATCCCTGCATACTTCAAACGTCTGAAAGCGACTGCTATCATCCATTCAAGTCTACAATGATTGAATAGGGGCAGCTGTAACACCCCAAAATTTGCCCTCTTATTTATTATCAACCTCAAGTGATTTATGCTTCATTCCCGCATCATTCTGCATATCATTGCATCGCATTTGAAAAAAATAAATAAATAAATTATCATCCTTTGCATACGCATGAGGTGTGTGGTCGATCGAGGCTTGCCAAACATTGGAGTTCAAGAGAAAAATAATATCCCAAAAATAATCCAAACCACTTCCAAGCTAACCAACCAAAAAAAGGGAGATTTCACATTTCCCTCCATTTTCCTTCCGTTTTCCTTCCACTTTCCTTCCACATTTCCTTTCATTTCTTCCCCTTTTATTTTTCCACTTCAATTCCACTCCTTTTCCCTTGGATGCTTCTAGCATGTTCTACAACATTCTAGAGTATTCCAAGGAATATTCCAAGGAATATTCCCTCTCCAACCCTAACCCTAACTAACTACAAACCTAACTCCATTCCTAAATCTAACTTCATTCCCAAACCTAGCTCCAAGCCTAGCCTCTATATAATCATTAATCACTTCAATGCAAAAAGGTCCCAAGTTTTCCAAATTTTTCACTCTCTCACAATCACTTTTCTCTCTCACTTTTCCTCCATTTTCCCTTTTCACTAAAGCTTTTTTGAAGAAGCTCTTCAAGTTTCACATTGAAACTTGAAGATCTTGAAGCTTAGCCTCCAACTTCCATTGATTTTGTGGATTGTGGAAGAAGAAGCTACTGATTTTTGTGAGGATTTCAGCTTATCGGAAGTGCACGAAGGTTCAAGCATCAAGAACGCATTTATTTTGTGGGTTCGCGGTTTTCGTGGTTTTCTCTTCGATCAAGCTCTGATTCTTGCAACATTTACCGAAGAACTTCTCCGCTTCGTAAGTTGGTGGTCTAAAATCACTTCTCCTTTAAGTTATTCTCTTCATCTTGCCATTTTGGCGTTCTTTAATTGCTTTTCGTATTGCTTGTAATCGATTACGTTTTTGTTATGTGTTGCTTGCGATTTGTGATTTGTAATGGATTAGAAGTTAAGGTGTAGATAGTTATAGGATCTAGCATGTGTAAATAAGCCCCAATTAAGTAGAAATTCGTGTTAACATGTTCCTAGGTGTGTAAGAGATCATTAGAAGTGAGTTTGTGGCCAAAAGAACTTATTTCTAAACTTTTTTTCCACATTCTGATCAGTGTTAACTGATTAACCATTTGGTTAACCGGTTAACGCGTGCGTTTTAGCCATAAATTAGTGTTGTTTTAGGTCCGTTAACCGGTTAACCATTTGGTTAACCGGTTAATGCTGTTAGATTTTGGAATTTTTGCTTATTTGATAGCTTAGTCTTGCTTTCTAGTGCCTCTAATGTTCATACATTTTTAGGTATTGATTTTAGGGAATTTTCTAGGTTGGTTTCGACATCTCGTTCCCCCATTTCGAGTCGTTTCGACGCGTTTCCGTTCCAATTGCATATTATGCGTTTAGGTGTTCCTTTGTGTATAGTTTGATTTCTTGAATTTTGTTGCTATGTTTATGCATCATTTGGCATGTGAATAATCATGTTGCATTCTGTTTTACATCTTTCGCATTGCGTTAAATCATTTTGCATTTCATTGTATCAATGTATGTTGCATTTCACATAATCATGTATGTATGTGCATTTGGTGGAATTTGGTTACATGTTTGGTCATAGCATTCACATCAATTCAATTCTGAATTTTGCATTGAGCTTGACATTCTTGTTGATCCATCATATTGCATGTTCATGATCAATGCTCATTATGTTCATATGCATGTTCATGTGCCATATTTTGCATATTTATGACATAATCAATCATGTGGTGCATTCTTGCATAATCCCTCAAAAATGCTCATGTTCTTTCAATTATGTATGTTGATTTATGTTCAAATGCATGTTCATGATGAATTTAGTACATTTTTCATTGAGTTTGTGCACTAAAAGATGAAAATAATCAAATCTGTATTTTACATTTCATAGCTGACTTTGCATATAGGTGCTGTAGAATACATGTTGTTTGTTATGTTTGCATGTTGTATTTGACTTTTTACACCTACCTTTTCATGCTGCATGCTGGCTGTAAAAAGTTGATTTGTGTTATGCATTGTTTTGATAGTTGTTTGTGTATTAGGGGCTGTTGTAGGTGCTGAATTTTGTTTTAGCATATTTTTAGTTCTTTTAGAATTAAGATAGAGTTTAGATTGAGTCCTAGAGTCATTAGGATTTAATTAGTGTATGTTTGCTTTATCATTTTTAATAAAATGCAACATTAATCCTTGTTTTGTAGGGAGGGAAATGTATGTTTCCTTACACCTTATCCTTTTATTTTTTATGCATTTAATTCATTTTTCCTTCCATATTTGTGATTGGTAGGGTTCCCCTTTGTTAGGACCAACTTATCTTCCTTAGGAAGTAAGTTGCATCCTTTTTCTTTTTTCTTTTCCTTTTCTTCCCTAGGATTAGAAAACTTCACAAACCATTAGGATCTCCCTTTTGTGCATAATAAATAATTTAGGGTTGGTCTTAGTCCCCCTTAGTTTTTGTCCTTTTCCGATTTGAGTCTTCTTCTCTCATCATCAAACAAATCCAAAAAAGACACTTAATAAAAGATTAAAATAGTCTCTTGTGCATAACCTTATTCCATGGGGCACTCATATTCATTCCATATTGGAATAGTGTGGGCTTATCTAGCATGATGTACAAGTCTAATCATGAGACTATCTTCACAAACAATAAACTCCAAAACATTTCTCATAAAAGACAACCAACAAAGACATCACGTCTTCTCTTCTCATCTCCTACTCTTTGTGGACGAATGCGACTTGCCTCGACAGTTCAAACAGCAATACGGTAAACACCCTCGAGTCAGAGCCGGTATCACCTGAGCTAGAGCTATGGTAATGTCATCCTAAAAAATACAAACAAAGATCCCGCCTTAGTTAGGCGAACTACGTCGACTCTGATCCTCATTATCCCGATGAGGTACGTAGGCAGCGGGGTAAGGCCCGTTCGAGCACATTCTTTATTTTCCCTACATTTTCCCCTCTCTTTTCATTCTCTTTTTCCAGTTTCCTTTCTTATCCCCAGTTCCAGTTCCAGTCAGCAGTTTTATTCAGCATCAGTTATATTTTCTCACCCTTTGAAGCAAAACAAACAAGCGTGGATCCCGTCGGGTACGACGGACGATCTGGGGTGGTAATACCTTCCCAGGTCGTAACCGACTCCCGAACCCAGATCTTTGGTTCGCAAGGCCTCGTCCTTTCCTTCTTCCTCGGGTTTGTGCAGCATTACCTTTCTCGTTCCTTCGGGATAAAAATGCCTGGCTGGCGACTCTACTTTTTCCGTGCCACTTCCGCATTTGTACTAGGATGAAAATCCCGGGAGCGACACATGGTCCGTATGTTTTATGTTGGTCTGGTTGGTAAATTTAGGGGTTTTGAGTTTCATTTCAGATTGGGTGATAAAATGTATGTTGTGAATGCTCAAATTTGGAAGGATTTGTTCAGAATTGATATGATATCTCCTGGTATTTTGATGACGGATTCCGATCATGTTGATGCTATGAATTTCTTTGAGAATTGAATGGTATTCTTAAAGAGCCATTTATTGAAGCGGTCCCCACCAATCGCATTCTTCACTGGATTGTCTCCCACAACCTTCGTCCAAAGAAAAGGGGATTTTCTCAGATTGATACTCCTGAAGTTCATCTCATATATATTCTTCAGAACAAGGTCAAAGGGAACTGGCCACATTACTTTGCTAGTCGTATATATACTCTTAAGGAGAAGAAGGGAGTCACTCTAGCTTATCCATCCATTGTTCAAGCAATCATCAACAAAGCCAAAAGTGTGGTTGAAGGTATTCCCTTTATTTCTATTTCTGAAAATAACCTATTTCAGCAAAATACTCTTAGCTTGATGGGTCACATGCGGGATCCTAAAGAGAAGCGTTATCGGTATATCACTCGAGTCGGTTATGGTAATGATCCTGATGATGAAGGTGATCAAAATCAAGATGAGGTTCTGAATCCTAAAATTGATCCAAATGTTGCACAAATGGATCCTGATGAAGTGCAGTTGGATAACGAAGATTGGCATCGAGTTGCTTCTGAAGATTTTGCTAAATATGAAAACCAAGGATGGGGTGAATGACAATATACCGGGTGGACCTATAATGCAACATCGTTTGCTCCTCCGTCTCCACCACCTTCACCACCGCATCAAGACAACAATGTCGGTATCATGGAAATGCTTCAAAACATGAACTTAGAACAACAAAGCTTTTATGAAGCTCAATCTGAACAATACTCTGCATTGGAGCAGCGAATTGGGGAGCAAGAAACTGCTTTTGCCTCTTATATGACCATTCAAGATGAGTGTTATACTTCTTTGCAAACACAACTCCAAACTCAAAGTGAGAATTTTGATGTGTTTGCATCAAACTCCTTAGCTCGGATAAATGAGATCCATGGTTCTCATATGGCGCTTGCAAACTCTTTTAATACACTCAACATAATTTTCATTCACTTCACCACTCAATATGAGCAAGATCGTCAATCAGATGTGTATCATCGTTGCCATCCTTCACAAAGGGGTCCACGACATAGAGAGCATCATGTATTTCATTTCATAACACCTTCATATGCATTTGATATTTTTTTTGTCTTCTTTTGTTTGTTTGTTGTATTTTATATGTGACAATGACATTGATTATTTTTGCTTCAAATATATATTGACTTGCTAAAATTTATTTCCTCTTGTTTATTTGTTTACTTTTGTTCTTTCATCTCTTATTGTGTGTATGTTGGTGATTGAATGCAATTGTAATGTATGTAAAATATATCTTTTTGGCTATTTAAATCTCAATTCTCATCTGTTTCTCTCTTTTTGATGTTGTCAGAGGGGGAGATGTGTGATTATGAAAAGAAAACTTCTTGTGTGGCATATATTCAGGGGGAGCTTTTGTTTGTGATGCTCGGGTGATCGTAACAATTTTTGACATCATCAAAAAGGGGGAGTTTGTGAGGGTATTTGGTATTTTGAATGATGTCAAAACTTGTATGGTTCAAGAAGATATATGGGATCACAAGATGCTGGCATAAAACTTCATCAGAAAGTGTTTTTGTGATGGTTCAAGATGAATGAGTCGACTCATCAACCTCAACAGGTATACTCATTTAGTTGAGAAATTTTGAGTAGACTCAACTGATGATTTAGGTCGACTCAAATGAAGGCAAAATCACTTGGAACTCACGGGTCCCAACAGGCTGACTGAGGGCACATTTTAGGTCGACTCATTACTGCCCAACAGGTCGACGAAAAGCCTCAATTAGGTTGACGCATTATTGAATATACGCACCTCTTAATTCTCTCTCTCTCTCTCTCTCTCTTACTTTGTTTTAAGTTTTTCCTTTATTTTTATAACAAGTATAAATAGTTGTGATACTATTTTGTGAGAACTAACAAGAAAAGTGAAATAGATACGCAAGTTCTCTCTTCATCTTCTCCTTCTCTAGCATTCATCAACAACTACACACAATATTTTTTGTTGATCAAAGTGCAAGATTCAAGGTGATAACGTTCAAACGGTGAAATTTTGATTTCAGTTTGGGCTGAGAGATTTGTGGGTTTTTCTTGAATAAACCTTGAGGGTTTGTCCTCCAATATCATTGTGATTTGGGGAGTTTTGCACAAATCATTCGTTGTATATTCAGCCGAGTGAAGAGGTTTAAAGATCAATATGATTGTTCAACTATATCACGGTAACCGGAGGATTACGAAGAACAGTGTGGGTTTATAAGTTTAGAATCAAAGCGTCCGTGCTCAAAGTTTGGAGAATCGTAGATTCTTGCAAGAAGAGAGCAATTAATCAGAGGTTTGTTCGACACGGGTGAAGGACTTGATTCGACTAGGATCAAGGGGAAAATAGAAACATAGCTACAACTACAATTAGGATTGGTTTTTCGTTCCTATTTTCTCTTTGTATAAACATTGCAATTTTAATAAAAGCTCTCAATTCAGTTTGTGAATTGGGGGCAGAGGTACCCTTAGCGAGGACGGTAGGGGAACTGCCTAAACAAATTCTTGTGTCTTCCGTATTTTTCATTCGATAAATTTTCTGCACAAGTTGAAATAATTGTGTTTTGAAAATTATGTTTTGCATAGTTTAGTGCACACCAAGTGTTTGAATTTTTTTGCTATCACCATTACATAGCAAACTTAGAGAAAATTCTGCACTAGACTATTTAGCAAAATACACTAGGTGTGTTGTGCACACCAAGTGTTCGGAGAAATTTCAAAACAAATTATCTCTTATTGGTTGTGCTTATTTCTTATCTTTATACATTGTTGGAAGTAGTTTAATAAATTTCTTCAAATTTAAGTGATTAATTTGCTTGGTATTGATTAGTTAATTCATCTTTATTATCCCATTTGGTTTGATAACGCATATCCAATCACCGGCGACTTAGAATAATTTAGACATGATTTTTCCGGGGAATTTCCGCAAAATATTTTTCAATTAATTTTTGAAAAGCAGATTTTTAAAAAAGGATCTATTCAACCCCCTTTCTAGATCCACGCCATCGTCTAACACTAACATCATGTCAGACAGTGTCTTCACTTTGCATGCACTCCTATCAGCTAATCGAGATAAAATCCAATTGGCCTAGAATGTAGCACACTCCCAAAAAGAGATACTATACCTCTTAGTTTGTTTTCCTCCATCAATGTCAGATACCTGATACATGCTTTAGAAAAGCATAACTTGGCATATTAGGGGTGATATCCTTTCCTCGAGATTTTAAATAGACAGTCACCCAATTCTTCAAAGACAGTCATTCCCTATCATTCTCCCGTATGATAATCTGGAATACTCCTGATCAATTGCTGACTATCCACATGCAGATTTCCAAGTAATCAATACCTGATCTACTTCAGTCTTATCTACATTCTCCTTCCAAGTCAGACCGTCTACTTCATTATTCTCACATATGACAATGTAGATGCTCCTTAGGAAATAATGTCCTAACACCAAGTTAGAACTTCTTCCACACACCAAGATAGAATTATTGATATGCTCCACCAACTTGACTTACTATAGCATAGTAATCCAAAGAACTGAAGAACTCCAATCAACATTGCGCTATCAGCTTGAATAAGAACTCCAGAAAGAAAGAAATAAACTTTCATCCACCTTCAAGAAGAAAAAAATCTCCTTGAGTCTTAAACTAATCACCCTTCTGCCCAAGAGTAACTTGTTCCAAGACAATCCTCAAGACTAATAAGCTGCCACATGCTGATTATCTTGATTCTTCGAATCCACTTCTGAGATCAACCAATTGCCATCGTTTGATCACCTCCTTTATGAATCTTCATATGAAAAAGTCAAATGCCACAGTTTGACCTCTTCACAATTGTCAGAACTCTCACAAAGATATCATGATCTACATAATGAACTTGATCTTCAAGTTACATATTTACTTTCTCAATAGCAAACACACTTAGACTCCCTAAGCCATGAACATGTAACATTTTCTCCTTCCTGCAGCTCCTGCAAACTTCCATGAGAACGATCTTTTTGAAGCATCCTATCTTCATTCTTGCCACTCCACCAACTGAGAATCTAATGTTGAACTAAATGTCAGAACATTATGATTTGACATCTAGCTGTTGAATTCAACTCCTTCTTCTGCCACTTGAAAGAACTTCCTCCCTTAACAGAACAAGAGTCCCATGTTCTTATAGACTTGATTCATCAAACAAGTTTGAGTAGACAACCTCCATTCTGTTGATTTTGTAGTTATGTCATACAAGCTCACACCTTGATGAATACTTGTTGGTTCTTCTCCACAGACTTCAAACCTGCCACCGTCTGAATCTTCAAAAGCACTAGTTAGAAACTAACCCCCCGGAGTTGTACCAAGGATGCCACCTTTCCTTGAGTAGATCTGTCTTCAAGAAGTTGCTGACATTGCCATCTATCTAAACTCCATGATGAGCATTCTGGAATGCCCTAAAGTACCTGAATAAGAAATTAACCAATCCAAGTAGTCATCGAGATTATAATGTCTTCATAGTCTTCCATTTCCATCTTCAAATGCATCACCATCTGGACAAGTCTCAATACTTTCCAGGAAAAGATGTGAAGCCAATAATCCTATGTCAAAAGCCTATGAGACTTCTGAGCGAATGTAGAACCCCTCCCATGATTCTCCAAACCTATGATGAAAATATGTTAAAACATCTGATACAACATCCTCAATCTTGAACCACAATGATAATCCAATTTGAACAAAGTAATTGATCTTTAATCCTTGTAGTTATAACCCTTGTCCGATTCCAGCATATTCTGAATATCACATAGATATTCCTCTTCACACTGTATTCTTTTGTTGTTGTGCAAGTTATTGATATATCAAGGCTTCCCTCTTGACTCAAGCTCTTAAGACTCTCTCTGAACGAATCCTAATTACCTCAATTGTGTGAACTCATCCTTAGGGTTAAAAAGTATGATTTCTTCCTAGAATTTTGTTTGTGGACGATGAAAATAAATCACCTCCAATGTCTTCACTTTCGTGCTTCCAAGAAAGCACCTTATAGTCTGAAGAATAACTAGAAAACTCAGAAATACGGCTGAATTGCCTTGATTGGACTTGATCATCATATCAAGTGTCTTCAACAACTTAGCCAACAAGAAATCATCAAACCCCCAGAGCATGAGTTTGATAATTCATCTTACCCCTTATATCTAGTCTGACTTCAGCATACACGATGACACCACTCAACCATGTACCAAGTGACATAAGACTCAGCCATCACAATAGCATCCATATTCTCTTGACTTTGGAATGCTATGTGTATTCAAACCGTTTGACATCTACAAGAACAGAACCAGGTAAGGACAACTACAGTCTTCCTTCAATCATTAATCCAGTGTCCCATACTACTGGAATCCTTCAATCAGAATATATGCAATGGAATCACTAAAGAACAACTTCAATTTTCCCTAGACAAGATGTCAAGACATCTTTCAGGACACCATCCAAGAGAACTACTACTTCTCTGTTTGTTGCTGCAGAACCCTTCAGACAATAACTCCTCCTTGTTTAATCACCAGAAAGTACTCCATGGATCTCATCTAGAAACAGACCAGGATGCATGCTCTGCTACCAATTGAAATTCTGGTTATGCAGATACTTGAATGTCCCATCAGAATGTTAAGACATTGATTACTGCACTTTAATAAGCAAGGGAAATAGACATCTGTTGTTTTGAAGTGATACAACACAATCACCAACAGATGTTAAGACATAATGTTTGGAAATCCCAGTCAAGAACATAATATAGAAAACTGTAAATAGAAGAATGTAAAGTACACAAAATATGTTGACCATTTCGGTGTTAACAACCCTACTCTGGGGGATACCAATCCAGGATGAAGACTTCACTATCTTGTAGTATTATCCTAAAGTTAAACTCTTCCATTTACAAATTTATCCTAATCACTACCTTCAATGAACATCTTTATCTAAGGCTAAAGTCTAGTCATTTACAACCTTTGATATGAGACTCATTCTCACATCCTTCATCACCACCTGTGATGACTCCGTCTTCTGCTGATCTCCAGAACATGTCACGGTTTCTTCACCTACAAGTTATCCTGGACTTGCTTCAAAGCTTCGTCCAAGAACAATACACAACTATTACCTAAAGGCTTCTGGTCGTACCACTTGTACCTATGCCTTCCACCCTGGATCCCATACTACAGAGTGGAGACTTCTAACTCCTAAGAGAGCCAACGACTCTCAAAGTCTAAACCCTTATTTTATAAAGTATTTAGGTTATAAAGTTAAAAGTGATACAAAAGTAACAAAGGTTACTTTAACCCTAGGTCTAAGTCTTCTTATATAGTCTTTTATTTTATTATTGGGGTTTTTGTCTTTGTCTTTGATCCAAGTAATAAATCCATAACAAATTTATCACATAATTAGAAACCTGTTGCATCTGTCCAGGATGTCGATTCCACCTGTTAGGACATCTTCTTCGACATCTTTGTCTTCTGCAGTTTTAATCCTCAGGTTTCATCATCTTCTTTGACATTAGTTTTACCAAAATTTAGTCAAACCAGGAGAGCTTTCACCTAGGTCCAACGCCAAGTGGAACCTCCACATTCTTGATCCATATATCAAGCCCTCCCCCAACACTTGTAAGTCGATCGCTTCATGCATTACCATCAACCTTCATCATCATTTCATACACGATTTCAAACCTCGATCCAACATCGAGTCTTTTATTTAAATCAAAACACTTAAAACTATCAAACACTTTTTAAAAGATGAAAAATGAGTATGGTGTAGTCAATGCTCCCCTAGGGTGGAGATTCGAGATGTAGTTCTCGTGTTACGAGCTTTCATCATCCTAAAATCAACCAACAAATCATAGTAACCCAAACTACGACGCTCTGACTTTTCCATTGCACGAGCGAATACTAGGCACAAAGGCCTCAATCCTTTGGGAGAACCCTAGTGTAAATAAACCCTTAGCCCCCTTTTTCCTTTTACCTTTTAATAATCGTGAAGCCTATCACTTTTTAGCAATTATTAACACATGGCTAAACCTAATGGTTCCCGTTGAGTACAATGGGTGTGAGGGTTGCGAATACCTTCCCTTTGCATAACTGACTCCCGAACTCAGACATTTGGTTGTGATGACCTCATCCTATCCCTTTTCATTAGTGGGTTTTATCGATATTTTCCCTTTTCCCTTATAGGAATAAGTAAAATTTGGTGGCGACTCTATTTAGTCCATCCGCCAACTTGAGTAAGATTGATAGACAATGGTTCAGTTAATGTGGCTTTCTTGGACTTGTCCAGTTTTGCATCATGAAAGAGAAACATTGACTCAACCTAAATAATAGGACATAAAAGATGACAATAATGAATGATAAAGGTAAGAACATTGTACTCGTCAGGTAATCCATCAAGGATTACTTCAAGATGATCACATTGTGAGACTAAATCATCTATGGAATTCAAAATATCCATAATACACTGAATTCTCGCTAAGTACTCAATGATGGATTTTCACCTTTCCCGATAGACTTCAATTCAGATCGTAACTGTCACGACTTCGCTTTAGTGTGCGCAATGATATATTTTTGAATCTCATCCCAACAAATCACACAAAGAAGAACATATTCAGAAAGATTCATAGGCAACCACATGAAGATGAATGAGTTTTGTTGCTTCCAGGTCGTGTATGCATGCTTCTTAACATCATTTGTTCAATCTGTTTCATGGAGATAGTGTGGAGGAATAATTGGACTCACTAGAAGACGTTGTTGAAGTTTGTGTGTGAGAATTATACCTTCAATTTACTGTTTCTACGATTGAAAATTATTTTCATCAAGTTTGAGCATAACTTGTTGTGTGAAAGTCTTGAACACATTCTTCGAGGTGACGTTTGGTGTAGATGAAGTTTCATGCGCTGTGGTGTTCGTTATGTTGCTCTAGTTCACATCGTCCGCCATAGAAAAAGGATCAATTCAAGCTCTTGATACCATAATAGAAACTAATAAATGCACGAGAAAAAGAGAGATAGAGAAGAGAAAAGACCGAGAGAATAATTGATTTGGTCCGATTGATTTTCATTTTCATTTTTGCAAAATTAGTTACAAAGGGATGTAACTTGATGTTTATAGATGAGCCTAATTGTAGCGACTTAGACCAATTAGTTACAAGGATTTTGATTAGTTACTTTAGCTAAATATATACTTATCTCTAATATAGCTTTCTTCTTATTTGAATAAAGATAAATGAGAGATTTAAGAAAATAGAGAAAAGTTTTGAAAAATTAAATATGACATTATATCTAGTTTAGAAAATGTTTATTAAATTGTGCAAGGTGTAGCTAGCACAAATAAGTTCCTTATCTCTAATTTTTTTTATCATAACGTTAAATTAATTCTATTAAAAAATAACTAATTATAATTTTATTAATTAAAAAATAAAAATAAAACTTTCTCTCTTATTCATAATCGCAATCACTATATGAATTCAATTAAAAAACAAATTAAATTTTAAATAAATTAAAAAAAATTATTTCTTTTATTAAATGTTTATAAAGAATGTGAATTTAGTTACATTTTCATGCAAATATATCTCGATTACTCTTAAAAGTGAATATATAAAATGTCGTAGACGTTCTTGCATCTAATATTTGTGCACAATTATCAATTTAGTTAATTTAATAAACTATTTATATTTTGTTCAATATTATTATTACTAAATAATTTTTCAATTCATTTAGATTTAATTTTTTAATAAAATTATGCTTTCATGGCACACATTCTCATAAAAATTAATTTAAAATTTTTAAAATCTTTTCTATCAACAAATAAAATTTACTAGAAAATCACACATAATTATTAAATATATGTTTAAACTTAAGTGATGTCCAGATACACAATAATTTGTTATTCTTTAGAATGAATTTGTTACTCTAAAATGAAAATCGCACATAATTATTAAATATATGTTTAAACTTAAGTGATGTCCAGATACACAATTAATTTTTATTCTTTAGAATGAATTTGTTATTCTCTAAAATGAATATATTTGTATTCTCTCAACAACTAAAGCTTAATAAGTGCTACATGTAAAGTTGTGTGGATAAGACGAATTTTGAGAAACTCAAGTCATTTTCAAGAAAATTCTTATTAAAAAAAGCCATTTTCTAGAAATTCTTTTAAAAAATGTTCTATGTTCAAGAAAATAGTATGTTGTCGTGTGTGATAACAACTCAACAATTAAACTTAAAAAAAAAAAAGAAACTACTACTTATGTATGGAAGAAACAAACATATAAAAGTTTGTTTTCATTTTTTTAGAATCTGTTAATATACCTTGTTCTTAATCACCACACAAAATTATTTAAATGTTTTTAGATTTCGGAGATGTATCTTCAGACACACCTCTTTCTGAATAAATGTTGATATATTTAGGAGATACATCTCCGAACCATTTTAAACATTCAAAACATGTTACTCAAAAATCATTTACATTTGAATTGTTTCAGAGATGCATCTCTGATAATATTCCAGAGAGACATCTCCGAAGTGTATCACAAAAATGATTTGTATACTATAAGTTGTGTATTTGTTTTCAGATGAAGTGTAATGCACGATCCAAAATAAAAAAATAGACATACAAAATAATAAGAGACTAATACTGGATGAAGTATAGCGATATACAATCGAGATCCAAAATATAATAAACCCATAAAAATAAAGTAGAGAGTATAATACTACAACAAAATAATAATGAACTACTACTGTGTTTGTTTGACAACATCTCCTCTACTTCTTCTGCATGCTCTGCCTCCTCTACCTGCTCTGCTTCCTCGGCCATAAATCTCCCTCATCCTCCAACGATGTCTCTAGAACAAAAGTGCCCCTCGTGCCTTCGCCTTGATGACATCTAGGACTCGTCTGACACCAGACTCAACATGGAAGATATCCTCATCAATGTTTGCATGCACAATCTCCAAAATGTGACGGGTCATAGGAAATACATCATCAGTACGATCTAGTTGAGTCTGCTCCTCCTCTAGTATCTCCTGATGAGTTGGTATCGACGGATCTCCTAGAGCAGCATGCACCATGTACGAATGTGGCACCCTGAAGAAACATCTGATATACCCCTCTACGTAGCTTCAATCATTCGGGACTATAGTAACCAGTGTCTCCTCTGGTACTAGATGACTCTCATAATCAACAAACATTTTTTCTATATGTCAATGAATCAAGGTAGGAGGAGCAGAGACAATAGAGTATCCGAGGATGGTCTGAGTGTAACCCAAATGTCTCATGATGTGCTTAGGAATATGAGGAGCAGTTATACACGAATCGCAGGTTAACCATCCGGAGTATAACATTATCTCGTCAAATGGTTGCGTCTGACGGTGATCCATGTAGTTGTTGAAGAGCATATCCTCAACAACCAAATGGTAAAGATAGACTCTGAAAGGCTCGACCGTCTGGTTCCCTCTGAGCGGGATAAAAGCACAGGCAAATGACATATTCTTAGTGTACTCAAGCACACTCGCCCAACCAACAATGCGTGCGAAGTGCTAGATGGTCCAATTCTGGAAAAAAAGTTTGGAACAAACGAATCATCGACAATGGTTTCACAAATATGAAATGAAAATGACAAAGAAACATTCAAAAGATCAAGAATTATTACCACCGGTAGTGTCACGCTGCCCGAGATGTGCTTCATCTTCCATAAACATCCCTTTCTCAACTTTGAATAAAGATAGACTAGGCAAGCCGTCCCTAGTTGTACTCATGGATCCGAGGGAGATCCAAGAAGTACCAGAGGTATTCAACATCAATATAAGTAGCACTCATGACCATAAAAATGAAAGTGCCAACCAAAAAAAGAAATTATGCACTCAAAGTACGATCCCTATGTACCTCCACCTGCTCATCATCACCATGAACCTGATGTGCCCTAAGGATCTCATTAGTGCACGCAAACAACACACACAAGCAAGATTTATAAAAAAACATACTACATGAAATTCCGGCGATGCATCTCCGGAAACACCATTAAACTAAAACGTTGAAAAATTCCGGAGATGCATCTCCAGAAGCACCATTAAATTAAAACGTTGAACAATTTCAGAGATGCATCTCCGGAATTTCCTAAAGTATATGAAACGTTGAACAATTCCAGAGACGTGTCTTCGAAATGTTCTGCAACACAGAGATCGTGTCAATGTGAATGTACCTAATGCAAGTTGAAGAAAATATATTTTGATCGCCATTTTCAGCCAACAAACAGGTTATACACAAAGTCTAAACTATGTTACATGTGATTTCTACACATTTCTAATCATAATCATTGATTCCTACTCGTTTACTCTAAAACTCGAACATTTATCGAAAACTCGAAAAACTTACTTGAAATTTATGATTCAAATGTTGTTTTCAATATTAGAGATAATCTTTGATGTTCCTTTGACCATTGTTTGATGAAATTTGATTTAGTATAGGGTTATATTGAGAAGAAGGTTGGGTTGAGTTTGAAGAAAAGTGTGAAATGAGGATGGAGAAGAGTCTGATGCGACTTATACTCCAAAATATTCCAGAGATATGTCTCCGAAATATTTCAACGTTCACTTACATATAGGTGCTTCCGAAGATATATATCTGAAATTATGAGACATTTGTGAAAATTTATATGATACGGTAGAACTATTAAGGATGCTATAAAATATTCTTTCATTTTTTAAGAGATATCGTAATGAAGGAGAAATCAAATTATTACACTGTTTAACTCAGGAGTAGGTTGCATATTTGATGTCTAAAACTTTGAATTTTGAGACCTTTCAACAAAATTTAAAAAGATAAATAAAAATATTTGATTACACAGAAGTAAACTAGTTACATTCTACCATTAGTTTAAGGGAACCTCCCTTAAACTAATGGTATAATGTAATTAATATACAATTCTAGTATATGATTAATTGAATTGTATACTAAAATTGAACTGCATTGTACTATAAAAAAACTGAACCATTTAAATGGTTAATGAACTGAACCATTTAATTAAAATAATTCAAATTCAGTTTACAACCGGTTTAGAACCAATTTTCTTTTATAAACTGGTTTAATTATAAATTTTAATTAATTTTAAATAAAAAGAATAAAAATTTAACTGAGAGTAAAAACAATTTCTAATTTTTTTTCTAGAAAATAAATTTTTTATTTCCTGAAAATAAAATAAAAATATTGATTTTTTCGAAAATGCAAAACATTGATTTTTTTATGATAAATTGATTTTTTTTCAAAAATAAGAAAAAAAATCGAATTTTTTTCCAGAAATACGAAAAAAATCGAGTTTTTATAAAAATTTGAAAAAAAATCAAGTTTTTTCAGAAATATAAGAATTCAAATTTTTTGAAAATATGAAAAAATCGATTTTTTTTCAAAAATACGAAAAAATTGAGTTTTTTCATAAATACGAAAAAAAATCAAATTTTTGCGAAAATATGAAAAATCTATTTTTTTTTTTTTTAGTATTGCATGTTCTATAAACCAAAACAATTATTGATTTGTATTTTCAACAACATGGCAGCTCGGTTAACATATCCTTTCAATTATTCAATAAATTATTAAAGTTCTGGTATAGTAGAATGTTGGACAACATATCTTTTTCTTTTATTTCTATTCATATATAAATGTAACATGTGATAGAAAATTACTTATATCATGCAAATACGATTGAACAAGAAAATGGTGGCCATGGGTTGAATGGTGACAAAATGGATGGGTATATCTATTTTGTCTGTACTTTAATATGGAGTGGATCAATGTTTAGATTCTCATTCTCTAAAGTGTTTATTATACTCCATCCCATTTTATAAATATGTTTGTCAAATAAATAAAATATTTTAGAAAATTTTATTCATTTGACAAACATATTTATAAAAATTAAATTCCTAACAATAATATTCTAAAAACTATAATTTTAATCAATTATACAAACAAATCCTAAAATTTCAAAAAAAAAAATCTCATTTATTTAATTTGTTGGCTATTTTAGAGTTTAGTGAGTTTCTAAGATATTCTATATCTCGAAAATTAAGCCAATTATTTTACTTACATTAAAAACTCACATAAAACTTAAATTTTGCAAAAGAAATAAATTGGCCAAAATATCTTTCATCTATCAAACAAAACATTCTTTACAAAAAAAATCATAAAATTACTCCACAAAAGTGCTTTTAGCACCCCCGCGAGTCACCGATCTTTGTATTTACGAATTCGTTAATTATAGTTTTTTTATTGTAAAATCTTTCCATTTTTCTACGGCGGCGGTGGCGGCTACCACACACAACACGACACAACCCTCGTACCTCTCTTTTCTGTGAAATTCATGTTGTCTGAAATGCCATACTTAATTGGAACATTTTGATTCATCCTTGTTGTTTTCTTTGTTATTCAGGTCTTAATGGGTGTGATTCATTTTCAAAATTCATTCATTTTCTGCTCCAATTTGCAGCATCAAGTGAATCGACGGAAATTTGTGACCATGGCTTCAACCGTTCCTGTTGAACAAGTCAATAGTGGTCCTCTTCAGGTTACTGGTGATTCCTTTATCAGACATCATCTTAGGAAATTGGCTCCTTATCAACCCATTTTGCCGTTTGAGGTTTGTCTCCTCAATCTCGGCTCTATTTTGTAGCACCGACACTTTTCATACTTGGTGTGTAGGTGTCTGGGGTTTGATTGACACCACACTAGAAGATATGTTTACATTCAATTGATTTGTTATCTTATATTACTATTGATGTCAATGCCCTTTGATAGCTACTTCAATACGTTAGGGTGAGTTTGGTATCCATGTATGTGTCAGTTGAAGTTGAAGTAGGATGTAGTAGTTTGATAGCTACTTCAATGCATTAGAGTGAGTCTGGTATCCATGTCTGTGTCAGAGTTGAAGTAGCACTTTGATAGCTACTTCAATGCGTCAGTGTGTCTGGTATTCGTGCTTGTGTCAGAGTGGAATTAGCAGTTTGATAGCTACTTCAATGTGTCAGTGTGCGTCTGGTATTCATGTTTGTGTCAGAGTTGAATTAGCAATTTGATAGCTACTCCAATGCGTCGGTGTGTGTTTGGTATCTGTGTTAGAGTTGAATTAGCTGTTTGATAGCTACTTCAATGCGTCTGTGTGTTTGGTATCTGTGTCTATGCTAGTGTCAGTGTAAGTGTAATGTAGTTTAGTAACAAAAGAAGAAGAGGGTTTATGTTTCAGGTTTTATCTTCTCGTCTTGGACGAAAGCCGGAGGATATTGTCAAGTTAGATGCTAATGAGAATCCTTATGGCCCTCCTCCAGAGGTGAACTTTTTTTGCTATTTTCCTCTCACTTTGAACTATTATGTTAAAATTGAAAAGCTCATTGTTTTTGGGTTGTGTTATTTTGACACACATTTAACATCAAAATTCGGTAACAAATTAGATCGTTAACATAGTTCAGATACGTGGTTAATCATGTTTAATAAATGTAAATGAATATAACAAGGTGTTGCAGCTCATTAACCATCCACAGAACACAATTAATCACAATTTTAAATGTCATGTTCAAATATACATGATATTCATTAGCCATGATTTGTGTTCAAATACTCACTTGAAAATCATGGTTATTGTGTTCAATTGATATTTGACACCTTGATATACTCATTAACCGTCCACTGAAATGCGTTAGCCACATATTTGAACTTATTTATCCATCTAATTTGTTATTGAAATTGATGTCAAATTTGTGTCTAACTATCATTTCTCTTGTCTTATTGCTCTTTCATCTTCCAATTATTTATGTTTTTAAACTCTTCTCTTGGTTATGTTTAATTAAGTGTATCGCCTCTCGAGTTGACTATTGGAGGTTTGACAGGTCATGGAAGCCCTAGGGTCAATACGATTCCCATATGTCTATCCAGATCCAGAAAGTCGCCGGTTGCGTGAAGCTCTCGCTCAAGATTCAGGCCTCGAATCTGACTATATTCTTGTAGGATGTGGTGCCGACGAGCTTATTGATTTGATCATGCGGTTAGTAGCATTTCATTTTGTGTTTTCATAGGCTTCAATTTTTTCCATCTCTTTTTGCTAATTTTTAGTATAGCTAGCTATGACAACTCATTCTCGTTTTCAGTTGTGTGCTTGATCCTGGTGACAAGATCGTCGACTGCCCTCCAACTTTCACAATGTATGAATTTGATGCCGCAGTTAATGGAGCACTCGTCATCAAAGGTAAAGAATAACATTTTCAACTTTTTATCGTTGTTCCAAATCTCCTCTTAGCTGTCTTTGGTTATGTTTTCAATTTCATATTTTCGTTATTATTTATATCGTAGTTCCAAGGAAGCCAGACTTCAGCTTAAATGTGGAACACATAATAGAGGTTGTTGAACAAGAGAAGCCCAAATGCATATTTTTAACATCTCCAAACAATCCAGATGGGAGGTAACTGTCAGAAAATCTCTTTTTTCAGGATCTTTATCTCATGTTTAGAAACATTGTTATTATTAAATGGAATAGCGGCGGAGTTTTTGACAAACAGCAAGCCAACTTGTGAAGGGATGCCCGTCACAGTGACACCATGTTCCTCAATGCCATGTTTATATGGCGGACTTTTGGCCTTCAGCCACATTCCACTATCGGCAACACTGTTTAGGAAACTAGGTACCAGAATTTGATTTTCTTGGAATTTGAGCTTGAATCTAATTCAATTCCAAAAGCTTGTCATGGTGTGAGGGCTGCCTATGGTTGTCAAAATCGGGATCTCGGTAAAGATCGTTTGGGTATAGAAAAAGCGTAAATCGTAGGATCGTAACATGGATCGTAAGATCCCTACAAATAGACAAAATTATAGAAATAACTAGAAAAAATTACTTTAGCATAAAATTCTCATTAATTTAATCATCAATGGCAAATATTTTATCCAAAAAAATCATAATAGAAGCATTTGATTTGAATTTATAGAAAAGTTAAATGAAGAGAAGAAATTCATTCATTGTATGATTCATTGATACAGAATTCTCAGAGTTCCAATGACTTTTGTTTGCAGACAATCCTTATCTTGCAATTCTCAAACACTCATTTAAAACATTGTAGGACCCAAAACCTAAAATATGTGTGCACAACAGTCAGGGTTAGTCATGGGTCAATTTTTGGGCAGAATCCAATTGGTTAATGACCTGATCGAAACGGGTAAAAAAAAAAAATAGATCGTTGGGATCTCAAGATCCCACGTTTTAAAGATCTTCCTCTAGGAGTTCAACGCTCCAGCCAAATCAAGATCTTTATGCCACTTAAATCGGTGGCCGGTTGCTAGAGCGTAAGATCGTAAGATTTCGGGAGTTAGAGCGAGATCCTGACAACCATACCAATTATAACTGCTAATTTGGCGTTATCAATAGTTACATAGGATCCTAACACACCCTTCACACCGAGACTAAGGACTAAAAAGCTCAGATAGTTTTCTGGACTAGAGAGGAAGAGTTGCATGTAGTTATTATATGTGCATTCGGTATTGATTATGGAAAGCTCAGAATCAATTATGAAAGCAAAAACAAGGTCAATATAATTGAAAGTACCGTTCTTTTATTTGGGTAGCAAAATAGCTTTTGTAAAAGTGTTCCGATGGAAGCAAGAATTCTTAGCTTTTGCGCTGATTAAAATCAAGAGGGAATGGTATTAAGAGGAGGAAAGACAAAATCTATTTAGAAATGAAGTGAGTTCGACACTAAGATCCTTCCATTGAATGTCATCGAAACTAACATCCTATTTCCGTAGCTGTGAGTTCTGATTTGTTGTAGGAAAATTGTGTAGGAATTGGTTCACTTTTACACTTGGTTGGTTCTTTCTTGAATTATTTATGGTTTTCAGTGCGATAACAAAATTCGACAAATTTAGCACTTATTATTATCCTTGTAATTTGTGTTTCTCTTCTGTTAGCTTCTGATATAGTATATGAATATAACAATTTCACAACAGCGTAATTAATGACGATGATCTCTTAAAGATACTCGAGCTTCCTATACTGGTGGTGCTGGATGAAGCATACATCGAGTTTTCACAAATTGAATCAAAGATGAGTTGGGTGAAGAAACACGAGAATCTCATTGTTCTTCGCACATTCAGCAAAAGAGCTGGTAATGCTTATACTTTCAGTTTCTCTTAAGAATTTGATCAAACCATGAATCATGACACTAAGTGATGTCAACCGTTAAATTTTCAGGTTTAGCTGGACTTCGTGTGGGATATGGAGCATTTCCTTTGAGTTTAATTAAGTATCTATGGAGAGCAAAGCAACCTTATAATGTATCCGTTGCGGCTGAAGTTTCTGCATGCGCAGCACTGGAGAATCCTACCTATCTAGAGGTTTTTCTTCTTCGTCTTATTTATTTATTTATAAGTTCGCACATGTATACTAATTCATATGCACCATCAGCGTAAAGATTACATATACGATGTAAAAGTTTTTATACTCGTAGCATATTAGAATTAAACTCTAATGTAAATTGTGTCGAGCTTTAGATGACTATTGCATATTATTATTCGTAACGCAAATCAAATGGCCAAATTTAAACAGTTTTGTTTAATATACAGAATGTGAAAGATGCTTTGGTGAAAGAAAGAGGGAGGCTTTTTGAGCTTTTGAAGGCAGTTCCATTCCTTAGGCCATTTCCAAGCCATTCTAATTTCATTCTTTGTGAGGTTACATCTGGATTTGATGCAAAGAAGCTAAAGGTACATTCATTTTCATATCTTCGCATAATCATACGTATTTATTCACTATCAAGAAACTTGAATTTGTTCTTTTAAATCATCACCCTTCACATCTATCTCCCACAAATCAAGAGTTACTTTACGCACATTCGTTTTGTCTATCTGAAATCAACTCGTGGACTTGTATGGCTGTCAAGATCTCAATCTAGGTCTTAAAGTAGAATCGTATACTGTAGTAAGAACGCTGCAAAATCATAACCAAATTGTTGAAAAATTGTGATTTTGGGCATTCTTGGCCGGTTTCAGCCACGATCGGCTACCACATTACAAGGCGAGAAAGGTGGTAAGATGCATACCCTAATGAAGTTTTAGGTTTAGGGTTTAGATGATAAACATCTCAGTTGTAGGATTTATTCTAAATAACCAAGTAATGAGTCAAATGTGTTTCTAATGTCTAACAAATGCTTACGATGAAAAATAGTAATAAAGTATATAAACACAATCATACATGTTTGAAGAATATGAAAAGTCATTTCTCCCGAATTCACGTTCCTACCAAAATATTGTATAAAAATTCTTCAAAATATAAAGTATTATTTTTTGTTTTTGTAAGGATCTTACGTTTTTTGTTACAATCTTATGTTTTATGATCTTGCTACCTCCTCTCGATCTTACAAAAATAATTGGGCAGGATCTTCGTTAAGATCTTATGTTTTATGATCTTGCTACCCCCTCCCAATCTTATGCAAGATCTCGAACTTTACAACCTATTGAATGTGAAAACTAAGATGGAAGCAATTATTATTTTTTTGTTAAATTTTGGCATAATACAAGTTTTAGTCCCTTAACTTAATTTAATATTCTGCTTTAGTCCTTTAACTAAAAATGTTACAAGTTAGTCTCTAAACTTTATTTCGGTTACACTATTTGGTCCCTTCTGTAAATTTATAGCAAAAAAACATTAAGTTATAGTGACGTGGATGTACATCAAGTCTCAAGGTCCAAATGTGACTCAACATTTGTAATATAAAATACAGTTTTCACTTAAGTTTCTTAGAAGGTGAACAATGCTAAAATTTGAGTTTACAACCGAGTCAGGTAAACGTTGACACTTAGACTCATGGAGTCGTACAAAATCCTATGATTTCATGAGTTAACTCGCAATTTAATAACCTTGCTTCTAAGAGTGATGTTATTTCCAGAAAGATCCCCTAGACATAATGCTAAAGTGTTTTGTTTGAAAATTTAGCATCGTTGTCCCATAAGTACATCTCCGATGGTAAAAAGTTGCAGGGACAGAGATATGTCGGGGTGCAAGTTTGAATCTGCAAATTTTTAGTGCATGTCAGTTTTGCCAAAATAAATAAGATTTTTTTTTTGTGTGAACACAGGATGACCTTGCAGCAATGGGCGTGATGATTCGCCATTACAGCAGTAAAGAGCTGAAAGGCTACGTACGGGTATCGGTTGGGAAGCCTGAACACACAGATGCACTTATGAGCTGCCTCAACGGACTATCGTAGGAGAAAAATTTCAATGTGTTCGATCGATCGATCTACAAAGAGATTCTCTTAAACAACATTCAAAACTAGAGGAAAATGTATTATGAGAATTTTAGTAAGTTATGTAGACAATAATGAGTTCATCTCATATACACACACAACATGAATGAACCTAATTTGAAGTTGTAAGTAACATTTGTATTATGTATTTTAAGGTGGTTGATTAAGGGATACGTTAGTTCCTTGTTTTATACAAAGATTATAAATTAAGAGGAAAAATAAACTGAAAAAAATTTAAAATTTAAAATACAATGAGAAAGAGAGTGGAAGAGATTGTGTCTGGTCATCTGGTTTGTGAAAACTATAAGAAAAAACAGATGTTGTGCTTCTCTTTTGTTATTTTTGGTTGTTTATTGTTTTGGATTTTATAATTGTTTTTGCTTTTTCTGTATCCTTTAGATTTTCAGGTATCAGAGTGAAAAGGATAAAAATCCTAATAGTATTTAAAGACCAGGTAATTCATTAGGATATACCTACTTATTTATAATTAGATTTTTCATCAGATTTCGTACTTGTTAAAAAAATAGAAATAGGGCAATCATTTGGAGTGTAGCGCTGCTGTCTATGGTATTTAGGGTTTTTGGTTGTGTTCAGGGTTATAGTTCATGTAGGGCTGTGAAATGTTGTGTATGCAATTTTTTTTTTTTGGAAAAATTGGAGATCCATCGCTCAATCTTAAATCTTAAGGTTGAGGTATTTATAAAGGTTACTTGGATTTGGATTAAGACTAAAGAACCGAGTAACAGTTTCTCTTGCTTCAATGACTAGAGAATGTGGTAAAGTGGAGACTTCACTTCACCATATAAACACATGTCATTGCCTGTGTTTGCGTTTACTAGACACTAGTGGGAGACCCAACACGGGTACTCGTCTTGAACGCGCATTGTGAGGGATACAAAGTTTTTATGAAATGGAAGAAAAAAATTTGTTGAAATAGTTTAAAATTGTGATAAATTAGAAGAAATTGTTAAAAATATGATAATTCCAAAAAGTAAATAATTGTAAATTATCACAAGAGTAAAGACAGAGTAAAGTTGAAAAATTATAGAATTAGAATTCAAATAACCAGTAAATTATAGAAAGCTGTCTAAGCACATAAGTGTAATTAAAGATTAGATGAACCAACAATAAATTGTAAAGACTAATGTAATTGCAATGCATCCAATTATATGACAAAAGGATCAAAATAACACGGATGTTCTGACCGGATATAATAATATAGTTACAACTG
The DNA here is from genome assembly GCA_963966055.1 of Lathyrus aphaca. Taxonomy (NCBI): domain Eukaryota; kingdom Viridiplantae; phylum Streptophyta; class Magnoliopsida; order Fabales; family Fabaceae; genus Lathyrus; species Lathyrus aphaca. The sequence goes on along the minus strand of OZ014519.1, from coordinate 399,420,749 downwards.
ACAAAAAATACAATTCAGCCATAACATCATAGACCGTGTATTAACGGTTCAAGAGTTTGACAATTATGGTGTCAGCTTGGGGGCCTGGTACAATGAAAGCGAGTCGATCTCCCCGTGTTAGACGCTTGAAAACAACAAACTGATACCAACCGCGGTCAATAAACATGTGCGATGAATATTTAGTGTAAGAACGGTGAACTTCACATTCATATGGTTGTCTGTTGTCCGCATCAATCAAAGTGATGACTGTTACGCCAAAATGGTTACATTCCCTAGTGATTCTTTGCGGGATTTGCTTAACAAAAAAAGAAGAGTGACATATAATAAGGTCGGGATTGGGAAACCAAATACAAAGTAAGTGTAATTAGAAAAAATTCTACTCACAAGCAGATTGGTTTTGGCTGTGTTCCCGCTCCATATATTTCACTTCCAAACATAATATTTGGGCCCCCTTCCGAGAACCTTCACACATGTATTTTCATGAGAACTACATAGGAAAAATGTAAATGAATGAGAAACTAAGTTTTCACAGTATGGACAGTCAACCGGTATTAAAAGCATAAGAACAATTGAATTAGATTACAACGTAAAACTTAAGGACAAATTGTTACCATTCACTATCTGAAAATATATTAAAACGTTTGACCCTCTTTCTGTTGCGTTTGTTTTCAGGATGGGCAACATGTTCCACATTTTGTTCGGGTTCCAAAATTTGTTTACCTTTACGTGATGGATGAGCTTTCCTGATGGTGCTGAACACTGAAGGAAGACTTGTTTGCTCTGCCTGGAGGTAAGCTAAGTCCAGGGCCATTCTTTGCGATACATCAGTTCCCCCGTCACTAAAAAGGGTGAAATTACAATATCAGAACATAAATCTGTAAAAATATTAGTACAATGTAGGCCGAATAAAGATAATTGAAAAATTGTGAATTAGGGAGATACCGTCGGATACTCGCCGACTCTTGCTGTGAAGACTGCCCCCTGCAGCGCAGTATTTATCAGTTTCATAAGGATTAATCACATATTTCCCCTTCTCCAATTCTTTTATGTCATGCTTATTCAAGATGTCAAGTTGCTGCATCAAATGGCGGCGTTGTGCTTCCCTTACATTGTGTAACACGGTGGGAGAACTGACTTTAGTTAAATGTTGCGGATAGCAAGAGTCGCCACCGACTTTTATTTTATCCAAAGGAAAGGGCATAAAAGAACAAGAAAGACCTTAAAAGATTTTTGGGTTCGGGGGGTAGGTTATGTAAAGGGAAGGTGTTACCACCCTTTACATCCATGGTTATCCATGGGCTCTTAGTTACTTAGCTCACTTTAAACTGTTTTGAGAAGTGTAGTGTGTGATTAAAAATTTTCTTAAGCCCTTTATAATGATCCTTGTACGGATATATATAAAGACTTTGTTTTGAAAATTGTTTGAAAATGTGAAGTGTAATGAAATGTTTGAAGGAGTGAGCAAGTACTTAAGAGGAACCTACCCTAATTTGAATCTTTTCTGTTCTTAAATGTTCTTTCAATGGTAAGACTATCCCTATTATTAAGGAATAGGTAGTCATTACCTTGGATGTGAGGGACATGTGAAGGGTCATCTGTGATTAGGCAACTGTAAGGTGTCTTAGCAATACGAAGGGATTTATCATCTTTTATTTGAAAGGGACAAGATCATTTACGAAGGCAACATTCGAAGGGACTTGATCTTATAATCGTAAAGGGACTTGATCTTATAATCGTAAAGGGACAAGATGATATTAATGGAGAAGGGACTTTGCTTTTAGACACCTTACTTGACCATTTTATTTAGGCAACATGAGGGATATCCTTAAGAAGTAAGATGACGATCAAAGATCGACTTACGTGTGTGCGTGTACAAGTTCATACATTTATCTTATAATTAGTGATCTAAATTAATTTTACAATACAAACATGTTATCACTCCCTATTTTACTAACCATAGCAATATATTTATAAATAATAAAATAAGGACGGAAAATAAAACCTACAACTATTACAAGGCTTTTGCAGTTACATTATGATAAAAACGATTGAATAATGAATATATAATAGAATAAATAATAACTAAAAGATTAGTGATAAAACAATTATAAGAAGAAAAGGTTAGCACAAATAGAAAAATATATACAAATTAAGATAATATTTTTTAATTAAATAAACAATTTTTTAAGATTTTTTAGAAAGGAAATAAGATGATGAGAATAATAATAGACAATATAATAATTATTTTACAAAATAAGATTAATTATTAATTATATATTAGAAAAATTAATTATGTTTAATATTGAAGTTAAATAAAAATTAGGGTTAATTTTATAATTAAGAAAAAAAATCAGGATTAGGTTTTTTTAGAAGTTTTAGAAAATAGAATTAGGATTTATAATTTAATTTACATTATTAATTTGACTATTTACAAAAAAAAATAAAAAATAAAAAAATGATAATAATATATACATATTTTAATATAAATAAATAAAACTAAGATTAAAATTTTAGAAAATAAATTAGAGGATTTTTTAGGAATTATTTAGGGAAATATACATTGATTTAATTAATTATTATTAATGAATAGAGAATATTAAATTATTAAAATATTAAATTATTTATAAATTATACACAGAAATTTTAGAATTAAAAAAGAAACAAACAAATAACCCATTTAATTTTATTTACAAATGTACAAACTATAAATAAATGATTATATATAAAAATTAAGGAATTAAAAAAAATTAATATATTTTTTTACTATGATTTATTTGTAAAAAAAGAAAAAAATTGGTGAATTGTCTAATCTATATAATAAATAATCATATAATAATAATTTATTTTAAAAAAAATAAACAAACAAAACAATAATAATTAATTTAAAAATAAACAAGCAAAAAAAAATGGGGTGGAGGGATCAGCCAAGGATCGAACCCACCCCAGTTACCTCAACATCCAACGCACATGACCACTGGGACAAGCTGTACGCTTGTGAACATAATCCAACATCATCTCCTTTTGTTGCGTGACTTTCTCCGTCTTCAGCTTCATCCAATCGCATCCTGCCACACAGTCGTCTTCAACCTCTATCCATGCGTAATTTCCTGCGAATTTAGTTAGGATATTTCCTGCGAATTTTTTCGCATCAAAACCTGTGAATTTCATACAATGTATAATACACATGATTAATCCAAAATAAGTATATAATATCAATGCCCAGATTCAGTAGGATTCAAAAATGTCCATTAAAGTCCTTGAAAGTCCCTAAATCAAGAGTTCCCAATTTTGAACCTTAAACCCTAACATTGGTGTCACGGGATTTTGGCCATAAAACTCCATGCAAATCGTCCAGAAAGTTTACATGCTTCAAGATAAACACAAATCAATGGTTAAATTTAAACATAAACGCATAAAAAAGTAAAATCGAAAAAAATTCAAAGCCAAGGTTAAAGCAATTCGGTTTATGCATATGAGGTCGATTCTGGCAATGTAAAGAGTCTGGACATGTTCAATGATCATCATAGAAAAGATTGGTGTGCTTGGAATGTGTTGAAACTACCTCTAATAAAAAATCCGATTATGAGTTTTCTTTCAAATTTTTGAAGCTTGTTCTTGGTTTTTGGAGGCTGCCATTCCTCTCTAGAGCTTGGTCTTATGTTGTATATATACCACACACTAAAATTAGGTCAAGAATTTAAACAAACTTGTGGATTTTTGGACTTTTTGAGATTGAAAAAGATTGATCATTAAAACTTGATTTTCCTTGATCTAGCATTGCCATATTGGTGTGATCTCCATTATTTTTGTATCAATCAAGCTTAAATGTTTTTTAAGACCTTCTAGAAACCAAATCCTTTTCAAATATATGATTTTTATATTTTATTTGAATTTAATTTGTATTTTAATGAATAAAATTCAAATAAATATGAAATAAAAAATAAAAAATCAGAAAATGAGTGGGTTGGGTCGTGCTTGATGAGTTTGTAAAGTTTGGATGGTAATTTGGTGGGCTCATTTAGCAAAAATTGGTTTTAAGGCCTCATTTGCTTCATAAATTTCCCAAAAATTTCCCAACTTTGCAAGGGCACAAATCCTTCAATTTTAATGCTATGAAGGTGTTCTTGGACATTTTGGAAAGCTTAAAGAGTCCTCTAACCAACCTCTTTGGTCTCATATCAATATCTTTTACCATTCTCAAGTTATGCGCTTTTGAAGTTGTTGACTTTTTGTTGACTTTCAAAAGGACCTATAATGTCTTAGCTCATACCTTCCAAATGAAGCATTTTTGGGATTGTCTTGTGAGACACAAAGTTGTAGAGAATTCAATTTACTTCAAAATGAGCTTTGGATGGAAAATTTTTGATGAAGCATGTGAAAGTTATGGCTGGTCAAAGTTCAGTTGACTTTTCCTATGAAAACCCTAATTTAGAAACTCCTGATTCTTGATGATCTGAAATCTCCTTGATGAATTATGATCAATACTTGATCAAATAATGAATTTTACTTCATATACTTGATGTTGGAAAAAAATCATGAAGTTTGACTTTGGTTTGACCACAGTTGACCTCAGTTTGACTTTTTAACTGCTTTGACTGATTTTAACTTATCTGATCATCTAACTGAGCAAATCTTTTGGGAAAGTCTTGCAACTTGACATGGGGATTCTTGAACACATATAGGATGCTATAAATCTCACTTTAAGTCTTGGAAGTTTATTTAGCCTGATGAAAGTCAAAACCCTAGTTTAAGATGCATTGCTTAGGAGGATGCATTGTCTGAAGGAATTGTCAAACTTTCTGACTAATTGTGAACTTTGTGAACCTCATGAGATGTGTTGTGAACCTTGTGAACCTTGTGAACCTCTTAGTACACAAAGTCTTGTCTTGTGGAGGGCAAATTTTGGGGTGCAACACATTGCAGCGACAATTGTAACAAAGACTCAGACATTCAATGAGGTACATTATGAAGGCATGCATGTCTAAAGTTCATAAACAACCGATACACAATCACAATGTTCATGCCAAGAAAATCAAGCATGGGTTTAGAACTTTACAAACTCTAGGATTAAAACTTTACAAAGTCTCAGGAGAAGATTCAACAGAAATAAGCCTGAAGGTCTAAAAAATGAGACAATAAAGTTGATTAAAACTTGTTGAAGGAGTTAAGATGTCCATTAACCAGCAGTCCAAAAAAAACAGCATGGTAGAAAGACAAAAGTGATATTTACCTTGATGCATAGCTACCATCAACCATTGAGGATTAAAATTTGATGCATAAGATGAATGAGAGTCTTAGTTGCAGTGATGGCAAGGTAAAGTCGTTGGCAATGATTTTGCAAAGGGCAAGTTGAAAGAGATAAACTAATTGAAGAGTGGGATTTGTGTGAAGACAGAATACAGTACGTTGTGAAATGGTTGTGCATTTAGTCTCCGGACAATGGATTTATTCTTTGGGTAATAGTAGGGAACATATTGAAGAATGTGTTTATATGTATTTAATTGTTATTAAGTAATATAAATAAACATAATAAACATGTCACCTTAAATGATATATAGGATATGTCATTGGCTTTTAATGAAAAATATTAAAAAAAGTAATAACAATAGTTTGAAAAGCAGAGTGAAGTGCATCGGTTAATGGGTTCAAAATGATGTATATATTTGGTAGTGAAAAGTTATAGTTTTTATAGTAGCAGTTGAACAAATAGTCAGGAAAAATAAAAAAAGGAAATGGATGTAATGATGGAAGAGGTTACTTGTTAGCATTGGTAACTTGCATATTAAAAGGAAATGTGGTTACCAATGTTACGCAAAAGAGGTTACATAAGTGGCAGCAAAACACTTTATAGTCATTTGAAGAGTTTAAAAGAGTAGCATAAGTACACATTTTAGTTACATACAAACTAGGCAGTTCCTGAAAATGGCAGACGGAAAAAACAACATGCATGGAAGCGGGTAAGAGTGTTATCTTCAGTGTGATTCTTATAATTTTTTTTCATGGAGGTTGTATCTCACTGACCTTCGATTTTCTGTGTAGGTCAAGCAGTGGGTTTGCGGCAAAGAAGGAGGAGACGAATGAGGTCATTCAAAGAGTGATTGATGAAGTTTTAGAAAGCAAGGATGAAGCAGAAAAAAGAAAGGGATGCATGAAGGATGTAGATGTTGTGGACTTGACCTTGGAGGAAAATGCAAAGGCAATGGAAAAAGCCAAGGTTTCAGATAGGTAGTTTTGATTTTCTTTAGCCTTCTTGATTTATTTTTCGGATAACACGATAAATAAGAGTATGTTAATTTGAATGTTGTGCAGGAAAATGGAAGATGCGGGGAAGTCCGTTGAATCATCGAAGACACGAGAATAAATTCGCGAGAGACATGCAAAGTATAGAAATACTTCTTGTTTAGTTTTATGTGTGTTCGCTGGTGTTTCTGGCGAAAAATGTCTGGTTAACCAAATCTCTTAGAAAAGGGTGACTAACAGGACCAACCGAACAAGTCCTAGGACGTCGCGTGCTAAGAATCAAATGAAAGATAATCTAAACGTGGTGTTTATATATTTCTGTCGAAATGTTCTAGAGTAAACTAATTGTTGTTATTTATATTGAAGTCAAAGGTCTTTATATATTTGAATCTACTAACGCATTTGAAAACTTTAATGAAAGAAAACTAAAGTTTAACATGAAGATAAATAACTGCTTTAATGTAAACTGACTGAAATATAAACATTGCTGGAAACGTGAATGGAAAATAAAGAACAAACAAAAGACAAAGATTTAAAGAAGAAACTTAAAGCTTTTATAACTTGAAATAAAATTGGTGTTGATACGTACATTTCTAATAATGATCTCTCTTTTCTCTTTACAAACGAGTACTTGAGTAAATTTACAGGAATTTGTACAATCTATTTCACACACCTTTCACAAAGCAAAACTATCCTATTTATATACAAATATCATAACCGTTGAACAACGGTTAAATCCTAAACGAATGCCACTTGGAATTATGCATGCTAATGTCTTCTGAAAGCCTTCCACGCCCCTTTTTACCAAACGAAACAGTTATTCGCACAAAAATTGCTCTTCGACAGATGAAACGATGTGTCTCTTTGTGACATCACGTTGATTTACAATTCAAATCCAAAAATCCTTCTATCAGATTTTCCTTTGTCGAAGCCCTTCATTGTCGAAATAACAACAAAAATTTATCCGTAGTGATGTGAAGAACTTCCAGCCAACAATCCAGCGTCTCTTTCGACAAACCCCTTTCGAATTATAAAACAAATCATCACAAACCTTATCGAGATTCTGGACATGTTTGGAAGAAAGAGTGGTCAATTCTTCAAAAGACCTTTATAAAAGCTATTAAAACTTTTATGCACCAAACTCCTACTGTCAAAAATCCTATGCATACAAATTGCCCCCCAGCAAAGGTGTTTCGACTAACTTTCTGGAGAAAGCAACTTTACTGCCAAATTATACTTCGACTCCATGTTTTTTGCATTAAATGCGCTGATTCCCAAAATCTTACTTTGTCAAATCAAATCTAAGTAATCATTAGATTTTCTCAACCTATCAACTTCAAACCACGTTCCCAGACATGATCTCCATGACTCTATGAACTAGGTCCACTGTACCCTTTTTAACTTCCACGCCCTTTTTTAATATCCATGGTACGTAGACACGTACCTTAAACAACTTGAAGAACCAAACGTCTTTCTTCATTTCTTCAATATAAATAATCCATTTTCTCTCTTAAAAACTTTTTACGCTCTAGACTTCAAATTTTCAAAGTTCTTCCTCTCTCAAACCCAGATCTTCATCTTTCCTCAAGCTCCTTCAAAGTCAACAATGGAGAACTCAAGCTCTTAAAAAGACAAGAAAAACACAGAAGCTCTCCCTCCTGCGCACAAAATCCATGGCCCAAAGGTGGTGGATAACCAACAATACATCCCAGAGCCTCCGAATCAAAGAGAAAAAGAGAGCATTTACTATTCTCAGGTACTGATTCCCATTCTTGTTTCTGGTAAACATCATGCCATGTTAGGTCCCCTCCCTAACCTAAATACTGATCAAAATCGTCTCACAGATTTCTTCCCCACTTATACACATCCAAAACCCATAGGAGCGGGGAAGATAAAACCATCTAGCGACAAATCCCCAGAAACACAAACTGAAACTGAAACCCTAAACTTAACTTATTTAAATCAAACTAAGATTTTTAGAAGTTGCCATTGGTCGAAAGACCCATCTGAATACTTAGACTGGGTAGAAAAGGTCAAAGCAGTCAAGGGTAAGATTTGGAAGAAAATAGGCATTTATGACCTAATTCAACTGTCGAAAGAGGTCCCAAACTATTGCCCTACCATGATTCTCGCTTCCCTTTATTTTTGGGATAGTACTTATAATACCTTCCACCTTCCTTGCGGAATGGTAACACCCACTCTTTTCGACCTAGCTGCTATAGTAGGTCTTAGCCCACTAGGCATGGATTTTGACCTAACTGTATTAGATAAAAACACCATAGCTTTTGACACCAGCTTTGCCTCATACTCCCCCTTCATTGCTCATTACCACAACAAAGACTCCCCTGATGTGTCGGACACATAACACATAGCCTTTTTGACTCTTTGGTTATCAAGATTCGTGTTTTGCTCAAGATCCCTCCAGGTAGCCAAAAAATACATCACTATAGCTAATCAACATCTTGCTGGTAGAAACCTTCGACTGAGCGAAATGATTTTGGCTAGCCTCTTTAAATCCATAAGTGAGGGAGTCGAAAACCTGAAACAAATCAAGGATAAGGGCAAACTCATCCTAGCGGGTCCCTTTTGGCTCCTTCAACTGTGGCTCAATGCCACCTTTGAATCCAGAATCTTCGACAAAGGCGGGGTGGATGAAGAGTACGTCAAGGATAAGCACGTCGAATGGGCAAGGTTGGATAAACTAACTCCTTATGAAGAAGGGCAAAGCCTTCGACGTTCTTTCACCAATTTCATCAATATGTTCGCCAAAAGCCACAATTTTACTGTGAACATGGCCCCCTTTGCCAATAGGACTGTAGGGCCCAAATAGTTTACCAGACAGCTCCCTGTCGAACACAAAAAGGACGAAGACAATTTCTTGGCTATTTGGAAAATGATGCTGATGCCAAGACTCCCACCCTCTTACCCAACCATGAGTAACTCTAAGGTAGCCTTGCTAGTCTTTCAACTAAACTTAGTTTCTCGATAGTTTGGGTTGGTACAACTGAAGCCTAGGTCGATTTACCCCAAAAGAGGAGCTATTCTCTTTTACAATTTGTTTCTTACTGCGGCGAAAAGTATGGAGATTATGGAGAAATTGAACGACGTCGCTCTGGCAGTTCGACCGGTGATCTACTGACCCATCTTCTTCTGCACTCAAGAATTCGACGTCTGGTGGAAGGAGTACTATCTTACAAGATTTTATGACGTAGCTACCTTCAACCAACTTCTGACGAACGCTTTTGCTTTTGTGCAGGACAAAACGAAAAAAGGTACTGATCAACATGTTATGGAAATTCAAAAATTCCAAAAATATTTTGAAACAGCATACAGGCCAGATGATCTTAGGCGAACCATAGGTGAAGCAGCTGTGACTCTAAAGCATAAGTTCACTGAAAAGACGGGAAAACTGGTAATACCCTCATATATTCCACCAGAGGCGCGTTACAACTTTGCGTATTCCAGTTATCCACCAAAGTTCCCCCCTCTACCATCTGCTGATTTTGGTGTGGCTCTCAGCCCCCCTTTCCCAGATCGGTTCGTATGTGAGGAAGATTTAAAACTGCTTAAAGAGTCACGAAAAAAGCTAGCCGAACGTGTGGTTCCGACCAAATATCATCGGGACGATTATCCTGGGCACCTTCATATTGGAATAGAACAAGTGCACGTGGAATCTACTATTCTTGAAGGTGTTTTCACCATTTGAATTTGTTGTGTTTAATTTCTTATGTTTTATTCCTTTCTTTTTAACAATTCTTTCTTTCTAGCTACCAAAATTCCAAACAAGAAGGCATCTGTCGAAGACCAACTTGTCAAGCCTGCTAAGAAAACTTCTTCGACGGAGAAAAAGGTTTTATTTTTTTATTTATTTAAAGGACTTGTCTTAATTATAAAATTGCCTTGGCCTTTGGCTTATTGAAATCTTGTTATTTCTCAGGTGAGTTGAAAACCCCCTACTCCTCAGAAAAGGAAGAAAGAAATAGTGAAGGAGGTTTCTGAAGATTCTGGTGACGAATTCCCAGATCAACAACCCCTGAAAAGGAAGAAATCTAGCAACATAAGAACAACTGCTTCCAAAAGGTCACTTGTCACATCGAAGAAAACTCCTCCCATCAGTCCAATAGTTAAACTCGCACGGGACACAGAAAGTGGGAACTCCAGTTTTCATACTGAGATTCCTCAGGTAATTATTTTCGACTGACTTTTAAATTGACCTTCGTATGCATATTGTTTCTCATTCTTTTTTTTCCTTCAAGTTGAAATCAACCTTGGTGAACCTTCCCATGGTGTTGGTGAGACGAATGTGGAGAAACAAATCCAAGAGAAATAAATTTCAAAGGGCGATGTATTTGAACCCCAGACGTGCTCTGCATTCGACACCATAATGGATGAGCATTTTGCAGATAACTCTCCTGATGACCCAAAATCCAAAGTCAATGAAGATCAACCTGCCGAAGCTGGTAAAGGCGAAAAAATTGATGTCGAATCTGTGACTCAGGAAAAGGAGAAGTCAACAAATTCTACAAACTCTAAGGAGGAGAAACTTAAAGCCAAAGCTGCAGCAGAACAAGACCTGTCGAAACCAGGCACTGAACCCAGCATTCAGACCCTTCCTGATTCCAATCCGAACAAATCTCTATATTCAGGTTCGACTGCCTTTACTCATGAGGAACTTGAGAGCCTGAAGGTACAAAAGCCTTTGGACTATCTGAAGGCCATGATCAGCCAACGTTACAATTTCCAAGATTCTTCCAACATTTCGTCAACCTCTGGAACCACTTCTGAAGTGAAGACCCTTAGTGCTCTTATGGGTGAAATCAAAAGCAAAGTGCTTGGTGTCGATCTGTTCAGACTTCTAGAGGAGGACCCTACTCAGCAATGCAAACTGAAGAAACTCCTCAAGCAAGTAAACATTTTGGAAGCCAGCACTGACGAAACTCCTCTGGTGCTGGATCTTGCTCAGATCATTGATGTAACTTGTGCAGATCTCAATCATCGAAGAGAGTACATCAAACTGATTTCCATCAAAACAGACACTCAAAGCGCTGAGTGGGATGCTAGTAGCTCAAGTGGTAGTGGGAATGGAATGAGCATGTACTTGAACCCCAGAGTACAGGGTTCGATTCCCACGGAAGGCAAAAACTCTACTAGTGAGGGGGGTAGAGAAGATCATGAGGTAATAGTGCCGGGAGCGCAGAAGGCTCGGGCTGTTACACGTATGGATTGTAAATAGATTTCGACTGGAAGCACTGCCTCATGCCCGTATGTTAATCTAAATGGGGTCGAGTTACTAGCTTCTTTAGGTGATGTTCGACATGCCCACAAAATTTGATCTAAGGTTTTGTGTCAATTTCTAGGCTTCTTACCAACATGTTTTTTAATCAAATTTATTATTACCTTATTTGCTGCTTCGACTTGTCCATTAGCTTGGGCATAATAGGGCGTATATGTTAATAACTTAAAACCCATTTCATTTGCAAAAGCTTGCATATTTTTACCAGTAAACACAGACCCCTGGTCAATGGTTATTGTTTCTAGTATCCCAAACCTATAGATTATGTATTTTTGGATAAATTCTATAACTACTTCTTGATCCACATTAGTTAGCGGTATGGCTTCGATCCATTTAGTAAGGTAATCCACTCCTACTAAAATATACCTTTGCCCTTTTGATGAAGCAGGTCGAATTTCTCCAATTAGATCCAAAGCACATCCTCTGAATGGCCAAGGTTTTATGATCGAATGTAGTTCGCTTGCAGGAACATGTGGTATTCCTGCGTGGACTTGGCACTCTTGGTAACCCTTTGCGAATTCGACACAGTCTTTGAGCATAGTTGTCCAATATAAACCCTGCCTAAATAGTAGCCATTTCATCTTATACCCTTCTTGGTACGCACCACATGTGCCACTATGTACATTCGATAGTGCAATATACACCTCTTCTTCGCCTAAGAACTTTAGTAAGACTCCTTCTACAGTCTTTTTAAACAATTCATTCCTAAAGATTACGTAGCTCAATGCTCTATATCTTATTTTTCTTTCTACGCTTTTGTTCGGGTCTTGTAGATAACTTCTTATAGGTTTTCTCCAGTCATCCGTGTCTGAATTATCTATATTAAAAATTTCAAAGTTTTCGTCATCCCTATAGCCAAGTTTCATTGATTCTAAATCTGATGGGGATAATTTGGTCGATAAAACCTCTCCCCTTACTTCAATAGCTTTCTCCAGATTTTCTCTTGATACCCTGTAACCTGATGCAATCTGAGCCAAATCATTGGCCTCTTGATTTTATTTCTAGGGATATGTTTAAGGGTCACAGTGTCGAATGGTTTTAGGAGCCTGTTGGCTATGACGAAGTACATGATTAAATTTTCTTTAACACATCTGTACTCTTTGGTTAGTTGTTTTATTACTAGTTCTGAGTCGCCCATTATTTTGACTCGAGTTGCCTCCAAATCCAACAAGGTTTCAAGTCCAACAATTAAATCTTCATACTTAGCTTCATTGTTTGAACAAGGGTCTTTGACCCTATACTTGAATTTTGTTGGAATTTTATCAGGAGAAATAATCAATATACCTACACATGCACCATTCTTGTGGCTGGAACCGTCGAAATACAATTTCCAAGGCTGTAATTTGACGTACTTTATTTCACTATCGTCTATGGAATGGTCGGCTATGAAATCAGCCACCACTTGCCCTTTTACAACTTTTAAAGGCAGGTATCTTGAGGAGTATTCAGTTAATACTAAAGCCCATTTCCCAATTCGACTATGTAAAATAGATTTAGAAAGCATATATTTTATTACGTCGAAATGAGATGATACAAATATATCAACTGGTTTTATATAGTGTTTTAATTTTGTACAAGAGAAATAAACACAAAGACATAACTTTTCTACTACACTATATCTAGTTTCAGTGTCGTTTAATACTCTGCTGAGATAATAGATGGCTCTTTCGACGCCATTTTCATCTTCCTGACAAAACATGCTTCCAAGGGTCTTGTCGGATGCTGAGATATATAACCTCGTGCTTGCCAGGTATCCTTTTATCTTGTCAAAAGCTTCTTGTTGTTCTTGCCCCCATGTGAAATCTTCTTTTTTGAGTCGAAGCAAGGGGGAGAAAGCTTGCGTTTTCCCACTGAGGTTTGAAATAAATCTTCTAAGGAAATTAATCTTCCCCAGCAGTGACTGTAGTTCTTTCTTTGTCGAAGGAGCTTTCGCCTCCATTATTGCTTTAGCTTTATTAGCGTTTATTTTGATTCCCTTTTTGTGGACCACAAAACCTAGGAAATCTCCAGCCTGCACACCAAACACACATTTTTTAAGGGGGTTCATCTTTAAACCATGTTTTCTCATCCTCTCAAAGGATTGTCGAAGATGGTTGAAATGATGCGTTTTTGAAACAGACTTTATTACAATATCGTCAATGTATACTTGCATGAATGTTTCAATAAAATCATGAAATATGGAATTCATAGCCCTTTGGTATGTAGCCCCAGCGTTTTTCAAACCAAAGGGCATAACTACCCATTCGTACGTCCCTATTGCTCCGGGACACCGAAAGGCTGTTTTTCCAACATCTTCCTATGCAATGAAGATTTGGTTGTAGCCAGAATATCCATCTAGCATACTTAGGTACTCGTGCCCTGCTGCAGAGTCTACTAGCATTTCTGCTACTAGCATAGGATATTCATCCTTTGGGGTGGCAGAATTTATTTCTCGAAAATCAATGCACACCCTCAAAGAGCCATTTTTCTTTATTACGGGTACAATATTTGCAATCCATTCGACATACCTGGTCAGACGAATGAATTTACACTTGAGAAGTCTTTCGACCTCCTCTTTTATCTTTGACAAAACCTCTGGTTCGAAACACCTTGGAGCTTGCTTCACAGGCTTTTTTCCTTCAATTATAGGAAGTTTCAGTTCGACCAAACTCCTGTCAAGGCCAGACATTTCGTCATAGTCCCATAAAAAGCAGTTCTTGAATTCTTTCAACAACTAAACTAATTCGATCCTGAAATGAGGGTCCATAGCTGCACTTATATAGGTTGGCCTTCTCTCTTCCCCCAGTACAAGATTGATTTCTTCTAGAGGATCTTGTGCCACCATCTTCATGTTAGTTGAAGTTGGGTCTTTTTCGAATCCCAATGGTTCGTCGTCGTAGATGGCATCCAACTTGTGATTCTGGCATTCGCCTGTCTGCTCATCTTTATTTTCCTCATCTATGCCTTGGTGAGGGCATGATAGATGTGAACTTTCTTCCTTGGCTTCGACAGCCATATACTTTGCTTCGGCTTCAAGAGCCGCTTTTAGTTTATTTTCGGCCATATAGGCCGTTAATCTCGTTAGTTCTGTAACTTCACTCATAGTTGCCATCGAATTCACAATCCCAACCAGTTGGTTCTATGTCAGTAGTTCCCTAAACATGGCTTGGTTCGCCAATTACCTCTTTGTCCCATTGGAATCCATGTGTCGGATGTAATTACATAGAGCAATAGGCGTTGTTCGACGCTGTTAGGTCGAAGTCAGCTGGGTTGCAAGGAGCTATGTGGGCCAAGTTTTTGTCAAAGCTTCGACTAGTTATGCTTTTCACTTCAGCCATGAAATAACTTTGATCTGCCTCAATATTTTCGACGATCCCATCAGGACGCAATATGACTATCCTTTGGTGCATCGACGAGGGTACTGCTCCTACTCCATGGATCCACTCCCTACCTAGCAGCAAGTTGTAGTTCGCCCTTGATGCAATAACTATGAACATTGTTGGCCTGATGATGGTGCCAACTGTCATATCTACTTGAATTACACCCATGGTTGTGCCCATTTTTCCTTCATAGTTCGACATAACCATGTTATGTGGTTTTGCATCAGAGTCATTTTTGCCAATTTTCTTCAACATATAGTGGGGCATTAGGTTTACAGCAGCCCCTCCATCTACTAGGATTTTGTTGACGCCTGTGTCTTCGACCTTTCCTTTTATGAACAAGGGTTTCAGATGTCCCTTCATTGAATCATCTAGTTTTTCGAAGAAAGCATTTTGTTCTTTGACACAACCGTTATTCATGATATTGTAACATACGGGTCTTGGTCCCACTGTACTATCCATCAAGGTATCTTCTTCATCCTCTACTTCCATTACTCTATCGTAGTCCCTGGGAAGTACAGAGACTACATTACAAATTACGTCGAATGAGTCCTCTTCGTTAGACTCGAAGTTATCAGTAGCTTCTTCAGCTTCTGCACTGCGTTGGTAAGCTTTGACAATGGTAGTCGGTTGATGGTGTCTTTTCCTTTGTGGAGCTTGTCGTTTTCTGCCACTTGAGTGTTTCTGCTGGATTCTACTTTGTTTTCGTCAACATTTTTCTCCTTGGCCTTTAGTCCATTCGTTTCTTCTTTCTCAGTCCTTTTTTGCCTCTGGAACCTCCTACATTGAGATTTCGACATGGGGTTCTTCCCTTTATAGTTTTCTGAAGGATATGTCCTATGCCTCTGCTTCTCAGCTTCCTTTTTTATTTCGACCGAGGATCCCCTTTGAACTTCAAAACTTTTCTATTCTCTAGGCCTCTGGGCATCCTTAATGGGATGTACCCATCTGTCATTAGGTATTTTGCCTGATGGCTTGTAGGTATTGTGGTACCTGACCCTAGGGCTCTGGAAGTGATATCTGCTTCTCCTTGGATCATATCCACTGGCTTCGACTCCTGGCTTTTGAAACCAATTACTCCTTTCCATTGACTTCTCTACTTCCTCCAAGTTTGCTGCCGCTTTTGTGTCGAAAATAGAGCTGCAACGCGGGCATAACATCACTTCAGTATTCTTCTTTTGGCACCTTTTGATAAACTCTGCCAAATTTTCACATTCCTTTGGATAGGCTGCCCTTTGATACTCCTCTCGACGAAATTCCATCTCCTTTTTTCCTTTGTTCTTTTGAGAAGCTTCGCCATGTTGATATCCAACCCTTGCCTATTAGCAAGACTCAATTTTTCCATCTTCTTTATGTGAGCCTCTTCGACTTCGCAAGACCCCTTTGAAGTTGGGACACGCTTGGTTTGGGCTGCTTTCTCTTTAGGATCTTCCATGGTTCTGCGAAGTATCCCATAAGTTATTTTTGGTGGAGGGCCTTCAGCAGCCTCAGTTGTGATTTCCATATTGTCTTTATTTGCAATCTTACCTATGCCAGTGAGATTACTAGTGTCACTGTTAAGGCCTTCAGTGACCTCCTTCGACTGGATACAAATAGTTTCCCCAGTGACCTCATTTTCATTATTGAGGCCTTCAGTGGCCTTCTCATCAGTGTTGGGGAAAGCCTCAACTTTCTCCTCATTGTTGTCAAAATCATCACCCCAACTTGTTGGATGTATTTCGTTGATGTTGATCTTGGCACTAGCAGGCGAACTGTATTTTACCCAATAGTCGAATTTTCCACTAGGCTCTCCCAAGGTATCCCATACTACCCCATCTGCAGCCAATTTGTTGACTCTTTTGTGGAAGCTTTCAGTAACTCCCTTACTTAGATGCTTAGCGTTTTCAATGACCTTGGGCTCACCTTGGTGGTCGAAACCCTCAGTGGCTTCAACCTTACTTTGGTTGTTGAAATCCTCAACAACCTCGACATTGCTTTTCTCTTGAAGATCCTCAGTGACCTTGATCAGAACAGGCATAGTCAATTCATCTCCTGATACTTCCTCTACGTTGTAGCGAATGGGAGAATCTTCAGTGACTCCCACCATGTTGACAACGCTGTCGAAACCTTCAATGGCTTCAATCAAATCAAAACCATGATCTGACATTTTTTCTATCTCGACCATATTCATGTCGAAAGGCTCAGCATAATTAGCTTCCATTACTTGCACATGGGTAGCTTCAAACCTTGTTTGCTGTTTTGGCTTCTCCCCAAACTTCAGCCTTCCGTCCTGGATTGCATTTTGAACTAGATCCCTGAAAAGGAAACATTGAGAAGTTTTATGACCTAGAAAATTATGGTACTTACAAAAACCTCTCTTTTTCTGTTGGTCAATAGGGGGTTCTCTTACACCCGATGGTTTTATTAGTTGACCATCTTTTACCAACAGATCAAATATTTCGTCACACTTGGTGACGTTGAACGTGTATGCTCTTTTAGGGAATTTATTGTTCTTATCCGTTTCAACAAGATTCTTCCCATTTGACGGAGCTAACATCTTGAAGGAATATGGGGAACCTTGTTTTAATTCTGCCAGGTCAATTTCTTGTTCGTCGAAAACGATAGATTCGTCTTCGTCATAGTCATCATTTTGATGCATTCCTACATAGGCTACCCTTTCTTTTTTTCTTTTTTTAGCCCTATATTTCTCAGCTTTCAATCTTTCAATCTGCCTTACCCTATCTGCCAGTTGTGCCATATCTCTTAAGTACTGGGTGTCTAGTTTCTTCATTATGGAATAATCTAAACCTCCCATAGCCATTTCGATAAGTGCTTGCTCTGGCACTTGTGTGAAACATCTTGCCATTAGCAATCTGAATCTATTGAGATAGTCATCAATGGGTTATGAGAATTTTCTTTTACACTAGCTAATTCTTTTAGACTTATTTTTGTTTGTCCCATGTAGAACTGTTCATGGAACAACCTCTCCAATTGAGTCCATGTATGAACGAAATTTGCTGGTAAGGATGTAAACCAAGTAAAAGCATTTTTTGTTAAGGAACTTGGGAAATATTTTATCCTCAAGTTCTCATTTTGCGCTACCTCCTCTCGATCTTACAAAAATAATTGGGAAGGATCTTCATTAAGATCTTATGTTTTATGATCTTGCTACCCCCTCCCAATCTTATGCAAGATCTCAAACTTTACAACCTATTGAATGTGAAAACTAAGATGGAAGCAATTTTTTTTTTGGTTAAATTTTGGCATAGTACAAGTTTTAGTCCCTTAGTTTAATTTAATATTCTGCTTTAGTCCTTTAACTAAAAATATTATAAGTTAGTCTCTAAAATTTATTTCGGTTACACTATTTGGTCCCTTCCGTAAATTTATAGCAAAAAAACATTAAGTTATGGTGACGTGGATGTACATAAAGTCTCAAGGTCCAAATGTGACTCAACATTTGTTGTATAATACAATTTTCGCTTAAGTTTCCTAGAAGGTGAACAACGCTAAAATTTGAGTTTACAACCGAGTCAGGTAAAAGTTGACACTTAGACTCGTGGAGTCGTACAAAATCCTATGATTTCATGAGTTAACTCGCAATTTAATAACCTTTCTTTTAAGAGTGATGTTATTTCCAGAAAAATCCCCTAGACATAATGCTAAAGTGTTTTGTTTGAAAATTTAGCATCGTTGTCCCGTAAGTACATCTCCGATGGTAAAAAGTTTCAGGGACAGAGATATGTCGGGGTGCAAGTTTGAATCTGCAAATTTTTAGTGCATGTCAGTTTTGCCAAAATAAATAAGATTTTTTTTGTGTGAACACAGGATGACCTTGCAGTAATGGGCGTGATGATTCACCATTACAGTAGTAAATAGCTGAAAGGCTATGTACGAGTATCAGTTGGGAAGCCTAAACACACAAATGCACTTATGAGCTGCCTCAACGGACTATCGTAGGAGAAAAATTTCAATGTGTTCGATCAATCGATCATACAAAGAGATTCTCTTAAAATACAATCAAAACTAGAGGAAAATGTATTATGAGAATTTTAGTAAGTTATGTAGACAATAATGAGTTCATCTCATATAAACACACAACATGAATGAACCTAATTTGAAGTTGTAAGTAACATTTGTATTATGTATTTTAAGGTGGTTGATTAAGGGATACGTTATTTCCTTGTTTTATACAAAGATTATAAATTAAGCGGAAAAATAAACTGAAAAAAAATTAAAATTTAAAATACAATGAGAAAGAGAGTGGAAGAGATTGTGTCTGGTCATCTGGTTTGTGAAAACTATAAGAAAAAAACAGATGTTGTGCTTCTCTTTTGTTATTTTTGGTTGTTTATTGTTTTGGATTTTATAATTGTTTTTGCTTTTTCTGTATCCTTTAGATTTTCAGGTATTAGAGTGAAAAGGATAAAAATCCTAATACATATATAAAGACCAGGTAACTCATTAGGATATACCTACTTATTTATAATTAGATTTTTCATCAGATTTTGTACTTGTTAAAAAAATAGAAATAGGACAATCTTTTGGAGTGTAGTGCTGTTGTCTATGGTATTTAGGGTTTTTGGTTGTGTCCAGGGCTATAGTTCAAGTAGAGCTGTGAAATGTTGTGTATGCAATTTTTTTTTTGGGAAAAATTGGAGATCCATCGCTCAATCTTAAATCTTAAGGTTGAGGTATTTACAAAGGTTACTTGAATTTGGACTAAAGAACCGAGTAACAGTTCCCCTTGCTTCAATGACAAGAGAATGTGGTAAAGTGGAGACTTCACCATTTAAACACATGTCATTTCCTGTGTTTGCGTTTACTAGACACTAGTGGGAGACCCAACACGGGTACTCGTCTTGAACGCGCATTGTGAGGGAAACAAAGTTTTTATGAAATGGAAGAAAAGAATTTGTTGAAATAGTGTAAAATTGTGATAAATTAGAAGAAATTGTTAAAAAGATGATAATTCCAAAAAGTAAAAAATTGTAAATTATCACAAGAGTAAAGACAGAGTAAAGTTGAAAAATTATAGAATTAGAATTCAAATAACCAGTAAATTATAGAAAGTTGTCTAAGCACATAAGTGTAATTAAAGATTAGATGAACCAACGATAAATTGTAAATACTAATGTAATTGCAATGCATCCAATTACATGAAAAAAGGATCAAAATAACACGAATGTTCTTACCAGGTATAATAATATAGTTACAACTAGCAAAAAATACAATTCAGCCATAACATTATAGACCGTGTATTAACGGTTCAAGAGTTTGACAATTATGGTGTCAGCTTGGGGGCCTGGTACTATGAAAGCGAGACGATCTCCCCGTGTTAGACGCTTGAAAACAACAAACTGATACCAACCACGGCTAATAAACATGTGCGATGAATATTTATTGTAAGAACGGTGAACTTCACATTCACATGGTTGTCTGTTGTCCGCATCAATCAAAGTGATGACTGTCACGCCAAAATGGTTACTTTCCCTAGTGATTATTTGCGGGATTTGCTTAACAAAAAAAGAAGAGTCACATATAATAAGGTCGGGATTGGGAAACCAAATACAAAGTAAGTGTAATTAGAAAAAATTCTACTCACAAGCAGATTGGTTTTGGCTGTGTTCCCGCTCCATATATTTCGCTTCCAAACATAATATTTGGGCCCCCTTCCAAGAACCTTCACACATGTATTTTCATGAGAACTACATAGGAAAAATGTAAATGAATGAGAAACTAAATTTTCACAGTATGGACAGTCAACCGGTATTAAAAGCATAAGAACAATTGAATTAGATTACAACGTAAAACTTAAGGACAAATTGTTACCATTCACTATCTGAAGATATATTAAAACGTTTGACCCTCTTTCTGTTGCGTTTGTTTTCAGGATGGGCAACATGTTCCACATTTTGTTCGGGTTCCAAAATTTGTTTACCTTTACGTGATGGATGAGCTTTCCTGATGGTGCTGAACACTGAAGGAAGACTTGTTTGCTCTGCATGGTGGTAAGCTAAGTCAAGGGCCATTCTTTGCGATACATCAGTTCCCCCGTCACTAAAATGGGTGAAATTACAATATCAGAACATAAATCAGTAAAAATATTAGTACAGTGTAGGCCGGATAAAGATAATTGAAAAATTGTGAATTAGGGAGATATCGTCGTATACTCGCCGATTCTTGCTGTGAAGACTGCCCCCTACAGCGCAGTACTTATCAGTTTCATAAGGATTAATCACATATTTCCCCTTCTCTAGTTCTTTTATGTCATGCTTATTCAAGATGTCAAGTTGCTGCGTCAAATGGCGGCGTTGTGCTTCCCTTAAATTGCGGCGGCAACTGTAACAAAGACTCAGACATTCAATGAGGTACATTATGAAGGCATGCAGGTCTAAAGTTCATAAACAACCGATACACAATCACAATGTTCATGCCA
Source organism: Lathyrus aphaca (assembly GCA_963966055.1). Classification (NCBI taxonomy): domain Eukaryota; kingdom Viridiplantae; phylum Streptophyta; class Magnoliopsida; order Fabales; family Fabaceae; genus Lathyrus; species Lathyrus aphaca. The sequence continues at coordinate 399,399,439 of OZ014519.1, read as the reverse complement.
AGAAACAAATGATACACACAGTCAGATTGTTCATATGTTACATATATGGAATGGGAAAGCGAATCAGGATTTGGTAAGTGGTACATGTGTAGATTACAAAGTCTGAGGAGAAGATTCAACAGAAATAAGCCTAAAGGTCTAATAATTGAGCCAATACAGTTGATTAAAACTCATTGAAGGATTTTAGATGTCCATTATACATAAAATTAGAAACAAATCAAGCATGGGTTTAGAACTTTACAAACTCTAGGATTAAAACATTACAAAGTCTCAGGAGAAGATTCAACAGAAATAAGACTGAAGGTCTAAAAAATGAGACAATAGAGTTGATTAAAACTTGTTGAAGGAGTTAAGATGTCAATTAACCAAACAGTAAAAAAAAACAGCATGGTAGAAAGACAAAAGTAATATTTACCTTAATGCATAGCTACCATCAGCCATTGAGGATTAAAATTTGATGCATAAGATGAATGAGAGTCTTAGTTGCAGTGATGGCAAGGTAAAGTCGTTGGCAATGATTTTGCAAAGGGCAAGTTGAAAGAGATAAACTAATTGAAGAGTGGGATTTGTGTGGAAGACAGAATACAGTACGTTGTGAAATGGTTGTGCATTTAGTCTCCGGACAATGGATTTATTCTTTGGGTAATAATAGGGAACATATTGAAGAATGTGTTTATATGTATTTAATTTTTATTAAGTAATATAAATAAACATAATAAACATGTCACCTTAAATGATATATAGGATAGGTCATTGGATTTTAATGAAAAAGATTAAAAAAAGTAATAACAATAGTTTGAAAAGCAGAGTGAAGTGCATCGGTTAATGGGTTCAAAATGATGTATATATTTGGTAGTGAAAAGTTATAGTTTTTATAGTAGCAATTAAACAAATAGTCAGGAAAAATTAAAAAGTAAATGGATGTAATGATGGAAGAGGTTACTTGTTAGCATTGGTAACATGCATATTAAAAGGAAATGTGGTTACCAATGTTACGCAAAAGAGGTTACATAAGTGGCAGCAAAACACTTTATAATCCTTTGAAGAGGTTAAAAGAGCATCATAAGTACACATTTTAGTTACATACTGTCGTTCCCCGGACTCTCGTCCCGGTGCAGACACAGACGGTCGACAATGTTGGAGGTTGAGTTTGAATAGAGTCGCTAGCTAGGCATTTTTATCCCGAAGGAAAGGTAATGCTGCATAAACCTGGAAGGGTATGGATAAGACGGTTGTGAACCAAAGAAACTGAGAAAGGGGGTTGGTTACGACCTGAGAAGGTATTAGAACCCAGATCGTCCGTCGTACTCGACGAAATCCACGCTTAATTGATTGTGTTTAAAAGGGGGATAGTATATGTGATAAACTGTGTATAACAAGCTAGGGAGAAAAGGATGTACAAAGTGTTCGTGCAAAAAGAGAGCGAGTGCTCAAAGCTGAGGCTAAGAAAAGAAAGCTGGAAAGAGGAGAGGGGGGAGACAAAGAGACGTTTGTTCGATAACCGTTAAGTTATGCCTACGTATCCTTTCGTGCAATGAGGAAGTCAGAACACCGTAGTTCGACTCAAAGAGACTGGGATGATTTTGCTGTGAAGTGCTTGCTTGTCTATGCTCAAGTGTGTGACTCGTCTGGCTCGAGTGATAAATGTCTTGCATTAGACGGAAGAAGCGAGTTCTCATTTTCAGAGTGAGTGTGATGAGAAAAGAAACCCGGAGGAGACGTTTATTGTTTGTTTTTGTGTTTTCAGTTTTATTTATTGTTTTTGGTGTTTTTCATAGGATAATGAGCTTAAGCCTAAATCAAGGGTTGTAAACACATTATATCACCCATGATTAGCGATAATGAGCCTACTTAAGCATGAGATAAGCATCTCAACTTAATTACCATGATGATATAAGATTAAGAGCATTAACCTACTTGGTAATTATTAAGTGTTTTTGAGATTTTTTTGTGTTAAGTAATGAATTTAATCTCCAATCAGGGATTAGTGAACTCATTACACCATCCTAAGAGAAGGATGATAGATGAGAACACTTAAGCTGAGGAAGACTCCTCAACTTAATCCATGGTTAGGGATTAAATTAATTATATAACAAGCCTTTATTAAAGTGGATTTTAATTAAAAAGTGAGATTAAGAAGTGAATTTTATGTTTGTAAGACTAGCTTGAGGGGGACTTGTCCATGAAACACTAGGGTTAGTCCCTCTTAACCATGAGGAAGAGATGTAACCCTAATATAAGGCCCAAGTTACAAGCTTAAGTCTTAATAGTTATTAGGTGTTTTGATTAAGAGGTGTAAATAAATTAATGGTTTAACACTAAGGATTAAAGTTATACACTCCATCCTAAGATAAGGATACAAGCATAACCCTAATTCAAAGTCCTAAAGCTTTAAGTGTTTAGCCTCTGATTATGAGATGAGAAGAGAGACTCAAGGAGAATCAAAGGTAAAAGACTAAGGGAGACTATATACAACCCTAAAATTATCATGCTTGGTTGTTCCTATGGTTTGTGAGGCATAAGATAAGATCTTCAGGAGGCCACCAAGGAAGAGAAGCAGATGAAAAAGAGAAGAGAAAGGAGAATAGGTTACTTACTTTCTGAAGAAGACAAGTAACCTAAAAAAAAGAGATAGGAACAAGAAAGCACAAGTAAAACAAGTTCACTTCAAATACAAGAAAATAATGCATATGAAGAGATGAGAAGAGGTGGGATGTGAAGGCAAATCCACATCCTAAACAACTTACCATAAACCCCTGAAATGTTAGTGTGAATGCATAAGATGCAAAGAAAAAGGAAATAAAGCAAATGAAGGTGCAAAGACCCAAACTAGAAGTAATCATGCAATGCAAATGTGTTATGCAATGATGCAAAGACATGTGAGATGCTTATGAATGTTCATACAAGAGATGAGATGCAAAGGAAGCATGAAAGAAGCTTGAAAACACATGGATGTACATGGAATGTGATGAATGTAAAGCATACCAAATGAATGAAGAAATGATCAAGAAATGTTCTAACATGTCTTAAGATGTCTAAGATGGCATACAAATGAATGAAATGCTATGTCAAGTTCATATGATGATGATATGCAAAGAGGAATGCAAATGAACATGAGAAATTAGGGTTTTATGAATGTATGAGATGCACATGACCAAAACAGAAGCATATATCATGATAAAAATTTGAAAATGAACTCAGACAAACCCTAAACACACACAAGAACACTCCCCAAAGGTGGAGGTCAGAAGCTAAACCTAGAGAAAGTTATGAATTTTCTAAGTTAGCTAGGGTTTTTGGGTGGTTCTAAAGGGAAAATGCAATGCAAAATTATGAATTAAATAACCTAGATACTAGATGCAATGTGTGAAAGAATGCAAGAAGAACCAAGTTCAAACTCATCATGGTTGATCAAAAATGATTTTTTCAAGTTAGGGTTAGAAAAATGGAATTTTATGAACCCTAATTCAAAGTAAATTATGAAAACATGATCAAACCTAAAAATAAATTTGTGTGGTGAGTTTGTAAATTGTTCTAAATGCCTAAGAATGCTTCATAAATGTTTTGGTGATTTTTAGATACCTAAATGTATTTTTAATTAATTAAAATCAATTAATTAATTAAATAAAACATTTAAATGATTTAAAAATACTTTTTTAATGAAAAAATTAAAAATATAAATGTTTTTGAGTTTAGAAAAATATTTGAAGTGAAAATGCAGAAAATGAGATATTTAAACATATTTTTGCTATTTTTAATAAATATATGAAAGAAAATGTAAAGAAAATAAAATAAAAATGAAAATATGCAAAATCAAGGGCTCAGATTTGAAGTTGGGGTTTTGGCGCGTGAATGGGTGGTCAGGATTGTTTCTGATTTAATTAATTTAATTAAACCTAATTAAAACTAATTAAAAAGGATTAGGGCTAATGAACTAATCTGATCCGTCCAATGCTTAATCTAAACACGCATCCAATGGTCCACATTTAAATTGACACTTAAACCCTAATTAAAACCCTAATCCCCTCAAGCGACTGGAACAGTGCTCCGGTCGTCTACTCCGGCCAACCCCAAAACCTAACTTCTTCCCTGGGCAAAATCAAGACCTCTAACCTGCCCAGAAACATCCCTCTACTCACATGAAACTCAAATCAATCAACAAACATCATTTATGCTTCACAATCATGGAGAATCGAAGAAAAATAAAAATCTGGACAAACTTTCAGAAGCTCATGAAAAGGTCATTTCTCCACCATTTTCAATTTTAAAGACACCATGATGAACCCCATAACATGTATTTTCATCATGTAACAAGAAAATAAGGTTTTGAGAGAAAATGTTCTTTAGGTTATCTGAGCTGGAAATCTTCGAATGTGGACTTTCAGATCCTCTCTCTTGTTCAAAATGCCTCATCTGGTCCTTCTGGTGCTAATTGAATGCTTGGAAGGAGTTTACAATGGCTATTTTGTGAGTTTTGGTTCTGGTATAAAAAAAATGGTCCTTTTGGTTTCTGATGTTTCAGGCCATTTTGAGGGTGGGGGTTTGATGCTTAGGTCAAGTGGAGATGATTGATGAAAGAATTAGTGAGTTTTGTTGGCTGAATAGGGAGATTCGAAGAGATGAAGGTTTATGGAAATTTTTGGGATTCTGAGTGAATGGATGTTTCAGGCTCCAATGTTGTATGAAATGAGTTGCTTGATGTTTGCATAAGAGGTTGTGATTGGTAAGAAAGTTGTTGTGGCATAGTGTTATTGGTATGGCTCATTTACAAAAAAAGTCAAAGTTTGGCAACTATGAGTATGGCACGGGTCAGAGGAGATCTTATGGCTTGTCCTGCCTCAGCTAGCATTGTGGAGAGCCATTGGATTGAGTTTGAGGATCTGCAGCACTTGGATCAAGAGTTATCATATGTTTTGCAATTTTATCTCTTTGGATTTTCTTGAAGTGCAAGGCATGAAAACTTGTGATTCTTGGCACAATTCAGATCAAGCAAGTTATGTGATGTTGTTATGATGCTTAAAGGTCAATTAGAGGTCACAAGAGTGCTTAAAACTTGGTTTTGCAAAAATCCCACTTTGGCACATACTTGAAAATTACAAGATTTTTCCCAACTTTGAAACACCATATCTTGAGTTCTAGGATGAATCAAGAGGAGTTCTTGTACTTTTTGAAAATGGGAAGATCCAATCTACAACTTTCATGTTTGAAGATTTTTCATTTGAAGCCTTTTTGATCAAGAAAGAGGAGATTGAAAATCTTTCCCAAAATGGAAAATTTTCATTACAAGTCATGTCCAAAAATGGAAAGTTTGCAAATGCTTGAAATTCTTCAATCTTGTGAACTTCTAACCACTTCTAAGATCAAATAAAGATCATAGAACCTCAAAATGATGAAGATGACCCTTTGGTACCCTTGATGGTGGCCTCAGATGCCCTGATTCTGACTTTTCTTGTACATCAAGTTACCAGTTGATCAGATGGCTTCCACAAAGAATTTCTTCATCAAATTTGGTACACATGCTCCTTATAACATATTAAGACGAATGGAATCAAGAATGACCAAAAAAATTGAGATTAAGGGCCTCAAACCCAAAACCCTAATTTTAGGTCATATGTGCAGGAAATCTTTAGTCTGCCTCTATGCCTTTGCAATGCTTTGTGATATTTTGACTTTTAAGAAATTTGGGGAGCATAATATGATCATAGAACACTCATGGACCCTCTTGACAAGCTTCAAGGCCTTTGAGATGGCTCAGATCACTTCTTTGGATTCTCCTGATCACAAACCCTAATTGTGCAGCTTATGCAGATGAAACAAATGTGCAATGTGAGATGATATGTTTATGCAAATGCAATATGAAAGATCACAAGCCATGGTGTGAGAAAAATAGAGGGAAAATTTGGGGTGTTTACAACTGCCCCTATTCAAGCATGAGTTAGCTGTGCAGGGTGTAAGCGCCTGGCTTAACAGACAAACAGGATAACTTGTGGTTGAATACCAAAGACAGTCCGAAATTTGAACTCGATGGGGAGACGAAGAAAAGGGATATAAATTGTAACAAGCAGTATAGTATGAGTATCAAATGAAAGCGATGGAGGACGACCATCGAGCAGAGGACGAATGTTGGGGATGAAAAACGGTAAGTAAAGCAATGAGGACGACGACCATCATGCTGGGAAATAATGAAACCACGACGGGGACAGCCATCGGGTAAACTGATGAAGGAAGATCATCAGGATAAAGGAAAAGACCGCGATGGGGACGACCATCGGGTAAAGATATAAAACTCTCTGGGGATTAAAGAAATGAGGAAAGCACTGACGGGGACGGCCATCAGGTTAAAGGGTAAATAAATCGCGACGGGGACGGCTATTAGGTAAAAGAATAAATGAAATAATGATGAGGGACGGTCATTAAAAGGTGAAGGACGATCACCTATCAGGGGACGGCTGCAGAATATATCATGACATAGCACAAATGTCGGATAGAAAAGATCAACGATGGGGATGGCCATCAGATAAGCATGATGAAGGACGATCATCAAGAGGTGAAGGACGATCACCTAGCAGGGTACAGCTGCTCTTGGGGGTTATCGCGACATAGGACGAATGCCAGATAAAAGATCAACGATGGGGACGGCCATCAGATAAATGATGAGGGACGGTAATCATAAGGTGAAGGATGATCACCTAGCAGGGGACGGCTGCTAAAAATATATCGCGACAATAGGACGAATGCCGGATAGAAACTTCTAAAAATGGGGATTCCACTGGGGAAAGGATGAGGGAAGGTCATCCAAAGGTGAAGGGCGATCACCTAGCAGGGTACGGCTGCTGAAAGTATCGCGACATAGGATGAATGCCAGATAAGAGGATCAACGATGGGGACATCCATCGGATAAAATGATGAGGGACATTCATCAAAAGGTGAAGGACGATCACCTGGCAGGGGATGGTTGCTGAAAATATCACGACATAGGACGAATGTCGGATATAAAGTAGTTTTGCTGGTGACTTAATGGGGAACGGTAAACACGGATGAGTGCTTACGCTTTGAAATAAAAGGTATAAGTGTTTTGACAATGTGTGTAGACTAAAGATGCGGACGAGCATCCTTAGGACCAAGATACGGACGAGTATCGATAGAAACAAACGCTGACACGTGTTTAAGGATGATGATACGGACGAGTATCAATCAGTTAAGCAAGGAACACAGACAAGTGTTTGATCTGCCGGGGAAGTGATATATACAAGATATGGACGAGTATCAAAGGATTGTGTATAAGTATGTACAAGAGTTTGACCTGCTAAGGAAATATGTGCAAGACACGGACGAGTGTCAAAATGATTGAGCAAGGGACACAGACGAGTGTTTGACTTGCTGGGGAACAATGACACGGGCGAGTGTCAAAAAGAATATGTACAAGTATGAACAAGTATCTGTATTGAGAGTCTAAAAAGAATTCTGGCTTTGTCTGCGGGGGATAAGTTTTGTATATTGCTGGTGAAGTGCTTCTGATATTTGCAGGTGATTGGCTCGAACCTGGCTTATGATCATGCAAATGTTTGATTTTTTCCGTAATGCTCCGTATTAGACGGAATGCTACACTTTATTTGGGGAAAAATGATGCGAATGCTATGATTATGAAAAATGAGAGAACTGATCCGTGATCCGGATCCTGCGGGGAGAAAGATCTCTGGGTGATCTGTCTGGAGGGAGAACTCCGCTGGGGAAAGAGATCATTGGCCGATCTGTGGGGAGAGAGGATCACCGAACGATCTTCCTAGGGAACTCTGTGGGATCCCAGCTGGGGAAGTTTCCGTCAAAGAGACTCTTGCTGGGGACTAGGAGGCTTCGGCAACTCCGCTAGGGAACAGCGGTTCAAGCATTGCTCGGGAGATTCCGCTTGGGGAGAAGAGAACTTCTGGGAAGTAATCTGTTGTAACTCTTTCGTCCAAGTGACACGCTGGGGATTTAATGAATTTCTCGAAGGATCCTCTGAGGGGATAACAACTTCATGGGGGAAAACTCCTGTCAAGTTACCCTGCTAATGAGGTGATTGCTGACTTGGATGGGGATACAAGGCTTGATATACCCCATGCTGTGAGATATTTTCTGCCTTGAGTACCTGCAACCTGTTAAAAAGAAACGCACAAGTGTCCCGAGGTATCCTCAACAGGATTCCGTCATAGGAGTTAGATTTGCTCAAGAGTGCATATTTCCTGCAAGCATTTATTGAAAATGGCTTATATGTTTTCATGCAAATGTTGTATTACGAACTTTGGACATTTTGCAAACAAAACAAAATGGTACAAAACAAAGTGTGAATGAATATTTGACTTTATTGATTTGTGTGCCCTGAATAGGCGAGTACATCGAGGAAACTAATCCCTGAAATGAGGAGATTGCTACAAGATTGAGAAAATAAAAGTCCTATTTGGCAATGCTGATGTTGATGCTTCAATCTTCCTTTTGCTATGACCTGTATGACCTGAACGCTCTTCTTATCTTTCTTTCTGAAGAAAGTTGATTCTGACCGACGCTTTGTCCTTTCGAAGCTTGCCATGTTATGTGAGTGCAATACAGACGAATTCAGAATGCAATTGTTTGTTTTTTCCCTGATTTTGCGTGGATCGCCCTTTCGGGTTTTCAATCCACCGGGATACCCATTTTTGCCTGAGCTGTTCGATGTGGCTTTTCAACTCAACGGGTGTACATTTATTTTTGAGTTTTCCCTTATTTTTTCCCGTGTCTTTTATTTTGTTTTTGACTCGCCGGGATGCCCTATTTTTGCCTGGACTTACATTCTGTTTTTATGTCCAGCGGGTCTTTTATGCGAAGTATTTTTTAACTGCATCTGAAGTCATAGGAGATAAGAAATCCTCGCCATCCATAGTAGTGAGCATCAGTGCCCCACTAGAGAAAACCTTCTTTACTATGAATGGGCCTTCGTAGTTTGGCGTCCATTTGCCCATGTGGTCTGTATGAGGAGGAATAAGTCTTTTCAGAACAAGCTCTCCCACTTGGTATTCCCGAGGTCTGACTTTCTGATCGAAGGCTTTCTTCATTAGCTTTTGATATAACTGCCCATGACAGATGGCTGCTAATCTCTTTTCTTCAATCAGACTCAGTTGATTATATCGAGATCGGACCCATTCTGCTTCATCCAGTTTCACATCCATCATTACCCGTAATGAGGGTAGTTCAACTTCAACAGGTAGGACAACTTCCATACCATACACAAGCTGATAAGGTGTTGCCCTAGTAGATGTCCTGATAGAGGTTCGGTACCCATGCAAGGAAAATGGTAGCATTTTGTGCCAGTCTTTGTAGGTGACTACCATCTTTTGCACAATCTTCTTGATATTCTTGTTAGCTGCCTCAATAACGCCATTCATCTTTGGCCTGTAAGGAGAAGAGTTGTGATGTTGAATTTTGAAGTCCCGACATAACTCAACCATCATCTTGTTGTTCAAATTGGAACCATTGCCAGTAATGATTCGCTCGGGAACTCCATATTTACAGATGATATCCCTTTTCAGAAATCGAGCTACCACTTGCTTGGTGACATTTGCATATGAAGCTGCTTCAACCCATTTGGTGAAGTAATCAATGGCTACCAGGATGAATCTGTGACCATTTGAAGCAGTCGGTTTAATATTTCCAATCATATAAATGCCCCATATGGCTAAGGGCCAAGGTGAAGACATTACTTTCAAAGGATTCGGAGGCACATGCACTTTATCTGCGTAGATCTGGAATTTGTGTCATTTTCTGGCATAAGCACAACAGTCTGCATCCATTATGATCCAGTAGTAACCTGATCTTAATAACTTCTTTGCTATTGCATGTCCTCCAGCATGGGTACCGAAAGAACCTTCATGTACTTCGTGCATCAGTAGGTCTGCTTCCTTCTTGTCAACACATCTGAGCAAGACCATGTCAAAATTTCGCTTGTACAAAGAACCATCAGTATTGAGGAAGAAACTGCCGGCTAGCCTTCTTAATGTCTTCTTATCGTTTGACGATGCCCCAGGTGGGTATGTCTGAGTTTCCAAGAAGCATTGGATGTCATGGTACCAAGGCTTGTTATCAGTGACAGTGTCCACAGAGAATACATATGCCGGGCTGTCTAGTCTGGATACCAAAATCCGAGGTACATAATTAGCAGTCTGTACTTTGATCATGGATGAAATGGTGGCCAAAGCTTCTGCAAATTGATTCTCATATCGAGGGATGTATTCAAGCTTAACTGTTGTGAAGAAGGTCAACAATCTCCTCGTATACTCACGGTAGGGAATCAGATCCTCCTGGTGAGTGTACCATTTGCCGTTTGTCTGGTTGATTTCCAAAGCTGAATCTCTGAATACATTCAAGTTTTTGATCCTGAGGTCAATGGCTTCCTTAGACCCATGAAACAAGCTTCGTATTCTGCTTCGTTGTTAGTGCAGGAAAAGGTGAGCCTTGCTGAGAAAGGCATATGAACCCCTTTAGGTGTAATAAGCACTACACCAAACCCACAACTGTTGCAATTAACTGCCCCGTCAAACATCATAGTCCATGCTTCTTCACAATCTTTTAACTTCAAGAACATGATGTCTTCATTAGGGAAATAAAATCTCATAGGCTGGTAATCATCAATGGGTTGCTCATCCAGATAGTCAGACAATACACTGCCCTTGATGGCCTTCTGAGAGGTGTATTGAATGTCATATTCTGTTAGAATCATTTGCAACCTGGCAACCCTTCCGGTAAGTGCTGGTTTCTCAAATATGTACTTGAATGGATCCATCTTTGAGATCAATAAGGTAGTATGAGTCAACATATACTGTCTTAGTCGGCGAGCTGCCCATGCTAAAGCACAACAAGTTTTCTCGAGCAATGAATAACGTTGTTCACAGTCAGTAAACTTTTTGCTTAGGTAGTATATTGCATACTCTTTTCGAGCAGGCTCGTCATGCTGGCCCAACACACACCCCATTGACTCTTCTAATAATGTCCGATACATGATTAGAGGTATTCCTTCAACTGGAGGCATGAGAATTGGAGGTTCTTGCAGATATTATTTGATCTTGTCAAAAGCTTTCTGACAGTCATCATTCCACCTGACTGTTTTCTCTTTTCTTAACAGCTTGAACAAGGGTTCGCAGGTTGCAGTGAGATGAGATATGAACCTTGAGATGTAGTTCAATCTACCTAAGAACCCTCGAACTTCTTTCTCAGTCTTAGGTGCAGGCATTTCCTGAATTGCTTTGACTTTATCGGGATCAACCTCAATTCCTTTTTCACTTACGATAAAACCCAAAAGCTTACAATAACGTACCCCGAATGTGCATTTGTTTGGGTTCAACCTTAACAGATACTTCCTCAGACGCTTGAACAATTTCAGCAGATTCACCAAATGCTCTTCCTCTGTAAGGGACTTGGCAATCATATCATCCACATAGAACTCGATTTCTTTATGGATCATATCGTGGAATAATGTTACCATAGCCCGTTGATATGTTGCACCGGCGTTCTTCAGACCGAACGACATTACCTTGTAACAGAACGTGCCCCAGGGTGTGATGAAGGTTGTCTTCTCCATGTCTTCAAGTGACATCTTAATCTGATTGTATCCAGAAAATCCATCCATATAAGAAAATACCGAGAACTGAGTTGTGTTATCCACCAATACATCAATGTGAGGTAATGGGAAATCATCCTTCAGGATGGCTTTGTTCAGGTCTCGGTAGTCGACGCACATACGCACCTTGCCATCCTTCTTAGGTACGGGTACAATGTTAGCAACCCAAGGCGGGTAACTAGTTACAGCAAGAAAACCGGCGTCCCACTGCTTTTGTACTTCTTCTTTGATTTTCATGGCCATGTCTAGGCGAGTACGGTGCAACTTCTGTTTAATTGGCGGACAATCTTCTTTCAGTGGTAACCTATGCATGACAATATCCATGTCCAGACCTGGCATATCTTGATAGGACCAAGCAAAGACGTCGATATACTCTCGAAGCATACTGATGAGTTGTTCTTTCACTGGAGCTTGCAGACTGTCCCCAATCTTTACCTCTTTCACATCTTCCTCGGTACCAAGATTGATAGTCTCAACCTCCTCCTGATGAGGAGCAATCACTTTTTCCTATTGTCTCAATAACCTGGCCAACTCTTCAGGCAAATCATAGTCTTCATCAACCCCTTCACCTGCTTGATTAATCGGATTGTCGAAGTCATACGAGGTTATAGCAGTGTCGTTGTCGGTGCATTTTGGAAGGCTATCTCTCCAAGGGTTGAGAGTTGTTCATTTTAGTGATTGATTTTATCTTATTTAGAAAAAAATGAATGAAGTTTGTTAAGAAAAACATTGCCATTTATTGTTTTGTGCGAAAATAACAAAAATGAAAAGACAGTGAGCGAAAAGATTGTTTGCAAAAGATGTCCATTGTTCATTAATATCCATTTGCACAAAATACATATATGGCCTTATTACAAAATTAATCCTTACACCTTGGGCAAGATGTAGGACTTGATGCATGCTTAAACAGGAAATTATAATTACTTTGCAGCAGTAACTCTTATAATTTCCTGGGAAGACCAGTTGAGGACTTATTGGCCCGAGACTCTTGGACGAATCCAACATTCCAGTTTGTAGTCGCTTTCAGCCTCGTCTTCCACATTGTTGATAGCATTCGGGGTCAACATTCCCCCACTGATAAACTTGGGAGCTTCAACAGCCTCCTCTTGGACCTGTCGGGATGGTCTGTAACCCAAACCGAACTTGTCTTCCTTGATCTGAACTTGCAGTAGCTTGCCCTAACCTTGGGCATTCCCGTCTTCAACAACCTTCCGAGCTTGTTTGTAAGAAGAAATTGAAGTACCAGACACTTCAGTTGTTGCTTCATTGACATTGAGAGCTTCAAAACCCTGACTCATCGTTTCATGGATCTCCCCATCCATCTCAATGTACTTATAGGTAGCTAGATGAATGACGAAGATGTCCTCCTCTCCACAGATTGGTATAATTTGGCCCTCCCACTCGTATTTTAGCTTCTGGTGAAGGGTCGATGTTATGGTGCCAGCGACATGAATCCAGGTTCGACCCAACAAACAGCTATAGATCCAAACCTTATCTATTTTTGTTTTTATTTATCTCTATATCAACCAAATTCTAATAAAAATATTGTATGAACGTTATAATTCCCTTATTCTGGATATACTAAAATATCAGAACGAAATAATGAGGGGATTTCAAATGATATTAAGGTGGATATTCAACGCCTTTTTTCTAATCTATTTTCTCAATTTAAGCGCACAATTGAAAATGGAAACAGGTAATTGCTATCTGAAGGCAATCGATAAATTTTGGACTTTCTTCTGGTTGAAGGATCTTCTTAAATGGCTCGCTTATTTCCAATTTATGGAAAAAACTCAAGCCCGCTGGTTTTGAGTCCTGGCACTCACATGACAGATTGATTCAAACTTTCCCCGGTTCTCGGAATACTGCAATTCTTTTGTTTGCAGTCGCAGGATTCTATAAATCTTGGCAGTTTGGAGTTACCTTTTTAAGAACGTATTGGGAAACGATGCGTGTGACTTTCAGAACATCGGGCCTTTTGCGGTTACCAGCAGGAAGCGGCACTGTCATTCTTTTTGGAATGGTGCAGCTTCTTCTAAGTTTTGGCGGTTTGTTATTTTTTTCTTGGACTTCCGGTTGTGGTTGGAATTTGATCAATAAAATCGATGGAATCATCTATTTGATTCGATATGAATTCACAGGTTCTCGCGTGATCCAATTTCCAATAACTGAATGTCCATCACATAGAAGGTAGTTTTGAAAATCTATGGGCCAATCACCACAGGCAGCTCGATTTCTCCGAGAACCGATCTCTTAGAACCATCGAAGGCTCTCACAACCAAGTTGCTCAGACAAAGTGCAAGACCATCATATTCCAGCTTAACTAAGGATTTCTTTGGAAGGACATTGAGAGATGACCTAGTGTCAACCAAGACATGAGAAAGTACAACACCTTTACATTCTAAGGTGATATGCAAAGCCTTATTGTGATTATGGCCCTCCATCGTCAGATCAGCATCAGTAAAACCTAGTCCATGACTACTGTTGACATTTGAAATCACCGTCTCTAGCTGATTAACTGTTATCTCCTCAGGCATATAAGCCGCGTGCAATACTTTGAGAAGTGCATTCCAGTGAGCTTCGGAACACATGAGTAGTGACAGAATGGAGATCTTGGAGGGTGTCTGATGGAGATGATCCATAACCTTGTAGTCACTCCTCTTGATAATCCTCATGAATTCGTCTACATCTTGATCAAATGACGTCTTCTGAGTCTCCTTGGCAATTGGTTCTTCAGGCACCACATTCTTGCCTTTAGCTTTGGTAGCAGCTTCTGCTTCAGCATTAACTCTTGGGAACTGTGAGGCAAAGAGACGTGCGCTTCGAGTGAAGCCTCCGCCTCCCCCTACATTATCAATCTGTGGTGTAGAAGTGGAATAATCAATAGTAACATTCTTTCCGTTGCAATATAGATCTGAGCCGTAATGCCAAGGCACGACACTGCTACTATCATATGGAACTGGTCCAGGTACCGTGATGGTAATCAGACTGATTGCTGCGGAAGAAGGAGTTGTGATAATTTGTGGATCATAATAGATTGTGACAGGAGGTCTGATTGCAGGAGATGCAATTGCAGGAAGTTGTTGATGTTGATGTTGATGTTGATGTTGCTGAAAGTTGTTGAAAGAATCCGGGACATGAATGGTTGCTGGATCATAATAAATGGTGACCGTTGAAATGTCTTCATTGATTGTTGCTGTTGTTGTAGTAGACTCCGTTGGAATGATGTTTGCTGATGTTGTAAGAGATACCTCTGAAATGGTGTTTGCTGATGTTGTAGAAGAGATGTTTGTTGGAGTTGTAGGAGTGGGAACTGTTGATGTGATTTGTAGGATGCCTTCTCTGATAAGATTGCTGATACCAATCTTCAGATTTGCACAACCGTTAATAGAAATCTTGCAAGCTTAACAATAGGCCTCACAACCTGGAAACAATTGGCACTTTAATAAATGAGCTTTAACTTCGGCCAGTGGTGTTTGGACGTTTGCAATGTCATCAATTAGAGTAGCTGGTTGATCTTCTCCAATAGCATTGATCCTCGGCCCACCGTGATTCGGTATTGGATTCTTTGTGACATTTGGTGGATGTGCAAAATTCAAAGCTTTGGAATCAACTAAGTCCTGAAATTTCATGTGCAATGCCCTACATTTCTCTATTGTATGGCTAGATGCATTGGAGTGGAAGGCACATCTGGCGTTGACATCATAGTTCCTTGGAAGATTCAAAGGATCAGGTGGAGTCAAATTCCATAATTTGATCAGATTGAGCTTCAATAACTGTGGGAGTAGAGCTGCATAGGGCAGTGGGATGGGATTGATAAACCTGTTGATTTGTGAAGTCCTTTGCTGGAACAGACGTTGTTGTTAGTTTTTGTTATTGTAAGATCTTTGTTGTTGCAGGAAATGTTGTTGCTGTGGGAAGTATGGTTGCTGAGGATACTGTTGTTGAGGTGCTGAAGCATGAACGGTGACTGCGGCCACTGATCTTTGCATGTATTGGGGCCTACCTCTGGCCATATGTACTGAGTTGGTTTCACATGTCCTACGAGGTCCTGAGAAAGGTTTCCTTGCATTGCTGGAGCTAACACCGTTGTCAGATATTTTACCCATCTTCAAAAGGCTTTCAATTCTCTCACCAGCTATAACCACATCAGCAAAAGTGGTAGAAGAGAAAGAAGCAAGCCGATCATTGTAGGTTCCTTGCAATGTGTTCATAAACATATCAGCCATTTCCCTCTCAGACATAGGTGGCTGGACAACAGCAGCAAGTTGTCTCCACCTTTGGGCATATTCCTGAAAACTTTCTCTTGAAGATTGAGACATACCCATTAGGAGGGTCCTATTGGGAGCCATATCCAGGTTGTATTGATATTGGCGTATAATGGCCTCGGCTAAGTCCTTCTAGTTTCTGACAGTAGCCCTTGACAGGTGTGAATACCACTCTCTGGATGCCCCGGTCAAGCTATCTTCAAAGTAGAACATCCACAGCTTCTCATCCATGGTGTAAGCTTTCAATCTTACCAGAAAAGATTGAAGGTGGGTACGAGGATATGAGGTACCGTTATACTTATCGAAGCATGGAGGCTTAAACTTGTGGGGAATCCTGACTCCTTCCACTAAACCCATATCCATCACATCAAATCCCAAAGAGTTTTGGGATTCCAAGGATCTCAGCTTCTCAGATATTTCATCCAGACGACGATCATAAACCTCATCAGCCCCAACACCTAACACTGTAAACTGCTCGTCCTGAGGATTTTCCTGTAGAACACGATCTCCAGTGTTTCTATGGGTATTTCCAATAACATTGACTTCATGGTTGATGTGGGGCCCAAACTATGGTGGATTTGTTTGCGGCTGATCGTGCGCGTTGTTACTCGTACCTCCAGTGCCTGCATGGTTCTCGTCTGGAGTTTGCCGCTCGACTAACTCCCTTAATCTTTCCTGGGTCTATGCCAGCACTGTCATCACAGCCATGAATTGGTTCATATGAGTCCTCACTTCTGTCCTCACATCAGTCATCTGAGTCCTCACATCTGTCAGTTCTTGCTGAAGTTGATCCATCTGTAAGCTCGGAAGGTTGTTTCTGGTGGGATATCGGTGGATGCGGTTGATGGGAAAGACTTTCCTACGAGCAATATTTCCTGAAACAACAACAAAGTGAGAAAACAACAACAAAACATCTACAAAATATAGAACGAGGTTAGCATGCAATGCAGTATATCTATTTGTCTTTCGAGGGCATCCGGTTTGGTTCTAGGTTTTGACCTTCCAGACCCCTTGGAGTGATGAAGATGTTGAAGTAATCAAAGCCCATAAGAAAATCCCAGTAATACATAAACCATACATTATAAATTTCAAAATACATAGTTTATGATTACAACAAGTTCCCATGGTGGGTCAGAATACAATCAAGTCAAGAATACAAACAAAATCACCATGGAGAATTAAAGTAAAACCAAAATAAAATACAAGTAAAAGAGAGATCAAACATCCAGCCCAAAGTCATCCTCCTCGACTTCCTTCAGGAGAGCATCAGTCACTGGTCTAACTGGATGCTCTGTGATGGTCTTGATGAGAAGGTTTCTGGTTGCAATGGCACTGGTCATCTTCTGGTACTTGTCTTTTTCTTTTGATCTCTTCAAACTCACCCGGAGTTTCAGCTCAGAGATTTCCTTATGTGCTGCTAAAAGGGCTTCCTGACTCTTTTTCTCATTGGCTTCTAGCTGCTCTATCTTAGCCCGTGTCTTCTGATCTTCTTGCAAACGAGCTTCAGTTATTCTGATCCATCTAGCTTGACTCTTTTCCAGATAGTTCTTAGCTCCGGCTTTCTGAATCTTGGCTTCTTTGCAAGCATTCTTCAATACCAACTCCCCTGCTCGAGCTTTTCTGATGAAGTCCTCTGTCTTTTCTATCTTGGTCACATGCTCGATACAGAGCCTCTTTAACCTCTCAATGTCCAGACGACCATCATTCCTTTCCCAAAGGGTCTTCTTCAGAGCTTCAGCAAGCTGGGCATTCCTCTCTTTCAGCTTCTCAAATTCCTCCAGACTCACTGTGGCTACAGGCTCTACTGCTGATGGCCCTGGCACATCCTCCAAGGTGAATGGCATGCGAGTGATCTGTCCTCTGATGCGCGACCATTCAATGTACTCAGCTGAAGCTATGTTGTTGCATTTACCCAGAATAGCAGTCCCTTTTGTCTGTATGTGGTCCCAAGCCCAGGCTGCTTGTCGGGCAATGGCATGATTATTCTGAACAACACAATAAAGAAAATCTGCTAAGTCCTGCTCCTTTGGTGGATGTACCAAGGCATACCCTAACTGTCGTTTGAAAAGAAAAGGATTATAATTGATGCAACCCTTCACTCCAATAAGAGGTACATTAGGATATTGTCCACAACTTGTAATTTTGTCCCTGCATTTGGTGTTCTGAGTACACCACCTGATGTCTTTTGAAGTGAGGGAAATCATCCTCTTAGCCCATCTCCTTGACTGATGTGGATTCAAGAAAGCTTCTATCTTCGACATATGTCTTATCAACCAACTGTAGAAGAGAGGTGCATAACATCTGACCAGTCTTCCCCTCTGCTTCTCATTCCTCTGATGAACTGAGTAGTAGAAATCCCCTAGCAAGGTAGGAACTGGATTCTTGAGCATGAAGATATGGATAGCATTCTTTCTTACAAACTTAGGCTCGTCTGCAAACAAGATGATACCATATAAACTAAGAGCTAGGAGAGCACAAACAATTTCCCACTTCCTTGTTGCAGCATGACTGGTAGCCTGAGTGATTAAGAAGTCCAGATGAAGGCATGGGATTCCAGCCTTGGTGGTCATATGCTGATCAATGATGGTGGCTTCCAAATGTAAGGCTTTGGCTATGTCTTCATTCTTAGGAGCACCCAACAACATAGAATACTCTTCCAACAGAGGGCCTATCTGAAAATCCGGGAAAATGAAACAACAGAGAGGAGGGTCATAGAACTGAAGACAGGTGTGAATCATGCTCCTCTGTGATGCATCCAAGTCCATGATCATGTCTAGGATACCACCATAATGTTCTCTAAATAAGGGGACATGATCAGGAGTGATAAGGGTCTGAATCTGCATGATGCCTGCTAGAGGGTACTAAAAGAAATGATATGTGATGTTGCTCTTCCTGGTTGAATCCATACTGAAGATATGTTGATGAAGATAACTGGAGAAGATAACCAAAGCAGATAGCTGAAAAGGATGGCTGAAACAGATATATGAGCAGAAGAATGGTCAAAACCAAACCAAAGAAGATGTGGATACCTTGTAAAAACAAATAGACAAAATGTTAAATGATGTAGTATAATGTATGCTTATGATATGTAAGGGTTTGTGATCGGGTTCTGGATTGTCAGTTGCTTTGATAAGGTCCATAAGTGTTCAGAATTCCGGATGAAGGTTTGAGAACCAGTAACCAGGCGGGGGACTCAAATAAAGAGTCACTTGTCCAGGGTTTCATAAGAATCAGTCCATAATCAGTATAACCTTAACAAATTTCCAGTAACAGGGTATGTTGAGGCCAAGGGTTCCTGCAAACCTGTAAACAACCCCACCCACTCACAGGTATTGTTCTAGAACAAGGATCCTCAGGTTCGGATCTATTATGAGAAGTGTAAACACTTCTAACCTGAAGGTACAATGTTTACCCTAATCATAAAGGGTCCTCCTCTAATTCACCTCAGATGCTGAAGGTCATCTAAAAGGTCATCCAGACTTAGCAGGCTTCCCAGATAGCCCTAGCACTACAGGAGATCTATAGCACAGAGTTCTCAAGAAGAAAACCATGTATGAACCGTGTTTTCATATTCCCGCACCAGACCGAAATGGAATGGGAAAGAATATGAAGCCACTCTAATCCTATGTCTGTCACTCAGGCCTTTGTGTTGGACCTTTCTCACTGGAATACCCCTCCCACCAAAGCAAACCAGCACAGATGATATGATAATAAAATGAAATGCATAAAGCGGTAAATGAAAGTGATAAAGTAAATGCAGTAAATAAAGCTGTACAGAAATAAATAAATAAAGCAAAAACAAAAACACAAGTAGCACATAACACCCCCAGTAAACACAAACAAACAAGAGCTAGGAGAAACCCACAAGAGAACCAGAAGCCCTGGTTGAAAAGATCCCCAGTAGAGTCTCCAAGCTGTCGCTCCCCGGACTCTCGTCCCGGTGCAGACTCGGACGGTCAGTGATGTTGGAGGTTGAGGTTGAATAGAGTCACCAGCTAGGCATTTTTATCCCGAAGGAAAGGTAATGCTGCATAAACCTGGAAGGGTATGGATAAGACGGTTGCAAACAAAAGAAACTGAGAAAGGGGGTTGGTTACGACCTGAGAAGGTATTAGCACCCAGATCGTCCGTCGTACTCGACGAGATCCATGCTTACTTGATTGTGTTTAAAAGAGGGATAGTATATGTGCTAAACTGTGTATAACAAGTTAGGGAGAAAAGGATGTACAAAGTGTCAGTGAAAAAAGAGAGCGAGTACTCAAAGCTGAGGCTAAGAAAAGAAAGATGGAAAGAGGAGAGGGGGAGACAAAGAGACTTTTGTTCGATAACCGTTAAGTTATGCCTACGTATCCTCTCATGCAATGAGGAAGTCAGAACACTGTAGTTCGACTCAAAGAGACTGGGATGATTTTGTTGTGAACTGCTTGCTTGTCTATGCTCAAGTGTGTGAATCGTCTGACTCAAGTGCTAACTGTCTTGCATTATACGGAAGAAGCGAGTTCTCGTTTTCAGAGTGAGTGTGATGAGAAAAGAATCCCGGAGGAGACGTTTATTGTTTGTTTTTGTGTTTTCAGTTTTTTTATATTGTTTTTGGTGTTTTGCATAGGATAATGAGCTTAAGCCTAAATCAAGGGTTGTAAACACATTATATCACCCTTGATTAGGGATAATGGGCATACTTAGGCATGAGATAAGCATCTCAACTTAATTACCATGATAATATAGGATTAAGATCATTAACCTACTTGGTAATTATTAAGTGTTTTTTGGATTTTTGTTCAGTGTTAAGTAATGAATTTAATCTCCAATCAAGGATTAGTGAACTCATTACACCATCCTAAGAGAAGGATGATAAATGTGAACACTTAAGCTGAGGAAGACTCCTCAACTTAATCCATGGTTAGGGATTAAATTCATTATATAACAAGCCTTTATTAAAGTGGATTTTAATTAAAGAGAGAGATTAAAAAGTGAATTTTATGTTTGTAAGACTAGCTTGAGAGGGACTTGTCCATTAAACACTAGGGTTAGTCCCTCTTAACCATGAGGAAGAGATGTAACCCTAATATAAGGCCCAAGTTACAAGCTTAAGTCTTAATAGTTATTAGGTGTTTTGATTAAGAGGTGTAAATAAATTAAAGGTTTAACACTAAGGATTAAATTTATACACTCCATCCTAAGATAAGGATGCATGCATAACCCTAATTCAAAGTCCTAAAGCTTTAAGTGTTTAGCCTCTGATTATGAGATGAGAAGAGAGACTCAAGGAGACTCAAAGGTAAAATACTAAGGGAGAATATATACAACCCTAAAATTATCATGCTTGGTTGTTCCTATGGTTTGTGAGGCATAAGAGAAGATCTTCAGGAGGCCACCAAGGAAGAGAAGCAGATGAAAAAGAGAAGAGAAAGGAGAATAGGTTACTTACTTCCTGAAGAAGATAAGTAACCTAAAAGAAAGAAATAGGAGTAGAGAGCACAAGTGAAACAAGTTCACTTCAAAGAAAGTAAATAATGCATATGAAGAGATGAGAAGAGGTGGGATGTGAAGGCAAATCCACATCCCAAACAACTTACCATAAGCCCCTGAAATGTTAGTGTTAATGCATAAGATGCAAAGCAAAAGGAAATAAAACAAATGAAGGTTCAAAGACCAAAACCATAAGTGATCAAACAATGCAAATGTGTTATGAAATGATGTAAAGACATGTGAGATGCTTATGAATGTTCATACAAGAGATGAGATGCAAAGGAAGCATGAAAGAAGCTTGAAAACACATGGATGAACATGGAATGTGATGAATGCAAAGCATACCAAATGAATGAAGAAATGATCAAGCAATGTTATAACATGTCTTAAGATGTCTAAGATTGCATACAAATGAATGAAATGCTATGGCAAGTTCATATGATAATGATATGCAAAGAGGAATGCAAATGAACATGCGAAATTAGGGTTTTATGAATGTATGAGACGCACATGACCAAAACAGAAGCATATATCATGATAAAATTTTTAAAATGAACTCAAACAAACCCTAAACACACACAATAACACTCCCCAAAGGTGGAGGTCAGAAGCTAAACCTAGAGAAAGTTATGGATTTTCTAAGTTAGCTAGGGTTTTTGGGTGGTTCTAAAGGGAAAATGCAAAACAATTTGAAAATGCAATGCAAAATTATGAATTAAATAACCTAGATACTAGATGCAATATGTGAAAGAATTCAAGAAAAACCAAGTTCAAACTCTTCATGGTTGATCAGAAATGATTTTTTCAAGTTAGGGTTAGAAAAATGGAATTTTATGAACCTTAATTCAAAGTAAATTATGTAAACATGATCAAACCTAAAATTAAATTTGTGTGGTGAGTTTGTAAATTGTTCTAAATGCCTAAGAATGCTTCATGAATTTTTTGGTGATTTTTAGATACCTAAATGTATTTTTAATTAATTAAAATCAATTAATTAAATAAAACATTTAAATGATTTAAAAATACTTTTTTAATGCAAAAATTAAAAATAAAAATGTTTTTGAGTTTATAAAAATATTTGAAGTGAAAATGCAGAAAATGAGATTTTTAAACATATTTTTGCTATTTTTAATAAATATATGAAAGAAAATGTAATGAAAATAAAATAAAAATGAAAATATGCAAAATCAAGGGCTCAGATTTGAAGTTGGGATTTTGGCGCGTGAATGGGTGGTCAGGATTGTTTCTGATTTAATTAATTTAATTAAACCTAATTAAAACTAATTAAAAATGATTAGGGCTAATGAACTAATCTGATCCGTCCAATGCTTAATCTAAACACGCATCCAATGATCCACATTTAAACTGACACTTAAACCCTAATTAAAACCCTAATCCCCTCAGGCGACCGGAACAGTGCTCTGGTCGTCTTCTCCGGCCAACCCCAAAACCTAACTTCTTCCCTGGGCAAAATCAAGACCTCTATCCTGCCCAGAAACATCCCTCTACTCACACGAAACTCAAATCAATCAACAAACATCATTTATGCTTCACAATCATGGAGAATCGAAGAAAAATAAAAATCTGGACAAACTTTCAGAAGCTCATGAAAAGGTCATTTCTCCACCATTTTCAATTTTAAAGACACCATGATGAACCCCATAACATGTATTTTCATCTTGTAACAAGAAAATAAG
Organism: Lathyrus aphaca; assembly: GCA_963966055.1. Lineage (NCBI taxonomy): Eukaryota > Viridiplantae > Streptophyta > Magnoliopsida > Fabales > Fabaceae > Lathyrus > Lathyrus aphaca. The sequence continues at coordinate 399,376,379 of OZ014519.1, read as the reverse complement.
GTTTTGAGAGAAAATGTTCTTGAGGTTACCTGAACTGGAAATCTTCGATTGTGGACTTTCAGAGCCTCTCTCTTGTTTAAAATGCCTCCTCTGGTCCCTCTGGTGCTAATGGAATGATTGGAAGGAGTTTACAATGGCTATTTTATGAGTTTTGGTTCTGGTGTAACAGAAATGGTGCTTTTGGTTTATGATGTTTCAGGCCATTTTGAGGTGGGGGTTTGATCCTTAGGTCAAGTGGAGATGATTGATGAAAGAATTAGTGAGTTTTGTTGGCTGAAGAGGGAGATTCGAAGAGATGAAGGTTTATGGAAATTTTTGGGATTCTGAGTGTATGGATGTTTCAGGCTCCAATGTTGTATGAAATGAGTTGCTTGATGTTTGCATAAGAGGTTGTGATTGGTAAGAAAGTTGTTGTGGCATAGTGTGATTGGTATGGTCTCATTTGCAAAAAAGTCAAAGTTTAGCAACAATGAGTATGGCACGGGTCAGAAGAGATCTTATGGCTTGTCCTGCCTCAACTAGCATTGTGGAGAGCCATTGGATTGAGTTTGAGGATCTGCAGCACTTGGATCAAGAGTTATCATATGTTTTGCAATTTTCCCTCTTTGGATTTTCTTGAAGTGCAAGGCATGAAAACTTGTGATTCTTGGCACAATTCTGATCAAGGAAAGTCATGTGATGTTTTTATGATGCTAGAGGTCAAATAGAGGTCACAAGAGTGCTTAAAACTTGGTTTTGCAAAAATCCTTCTTTGGCACATACTTGAAAATTACAAGATTTTTCCCAACTTTGAAACACCATATCTTGAGTTTTAGGATGAATCAAGAGGAGTTCTTGTACTTTTTAAAAATGGGAAGATCCAATCTACAACTTTCATGTTTGAAGATTTTTCATTTGAAGCCTTTTTTGATCAAAAACGAGGAGGTTGAAAATCTTTCCCAAAATGGAAAGTTTTCATTACAAGTCATGTCCAAAAATGGAAAGTTTGCAAATGACTTGAAATTATTCAATCTTGTGAACTTCTAACCACTTCAAAGATAAAATAAAGATCATAGAACCTCAAAATGATGAAGATGACCCTTTGGTACCCTTGATGGTGGCCTCAGATGCCCTGATTCTGACTTTTCTTGTACAACAAGTTACCAGTTGATCAGATGGCTTCCACAAAGAATTTCTTCATCAAATTTGGTAGAATGCTCCTTATAACATATTAAGACCAATGGAATCAAGAATGACCAAATAATTTGAGATTTGGGGAGCATAAGATGATCATAGAACACTCATGGACCCTCTTGACAAGCTTCAAGTCCTTTGAGATGGCTCAAATCACTTCTTTGGATTCTCCTGATCACAAACCCTAATTGTGCAGCTTATGCAGATGAAACAAATGTGCAACGTGAGATGATATTTTTAGTAAATGCAATATGAAAGATCATAAGCCATGGTGTGAGAAAAAGAGAGGGCAAATTTGGGATGTTTACATACACAAACCAGGCAGTTCCTGAAAATGGCAGACAGAAAAAACAACATGCATGGAAGCAGGTAAGATTGTCAACTTCAGTGTGATTCTTATAATTTTTTTTCATGGAGGTTGTATCTCACTGACCTTCGATTTTATGTGTAGGTCAAGTAGTGGGTTTGCGGAAAAGAAGGAGGAGATGAATGCGGTCATTCAAAGGATGATTGATGAAGTTTTAGAAAGCAAGGATGAAGCAGAAAAAAGAAAGGGATGCATGAAGGATGTAGATGTTGTGGACTTGACCTTGGAGGAAGATGCAAAGGCAGTGGAAAAAGCCAAGGTTTCAGATAGGTAATTTTGATTTTCTTTAGCCTTCTTGATGTATTTTTTGGATAACACGATAAATAAGAGTATGTTAATTTGAATGTTGTGCAGGAAAATGGAAGATGCGGGGAAGTCCGTTGAATCATCGAAGACACGAGAAGAAATTCGCGTGAGACATGCAAGGTATATAAATACTTCTTATTTAGTTGTATGTGTGTTTTTTGGTGTTTCTGGCGAACAATTTATGGTTAACTAAATCTCTTAGAAAAGGGTGACTGACAGGACGAACCAAACAAGTCCTAGGACGTCGCGTGCTAAGAATCAAATGAAAGATAATCTAAACGTGGTGTTTATATATTTTTGTCGAAATGTTCTAGAGTAAACTAATTGTTGTTATTTATATTGAAGTCGAAGGTGTTTATATATTTGAATCTACTAATGCATTTGAAGACTTTAATGAAAGAAAACTAATGTTTAACATGAAGATAAAGAATTGCTTTAATGTAAACTGACTGAAATATATACATTGTTGGAAACGTGAATGGAAAATAAAGAACAAACAAAGGACAAATATTTAAAGAAGAAACTTAAATTTTTAATAACTTGAAATAAAATTGGTGTTGATACGTACATTTCCAATAATGATCTCTCTTTTCTCTTTACAAACGAGTACTTGAGTAAATTTACAGGAATTTGTACAATTTATTTCACACACCTTTCACAAAGCAAAACTATCCTATTTATATACAAATATCATAACCGTCGAACAACGGTCAAATCCTAAACGAATGCCACTTGGCATTGTGCATGCTAATGTCTTCTGAAAGTCTTCCACTTCCCTTTTTACCAAACGAAATAGTTATTCGCACAAAAACTGCTCTTCGACAGATGAAACAATGTGTCTCTTTGTGACATCAAGTTGATTTAGAATTCAAATACAAAAATCCTTCTATCATATTTTCCTTTTTCGAAGCCCTTCATTGTCGAAATAGCAACAAAACTTTATCCGTAGTGATGTGAAGAACTTCCAGCCAGCAATCCAACGTCTCTTTCGACAAACCCCTTTCGACTTATAAAACAAATCATCACAAACATTCTCGAGATTCTGGACATGTTTGGAAGAAAGAGTGGTCAATTCATCAAAAGACCTTTATAAAAGCTATTAAAACTTTTATGCACCAAACTCCTACTGTCGAAAATCCTATGCATACAAAGTGCCCCCAGCAAAGGTGTTTCGACTAACTTTCTGGAGAAAGCAACTTTGCTGCCAAATTATACTTCGACTCCATGTTTTTTGCATTAAATGCGTTGATTCCCAAAAATCTTACTTTGTCAAATCAAATCAAGTAATCATTAGATTTTCTCAACCTATCAACTTCAAACCACGTTCCCAGACATGATCTCCATGACTCTATGAACTAGGTCCACTGTACCCTTTTTAACTTCCACGCCCTTTTTAATATCCAATGGTACGTAGACACTTACCCTAAACAACTTGAAGAACCAAACGTCCTTCTTCATTTCTTCAGTATAAATAATCCATTTTCTCTCTTATAAACTTTTTACGCTCTAGACTTCAAATTTTCAAAGTTCTTCCTCTCTCAAACCCAGATCTTCATCTTTCCTCAAGCTCCTTCAAAGTCAACAATGGCGACCTCAAGCTCTCAAAAAGACAAGAAAAACACATAAGATCTCCCTCCTGCATACAGAATCCTTGGCCCAAAGGTGGTGGATAACCAACAATACATCCTAGAGCCTCCGAATCAAAGAGAAAAAAAGAGCATTTACTATTCTAAGGTACTCATTCCCATTCTTGTTTCTGGTAAACATCATGCTATGTTAGGTCCCCTCCCTAACCCAAATACTGATCAAACTCGTCTCACAGATTTCTTCCCCACTTATACACATTCAAAACCCATAGGAGTGGGGAAGATAAAACCATCTAGTGACAAATCCCTAGAAACAAAAACTGAAACTGAAACCCTAGACTTAACTTATTTAAATCAAACTAGGATTTTTAGAAGTTGCCCTTGGTCGAAAGACCCATCTGAATACTTAGACTGGGTAGAAAAGGTCGAAGCAGTCAATGGTAAGATTTGGAAGAAAATAGGCATTTATGACCTAATTCAACTGTCGAAAGAGGGCCCAAACTATTTCCCTACCATGATTCTTGCTTCCCTTTATTTTTGGGATAATACTTATAATACCTTCCACCTTCCTTGCGGAATGGTAACACCCACTCTTTTCGACCTAGCTGCTATAGTAGGTCTTAGCCCACTAGGCATGGATTTTGACCCAACTGTATTAGATAAAAACACCATAGCTTTTGACATCTGCTTTGCCTCATACTCCCCCTTCATTGCTCATTACCACAACAAAGACTCCCCTGATGTGTGAGACACATAACACATAGCCTTTTTTACTCTTTGGTTATCAAGATTCATGTTTTGCTCAAGATCCCTCCAGGTAGCCAAAAAATACATCACTATAGCTAATCAACTTCATGCTGGTAGAAACCTTCGACTGAGCGAAATGATTTTGGCTAGCCTCTATGAATCCATGAGTGAGGGAGTCGAAAACCTGAAACAAATCAAGGATAAGGGCAAACTCATCCTGGAAGGTCCCTTTTGGCTCCTTCAACTGTGGCTCAATGCCACCTTTGAATCCAGAATCCTCGACAAAGGCGTGGTGGATGAAGAGTACGTCAAGGATAGGCACGTTGAATGGGTAAGGTTGGCTCAACTAACTCCTTCTGAAGAAGGGCAAAGCCTTCGACGTTCTTTCACCAATTACATCAATATGTTCGCCAAAAGCCACAATTTTACTGCGAACATGGCCCCCTTTGCCAATAGGACTGTAGGGCCCAAATGGTTTACCAGACAGCTCCCTGTCGAACACAAAAAGGACGAAGACAATTTCTTGGCTATTTGGAAAATGCTGCTGACGCCAAGATTCCTACCGTCTTACCCATCCATGAGTAACTCTAAGGTAGCCTTGCTAGTCTATCAACCAAACTTAGTTGCTCGACATTTTGGGTTGGTACAGCTGAAGCCTAGGTTGATTTATCCCAAAAAAGGAGCTATTCTCTTTTAAAATTCGTTTCTTACTGCGGCGAAAAGTATGGAGATTATGGAGAAATTGAACGACGCCGCTCTGGAGGTTCGACCGGTGATCTTCCGACCCATCTTCTTCTGCACTCAAGAATTCGACATCTGGTGGAAGGAGTACTATCTTACAAGATTTTATGACGTAGCTACCTTCAACTAACTTTTGACAAACGCTTTTGCTTTTGTGCAGGACAGAACGAAAAAAGGTACTGATCAACATGTTATGGAAATTCAAAAATTCCAAAAATATTTTGAAACAACATACAGGCTAGATGATCTTAGGCGAACCATAGGTGAAGCAGCTGTGACTCTAAAGCATAAGTTCACTGAAAAGATGGGGAAACTGGTAATACCCTTGTATATTTCACCAGAGGCGCGTTACAAATTTGCGTATTCCAGTTATCCACCAAAGTTTCCCCCTCTTCCATCTGCTGATTTTGGTGTGGCTCTCAGCCCCCATTTCCCAGATTGGTTCGTATGTGAGGAAGATTTAAAACTGCTTAAAGAGTCACGAAAAAAGCTAGCCGAACGTGTGGTTCCGACCAAATATCATCTGGACGATTATCCTGGGCACCTTCATATTGGAATAGAACACGTGCACGTGGAATCTACTATTCTTGAAGGTGTTTTCACCATTTGAATTTGTTGTGTTTAATTCCTTATTTTTTATTCCTTTCTTCTTAACAATTCTTTCTTTCCAGCTACCAAAATTCCAAACAAGAAGGCATCTGTCGAAGACTAACTTGTCAAGCCTGCTAAGAAAACTTCTTCGACGGTGAAAAAGGTTTCATTTTATTTATTTATTTAAAGGACTTGTCTTAATTATGAAATTACCTTGGCCTTTGACTTATTGAAATCTTGTTATTTCTCAGGTGAGTCGAAAACCCCTACTCCTCAGAAAAGGAAGAAATAAATAGTGAAGGAAGTTTCTGAAGATTCTGGTGACGAATCCCCAGATCAACAACCTCTGAAAAGGAAGAAATCCAACAACATAAGAACAATTGCTTCCGAAAGGTCACTTGTCACATCGAAGAAAACTCCTCCCATCAGTCCAATAGTTAAACTCGCACGGGACGCAGAAAGTGGAAACTCCATTTTTCATACTGAGATTCCTCAGGTAATTATTTTTGACTGACTTTTGAATTGACCTTCGTATGCTTATTGTTTCTCATTCTTTTTTTTCTTTATTCAGGTTGAAATCAACCTTGGTGAACCTTCCCATGGTGTCGGTGAGACGAATGTGGAGAAACAAATCCAAGAGAAAGAAATTTCAAAGGGCGATGTATTTGAACCCCAGACTTGCTATGCATTCGACACCATAATGGATAAGCATTCTACGGATAACTCTCTTGATGACCCAAAATCTAAAGTCAATGAAGATCACCCTGCCGAAGCTAGTAAAGGCGAAAAAACTAATGTCGAATCTATGACTCTGGAAAAGGAGAAGTCAACCAACGCAACAGACGCTAAGGAGGAGAAACTTAAAGCCAAAGCTGCAGCAGAACAAGACCCGTCGAAACCAGGCACTGGACCCAGTGTTCAGACCCTTCCTGATTCCAATCCGAACAAGTCTCTATCTTCAGGTTCGACTGCCTTTACTCATGAGGAACTTGAGAGCCTGAAGGTACGGAAGCCTTTGGACTATCTGAAGGACATGATCAACCAACATTACAATTTCCAAGATTCTTCCAACAGTTCGTCAACCTCTGGAACCACTTATGAAGTGAAGACCCTTAGTGCTCTTATGGGTGAAATCAAAAGCAAAATGCTTGGTGTTGATCTGTTCAGACTTCTGGAGGAGGACCCTACTCAGCAATGTGAACTGAAGAAACTCCTCAAGCAAGTGAACGTTTTGGAAGCCAGCACTGACGAAACTCGTCTGGTGCTGGATCTTGCTCAGATCATTGATGTAACCTGTGCAGATCTCAATCATCGAAGTGAGTACATCAAACTGATTTCCAACAAAACAAACACTCAAAACGCTGAGTGGGATGCTGCAGCAGCTTCGACGGACAAGGTTTCTGAGCTGTCAAAACTCTCTGACACTTACTCTCAACAAGTGTCTGAATGTAAAAAGAATATTCAAGACTTTGAGAGACAGATAGCCGAACTTCAAACCAAAATTGCTCAAGAGCAAAAACGTATGGCAGAACTTGAACAACCCAATGTTGTAGAAATTGAAGAGGAAATAAAGGTGGTAATTCATCATGCAGACAGAGCCCAAGATTTAGGCAAAGAAATCGAAGAAATCTCTCTCAACAAAAGTCTGTGTGAATGTCAAATTGTTGTTCAAAAGAAGAAGTTCATGGAACATAAAGAGTCTTTTCTCTAGGAATTTGTAATAGGGTGGGGGCGGTGTATGTGTTGTTTTTCTTAGTTCCTTTATTAACTTTTTGAAAGCAAATTTTGTAATGACTTTACCGCCCACTATTTGGCGAAGTAATTAATATAATCATTCCTCCTTTATCTTTACTTCTTGCAGAATTGGTTTATATTTCTTTAAGTACTTGCCATTTATTTTAATTATTCTCTCATCTTTGCCTATTTCTTCAATTTCGTAAGCGCCATTTGAGAAAACACTTACAACTTTAAAAGGTCCTTCCCACTTGGGGGACCATTTCCCTATCACTCTATATTTTCGATCCATGGGAAGTATTACCTTCCAGACTAAATCACCCTCAAGAAATATTTTCGACTTCACTTTCTTATTATAAGATTTCTCAACTCTTTCCTTCTGTCTTTTAATCAAATCCAACTTACGTAACCTTTCTTCATCTAAGTCTACTAGTTCATCCATCATCATACTCCAATATACATCTGAAGGAATTTCATGATGTCTTGGGATGCGTATGGATTGTAAATAGATTTCGACTGGAAGCACTGCCTCATGCCCGTATGTTAATCTAAATGGGGTCGAGTTAGTAGCTTCTTTAGGTGACGCTCGACATGCCCACAAAATTTGATCTAAGGTTTTGTGCCAATTTCTAGGCTTCTTACCTACATGTTTTTTGATCAAATTTATTATTACCTTATTTGCTGCTTCAACTTGTCCATTAGCTTGGGCATAATAGGACGTAGATGTTAATAACTTAAAACCCATTTCATTTGCAAAAGCTTGCATATTTTTACTAGTAAACACAGACCCCTGGTCAGTGGTTATTATTTCTGGTATCCCAAACCTATAGATTATGTATTTTTGGATAAATTCTATAACTACTTCTTGATCCACATTAGTTAGCGGTATGGCTTCGATCCATTTATTAAAGTAATCCACTCCTACTTAAATATACCTTTTCCCTTTTAATGAAGCAGGTCGAATTTCTCCAATTAGATCCAAAGCTCATCCTCTGAATGGCCAAAGTTTTATGATCGAATGTAGTTCGCTTGCAGGAACATGTGGTATTCCTGCATGGACTTGGCACTCTTGGTAACCCTTTGCGAATTCGACACAGTCTTTGAGCATAGTTGGCCAATATTAACCCTGCCTAAATAGTAGCCATTTCATCTTATGCCCTTCTTGGTGCGCACCACATGTGCCACTATGTACACTTGACAGTGCAATATACACCTCTTCTTCACCTAAGCACTTTAGTAAGACTCATTCTGCAGTCTTTTTAAATAATTCATTCCCAAAGAGTACGTAGCTCAATGCTCTATATCTTATTTTTCTTTCTACGCTTTTGTTCGGGTCTTGTAGATAACTTCTTATAGGTTTTCTCCAGTCATCCGTGTCTGAATTATCTATATTAAAAATTTCGAAGTTTTTGTCATCCCTATAGCCAAGTTTCATTGATTCTAAATCTGATGGGGATAATTTGGTCGATACAACCCTTCCCCTTACTTCAATAGCTTTCTCCAAATTTTCTCTTGATACCCTGCAACCTTATGCAATCTGAGCCAAATCCTTGGCCTCTTGATTTTTATTTCTAGGGATATGTTTAAGGGTCACAATGTCGAATTTGTTTAGGAGCCTGTTGGCTATGACGAAGTACATGATCAGATTTTCTTTAACACATTTGTACTCTTTGGTTAGTTATTTTATTACTAGTTATGAGTCGCCCATTATTTCGACTCGAGTTGCCCCCAATTCCAACAAGGTTTCAAGTCCAGCAATTAAAGCTTCATACTCAGCTTCATTGTTTGAACAAGGTCAAAGGGTATTTGACCCTATACTTGAATTTTGTTGGAATTTTATCAGGAGAAATAATCAATATACCTATACATGCACCATTCTTGTGGCTGGAACCGTCGAAATACAATTTCCAAGGCTGTAATTCGACGTACTTTATTTCACTATCGTCTATGGAATGGTCGACTATGAAATCAGCCACCACATGCCCTTTTACAACTTTTAAAGGCAGGTATCTTAAGGAGTATTCGGTTAATGCTAAAGCCCATTTCCCAATTCGACTATGTAAAATAGATTTAGAAAGCATATATTTTATTACGTCGAAATGAGATGATACAAATACATCAACTGGTTTTATATAGTGTTTTAATTTTGTACAAGAGAAATAAACACAAAGACATAACTTTTCTACTACACTATATCTAGTTTCAGCGTCGTTTAATACTCTGTTGAAATAATAGATGGCTCTTTCGACGCCATTTTCATCTTCCTGACTAAGCATGCTTTCAAGGGTTTTGTCGGATGCTGAGATATATAACCTCATGCTTCTTCGTCTATTGGGTGACGTCAAGACTGGAGGGCTTGCCAGCTATCCTTTTATCTTGTCAAAAGCTTCTTGTTGTTCTTGCCCCCATGTGAAATCTTCTTTTTTGAGTCTAAGCAAGGGGGAGAAAGCTTGCGTTTTCCCACTGAGGTTAGAAATAAATCTTCTAAGGAAATTAATCTTCCCCAGCAGTGACTGCAGTTCTTTCTTTGTCGAAGGAGCTTTCGCCTCCACTATTGCTTTAGCTTTATTAGCGTTTATTTCGATTCCCTTTTTGTAGACCACAAAACCTAGGAAATCTCCAGCCTGCACACCAAACTCACATTTAAGGGGGTTCATCTTTAAACCATGTTTTCTCATCCTCTCAAAGGATTGTCGAAGATGGTTTAAATGATGCGTTTTTGAAACAGACTTTATTAAAATATCGTCAATGTATACTTACATGAATGTTTCAATAAAATCATGAAATATGGAATTCATAGCCCTTTGGTATGTAGCCCCAGCGTTTTTCAAACCAAAGGGCATAACTACCCATTCGTACGTCCCTATTGCTCTGGGACACCGAAAGTCTGTTTTTGCAACATCTTCCTCTGCAATGAAGATTTGATTGTAGCCAGAATATCCATCTAGCATACTTAGGTACTCGTTCCCTGCTGCAGAGTCTACTAGCATTTCTGCTACTGGCATAGGATATTCATCCTTTGGGGTGGAAGAATTTAAGTCTCGAAAATCAATGCACACCCTCAAAGAGCCATTTTTCTTTATTACGGGTATAATATTTGCAATCCATTCGACATACCTGGTCGGACGAATGAATTTACACTTGAGAAGTCTTTCGACCTCCTCTTTTATCTTTGACAAAACCTCTGGTGCGAAACACCTTGGAGCTTGCTTCACAGGCTTCTTTCCTTCAATTATAGGAAGTTTCAGTTCGACCAAACTCCTGTCAAGCCTTGGCATTTCGTCATAGTCCCATGCGAAGCAGTCCTTGAATTCTTTCAACAACTGAACTAATTCGATTCTGAAATGGGGGTCCATAGCTGCACCTATATAGGTTGGCCTTCTCTCTGCCCCCAGTCCTAGATTGATTTCTTCTAGAGGATCTTGTGCCACCATCCTCATGTTAGTTGAAGTTGGGTCTTTTTCGAATCCCAATGGTTCGTCGTCGTAGATGGCATCCAACTTGTGATTCTGGCATTCGCATGTCTGCTCATCTTTATTTTCCTCATCTATGCCTTGGTGAGGGCATGCTGGATGTGAAATTTCTTCCTTGGCTTCGATAGCCATATACTTTGCTTCTGCTTCAAGAGCTGCTTTTAGTTTATTTTCGGCCATATAGGCCGTTAATCTCGTTAGTGTTGTAACTTCACTCATAGTTTCCGTTGAATTCACTATCCCAACCAGTTGGTTCTATGTCAGTAGTTCCCCAAACATGGCTTGGTTCGCCAATTACCTCTTTGTCCCATTGGAATCCATGTGTCGGATGTAAGTACATAGAGCAATAGGTGTTGTCCGACGCTGTTAGGTCGAAGTCAGCTGGGTTGCGAGGAGCTATGTGGGCCAAGTTTTTGTCGAAGCTTTGACTAGTTATGCTTTTCACTTCAGCCATGAAATAACTTTGATTTGCCTAAATATTTTCGACGATCCCATCAGGACGCCATATGACTATCCTTTGGTGCATCAACGACGGTACTGCTCCTACTCCATGGATCCACTCCCTACCTAGCAGCAAGTTGTAGTTCGCCCTTGATGCAATAACTATGAACATTGTTGGCCTGGTGATGGGGCCAACTGTCAGATCTACCTGAATGACACCCATGGTTGTGCCCACTTTTCCTTCATAGTTCGACAGAACCATGTTATGTGGTTTTGCATCAGAGTCATTTTTTCCAATTTTCTTCAACATATAGTGGGGCATTAGGTTTACAGCAGCCCCTCCATCTACTAGGATTTTGTTGACGCCTGTGTCTTCGACCTTTCCTTTTATGAACAAGGGTTTCAGATAGCCCCTTCATTGAATCATCTAGTTTTTCGAAGAAAGCATTTTGTTCTTCGAAACAGCCGTTATTCATGATATAGTAGCATACGGGTCTTGGTCCTACTGTACTATCCATCAAGGTATCTTTTTCATCCTCTACTTCCATTACTCTATCGTAGTCCCTGGGAAGTACGGAGACTACATTACAAATTACGTCGAATGAGTCCTCTTCGTCAGACTCGAAGCTATCAGTAGCTTCGTCAACTTCTGCCACTGCGTTGGTAAGCTTTGACAATGGTAGCCGGTTGATGGTGTCTTTTCTTTTGTGGAGCTTGTCGTTTTCTGCTTGATTCTGCTTTGTTTTCGCCAACATTTTTCTCCTTGGCCTTTAGTTTGTTCGTTGCTTCTTTCTCAGTCCTCTTTTGCCTCTAGAACCTCCTCCGTTGAGATTTCGACATGGGGTTCTTCCCTTTATAGTTCTGTGAAGGATATGTCTTGTGCCTCTGCTTCTCAGCTTCCTTTTTTATTTCGACTAAGGATCCCCTTTGAACTTCAAAACTTTTCCATTCTCTAGGCCTCTGGGCATCCCTAAAGGGATGTACCCATCTGTCATTAGGTACTTTGCCTGATGGCTTGTAGGTATTGTGGTACCTGCCCCCAGGGCTCTGGAAGTGATATCTGCTTCTCCTTGGATCATATCCACTGGCTTCGACTGCTGGCTTTTGAAACCAATTACTCCTTGCCATTGACTTCTCTACTTCCTCCAAGTTTGCTGCCGCTTTTCTGTCGAAAATGGAGCTGCAACGCAGGCATAACATCACTTCAGTATTCTTCTTTTGGCACCTTTTGATAAACTCTGCCAAATTTTCACATTCCTTTGGATATGCTTCCCTTTAATACTCCTCTCGACTACATCCATCTCATTCTTTCCTTTGTTCTTTTGAGAAGCTTCGACCATGTTGATATCCAACCCTTGCCTATAAGCAAGACTCAATTTGTCCATCTTCTTTATGAGAGCCTCTTCGACTTCGCAAGACCCCTTTGAAGCTGGGACATTCTTGGTTTGGGCTGCTTTCTCTTTAGGATCTTCCATGGTTCTGAGAAGTATCCCATAAGTGATTTTTGGTGGAGGGCCTTCAGCAGCCTCAACTGTGATTTCCATATTGTCTTTATTTGCAATCTTACCTATGCCGGTGAGATTACTAATGTCAATGTTAAGGTCTTCAGTGACCTCCTTCGACTGGCTATGAATATATTCCCCATTGACCTCATTTTCATTATTGAGGCCTTCAGTGGTCTTTTCATCAGTGTTGGGGAAAGCCTCAACTTTTTCGTCATTGTTGTCAAAATCATCACCCTAGCCTGTTGGCTGTATTTCATTGATTATGATCTTGGCACTAGCAGGCGAACTGTATTTTAACCAGTAGTCGAATTTTCCACTAGGCTCTCCCAAGGTATCCCAGACTACCCCATCTGCAGCGAATTTGTTGACTCTTTTGTGGAAGCTTTCAGTAACTCCCCTCCTTAGATTCTTAGTGTTTTCAATGACCTTGGGCTCACCTTGGTGGTCGAAACCCTCAGTGGCTTCAACCTTACTTTGGTTGTTGAAATCCTCAACAGCCTCGACATTGCTTTTCTCTTGAAGATCCTCAGTGACCTTGATCAGAACAGGCATAGTCAATTCATCTCCTGATAATTCCTCTACGTTGTAGCGAATGGGAGAATCTTTAGTGACTCCCACCATGTTGACAACGTTGTCGAAACCTTCAATGGCTTCAATCAAATCAAAACCATGATCTGACATTTTTTCTATCTCGACCATATTCATGTCGAAAGGCTCAACATAATTAGCTTCCATTACTCGCACATGGGTAGCTTCAACCCTTGTTTGTTGTTTTGGCTTCTCTCCAAACTTAAGCCTTCCGTCCTGGATTGCATTTTGAACTAGATCCCTGAAAAGGAAATATTGAGAAGTTTTATGACCTAGAAAATTATGGTACTTACAAAAACCTCTCTTTTTCTGTTGGTCAATAGGGGGTTCTTTTACACCCGGTGGTTTTATTAGTTGACCATCTTTTACCAACAGATCAAATATTTCGTCACACTTGGTGACGTCAAACGTGTATGCTCTTTTAGGGAATTTATTGTTCTTATCCGTTTCAACAAGATTCTTCCCATTTGATGGAGCTAACATCTTGCAGGAATATGGGGTACCTTGTTTTAATTCTGCCAGGTCAATTTCTTGTTCGTCGAAAACGATTGATTCGTCTTCGTCATAGTCATCATTTTGACGCATTCCTACATAGGCTACCCTTTCTTTTTTGCTTTTGTTAGCCCTATATTTCTCAGCTTTCAATCTTTCAATCTGCCTTACCCTATCTGCCAGTTGTGCCATATCTCTTAAGTACTGGGTGTCTAGTTTCTTCCTTATGGAATAATCTAAACCTCCCGCAGCCATTTCGATAAGTTCTTGCTCTGGCACCTGTGTGAAACATCTTACCTTTAGCAATATGAATCTATTGAGATAGTCATCAATGGATTCTGATAATTTTCTTTTTAGACTAGCTAATTCTTTTAGACTTATTTTTGTTTGTCCCATGTAGAACTGTTCATGGAACAACCTCTCCAATTGAGTCCATGTATGAACGGAATTTGCTGGTAAGGATGTAAACCAAGTAAAAGCATTTTTTGTTAAGGAACTTGGGAAATATTTTATCCTCAAGTTCTCATTTTGCGCTACCTCCTCTCGATCATACAAAAATAATTGGGCAGGATCTTCGTTAAGATCTTATGTTTTATGATCTTGCTACCCCCTCCCAATCTTATGCAAGATCTCGAACTTTACAACCTATTGAATGTGAAAACTAAGATAGAAGCAATTTTGTTTTGTTAAAGTTTGGCATAGTACAAGTTTTAGTTCCTTAGCTTAATTTAATAATCTGCTTTAGTCCTTTAACTAAAAATATTACAAGTTAGTCTCTAAACTTTATTTTGGTTACCCTATTTGGTCCCTTATGTAAATTTATAACAAAAAAACATTAAGTTATGGTGACGTGGATGTACATCAAGTCTCAAGGTCCAAATGTGACTCAACATTTGTTGTATAATTCAGTTTTCACTTAAGTTTCTTAGAAGGTGAACAACACTAAAATTTGAGTTTACAACCGAGTTAGGTAAAAGTTGACACTTAGACTCGTGGAGTCGTACAAAATCCTATGAATTCATGAGTTAACTCGAAATTTAATAACCTTGCTTCTAAGAGTGATGTTATTTCCAGAAAGATCCCCTATACATAATGCTAAAGTGTTTTATTTGAAAATTAGCATCGTTGTCCCATAAGTACATCTCCGATGGTAAAAATTTGCAGGGACAGAGATATGTCGGGGTGCAAGTTTGAATCTGCAAATTTTTAGTGCATGTCAGTTTTGCCAAAATAAATAAGATTTTTTTTGTGTGAACATAGGATGACCTTGCAGCAATGGGCGTGATGATTCGCCATTACAGCAGCAAAGAGCTGAAAGGCTACGTACGGGTATCGGTTGGGAAACCTGAACACACAGATGCACTTATGAGCTGCCTCAGCGGACTATCGTAGGAGAAAAATTTCAATGTGTTCGATCAATCGATCATACAAAGAGATTCTCTTAAACAACATTCAAAACTAGAGGAAAATGTATTATGAGAATTTTAGTAAGTTATGTAGACAATAATGAGTTTATCTCATATACACACACAACATGAATGAACCTAATTTGAAGTTCTAAGTAATATTTGTAATATGTATTTTAAGGTGGTTGATTAAGGTATAAGTTAGTTCAATGTTTTATACAAAGATTATAAATTAAGAGGAAAAAAATAGAATTTAGAATATACCTACTTATTAGGATATGCCTACTTATTTATAATTAGATTTTTCATCAGATTTTGTACTTGTTAAAAAAATAGAAATAGGACAATCTTTTGGAGTGTAGTGTTGTTGTCTATGCTATTTAGGGTTTTTGGTTGTGTTCAGGGCTATAGTTCAAGTAGGGCTGTGAAATGTTGTGTATGCAATTTTTTTTTGGGAAAAATTGGAGATCCATCGCTCAATCTTAAATCTTAAGGTTGAGGTATTTACAAAGGTTATTTGAATTTGGACTAAAGAACCGAGTAACAGTTTCCCTTGCTTCAATGACTAGAGAATGTGGTAAAGTGGAGACTTCACCATATAAACATATGTCATTGCCTGTGTTTACGTTTACTAGACACTAGTGGGAGACCCAACACGGGTACTCGTCTTGAATGCGCATTATGAGGGAAACAAAGTTCTTATGAAATGGAAGAAAAGAATTTGTTGAAATAGTGTAAAATTGTGATAAATTAGAAGAAATTGTTAAAAAGATGATAATTCCAAAAAGTAAAAAATTGTAAATTATCACAAGAGTAAAGACAGAGTAAAGTTGAAAAATTATAAAATTAGAATTCAAATAACCAGTAAAGTATAGAAAGTTGTCTAAGCACATAAGTGTAATTAAAGATTAGATGAACCAACGATAAATTGTAAAGACTAATGTAATTGCAATGCATCCAATTACATGACAAAAGGATCAAAATAACACGGATGTTCTGACCAGATATAATAATATAGTTACAACTGAAAAAATACAATTCAGCCATAACATTATAGACCGTGTATTAACGGTTCAAGAGTTTGACAATTATGGTGTTAGCTTGGGGGCCTGGTACAATGAAAGCGAGTCGATCTCCCCGTGTTAGACGCTTGAAAACAACAAACTGATACCAACTGCAGCCAATAAACATGTGCGATGAATATTTATTGTAAGAACGGTGAACTTCACGTTCATATGGTTGTCTGTTGTCCGCATCAATCAAAGTGATGACTGTTACGCCAAAATGGTTACATTCCCTAGTGATTCTTTGTGGGATTTGCTTAACAAAAAAAGAAGAGTGACATATAATAAGGCTGGGATTGGGAAACCAAATACAAAGTAAGTGTAATTAGAAAAAATTCTACTCACAAGCAAATTGGTTTTGGCTGTGTTCCCGCTCCATATATTTCGCTTCCAAACATAATATTTGGGCCCCCTTCCAAGAACCTTCACACATGTATTTTCATGAGAACTACATAGGAAAAATGTAAATGAATGAGAAACTAAGTTTTCACAATATGGACAGTCAACCGGTATTAAAAACATAAGAACAATTGACTTAGATTACAACGTAAAACTTAAGGACAAATTGTTTCCATTCACTATCTGAAGATATATTAAAACGTTTGACCCTCATTCTGTTGCGTTTGTTTTCAGGATGGGAAACATGTTCCACATTTTGTTCGGGTTCCAAAATTTGTTTACCTTTACGTGATGGATGAACTTTCCTGATGGTGTTGAACACTGAAGGAAGACTTGTTTGCTCTGCCTGGAGGTAAGCTAAGTCCAGGGCCATTCTTTGTGATACATCAGTTCCCCTGTCACTAAAAAGGGTGAAATTACAATATCAGAACCTAAATCAGTAAAAATATTAGTACAGTGTAGGCCGGATAAAGATAATTGAAAAATTGTGAATTAGGGAGATACCGTCGGATACTCGCTGACTCTTGTTGTGAAGACTTCCCCCTGCAGCGCAGTACTTATCAGTTTCATAAGGATTAATCACATATTTCCCCTTCTCCAGTTCTTTTATGTCATGCTTATTCAAGATGACAAGTTGTTGCATCAAATGGCGGAGTTGTGCTTCCCTTAAATTACGGCGACAACTGTAACAAAGACTCAGACATTCAATGAGGTACATTTTGAAGGCATGCAGGTCTAAAGTTCATAAACAACCGATACACAATCACAATGTTCATGCCAAGAAACAAACGATACACACAGTCAGATTGTTCATATGTTACATATATGGAATGGGAAAGAGAATCAGGATTTGGTAAGTGGTACATGTGTAGATTACAAAGTTTGAGGAGAAGATTCAACAGAAATAAGCCTAAAGGTCTAATAAATGAGCCAATACAGTTGATTAAAACTCGTTGAAGGAGTTTAAATGTCCATTATACATACAATTAGAAAAAAATCAAGCATGGGTTTAGAACTTTACAAACTCTGGGATTAAAACTTTACAAAGTCTCAGGAGAAGATTCAACAGAAATAAGCCTGAAGGTCTAAAAAATGAGACAATAGAGTTGATTAAAACTTGTTGAAGGAGTTAAGATGTCCATTAACCAAACAGTCCAAAAATAAAACAGCATGGTAGAAAGACAAAAGTAATGTTTACCTTGATGCATAGCTACCATCAGCCATTGAGGATTAAAATTTGATGCATAAGATGAATGAGAGTCTTAGTTGCAGCGATGTCAAGGTAAAGTCGTTGGCAATGATTTTGCAAAGGGCAAGTTGAAAGAGATAAACTAATTGAATCGTGGGATTTGTGTGGAAGACAGAATATAGTACGTTGTGAAATGGATTTATTCTTTGGGTAATAGTAGGGAACATATTGAAGAATGTGTTTATAAATATTTTATTGTTATCAAGTAATATAAATAAACATAATAAACATGTCACCTTAAATGATATATAGGATAGGTCATTGGCTTTTAATGAAAAAGATTAAAAAAAGTAATAACAATAGTTTGAAAAGCAAAGTGAAGTGCATCGGTTAATGGGTTCAAAATGATGTATATATTTGGTAGTGAAAAGTTATAGTTTTTATAGTAGCAGTTGAACAAATAGTCAGGAAAAATAAAAAAAGTAAATGGATGTAATGATGGAAGAGGTTACTTGTTAGTATTGGTAACTTGCATATTAAAAGGAAATGTGGTTACCAATGTTACGCAAAAGAGGTTACATAAGTGGCAGCAAAACACTTTATAGTCCTTTGAAGAGTTTAAAAGAGAAGCATAAGTACACATTTTAGTTACATACAAACAGGGCAGTTCCTGAAAATGGCAGACGGTAAAAACAACATGCATGGAAGCGGGTAAAAGTGTCATCTTCAGTGTGATTCTTATAATTTTTTTTTCATGGAGGTTGTAACTCACTGACCTTCGATTTTCTGTGTAAGTCAAGCAGTGGGTTTGCGGCAAAGAAGAAGGATACGGATGCGGTCATTCAAAGAATGATTGATGAAGTTTTAGAAAGCAAGGATGAAGCAGAAAAAAGAAAGGGATGCACGAAGGATGTAGATGTTGTGGACTTGACCTTGGAGGAAGATGCAAAGGTAGTGGAAAAAGCCAAGGTTTCAGATAGGTAGTTTTGATTTTCTTTAGCCTTCTTGATGTATTTTTTGGATAACACGATAAATAAGAGTATGTTAATTTGAATGTTGTGTAGGAAAATGGAAGATGCGGGGAAGTTCGTTGAACATCGAAGACACGGGAAGAAATTCGCGAGTGTAAACACCCCAAATTTACCCTCACTAAGTTCACACCATGGATTGTGATTTTTCATATTTACATTAGTTTAAGCATACCATCTCATATTGCATTTTTGTTTCACTGCATTAGTTCAAGTTCATCTGCATCTAGGGTTTGTGATCTAAGCAATCCAAGGATTCATCTGAGCCACTCCAAAGGTCTTCAATCATTCCAAGAGGGTCTATGTATGTTCAATCATCATTATATATCCCTCAAAGATCAAGGAAGTCAAAGAATCACAAGAACTGGCAAAGCATGGAAGCAGAGTTAGGGTTTCACTACACAGATGACCTGAAATTAGGGTTTTGGTTTCAAAGGCCATAACTCCAAATTTTTTGGTCATTCTTGTTTCTAATGGTCTCTATATGTTATAAGGATCATGTGTACCAAGTTTGATGAATAAATTCATTGTGGAAGTCATTTGTTCACTGGGTAACTTCTTGAGCAAGTCAGAGCAAAATCATGGCATCTGAGGCCCCTACCAATGGAACCAAAGTGGATTTTTCATCAAATTGAAGTTATATGATCTTTATTTGATCATTGAAGTGCTTGGAATTTCACAAAATTGAAGGAAAGTGAGCTAAACTAAAAGTTGCCAAAAATTGAAATGACTTGTAATGTAAACTTTCCATTTTGGGAAAGTTTTTCAACCTCCTCTTTCTCAACCAAAAATGCTTCAAATGAAAAATTGTTGGTCATGAAAGTTGTAGATTGGATCATTCCCTTTTCAAAAATTACAAGAACAAGTCCTGATTCATTTTGGAACTCAAGTTATGGCTTGTCAAAGTTGGCAAAAATCACATAATTTTCAAGAATGCACCAAAGAGGGATTTTTGCAAAACCACTTTCCAATTCATTTTGTGACTTCAAACACACTTATAAACATCATACCAACCTTGTGCATTCTCTAAAACTCAGAATTGCCCAAAGAATTTCAAGTTTTCATGCCTTGCCCATGAAGAAATCTCAAAGGGGCCAAAACTTCATGAAATTGCAAAAGGGCACATAACCTTTCATCCACTTGCTGAATTGCCTCAAAACCAATTCTATGGACCTCCTTGATCTTAGCTGCACCAAGACAAGCCAAAAAGCCAGCTGCAAGAATGCCCATACCTCAAGTACACAAGTTGGTGACTTTTTGCAACTTGCCCCATACCAATCACCATAGGCCACAACCACTTCTCTGACCTATCACAACTTGTTATGTGGACCAAATGCAGATCATAACACACAACATTACAAGCTGAAACCGGAGAATCCTCAAGTTCCCAAAATCTATCCATTTTGCAAAAGCCTTCGAAACTCTCTACACACACACTCAATCTTCAAACTTTTTCCACCATTCATCTCAAAATCATCTATAGAACACAAAGCAACCATTAAAACAGTCAAAAAACCCCCCCACAACCAAAACACGATTCTGGTGCAGCAAGGCTTCATCCTCTCAAACCAGCTCATTTCAGTTTGTTCTAGGCATTGCAACATCACTAGGAAGATCATTGGAGACTTTTTGCATCAAAGAGAAGGCTTGAAAGCTCAGAACCAGGAAGCTCCATCTCAGGTAACATGATGAACATTTTTTCCAGAACCCTGTTTCTTGTTAAAATATTGTTCTATATGTTGCCCTGGTCATGGGGATGTGTTTATTTTCGAAAATGAGCAAGAAACAAGCATGAACTGAATCTCTGAAACTTTGACCTAATTTTTGTTCTTCTTCGATTCTCTTCATTCAAGCATGATTAAGTGTTTTTGTTGCTGGATTTGAGTTTGTTGATAGTTAAGGATCATTTATAGAGCTTGTGGTGAGTTTTTGTGGGCTTTTGAGAAGTTCAGGGAGGGGGTCTGGCCAGAGAAGATGACCGGAGGTCTTCTCCGGCCACCTGAGTGTGATTAGGGCATAATCAGTGTAATTAGGGTTAGTTTAAATTTTGGCCATAAGATCTTTGTTCCCTGCGCGTTTGAATGGCCTGGATTGAGTGTTTAAACCCTAATCCCATTTAATTATGATTAATTAATTATTTAATTAAAATTAGATGAATTTGAATTATAGCCTTTGGATGTGGCGCGTGGTCAACCCAAAATCCCTCAGGTTCAATCTAGACCCTTAGATCAACATACTTCCGTTTTAATTCATTTTTCTCATTTATTTTGCACAATTAATTTAAAATAGCTAAAAAATTCCAAAAAATATTTTCTTTTGCATTTTCACTTCAAATATTTTTCTCAACCAAAAAACATTTTTATTTTTATTTTTTGCATTAAAAAATCATTTTTAAAATATTTAAATGTTTATTTTAATTAATTAATGGAAATTAATTAATTAAAATATCATTTAAGTTTCTAAAAATCCCAAAAAAATTCACATTGCATCTTAGGACATTTAGAAACATTTTAAAACCATCCATACAAATTTCTTTTTGGTTTTGAATCAATATTGACATTTTTCTTTGAATTTAGTGTTCATAAAATCCTATTTTTGAACCCTAACTTCAAGAATTCTTTTCTGCCTAACCATGAATGGTATGACAATGATTCTTTTTGCATTGATCTTCATATAGCATGTAGTATCTAGCA
Source organism: Lathyrus aphaca (assembly GCA_963966055.1). Taxonomy (NCBI): domain Eukaryota; kingdom Viridiplantae; phylum Streptophyta; class Magnoliopsida; order Fabales; family Fabaceae; genus Lathyrus; species Lathyrus aphaca. The sequence continues at coordinate 399,354,856 of OZ014519.1, read as the reverse complement.
TATTATTTGTCACAAATTTATCTTGCATTTTTTATTTGATTTGCATTTTCCCTCTTAAGGTACCTTAAAACCCTAAATAACTTAGAAAAATCACAACTTGCTTTAGGTTAAGAGTTAGAACTTCTCCTTTGGGGTGTGATATCATATGGGGTTAGGGTTCATTTGGGTTCATTTTCAATTTTTTATCTTGTGATTTGCTTCTGTTTTTGGCTTTTGCATTTCATGTTGCATTAAAACCCTAATTTCTCATGTTCATTTACATACATCTTGCATAAGCATTCATACATGAATTTGCCATGACATTTCTTGCATTCACATGACTTATAAGACATCTTAGGACACATTAGAATCATTATTGATCATTTCTTCATCCATTTTCCATGATATGCATTCATTTCATTCCATGAACTTTCATGTGCTTTCATGCTTCCTACATGCTTCATTTGCATTCTCATCTCTTGTATGATCATCCATTGCTCTTGACATACATTTGCATCATCTCATAGCATCATTTAAATCATGAATATGCTTCTGGTTTTGGTTTGCATACTTTCATACATCTCATTTTTATTTCATTTCTTTCTTTTATGCTAACCATTTCAGGTGGTAAGTACTTTGAGAAGTGAATTTGCCTTCACTTCTCATTTCTCTTCTCATATCTTTTATGCATCCTTGCTGCATTTGCTTTTTCTTTAGAGTAAGCTTGCTCCCTCATGTTCTTCATTCACTTTATTTCTTCAAGTAACTTATCTTCTCCAGTGAAGTAAGTTAACTTGTTTCTTCTGTTTCTCTTCCTTTCATCTGCTTCTTCCATTGGTGGCTTCTCTGAAGATCTCTTGCAAGCCTTACAAACCATAGGAACATCCAAGCATGACAATAATTAGGGTTGTGATTAGTCCCCCTTTAGCTTTTACCTTTGTGTCTTCTTTGTGTCACTCTTCTCATTTCATCATTAGAGACTAAACCTTTAAGGCTTTAAGGCTTTGTGATTAGGGTTATGCATGCATCCTTCTCTTAGGATGGAGTGTATAACTTTAATCCTAAGTTTTAAACCCTTAATGTGTTTAAACCTCTTAATCAATCCATCTTAATAATCACTAAGACAATAGCTTATAACTTGGGCCTTGCATTAGGGTTCTACTTCTTCTTTAATTGGTTAAGAAGGACTAACCCTAGTGTTAATGGACAAGTCCCCCTCAAGATGTCTTACAAACCATAAAACTCACTTCTTAATCTTACCATTAACTAAAATCCACTTTAATAAAGGATTTTTTTTGTCATGAGGTTAATCCCTAATCATGGATTAAGTTGAGGTATCTTCCTCAGCTTAAATGTTCTCATCTATTATCCTTCTATTAGGATGATGTAATGAGTTCATTAAATCCTTGATTATGGCTTAAATTCATTACTTAACACTAAACAAAAATCCAAAAGCATCTAAATAATCACAAGTAGGTTAATGATCTTAATCCTACATCATGGTAATTAAGTTTGAGGTGTTTACTTCATACTTAAGGTATTCTCATTATCCCTAATCAAAGGGAGGATATGATGAGTTTACTAACCCTTGGTTTAGGCTTAAGCTCATTAACTTATGACAAACACACAAAAAAGCAATAAAAGATTGAAAACTCAAAAACAAAGCAATAATCGTCTCCTTCGGGATTCTTTTCTCATCATCTTCACTCACAAACGAGAACTCGCTTCTTCCGTCTAATGCAAGATAGTTAGCACCTGAGCCAGACAGGTCATACACTTGAGCATAGACAAGTAAGCAGTTTATCAGTCAATTCATCTTTCAGTCTCTTTGAGTCGAACTATGGTGTTCTGACTTCCTCATTGCACGAGAGGATACGTAGGCATAACTTAACTGTTATCGAACAAAAGTCTTTTTGTCTTCCCCCTCTTCCAACATCATTCCTTTAAGCCTCATCCCTGAGCACTTCACTTCACTTTCTTGCACTGACACCTGTACATTCCTTTCCAGCTTTTGCACATAGATAGCACAGACACTACCCTTTTAAACACAATCTTTCAAGCGTGGATCCTGTCGAGTACGACGGACAATCTGGGTGCTAATACCTTCCCAGGTTGTAACCAACCCCCTTTCTCAGTTTCTCTGGTTCGCGACCGTCTTATCCATATCTTTCTACGTTTATGCAGCATTACCTTTCCTTCGGGATAAAAATGCCTAGCTGGCGACTCTATTCATTTCATTTCATTTTCTCCTCTCGCCGACCATTCGTGCTTGTACCGGGATGCAAATCTTCGGGAGCGACAGCTTGGCGACTCTGCTGGGGAGATTTATACTACAACCAGGGCTTCTGGTTTTTTTTGTGGGTTCCTCCTAGCGCTTGTTTGATTTGTGTTTACGGGGGTGTTATGTGCTACTTGTGCTTGTTTATTTGAGTTATTTACAGCTTTATTTATTGCTTTTATTTACAGTTTTTATGCACTTCATATTGTCATTATCATGTGCTGGATTTGTGTTCTCCTTGGTGGGTGAGGTTTCATTGAGTGATTAAGGTCCTATATCGGGGATCTGAGTGACACATAGGCTAGAGTGGCTTCATATTCTTTCCCATTCCATTTCGGTCTGGTGTGGGAATATGAAACACGGTTCAGGCGTGGGTTTCCTCTTGAGAACTCTGTGCTACAGATTTCCTGTAGTACTAGGGCTATCTGGGAAGCCTGCTAAGTCTGGATGACCTTTATATGACCTTCAGCATCTGAGGTGAATTAGAGGAGGATCTTTTATGATTATTGTAAACATTGTACCTCCGGGTTAGAAGTGTTTACACTTCTCATAACTGATCCAAGTCTGAGGATCCTTGTTCTAGAACATTAGATGTGAGGGGGTTGGGTTGTTTACAGGTTTGCAGGAACCCTTGGCCACATCATACCCTGTTACTAGTATTGTTTTAAGAATGCATCACTTTGGACAGTTCTTGTGATTACCCCGGACTTGTGACTCTTTATTTGAGTCCCCCACCCAGTCACTGGACTTCTGAACCTCCATCCAGACTTATGAACATACATGGACTTTTTACCAAGGCAGATAAACAGATCCAGATCTTGATCACAAACCCTTTGCATATCATTTGCATACATCATTTCTGCATCATTTAACATTTGCTTATTTGTTTTACAGGGTATCCATCCTATCATATTTGTTTTGGTTTTGACCCCTTCTGCTACTCAGACTGCTTCAGTTTTCTTCTCCAGCAATCTTCACCAGTTTGTCAGAGACCTATCTCCAGCTTTGTCTTCATCAGAGACTCACCTCCAGCTTCTCAGTCAGTGACCTTCATCAGCAATTGTTTTCAGCTTCTTCACCAGCATCCACTATCAATATGGACACTTCAAGAAAGAGCAACATCTTTTACCACTTCTTTGAGCCCACCCTGACTGGTATCAGGCAGGTCCAGTCCCTCATTACACCTGACCATATCCCACTATTCAGAGAGCACTATGGGGGAATATTAGATATGGTCATGGATTTAGATGTATCTCAGAGGAGAATGATCCATACTTGCTTGCAGTTCTATGATCCTCCACTCAGGTGCTTCACATTCCCTGATTTCCAGATGGGACCTTTGCTAGAAGAGTTTTCCTTGTTATTGGGAGTTCCTAGCAGGAGAGGGATCCCTTTCAACCCAGAGATGACTGCTCCTAGAAATGAAGATATAGCCAAGGCATTGCATTTGGAGCCTTCCCTCATTGATCAGAACATGACAACCAAGGCTGGAATTCCAGGCCTCCACCTAGACTTCTTGATCTCCCAGGCCACCCTGAAGGCTGCAGTAGGGGAATGGAAGGCTGTCTGTGCATTTCTAGCCCTCAGTATATATGGGGTTATCTTGTTTGCAGATGAGCCAAAGTTTGTGAGCAAGAATGCCATTCACCTGTTCTTATTGAGGAACCCCGTTCCTACATTGCTAGGAGACTTCTATTACTCAGTGCACCAGAGGAATGAGAAGCAAAGAGGAAGACTGGTCAGATGTTGTGCTCCTCTGTATTATTCCTGGCTGCTAAGACACTTGCCAAAATCAGATACCTTCTTGAACCCCCATCAACATAAGAATTGGGCTAAGAGGTTCATTGCCTTGACATCAGATGACATCAGATGGTGAACTTAGAGCACCAAAGGCAAGGACATCATTACTAGCTGTGGGCAATACCCTAATGTTCCTCTGATAGGAGTAAAAGGTTGCCTCAACTATAACCCTTTACTGTTTAAAAGGCAATTGGGATATGCTTTGGTTCATCCTCCCAGAGGACAAGATTTGGCTGAGACTCTTTACTGTGAAATTCTACCCAACTCTGCTGTTGTCAGACAAGCTGCATGGGCTTGGGATAACATTCAGACCAAGGGAACAACCATCCTTGGCAAGTGTAACAATATTGCTTCAGCACAGTATTCTGATTGGTCCCGTACCAGAGCTCAAATCACCCGGATGCCATTCACTTTAGAAGATGTACCTGGACCTTCTACAGTACAACCTGCAGCTACTGTCAGCCTAGAAGAATTTGAAAAGCTGAAAGAGAGGAATGATCAGCTAGTTAAAGCCTTGAAGAAGACTCTCTGGGAGAGAAATGACAGTCTTCTGGATAATGAGAGATTGGAAAGACTCAGGATTGAGCATCTGACCAAGATTGAGAAGACAAATGACTACATCAGGAAGGCAAGAGCAGGGGAGTTGGTACTGAAGAATGCTTGCAAAGAAGCAAAGACCCAGAAGGCTAGGGCAAAGCATTATCTGGAGGAAAGCCAGGCTAGGTGGATTAGGATCACTGAAGCCCGTGCACAAGAAGATCAAAGGACTCAGGCTAAGATAGAGCAGTTGGAGGCTAATGAGAAGAAGCATCGAAAGGCTTTATTGGCAACTCAGAAGGAGATATCTGAATTGAAACTCCGGGCGGGGTTGAAAAGGTCAAAGGATTAGGACAAGCATAAGAAGCTAACCAATGCCATTGCTACCAGGAACCTCCTCATCAGGACTATTACAGAGCACCCAGTAGGGCCAGTGACTGAGGCCCTCCTGAAGGAAGTCAGGGAGGTTGACTTTGGATTGGATGTCTGGTCTTTTTGCTTGTACTTCTTTCTTTTGTTGTACTTTTCTTTTGTTGATGTATTTTGACCCACCATGGGCATGTATTGTAATCAAATTATGTATTTTAATCCTTTGTAATATATCAGTTTGTGTTATTTATTGGTGGGCTTAATCTCTCAACATCATCAGCATTTCCTCGAAGTTTGGAAAGGTCAAAACCAAAGAACCAAACCGGATACCCTTGGAAGACAAATAAGCATATTGCATTGCATACTAACATTCTCTTTGTTTTGTAGGTTTTTGTTTTATTGTTGTTTCTCACTTTGTTATGGTTTCAGGAAACATTGCTCGAAGAAGAGTGTTCCCTGTCAACAGAATACACCGGTACCCGACGAGAAACAACCTTCCGGGCATTCAGATGGATCAAGTACAACAAGACTTGAATGAAGTAAGGACCCAAATGGTTAATGAGAGGGTTGAGATGAGGAATCAGATGGCCCAGTTCATGGCTGTAATGATTGGCTTAGCTCAGAGCCAGGAAAGGCTAAGGGAGTTGGTGGAAAGACAAACTCCTGAAGAACACCATCCAGGTATAGGAGGTACCAGTAACAATGATCGCGGGTAGCCACGCATTGATCCACCAGAGTTTGGGCCTCATCTAAACCCAGATGTTAATGTCATAAGGAATACTCAAGGTAACACTACTAGAGGTAGGATCTTGCAAGAGGATCCTTAAGAAGAGCAGTTCACAGTTATTGGGGTTGGGGATGAAGTTTATGACCGTAGGCTGGATGAAATTGCTGAGAAACTGAGGTCTATGGAATTCCATAATTCCTTAGGCTTTGATGTAATGGACATGGGACTGGTGGAAGGGGTGATAATTCCTCACAAGTTCAAACCCCCGTGTTTTGAAAAGTATAATGGCACATCCTGCCCACGCACCCACCTTCAATCATTCTTGGGAAGGTTAAAAGCATACACCATGGACGAAAAGTTGTGGATGTTTTACTTCGAGGATAGTCTGACGAAGCATCCCGAGAATGGTACTCCCACCTGACCAGAGCCATAGTAAGAAGTTGGAAAGACTTCGCTGAAGCTTTCATCCGACATTATCAATACAACTTGGACATGGCTCCAAACAGGACCCTCCTGATGGGGATGTCTCAATCTTCCCGTGAAAGCTTCAGGGAATATGCCCAAAGGTGGAGGCAGCTTGTTGCTGCAGTTCAACCACCCATGTCTGAGAGAGAAATGGCTGACATGTTCATGAATACTCTTTAAGGAACATATATTGACAGACTTGCTTCTTTCTCTTCCACCAGCTTTGCAGATGTGGTGATAGCTGGGGAGAGGATAGAGAGCCTATTAAAGATGGGAAAGATTTCCGATAACGGTGCTAGTTCCAGCAGTACAAGAAAACCGTTTGTGGGGCCTCGTATATCTGGTGAAATCAACTATGTGCACATGGGAAGAGGGAGACCCCAATACATGCCCAGAACAGTTGTTGTTGTTACTATCCCTACTCCACCTCCTCAGTATGTTCAACAACCGCAACACTTTCCGCAGCAACAACAGTTTCCACAACAGAGATCATACAACAATAACAACAACAATCAACAACAATGCCCATTTCAATAGCGACCATCTCAGGTCAACCGAGTAATTGACCCCATCCCGATGTCGTATGCTACACTATTGCCACAACTCCTAAAGCTCAATCTGGTTGAGTTGAGGACATTGGCTCCACCTGATCCTCAAAACCTTCCTAGGAACTATGATGTCAATGCTAGGTGTGCTTTTCATTCCAACGCACCTGGTCACTCTACGGAAAAATGCAGAGCCCTGCATATGAAGGTTCAGGATCTGGTAGATTCAAAAGCCCTGAACTTTGCACCTCCTCCAAATGTAATGAAGAATCCTATGCCAAGCCACAGTGGACAAAGGATTAATTCCATAAAGGAGGGATCACCCATGAGCTTAATAGAAGACATTGCATATATTCAAACACCTCTGGCCAAGGTTAAAGCCCAGCTTTTAAAGTGCCAAGTGTTTCCAGGATGTGAGGCCTGTTGCGAATCATGCAAACTTTCTGAGAATGGGTGTGCCAGCTTAAGGAAAGGCATCAATGGCCTGATTAAGGAAGGCATTCTGCAGATTTCAACCACAGCTTCTACAACACCAACAACTCTCTTGTCAACACCAACTGAATCTTCTACAAATGCAACAACCATTTGTCCAAGTATTTCTTCTACAACAGCAACAACCATTGTTCCATACGATTCTGCTACAACTTCAACAATCATTCCATCCATCACTTCAACATACGACAATTCATTTGCACCAGCTACTACAACTTCAACAACCAGCAATGATGTTTCTACTGTCACAATTTACTATGACCCGACAACGGTCCCGAACTCCAACAACTTTCAACCTCAACAACAGTCTCAACAAAGCTTCAATTCACCTTCACCTGCATCCACCAGAGGTCCTGTTACTATTTTCTATGACCCACAGACCATTGTAGTCCCAACAACAGCTACAGTAAGCCCAATCACTATAACGGTGCCCCGACCAATCCCATATGACAAAGACAGTGTTATACCATGGCATTATGGTGCTGATCTATACTGCAATGGAGAGAAAGTACTTCTTGATTCTCCAGTTCTCACTCCCCAAATGGATAATGTTGGGGGAGGCAGAGGCTTCACCCGAAGCGGACGTCTCTTTGCATCACAAGTCCCTAGAACTAACACTGAGGCAGAGGCTGTTGCTAGTGTAATACCTCAAAATTTGCCCTCATATTTACTCCCTTTACTGGCTTGTAGCTTCGCATTTCATCTGCATTTCTCATTAGATCCTATCATTTGTAGTCATGCATTTCATGGATTCATGAGGCATGGGGTCGTAGTTTTCTTCATGGAACTTTCGGGTATTCACTATCTGAAGATCGTCAGGTTAAAGTTTTATATGTGTCCAGGACCTTTTGGTGATCGTGTTTGTTTTCAGGCATTCTATCTTCAACGGTGCCTCCGAACGTTAACTGTTTGCAGTGAAATTGTGGGCAATTATGTTGCGAATTCGTATTGTGGTCAAGACATTGTTGCCTTCTCAACCGCTCAAGTGATTACCGTTTGCCATGAAGGTTATTTATGAAAAAAAAGGATTAAGGTTTATTTGAGGATGGTTACATTTTGAGTCTGTGAGTTCGACTTAGTCACGGTTGTCAAAGTTTATAATTTTATTGGTAAAAGAGTTATTCGAGTTCAATCGGTTCCTATCTAATTATAAGTTATATCTCAAGTAATCCCAAATGTTTCTTACCATGCCCCGAAGTATCTCCAAGGATCCTTTGCAAGTGGTTCAGTCCAATGAGTCTACAAATTCAAGGTCCATTTTTCGTGATTGTTCATGTTTCATTATGACTAAGTTTGGTTTCGATATCAAATCTTTAAGGCTTTGGGCGCATTGATTTTTAAAGAATTGTGACGCAAGATCGATTATTCATGACAGATAAGGATTCCAAAGTGATTTTGCAAGTTTTGTTTTAATTTTAAATTAGCGCTACAATGGAATTCAAGATGACTAGGATTTGTGATCAAGTTAATTATGCTAGTCCGAATCTAAAGGACTCATTACTACCATTTCATAATAGGGCCCTAATGAAAAAATTGAAGGTTGGGAAATTACATAACAAAACTACATGAGAATAATTTAGTGGCAGGAAAGGAAATATAGTAGGAAAACAAAAAGATAAAAGATCGCAGTATTATTATTGGAAAGCCTCTCTCTCTCAATGCCCACAACAAAATATCCATTTACAAAGGAATTCAATGACAAATTGGTGACAGTTACAGAAATTAAAATAATAATTACAAAGAAAAACTGATTCCACAAAATCAGTTAGAGAATAACTGAATTATTACGGGATTCATATCAGAAGAAACAAAAATAACTCTTCACCATGAAAAAACAACTTCAATCTTCAGAACCTTTTTTCACTTCCATCACCTTCACCAAGAACCTATAAAAAACCAGGAAGTGGTTACAGAAAAGGCTGGAGAAAAATCAGTTATAACAGAAAAAAGGCAGTTACAACCTTCAACCAAGTATAACTGAATTCAGTTAATAGAAAACCAAAAAACAGTTACAAAGGGGATTGATCAGAATTCAGTTATGGGGATGAAAAAAAACAGAAACGAAAAAGCTCTAATTAAACCTTCTCGAATATCAATCTGGAATCCTCTTCAATCTTTCCATTCTTCTTCACCATAATCTCATTCTTAATCACTCTCTTTCTCTCTCTCTTGCTGGCATCATCATCACCAAACAGAAACGAAAAAGCACCCATCTTCAATCTTCTTCACTTTTTATCATCACTGCATAACCTTCAAGGACCTCTCATCAACCAACTTCTCAATCTTAAGGTCTTCATCATTCCCCGATCTTCATCACTCATCAGTTTTCTCTATGTAAATCGATCTTGCAACGGCTTCCTCACTCCATCTGTGAATCCTTTATCATCTCCACCATTCTTCAATCAATAAATTCTCGTATCTTCAGTCATCATCGCACCTTCATCAGTCAATCATTCTGCAAGAACTGCATAAAGGAACAAGAAGTGGAAAAACGGCTCATATTCAGGGCTAAGCATAGAAGAAGAACATAAGCAGGGGAAAAGGAGATCAGACCAAGGTCTTACCGGATATACGCGTGTGTAGTTATCGCAACCGATCGCAAAATCTGATCTTTCTTCATCTTCATCAATCTTCAGCCACCGCGAATCCGTTGCATCTTCATCGGCATCACGAGACCTTCATCGTCTAAATCGCGAATCATCATCAAACCGCATCCAGATCTTCAACCTCATTGAAGCAAAACATTCGTCAACCGTTGTCATCAAATCTGCAAAATCAACCACTGCTATCATTCAAGAACGTGCCTACACGGAAAGAATTCGAAGATGTCAACAATAAATCGCAATACAAATTCGTGGAGAAGTGATGCGATTGTGAAGAAGAAGGATCATCATCGATTTACCTTTGAATCGACAATTGTCTTCTTCGATCGGAGGAAGCGTCGGAATCTCTCCAAATGGTTTGGCGGTGGTCCGCAGAATGTAACCGAGACAGTGCCGACGAGGTTTGTAATTTGTCGATGATGAGAGTTAAATAAAGGATGGTGAGGCATGGTCTTCAGCACCGAGGCTCATTGAGAGGGACACGGTTATTCACCGGCAAATGGAGACAAGGTGGCGGAGGTTTCGGAGATGCGAGATGCCGAAGGTAGGGATGTGCAATTTAAACGAGGAGATGGTGGTAATGAACGAAGGAGAAGCTTCGTGGAAGATGACAATGACTGACGACGATGATCTGTGCGTTCTTTCGGAGGCGCCATCCAGAACGGCGGAGTTAGGGTTTGCTAGGGAGAAGATGCGTTTGTATTTTTATATTAAGTTTGTTTTCTTAATTTGTGACCTAAGTCAAAGGTGATGGTGGATTGGGCTTTGTCCTTCAAGCCTCACGGATCTCCTATTCACACCCTACGTTTCCAACATACACCTCAGCATATGACATTCACTCGGATTGGGCCTTCTCTAATGGAAATGCTACTCGGACCGTTGTTTCCTAACCTACACCCCCTGCGCTAGTACAAGGGTTTGGGCCTAGAGCCCTTATTTTATTTATGCACCATTATATTTTTAATGTGAACCCCGTGTTCTTTGTTTCTCTTAGAAATTCATACAAAGATTTCTTAATTAATTTTCTTGAAAAAATATGGATTAAGTTTTCTTATTAATTCATTTTGTGGATTATAATATTAATCCATTTCTTGAAATTTTTAATTAGAATTTTTGCACTAATTTTAATTATTGTTTTGAGCTAATTTTTGGATTAAATGGTTCATGAGCTTTTTTTGATCGATTCGGATCGATTTCAATAATGGCGGAGCTTCACAAAATGATTATGGAAGATAAGCATTTATTTTTCTTATGGGGATTACAAGACCTTGCTTAAGGTTTTTTCGGATTTTTTTTATAGGGAGAATCGGCACTTCGATCAAGTAAGTAATTTCGATTCTCCACTTTTAAGCATCATTCTAGTTGTATGCAGCTTAGGACCATATAACTTAAGGTGCATATTGAGCCCTCCCACATGAGGCATTGGATATATTTGTGATTTATGTTGATTTGTGTCGATTTCGGAACTTAGGGATTAGGTTACAAACCATTAGGATCGCTTCCTTTCACTTCCCCTCAAAATCCACTTTTTTGCCCGTTTCGTTGCAATTATTAAAAATAGTTTTAGGTGGGATAAAATTCTGGAAACATTCATGAGTGATCCTCATCCTCTTAATTAATTTTTCATTTTTTTTTCCAGATTTGGGTGGTTTTAATAATTAATTTGGATTTTAGATCATAAGCTGTCCCAAAAAGGAGTGTTTTGACATAAGGGACCAAAAACAATTTTCCCCATAGGTGTGAGACCTATTTTTTGTGTGTGATTAACCACTGGAATTTGTGACATTTTGATGCTCCTTAGGCATTTTTTTAAATAATTTTTAGTGGCCTTTTTGATACACTTTGTGGAGGTGTTTTTCGGCGATCATGCCTTGCTATACCAATCATTAAGTAATTGTTTTGGCACTTTGGTGCATAATTTTATGGAATCCTTTTAGACCATGTGAGATAATGACTATATCATTCCAGGGGTTTAATTTCATAATTTTTTAAGCCTTTTGCTATTTTTCCATGTCACTTAGATTATAGGTCCAAATATGTGTTTATGTGTCGCATACCATAGACATTAGAAAGACATTCATGCCATTGGCTTGAGGTACTTTTTGGTAACTTTTAGTAGTTGATTATAGGTCATTTATAGGTTCTTAATTCCAGTTATATGCCACTTTTTGAACCATACTCATTTGGTTTGTTTTAGTGTTTCAAAGTGCATACTTATGTGAACTAACTTTAACCTAAACTAGTTTCTCTTCTCCTCTAAATGATAACATGAATTATGTGGGAATCATAAATGCAAATACATACCTTCTAATTTCATCTCATATCTTTTATGCTACTGACCCATAATCATTTCATGCATATTCACATGCCATTCATCTTTAACTTGCATCATTTGTGATCTTATGCGATGTTTGCTCATTTGTTCTCACATTTTCTTCTCCTTGCTCCATATGCTAAACCTTTGCATACATGATGGTGTATTCATTCATCCACATTCATAAGAATTCACTACTGAATTTGATTCTCATTTCATGCATTAATCCATGCTTTTAATCCATATGCATTCATACTTCATCCATAAACCCTAACTTGCATTTAGGTGAACTTAGGTGAACTTTTTGTACATAGTTTGACATAGTTTGATCTTGTGAAGTATCCTAGCATACTTAGGGACCTATAGCATGTAGCTACTGACTTTAGGAGTCATATAACTTTTAGGTACCTTCACCTTTAGACTTAGGTCTTATTTTGAACCCTAGTTCCATTCTAGGACGTTTATGGTGCTTAATCGCTTTTATGCTTTGTTTATGCTTTCAATATGCATTGTTAAGCTAACATTTGTTTTGTAGGGGGGAAGATGGAGGTAAATATTACTTATTTCTCATCTCTTTATACTTTCAATTTTTATTTGTTTCACATATTATGCTTGTTCTTGTATAGGCTTCCCCATCTTTAGAACCAACTTAACTTCCTTAGGAAGTAAGTTAGTTTCTAAATCTCTTTTCTTCTTTTCCTTTTCTTCCTTAGGATTAGAAAAATTCACAAACCATTAGGATCACCTTTTGTACATGATAACTAAATTAGGGTTGAGTCTTAGTCCCCCTTAGTTTTTTTTACCTTTTTCCATTTGAGTTATTCTTTCTCATCTCACAAAGAAAATAATAAAATATTTAATGAAAACCGGACATTCTTGTACGACACGAGACTTTGTTGCAGAGTGTTTATACGCATCCTGTTTCGGGGCGAGGAGTAAATACTTCCCGCGATGGATAGGTCTTAGTACGAGACTGCTCACAAACAAATTCAAAATACTTCTCTTAAGAGACAAAAAAAAAATAACAAGCGACTATCTGTTGCTCCTGGGATTTTCATCCTAGTACAAACGCGAAAGTGGCGCGGAAAGGTTAGAGTCGCCAGCCAGACATTTTTATCCCAAAGAATGGGAAAGGTAATGTTGCACAAACCTAAGGAAGAAGGAAAGGACAAGGTCCTGCAAACCAAAGATCTGAGTTCGAGAGTCGGTTACGACCTGGGAAGGTATTAGCACCCCAGATCGTCCGTCGTACCCGACGGGATCCACGCTTGCTTGCTTGCTTGTTTTAAAGGGTGAGAAAAATATAATTGCTGCTGAATAAAACTGCTACTGGAACTGGAATGAGAAATGAAAAAGGGGAAATGTAGGGAAAATAATGAATGTGCTCGAACGGGCCCTACCCCGCTGCCTACGTACCTCATCGGGATAATGAGGATCAGAGTCGACGTAGTTCGCCTAACTAAGGCGGGAACTATTTGTTTGTGTTTTTTACAGCTGGAACTGCGTATGTCTATGCTCAGGTGTTGCATGCTCGTCTGGTACGAGTGCGTTTACCGTCTTGCATGTGTGACAAGTCGTCGCGAGTTCGCGTTGTGAGTGAATGAGATGAGAAGAGAAGTTCCCGCAGGATAGTCGCTTATTGTTTATTTTTGTCTTTTAAAAGAAATATTTTGAGTTTATTTGTTTTATGAAACAATCCCTTGATGAGACTTGTGCATCATGATAGACAAGCTTACACCACTCCAAGATGGAATGAATGCAAGTGCTTCATGGAATAAGGCTATACACAAAGGATCCTTTCATTTATTTGTTAAGTGTTTTTGGATTTTGTTTGAAGATGAGAAAGAAGACTCAAATCGCAAAAAGGACAAACTAAGGGGACTAAGACACAACCCTAATTTTATTTGTTTATTTACAAGAGGGAGATCCTATGGTTAATGAGGTATTCTAATCCTAAGAAAGAAAAGGAAAAGAAGAAAAAGAGAATTAGAAACTAACTTACTTCCTAAGGAAGTTAAGTTGTCTCTAAAGAAAGGGAAAGCCTAAAAGCAAAGTACAAGGTACTAAGGCAAACACAATTAAAATGCATAAGAGATGGGAATGAAGTAATTCTTACCTCAATCTTCCCCATACAAAACAAAAGTTAGCATGACAATGCATATTGAAAATAAAATCAAAGCATGAAAGCGATTAAGTACCATAAACGTCCTAGAATGGAACTAGGGTTCAAAATAAGACCTAAGTCTAAAGGTGAAGGTACCTAAAGGTTACATGACTTCTAAAGTCAGTAGCTACATGCTATAGGTCCCTAAGTATGCTAGGATACCTCACAAGATCAAACTATGTCAAACTATGTACAAAAAGTTCACCTAAGTTCACATGAATGCAAATTAGGGCTTATGGATGAAGTATGAATGTGTATGGCTTACAAGCATGAATAAATACATGAAATGAACATAAAAGTCAGTAGTGAATGCTTATTAATGAGGATGACTGAATATACAATCATGGATGCAATGGATTAGGCATATGGAGCAATGAGAAGAAGATATGAGAAGAAACGAACAAAAATCGCATAAGATCGCACATGATGAAAGTTAAGGAAGAATGACATGTGAATATGCATGAAATGATTATGGGTCAGTAGCATACAAGGTATGAGAGGCAATTAGAATTCATGAATAGGAATTAATGATTTCCACATAATTCAAGTTATTATTTAGAGGAGAAGAGAATCTATTTTAGGTTAAAGTTAATTCACATAAGTATGCACTTTAAAGCACCAAAACAAACCAAATGAGTATGGTTCAAAAAGTGACCTATGACTGGAATTAAAGACATACAAATGACCTATAATCAACTCCTAAAAGCTACCAAAAATCCCCTCAAGAAAATGGCATGAATGCCTTCTTAACACTTAGGTTATGCGACACATAAACACATGAATCAACCTAAGATCTAGGTGACATGGAAAAATAGCAAAAAGCCTTTAAAAATTATGAAATTAAATCCCTGGAATTATATAGTCATTATCTTACATTGTCCAAAAGGATTATACAAAATTATGCACCAAAGTGCCAAAACAATTCCTTGACTAGCAAGGTAACAAAACATGATCACCAAAAATAACTCCACAAAGTGGATCAAAAAGGGCACTAAAAATTATGAAAAAATTGCCTAATGAGCATCAAAATGTCACAAATTACAGTGATTAATCACACACAAAAAATAGGTTTCACACCTATGGGGAAAAATCGATTTCGATCCCTTATGCCAAAACACTCCATTTTGGGATAGCTTGTGATCTAAAATCCGAATTAATTATTAAAACCACCCAAATCTGGAAACAAAAAATATGAAAAATTAATTAAGAGGATGAGGATCACTCATGAATTTTTCCATAATTTTATCACACCTAAAACTATTTTTAATAATTGCGACGAAACGGGCAAAAAAGTGGATTTTAAGGGAAAGTGAAAGGAATCGAATTCTCTAATCCGTAACCTAATCCCTAAACTCCGAAATCGACACATATCAATATATATCACAAATAAATCCAATGCCTCAGGTGGGAGGGCTCAGTATGCACCTTAAGTTATATGATCCTAAGTCGCATACAACTAGAATGGTGCATTAAAGTAGAGAATCGAGATTACTTACTTGGTTGAAGTGCCGATTCTTTCACATAAAAGAAATCCAAACAAAAAAAACTTCAAGTCAAGCCTTGCAATCTCCCATGAGCAAAATAAATGCTCATCTTCCATAATTGCTTTGTGAAGATCCCCCATAATCGAAACAAAAACAACGGCACAAAATATCATTTGAATCCAAAGGTATCCCACAAATAAAGTGGAATACCAACCAAACAACCGTCGTTAAGATCTTTGCGAGAACCTTGCATGAACTCAACAAACGCATTAGAAACCAAAAAGAGGTGCAACCGGAAGTTGCACCTATGCCTCACAACTCCAAATCAAGTAGAAATATGAATATACGAGTCATGGACATGCATTGAAATTTACGTTTCAAAACGGGGCAGCACTTATGCTCTAACATAAACAACATGCAAACTCAAACCGGAATCGAACAAATTTACATGCAATGAATTGCAAATGATCAACAAACATATATACAAGTCAAAACAAGATCAATGCATCAAAATCGCACCAAACCGAACTTAAAAAACCTTAAAACGAAAAAACGCGTCAAAAATCACCGACTCGGAATTGAACGAAAATCGCATGGTAACTTGCAAACGTGCCAACGGATTCAAATATGCAATCGGTTTTTGAAAATTCCGCTTGGAAGTGATACTTTTTGGCCGATTTCGTCGGCTGGCAGTAGCAAAATAGCCGGAAAAAATTGTCCGAAATCGACTAAAAAGTTCACCAATGGCTCCGAAAAAATCAACAAAGTCAATTTACACTATTCACATTCGCAAAAACGCGCTACGGTTAGGAAGTTATGACCAAAACATATTCTCGACACGCGACACATGAACAACATCAACAATTAAGCCTCAACCTATCCTATTTCAAATTTGCACATTGAAACAAGCATGAATTTAAAAGTCAAGCACTTCAATCAATATCAAGTTATAATAATTAGCTCTCTTAGGAATTTTGTCAAACACCTAACATTCACCGATTATTCTATGTCAACTTTACCAAGCCTTTTCAATCATGCACCACAACAATTATTAGGATAAATTAATCAAGAATCAATCAATAATCAAATCATGAATCAATGCACATAATCTCCACAAGATTAATTCAACTTCAAAATTCAATTCAAGAAACAATTCAACAATTATTCATGAATTAAAGTTTAAGAAGCTTACCGAATGAAGAATCGACGAAGAAATTGCGAATCCGAAGGAAGTGAGACGCGATCATGAACGGAGGAGAGGAGGAGAGGCCGCGCGGCTGCCGGTGGCGGAAGATGGTAGTCTTACGGTTGTGAAGTTGACCGGAGGTGGTGGTTCGTGGCGGCTCGGCTACCGGAAGCTTGATCGGAATTGTTGTGTTCTTGAGTTCTTGATGAAGTTGTTGTTGTGTTCTTGAGAAAGAATTGAGAGAATGAACTTTGATCCTTTAGAGAGAGTTTGTGAGAGTTTTTTGGTGTTTGTAAATTATGATTGAAGTTATGAGACAAATTGTGGGTCAAAAGAATATATAGTGGAGTGTAAAATGAAAGGCAAAAGGTAGAATTTCGGCTTAAGTGAAAATAACAATATCTTCGGCAAGAAATTTCGACTCTGAGCCTTCCACAACATTGTCCACCTTTGAATCACGGTTGCAACACAAAAAGAACGAACGTCATACGATCAAAATCGAGTGCGATCGATACGTTTAAGCTGCAAGACGTCACTGAATAAGTTATTTTTTCGGCTTATTTGGTGTCCGCTACTCGAAAATGTGACTAGGTCAACATCTTCGGAGCATAATCTCGACTCGACTTTGTCAGAAAAGTTGTAGATATATGAGTCAGTGACCTGGTGTTAAAATCTAAGCTCAACCGGACAAACGACGAGGGAGATATGAATTTTCTCGTGAAACCACTTTCAGCATTTTTCTTCGGTTCAGCACTTCCGTTTTGTGAAATAAACCAAAACGACAATCTTTGGAGCACCGTTCGAACTCACTTTTGTATTTGAAATTGAAGAGGATAAAATTTGTGAACCAACGCTTCAAGAACGGGTGATATCCGATGAAAATTGACCGAGTTATGAATTTTACAAAATCTGACAGACAGTGCACTGCATCAAAGAACCTTACTGGTAATTCGCATTTTCGAGATCCTTCCGCTCGGACCTAACCCAAAATGAATTCACATAATGAAGATAACATCTAAACGAAATTTTAGGCACCGAAACAACATCAATTTGATGAATGAGCCAAGAGTTATGAATTTTTTAGTGTTCAAAACTCACCGGTTCAGCACTGTTTTTCACTATGTCGACTCTAAAGACTCGCACATTCTGAGATCTTCTTCAAAGAATTAGTTCTCGGCCAAAACCCAAAAGTTAGAAAGGATATCAAGACGGAACTTTTAGCATATGAATCTCTCAGACATGTTGACCCAATCAGAAGTTACGAACTCTTGAATACCGCTAGCACAGTTAATCGGCGAAACCGAAATTTCAAAAACAAATAATTCCCGCCATTTTCCTTGATGAATTGGCCTCCGAGCCGAACACAAAAGTTGTAGAGAATACCGAAATAGTCTAAACTATTGAGTTTCAAGCCAAAATGAGTTTCCGAGCATAAGTTACAACATTTGCAAACTGCACCATAAAACTGATATTCTGCTTAAACTCCTTTGAATCAACCGAGAACTTTTGGTTTCTTCTAAGATTCTTGTGCACGTTCCGCATGAAAAAATAAAGGCCAGTCGCAACCTGTGAAAGCTCAAATGGAGATGTATATTCATGTATGTTTATGATGCAATTGTGATCTAAATGCAATGCAATGTATGAAAGGATATGCTAAATGGCATGAAAATGAGAGGGCAAATTTTGGGTTGTTACACTATCCTACGGGAATTTCTCTTTCTCATCTCATTCATTCCGAACGCGAACTCGCGACGACTTGTCTCGCATGCAAGATGGTAAACGCACTCGTGTCAGACGAGCCTGCAACACCTGAGCATAGACATACGCAGTTCCAGCCATAAAAACACAAACAAATAGTTCCCGCCTTAGTTAGGCGAACTACGTCGACTCTGATCCTCAATTATCCCGATGAGGTACGTAGGCAGCGGGGTAGGGCCCGTTCGAGAACATTCTTTATTTTCCCTACATTTCCCCCTTTCTTTCCATTCTCTTTTCTTATTCCTTTCTCATTTCATTTCCCGTTCCAGTTAGTAGTTCATTTGTTCAGCAGCAGTTATATTCTTTTACCCTTTGAAACAAGCAAACAAGCGTGGATCCCGTCGGGTACGACGACGATCTGGGGTGCTAATACCTTCCCAGGTTGTAACCGACTCCCGAACCCAGATCTTTGGTTCGCAAGGCCTTGTCATTTCCTTCTTCCTCAGGTTTGTGCAACATTACCTTTCCCGTTCCTTCAGGATAAAAATGTCTGGCTGGCGACTCTACCTTTTCCGCGCCACTTTCGCGTTTGTACTAGGATGAAAATCCCGGGAGCGACAGCCAGAGCCAAGGGGAAGAGTGTGATACCGGAAGAATCTGCACCCAAAGAAACTCAGAAGTCATCCTTCGACCAAGATGTGGATGAGTTTATGAGAATCATCAAAAGAAGTGACTATAAAGTTGTGGACCAGCTCCACCAAACTCCTTCAAAGATCTCAATCCTATCACTGTTGTTGTGTTCCGAAGCCCATCGGGATGCACTTCTCAAAGTTTTGCACGCTGCTTACGAGCCTGAAGAGATCACTGTAAATCAGCTGGAAACAGTGGTAGCAAATGTCAATACTAGCCATGGGCTAGGGTTTACTGATGCTGATTTGACATCTGAAGGACGTCTCCACAACAAAGCTTTGCACATAACCTTGGAATACAAAGGAGCTGTCTTATCTCATGTGCTTGTAGACACTGGGTCCTTACTCAATGTCTTACCCAAGAAAGCCCTTGTCAAGCTAGAGTATGATGGGATAGCTCTCCGGCCATGTAACCTTGTGGTCAGGGCTTTTGATGGCTCTAAAAGATCTGTTCTGGGAGAGGTGGAGCTGTCAATGATAATCGGTCCACAAGTCTTCAAGACTGTTTTCTATGTGATGGACATACAGCCTGCTTATAGCTGTTTGTTAGGTCGACCCTGGATTCACGCCGCGGGCGCTGTAACGTCGACCCTTCACCAGAAATTGAAGTATGAATGGGAGGGCCAGATTATCACCATCTGTGGTGAAGAAGACATATTTGTTAGCCAGCTGGATACGTACAAGTATATATAGATGGATGGTGAAATCCATGAGACAATAAGTCAATGGTTTGAGGCCCTAAATGTTAATGAGGCTACTAGAGTATTGACTGCATCTCAGGAAGACAGGATGAGGACTTCAATCATCTCTTATCAGCAAGCCCGGAATGTTGTTGAAGACGGAAATGCTCAAGGCTGGGGCAAGCTGCTGCCAGTAGAAAAGAAGGAAGATAGATTCGGTTTGGGTTACAGACCAATCCGACAAGATCAATCAGAGGCTGCCAAGGAGCCCAAATTTGTCAGTGGGGGGATGCTCACCCCAGATGCTGTGAACAACCTGGAAGACGAGGAGGAAAGCGACCACAACCTGGAGAGCTGGATACGTCCAAGGATTCCAGGGAACCAAGTCTCTAACTGGTCTTCCCATGAAATTATAAGGGTTACTCCTGCAGAGTAATTATTATTTCTTGTCTTTTTTAGCATGCATCAAGTCCTGCATCTTGCCCAAGGTGTCAGGACTCATTTTGTAATAGGGCCATATTGTATTTTGTGCAAATGATTAATCAATGAATATCAGGACATCGTTTGCAAACGAGTCTCTTTTTTGCTCACTGACTTTTCATTTTTCACTTTTGTACAAAACAATAAAATGGCAATGTTTTCAAAATAACAACTTCATTTTCACTTTTTCTAAACAAGATTAAAACTGATCACTAAAACAAACCAATCTCAACCCTTGCAGAGATTATCCTCCAGATTGCACCGACAACAGCACTGCTATGACCTTGTATGACTTCGACAATCCAATTAATCAAGCTGATGAAGGGGTTGAAGAAAACTATGAGTTACCTAAAGAGTTAGCCAGGTTATTGAGGCAAGAGGAGAAGGTGATTACTCCTCATCAGGAGGAGGTTGAGACAGTTAATCTTGGTACCGAAGAAGACTTGAAAGAAGTGAAGATTGGGGCCAGTCTACAAGATTCAGTGAAGGAACAACTTATTGACATGCTTCGAGAGTACGTCGACATCTTTGCTTGGTCCTATCAAGACATGCCAGGTCTGGATACTGACATTGTTATGCACAAGCTGCCTCTGAAAGAAGATTGTCCTCCAGTAAAGTAGAAGCTTCGTCGTACTCGTCTGGATATGGCCATGAAGATTAAAGAAGAAGTACATAAACAGTGGGACGCCGGTTTCCTTGCTGTAGCTAGTTACCCACCGTGGGTTGCTAACATTGTACCAGTGCCTAAGAAGGATGGCAAAGTACGGATGTGTGTGGATTACCGGGATCTGAACAGAGCTAGCCCGAAGGATGACCTCCCATTACCTCACATTGATGTATTGGTCGACAACACAGCCCAGTTCTCGGTGTTTTCCTTCATGGATGGTTTTTCAGGGTATAATCAGATCAGGATGTCACCCAAAGATATGGAAAAGACTACCTTCATCACACCTTGGGGAACTTTCTGTTAAAAGGTAATGCCTTTTGGATTGAAGAATGCCGGTGCTACTTATCAACGGGCTATGGTAAAGTTATTCCATGACATGATCCACAAAGAAATCGAATGCTACGTGGATGACATGATCCACAAAGAAATCGAATGCTACGTGGATGACATGATTGCCAAGTCCCTCACTGAAGAAGATCATCTGGTAAACCTGCTAAAGTTGTTCAAGCGTCTGAGAAAGTATCAGCTGAAGCTAAACCCCAACAAATGCACATTCGGGGTGTGTTCCGGTAAACTGATGGGATTCATTGTAAGTGAAAAAGGAATTGAAGTTGATCCTGACAAGGTCAAAGCCATTCAAGAAATGCCTGCACCTAGGACTGAAAAGGAAGTTCGAGGGTTCTTAGGTAGATTGAACTACATATCAAGGTTCATCTCTCACCTTACTGCAACCTGTGAACCCTTGTTCAAATTGCTAAGAAAGGAACAAACAGTCAGGTGGAACGAAGATTGTCAGAAGGCTTTTGACAAAATCAAGGAGTACTTACAAGAACCTCCAATTCTTATGCCTCCAGTTGAAGGAAGACCTCTAATAATGTACCTGACAGTATTAGAAGGATCAATAGGGTGTGTGTTGGGCCAACATGACGAGTCTTGTCGAAAAGAGTATGCAATATACTACCTAAGCAAAAAATTTACCGACTGTGAACAACGTTATTCACTGCTCAAGAAAACTTGTTGTGCTTTAGCGTGGGCTGCTCGCCGACTAAGACAGTATATGTTGACCCACACTACCTTGTTGATCTCAAAAATGGATCCAGTCAAGTACATATTTGAGAAGCCAGCACTTACCGGAAGGGTTGCAAGATGGCAAATGATTCTGATAGAATATGACATTCAGTACACATCTCAAAAGGCCATCAAAGGCAGTGTACTGTCTGATTTTCTAGCTGAGCAACCCATTGATGATTACCAGCCAATGAGATTTGACTTCCCTGATGAAGACATCATGTTCCTGAAAGCAAAATATCATGAAGAGCCTATTCACACTGAAGGGCCTGACCTAGAAGAGGAATGGACAATGATGTTTGATGGGGATGTTAACATGAATGGTCGTGGAGTTGGTGCAGTGCTCATTACATCTAAAGGAGTTCATATGCCTTTCTCGGTAAAACTCACCTTTGCATGCACTAACAACAAAGTTGAATACGAAGCCTGTATCATGGGTCTTGAGGAAGCCATTGACCTCAGGATCAAGACTTTAATTGTATTCAGAGATTCAGCTCTAGTAATCAATCAGACCAACAGCAAATGGTACACTCACCAAGAGCATCTGATTCCATACCGCGACTATACGAGGAGATTATTGACTTTCTTCACAATAGTCAAACTTGAGTACATCCCTTGAGATGAAAATCAGTTTGCAGATGCTTTGGCTACCATTTCCTCCATGATCAAGGTTCAGACTGCCAATTATGTGCCTCAGATTTCGGTATCCAGACTTGACCGACCGGCGTACGTATTCTCTGTGGACATTGCTAAAGATGACAAGCCTTGGTTCCATGACATCAAGTGCTTCTTAGAGGATCAAACATACCCACCTGGGGCATCGTCCAATGATAATAAGACATTGAGAAGGATGGCTGGTAGTTTCTTCCTGAATGCTGATGGTTCGTTATACAAGCGAAACTTTGACATGATACTACTCAGATGTGTTGATAAGAAAGAGGCAGACTTGCTGATGCACGAGATTCATGAAGGATCTTTCGGTACCCATGCTGGAGGACATGCAATGGCTAAGAAGTTGTTAAGATCAGGATACTACTGGATCACAATGGATGCAAATTATTGTGCTTATGCCAGGAAGTGTCATAAATGCCAGATTTATGCAGACAAAGTGCATGTGCCTCCAAATCCGTTGAATGTAATGTCTTCACCTTGGCCCTTTGCCATGTGGGGCATTGATATGATTGGAAGGATTGAACCGACTGCTTCAAATGGCCACAGATTCATCCTGGTAGCCATTGATTACTTCACCAAATGGGTCGAAGCAGCTTCATATGCAAATGTCACCAGACAAATGGTAGCCAGATTCCTGAAAAGAGACATCATCTGTCGATATGGAGTACCCGAGCGAATCATTACTGAAAATGGTTCCAATCTGAACAACAAAATGATGGCAGAACTGTGCCGGGACTTCAAGATTCAACATCATAATTTTTCTCCTTACAGGACAAAGATGAATGGCACTGTTGAGGCAGCTAACAAGAACATTAAGAAGATTGTGCAGAAGATGGTGGTCACTTACAAAGACTGGCATGAAATGCTACCATTTGCCTTGCATGGATATCGAACCTCAATCAGAACGTCCACTGGGGCAACACCGTATCAACTTGTGTATGGTATGGAAGTTGTCCTACCTGTTGAAGTTGAATTACCCTCCTTACGGGTACTGATGGATGTCAAGCTGAATGAAGCCAAATGGGTCCGTTCTCGATAGAATCAACTGAATTTGATCGAAGAAAAGAGGCTAGCTGCTATCTGTCATGGACAGCTATATCAGAAAAGAATGAAGAAAGCCTTCGATCAGAAAGTCAGGCTTCGGGAATGCCAAGTGGGAGATCTTGTGCTGAAGAGACTCCTTCCTCCTCATACAGACCACAGGGGAAAATGGACTCCAAACTACGATGGTCCATTCATAGTAAAGAAAGTTTTCTCTGGTGGAGCACTGATGTTCACTACTATGGATGGTGAAGATTTCTTATCCCCTGTGAATTCAGATGCAGTTAAAAAATACTTCACATAAAATGACCCGCTGGACATAAAAACAGAATGTGAGTCTAGGGAAAAATAGGGCATCCTGGCGAGTCAAAAACAGAATAAAAGACTCGGGCAAAAATAAGGGAAAAATTGAAGAAAAAAAATTACACCCGCTGAGTTGAAAAGCCGCATTGGACAGCTCAGGCAAAAATGGGTATCCCGGTGGATTGAAAACCCGAAAGGGCGATCCACGCAAAATCAGGGAATAAGCGAACAACTGCATTCTGAATTCGTCTGTATCTCGACAACATGGCAAGTTTCGAAAGGTTAAAGCATTGGTCAGAATCAACTTTCTCGAGAAGGCAAGATGAGAAGAACGTCAAGGTCATACGGGTCATAGCAAAGGAAGCTCAACGGAGCATCGTCAACATTGCCAGCACTCTTACTTTTTCTCAATTTGTAACAATCTCCTCATTTTAGGGGATCTATTTCTTTAACTGTATTTTGCCAATTCAGGGCACCCAGATTAATAAAATCAGGTTTTCAGTCACACCTCGTGTCTTACATTTTTGTTTCGTTTGCAAAAATGTCCAATATCCATGATATAATATTTGCATAAAACAAATGTGCCTTTCTATTTTGAATGCTTGCAGGAAATGTATTTACTCTCAGGAATATCTGACTCCTATGACGGAATCCAATAAGGGATACCTCGGGATACTTGTGCGTTTCTTTGTCTTAACAGGATTTGCAGGTACTCAAATATCTCCTCCAAGCAGCCTCTGAAATGCCCTTTCCCCAGCGGAGTTGCCAAAGCTTCCTCATCCCTAGCACAGGTCTACTCAACAGAAGTATCGCCAGCATATTTCCCCAGCTGAGTTGTCAAGCCTCCGCATCCCCAACATGAGTCTATTCAACAGAGGCTTCCCCAGCCGGAGTCCCCACAGAAAACTATAGGAAGATTATTCAGTGATCTTTCCTTCCCCAAACAAAGTACCAGATCTCTCATCCTCAGCAAAGTTAAGGGAACCATCTCCCCACGGAGCTCCAGATTCTATCCAGAAGAGCAATGCTTGAAATTCTCACACAACAAAGTGACGGAAGCTTCTTCATCCCTAGCTGGGTTGTCTCCTTGCAGGATAGGTCTATCAGTGATCTTTTCTTCCCCAAGCAGAGCCATATGATTTATTAGACCTACCAATGAGCTCACCTCCAGCTGGGATTCTCCTTATCCCCAGCAGATCAGCCAAAGATCTTCACCGCGGCAGGATCTGAATCCCAGTTCGGTTTTCTTTTGCATAATCATAGCATTCACATCATTTTCCCCACAAAGCGTAGCATTCTGTCTAATACGGAGAATTACGGCAAAAAACAAACATATTGCATGATCACAAGTCAGGTTCGAGCCAGTTACTTGTAAATACCAACAATACCTCCTCAGCAATATACAAAATATTCCCCCAGCAGAAAGCCAAAGCGTCCCCTTTGCACTCTCCGACATAAATACATGTTCATATATACCTCTTTCGACACTCATCTGTGTCATATTATCCCCTGTAGATATATCTATACACTCTCTTGACACCTGTCCGTGTCACCACTCCCCATCATGGTTACCTGAACACTTGTTTATAATACATTCCTTTTCGACACCCGTCTGTGTCGTCCTATCCCCCACAAGTTGCCAGAACACCTTTTTCACTCATAACTTATGCACTTTCTCTTCTGACACCCATCCGTGTCACCTTTTCCCAGCAGGTCGAATACTCGTCTGTGTCTTGCTCATACTTCACAATACTTATACAGATACTCGTCCGTATCTTGTTCCCCACAGATTCGACACTCGTCCGTGTTCTTTGTTAACCAGTTGGTACTCGTCCGTATCATCATCTCTGAACACGCGTCAGCGTTTGTTTCTACTGATACTCGTCTGTATCGTAGTCTTAAGGATGCTCGTCCGCATCTTTAATCTATACACAGTGTCAAAACACTTATACCTTTTATTTCTTGAGCGTAAGCACTCGTCCGTGTCTACCATTCCCCAGCAAATCTCCAGTAAAAGTAACCTTTCTTTTATCTGACATTCGTCCTATGTCATGATACTTTCGGCAGCCGTACCCTGCCAGGTGATCGTCCTTCACCTACGGATGACCGTCCCTCATCCTTTCCCCAGCGGAGTCTCCATAATTGGAACCCTTTTCTATCCGACATTCGTCCTATGTCGTGATATCTTTCGGCAGCCGTCCCCTGCCAGGTGATCGTCCTTCACCTCGGATGATCGTCCCTCATCCTTATCCCTAACAGAGCAGCTATCCCCTGCTAGGTGATCGTCCTTCACCTTTTTGATGATCGTCCTTCATCATTTTATCCGATGGCCGTCCCCATCGTTGATCTTGTTATCTGACATTTGTCCTATGCAATGATAAACCCCAAGAGCAGCTGTACCCTATTAGGTGATCGTCCTTCACCTCTTGATGATCGTCTTTCATCATGCTTATCCGATGACCGTCCCCATCGTCGACCTTTTCTATCCGACATTCGTCCTATGTCGTGATAAAGAGCAGCCGTCCCTTGCTAGGTGATCGTCCTTCACCTTTTGATGACCGTCCCTCATCAATATTTCATTTATCTTTGAACCGATGGTCGTCCCCATTGTTGTTTATCTTTACTTTGCAAACCTGATGGTCTTCCCCATCATTGTTTACTTTAATCCCCAGAGAACCTTATTACTTTACTTGATGGTCATCCCCATCATAATTTCTTTATTTCCCCATCTTGTCGGCCGTCCCCGTCATTGCTTTATCTACCGTTTTATTTCCCCAGCGTGTCGGCCGTCTCCGTCATTGCTTTATCCCCAGCAGTCGTCCTCTGCTCGATGGTCGTCCTCCATCGCCCTCCTTTATAATCATACCATACTTTCTTTTACAAATTATATCCTTTTTCTTCTTCTCCTCCAGTGAGTGCAAATTTTGGACTGTCTTTGGTATTCAACCACAAGTTATCTTGTTTGTTTGTTAAGTCCGTCGCTTACATCCTGCACAGCTAACTCATGCTTGAATAGGGGCAGTTATAAACACCCCAAATTTTCCCTCACTAAGTTCACACCATGGCTTGTGATTTTTCATATTTACATTAGTTTAAGCATACCATCTCATATTGCATTTTTGTTTCACTGCATTAGTTCAAGTTCATCTGCATCTAGGGTTTGTGATCTGAGCAATCCAAGGATCCATCTGAGCCACTCCAAAGGTCTTCAATCATTCCAAGAGGGTCCATGTATGTTTTATCATCATCATATATCCCTCAAATATCAAGGAAGTCAAAGAATCACAAGAACTGGCAAAGCATGGAAGCAGAGCTAGGGTTTCACTGCACAGATGACCTGAAATTAGGGTTTTGGTTTCAAAGGCCATAACTCCATATTTTTTGGTCATTCTTGTTTCTAATTGTCTCTATATGTTATAAGGATCATATGTACCAAGTTTGATGAAGAAATTCATTGTGGAAGTCATATGTTCACTGAGTAACTTCTTGAGCAAATCAGAGCAAAATCAGGGCATCTGAGGCCCCTACCAATGGAACCAAAGTGGATTTTTCATCAAATTGAAGTTATATGATCTTTATTTGATCATTGAAGTTCTTGGAAGTTCACAAAATTGAAGGAAAGTAAGCTAAACCAAAAGTTGCCAAAAATGGAAATGACTTGTAATGTAAACTTTCCATTTTGGGAAAGTTTTTCAACCTCCTCTTTCTCAACCAAAAATGCTTCAAATGAAAAATTGTTGGTCATGAAAGTTGTAGATTGGATCATTCCCTTTTCAAAAAGTACAAGAGAAAGTCCTAATTCATTTTGGAACTCAAGTTATGGCTTGTCAAAGTTGGCAAAAATCACATAATTTTCAAGAATGCACCAAAGAGGGATTTTTGCAAAACCATTTGCCAATTCATTTTGTGACTTCAAACACACTTCTAAGAATCATACCAACCTTGTGCATTGTCTAAAACTCAGAATTGCCAAAATAATTTCAAGTTTTCATGCCTTGCCCATGAAGAAATCTCAAAGGGGCCAAAACTTCATGAAATTGCAAAAGGGCACATAACCTTTCATCCACTTGCTGAATTGCCTCAAAACCAATTCTATGGACCTCCTTGATATCAGCTGCACCAAGACAAGCCAAAAAGCCAGCTGCAAGAATGCTCATACCTCAAGTACACAAGTTGGTGACTTTTTGCAACTTGCCCTATACCAATCACCATAGGCCACAACCACTTCTCTGACCTATCACAACTTGTTATGTGGACCAAATGCAGATCATAACACGCAACATTACAAGCTGAAACCGGAGAATCCTCAAGTTCCCAAAATCTCTCCATTTAGCAAAAGCCTTCGAAACTCTCTGCACACACACTCAATCTTCAAACTTTTTCCACCATTCATCTCAAAATCATCTATAGAACACAAAACAACCATTAAAACAATCAAAAAAAACCCACAACCAAAACACGATTCTGGTGCAGCAAGGCTTCATCCTCTCAAACCAGCTCATTTCAGTTTGTTCTAGGCATTGCAACATTACTAGGAAGATCATTGGAGACTTTTTGCATCAAAGAGAAGGCTTGAAAGCTC
This sequence comes from Lathyrus aphaca, assembly GCA_963966055.1. Classification (NCBI taxonomy): domain Eukaryota; kingdom Viridiplantae; phylum Streptophyta; class Magnoliopsida; order Fabales; family Fabaceae; genus Lathyrus; species Lathyrus aphaca. The sequence goes on along the minus strand of OZ014519.1, from coordinate 399,326,033 downwards.
AGAACCAGGAAGCTCCATCTAAGGTAACATGATGAACATTTTTTCTAGAACCCTGTTTTCTTGTTAAAATATTGTTCTATATGTTGCCCTGGTCATGGGGATGTGTTTATTTTCGAAAATGAGCAAGAAACAAGCATGAACTGAATCTCTGAAACTTTGACCCAATTTTTGTTCTTCTTCGATTCTCTTCATTCAAGCATGATTAAGTGTTTTTGTTGCTGGATTTGAGTTTGTTGATAGTTAAGGATCATTTCTGGAGCGTGTGGTGTGTTTTTGTGGGGTTTTGAGAAGTTCAGGGAGGGGGTCTGGCCGGAGAAGATGACCGGAGGTCTTCTCCGGCCACCTGAGTGTGATTAGGGCATAATCAGTGTAATTAGGGTTAGTTTAAATTTTGGCCGTAGGATCTTTGTTCCCCGCGCGTTTGAATTGCCTGGATTGAGTGTTTAAACCCTAATCCCATTAAATTATGATTAATTAATTATTTAATTTAAATTAGCTGAATTTGAATTATAGCCTTTGGATGTGGCGCGTGTGTTGCACCCCAAAATTTGCCCTCACAATACAAGACTTTGTGTTCTAAGAAGGTTCACAAGGTTCACAAGTTCCCAACACTTACAAGACCTTTCATGAGGTTCATGAAGTCTACAAGTTAGTTTATGAAGGTTCACAAGGTTCACAAGTTCCACAATGCTTTCAATACCTTTCTTGAGGTTCATGAAGTCTACAAGTCACTTCTTGAAGGTTCACAAGGTTCACAAGCTTCTCAACATTTACAAGACCTTTCATGAAGTTCATGAAGTCTACAAGTTACTTCTTGAAGGATCACAAGGTTCACAAGATTCACAATGTTTACATAACCTTTCATGAGGTTCATGAAGTCTACAAGTCACTTCATGAGGTTCACAAGGTTCACAAGCTTCACAATACCTCCCATGAGTATCACAAGACATCTTATGATGGTTCACAAGGTTCACAAAGTTCACAATTGGTCAGAAGAGTTGACAATTCCCTCAGACAATGCACCTCCTAAGCAGTGCATCCAAAACTAGGGTTTTGACTTTAATCAGGCTAAATGGACTTCCAATACCTCAAGTGAGCTTCATAACATATTATATGAATATAAGAACCCCCATGACAAGTTTCAAGACTTTTCTCAAAAGTTTGCTCAGTCAGATGATCAGATAAGTCAAAATCAGTCAATGCAGTTAAAGAGTCAAACTGAGGTCAACTATGGTCAAACCAAAGTCAAACTTCATGATTTTTTGCCAACATCAAGTATATAAAGTAATATTCATCATTTGATCAAGGGTTGACCATGATTCATCAAGGAGATTCCAGATCATCAATAATCAGGAGTTTCTAAATTAGGGTTTCTTCAGTAAAAGTCAACTGAACTTTGACCAGCCATAACTTTCACATACTTCATCACCAAGTCTCCACTCAAAGCTCATTTTGAAGGAAATTGAATTCTCTACAACTTTGATGTTGCAAGTTAATCCCAAAAATGCTTCATTTGGAAGATATGAGCTAAGACATTATAGGTCATTTCAAAAGTCAACAAAAAGTCAACAACTTCAAAAGGGCATAACTTGAGATTGGTAAATGATATGGACCTGAAACAAATGGGGGTGTTTATAGGACTCTTCAAGCTTTCCAAAATGTCCAAGAACACCCTCATACCCTTAAAATTGAGGGAGATATGCCCTTGCAAAGTTGGGAAATTTTGTGATGGTTTATATTGAAAATGGGGGTCTAGGACCAATTCTTTCCAAATGGGCTTGCTAAATTGTGATCCAATCCATACACTAGTACTATGCACGACCCAAACCATGGAAAATCTGATTTTTATTATTTTTATTTCTATTTAATTTGATTTAAATCATTAAAAATCATTTTAAATATAAATAAAATATGAAAATAAGAGATTTTATTTGGATAATGCTTCTAGAAAGTCTTAATTGTTGATTGAAGTTGAAAGAGAAAGAAATCATGTGATTTATCCAAAAATAGCAAGCTTTCATGAGCCAATATTTGAATTTCATGACACCATCTTTTTCAATCTTCAAGTATCAAATCTTCCACACAACTAATCAATATTTTGACCTAGAATGATTCACATATATATACTAAACACAACCCTAGCCTTCAGACACGATTTTGCTGCATCAAGAGGTAAGTTCACAAAGCCAAAAATTCACCAAAAATTGACATTCGGATTCTTCAATTCAGGGCACTAGAAGGTAAAGTAAGAACATAGAGATGTTCTTTGGACGTCACTGAAGCTAAACCATCACTCACATTCATCTCATACATGCTCTATTGTTCAACCCGAGCCATTCTTGTTCTTGTTTTTCTTTTTTTCGATTACATCAATTCACTGCAAATAAATGGATTTTGCTTGGCTAATGTTGTTTATAATGTTGTGTAGATCGTTTCTGGACAGAAAAATCAAAGAAACCGTACCTAATTCATGAGATGCCATTGTTAGGGTTTGGACCTAGGTTTGGGGTTTTCTAATTTAAGGAACATAAATCAATTCTAAGAACATAAAACGAATCGTGTGAATGTCAGGATCATGTTGCTGTGTTTGATTTTGTGAAACTGTACGGTTTTGTTGGACATTGATTTTTGTAGGTTTTGCTGGGAATTGCTTTTCGCAGGTAAACTCATAAATAATTTCGCAGCAAATTTCGAAGAACCTGAGGAAGGAGATGACTGGTTTTGGCGCGTTCTCCAGAATTCAAAAATTGAATATAATATTTTATGAATTAGTTTTGGTTTTATATCATAACAGGTTTCTTGGCCCAGTGGTTAGAGGTGTGCGCATGCATGGACTTGGTCTGGGGTTCGATTCCCCGTTTATGACATTTTGTTTGTTTATTTTGATTATTTCGCAGGTATAATATATAATCAATTATAGCCATCCAGTTATCAGTTGGGCTCTTCCAGCAGGGTGGTGATGCGTGCGCTTGTGAATGTAAAGGTCCTGGGTTCAATTCCCACCCCAGGCCTTTTTGCTTCTTTATTTTTCTGGATTTTTTCAGACAAAGCACAAAACCAATTCTCCTCCCTTCATTGTTGCCTGCGTGTGGGCTAGCCTGGTGGTTATTGTTGTTGCTGGCAAGCATACTGACCTGGATTCAAATCCCAGTCAGGTAAGTTTTTTTCCATATTTTATTTTCTTCTTTTTATTTTGATTATTCTATTAAACAAATTAAATATATTTTATGTATATATGTTTTCTAATTCAAAAAATCATGTTCTTTATTATTTTTTTATAAATTATAATTTATATATTAGTTAAAATAATTTTGTATATAAATTAAAACCCTAATTTATTTTCTAAATACCTATTAAAAACCTAGTTATTTATTTTCTAATATAAATTATTATGTATAATCTTTAATATAATTTTTGTAATAGTCAATAAAAAATTAAATTTTGTAAATATACTTATAACTTATTTTTCTCTTTATATAATATGTAAATACCTTTTATAACTTTTTTTGTTTAGAAATAATTGAATTTATAATAATTAAATTTTGTAGTTATAATACATTTAAAAATAACTTAATAATTTGTAAATTAAAATAATTATTTGTTCATATTTCTTTCTAAATATAATTGTTTATATTAAAAATTGTTAATCTTTTATTCTTATAATATTTTGGGTTAATTTTATTATTACTAACCATGTCATTATAATATTTTTTTTTATTTAATTCTATTTATTTTAATTATTGTTACTAACCATATTATTATTTTTGCTTCATTAATTTTATATATTATTATTTCACTAATTTTTTATTATTTACTAACCTCACTTATTTTATTATTACTAATTTCTTTGATTATTATTATTTTCACTAACCCCTATTTATTTATTTATTATTATATTTGCTTATATTTTGCTAATTATTTATTTTTGCTATTTATTTTAATTTGTTTATTATAATTTTGTAAATGCTCCTGGATGTAAATTTTTAATTATTTAATTGTTGCTATGGTTAGTAATTTAGGGAGTGTAAACATGTATTCTCTTAAAAATAAATTTAGCTCACTTTAATTATAAGATAAATAATATTGGACACTCACACACGTAAGTCGATTTCTAATCGCCAGCTCACTTTCTAAGGCTATCCCTCAAGTTGCCTAAATCATAAGGTCAAGTGGGGTGTATAAAGCAAGTCCCTTTTAAAAGAAAAATCATCAAGTCCCTCATGGTTGCCTTTACGAATCAAGTCCCCTCGAATAAATGATGATAGTCCCTCCTATATGCTTAATACACCCCACAGTTGCCTTCAAAAATAAATGTCCCTCACATGTCCCTAACATCCAAGGTAATGACTACCTACTCCTAAATAGTAGGGATAGTCCTACCATTTAAAGGATAAAGAACAAGAAAGACTTAAAACTTTAGGGTAGGTTCCTCTTATGTACTTGCTCACTTCAAAAACTTTCCAAACTTTCCACAATTTCAAACAAATTTTCAAAAACAAGTTTTTACGCATCCGTACATGGATCATTATCAACTATTATGAAAAATTTTCTATTCACACACTACACTTTCAAAAACAATTCAAAAGTGAGCTAAGTAACTAAGAGCCCATGGATAACCATGGATGTAAAGGGTGCTAACACCTTCCCTTTACATAACCTACCCCCCGGACCCAAAAATATCTCTTAAGGTCTTTCCTGTTCTTTTATACCCTTTCCTTTTGGATAAAATAAAAGTCGGTGGCGACTCTTGCTATCCGCAACATAACTTAAAATCAGTTCTCCCACCGTGTTACAGAACTGGCGACTCTGCTGGGGAATTAAATTTAAGAGGGGTACCCTTAGGAATTAAGATCACTTTAATATTGTTTGATTTGTTTGCTTTATTATTATATTGGGGTGCTCTTATGTGTGAAAGGTCCTAACCCGGATCTAGTGTACCTTAGGTAAATGGCAATAGACCAAGGAAACTGTACGACGTATATCGATACGGTTGATCTGGTGGCCATAGTTAGTGCGACTTCTTGGTTGGTGCTTATGTTCCTTAAGTCAAGTTGAGGATAATATGAGGCTGCCATATGTTGTCAATGCACTAACTAACTTTTAGAACCCTAGTCAACTCATCTTGGCCTTTAGAAGGTAGTGAGGTAACCGGCTTTGGTGCAGACTGAAGTTGGTTGACACTCGATACTACGCTCATTGAGATCTTGAACTTGGAGGGTTTTGGTTGGCAAGTAAGTTGCCTTCTGATCAACCACCCTTGTGAAGGATCAATGATATTGAGATCCCTTAGAACCCGGTTACTTTTGTAGGACAGGATGAACCATCTAACTTCAGGGGAGGGTACTTACCTTAAACCTCATGCAAGCCTTTAAACCTAGGGCTATGGTGTGACTTGTTTGTGTGTGCCACATGTCTTTGATTGAACATAACATCATGACATCATCATGCATCATAAGCATAGCATTTTCACTAACCATTTCAAGGACCAAAGGATTTATCTTTGTTCTTTGTTGCAGGTCATGGCTTCTGCTCGTAGGAACACCATCAGGATCAACTTTGTGGGCATACCTGCTAAGCTTAAAGAGTTGGTTACTCAGGTGTCTGATCACTCCCAGTTCATCAAGAGACATGGTCACCTATTGGATCTAGTCACTTCAGGGTTCAATGAAGACATGATGAGTGTGTTGTTTCAGTTCTTTGACCCTAAGCACCACTGCTTTACATTCCCTGACTATCAGTTGGTCCTTACCATGGAGGAGTTCTCTAAGCTTCTGGGTATACCTGTTCTTGATCAAAGACCCTCACAGGCTTGGAGAAGGAGCCCAAACCAGAGGTTATTGCTGCAGCCCTACATCTGAAGAAGTCTGACATTGTTCTAGAGACGAGAAGTGGAGTCAAGGGTATTCTTGCCAAGGTGCTAATGGATAAGGCTCAAATGTTCTTGAAGGCCATGAGCTATGATGCTTTTGAGGAGGTCTTAGCCTTGCTGATATATGGCTTAGTATTGTTCCCCAATCCAGATCAGTTCATAGACATTCATGCCATCAACATTTTCCTGAGTCACAATCCAGTGCCTACATTGCTTGGAGACATCCTACATTCTCTTCATACCCGTACTACAAGGGCAAGAGGAACTTTGATGTGTTGTATACCTTTACTTTCTATGTGGTTTATTTCTCACCTCCCACGCTCAGTAATGAAGAATGAGCAAGGGTTCAGATGGTCCAAGAGGATCATGTCACTTTCTCACTCAGACATCCATTGGTGCTCCAGATCTATGGAGAATGTTACCATCATTGACCGTTGTGGGGAATTTCCTAATGTGCCACTTCTAGGCATAAGAGGAGGCATCACCTACAACCCCTCTCTAGCTTTACGACAGTTTGGTTACGCCCGGAGTGATGGTCCACATGACATGTTGATTCAGGGCATTGTGTTTGATTACGACAACGATCTTCAGGGTTACCGTCAGAGATTCATACGAGCTTGGGGAAAGGTAAACAGGATTGACAGCAAGACACTGGAGCCTAAGTACACTATTCCTATGGAGGCTTATCTCAGATGGGTACGATCTCGTGCTCAGACACTCATGATGCCATATCCTGCCGTCCTACCAGTTACCATGGAACCTGTTGCTGAAGGAGACACAGCTTATACCATCCTTCACCCAGACATGCCTACTGATATGGAAGACTTGCAGAGATCATGGATCCAACTGAAGGAGCAAAGGGATACTTTCAAGGCTCATTACAAAGCAAGCCAAGCAAGAATCCTAGAGCTAACAAAGCAACTTCACGAGGAACGAAACCTCAACTCATACCTCAATACAAAGAGGAAACGTCCATGGGAGACTTAAAACCCCATCTTTTGTACTTATTTCATTTCATTTTTTGTAAGCCTAAAAGGCAAAACAAAGTTATTACTAATAAAAGTTTACTTTCGTGTTTGTCTAAGCAAATTTAAATCCTGCAGTCCTTGAAAACATTGCATATACATTACCATATCATTTCATTGCATCACAGGTTTATATTGTGCACAGGTTTCTCATCTTCTCGCTGTTTATTTCAGCAATGGCTCTTGAACAATCAGTTAAAGACCTCCAGGCACAAAATGCACAGTTCCAAGAGCTGATCTTGAACCTGTCCAAGGGGCAGGATGAATTGAAGGCACTGCTGGCCAAGAAGACTAAGAAGACTAGAAGGTCTGCTGGGTTGATCAACATGGGAAGAAGGTTCAAAGGTCTTGCCAAGACCAAGGAACCAGCTGAAGACTATGAATCTGAAGAATCTGAGCAAGAGGTAGGCAGTCTCCACCATACAATGGGGGACTCTGATTCTGAGGCTAACTACTACCATGAGCCTAATGAAGACAAATTCAAGATGCTGGTGGATAGAATGGATGCTATGGAGTTGCAGAAGTCATCTGGGCTGGATTTTGAGGATTTGAGTCTGATATCTGGGGTGGTCATACCTGTGGGTTTCAAGGTTCCTACTTTTGTTGTCTATGATGGGGTCTCTTGTCCCAAGCTGCACCTGAGGTCTTATGTCAGAAGAATTCAACCCCACACTGCTGATAAGAAGTTGTGGATCCATTTCTTTCAAGAAAGCTTATCTGGAGCTCAGCTGGAGTGGTATTATCAATTGGAAAGTGTCAACATCAGAGACTGGAACGATCTTGCTGAAGCTTTCTATAAGCAGTACCAATACAATGCTGACTTATCCCCCACTCGCATGCAGCTTCAGAGCATGTCTATGGGTGCCAAAGAAAGTTTTAAAGAGTATGCTCAGAAGTGGAGAGATTTAGCTGGAAGAGTTCAACCCCCTTTGACTGACAGGGAGCTGGTTGATATGTTCATGTGTACACTGAATGGTCCGTTCTACAGTCATCTCATTGGAAGCTCATCATCTGGCTTCACTGAGTTGATTATGACAGGAGAGCGAGTAGAGAATGGTATAAAGAATGGTAAGATCCAAGTGGGTACTTCTTCATCAGGTGCTGCAAAGAAGCCTCCCACTGGGAAGAAAGAATCCAATGCTGTTTATGGTCAACCTGATCGTAACAGAAGACATCAGTCTGTTAGTGCGGTTCATATTTCAAATCCAACTCCTGCATCAACAGAGCAGCCACAGGGCAACCAACAGAGGGCTAGAAGACAGTTCACGAAGATCAACATGTCAATGGCTCAGGCATTGCAACATTTGTTGAAGGCTGAACTTATTACTTTGAAAGAGGCTCCTCAGAATCCTAATGTTACCTCTCCCAGGTACAATCCCAATGCAAGGTGTGCATACCATTCAAACTGTCAGGGACATGATACTAATAACTGCTGGGTCTTGAAGAATAAAATTCAAGATATGATTGATGCTGGAGAAATTGAGTTTGATCCTCCGGGTACTCCCAATGTGATTACTACTCCAATGCCAAATCACGAGAAGACTGTCAATGCCATTGAAGAAGACCTACATGTTTATTCAGTTATGGAGTTGACCACACCATTGTCTGTTATCAAAAAGAGGTTAGTACAAGCTGGGATCTTTCCAGGTTGTCGTGAAGATTGTTTGTATTGTACCTATAAGCCGGATAGTTGCTTCATATTGAGAGATGGAATTCAACGTCTCATGGATAAGTATACTATAGTGTTTGAAAGGACTCCGTCGTCTGTTGAAAGTATGGTGGATCATCTGACTCAAGGAAGGAAGATTGAAGAGGTTGACATGGTTGACAAAGTACCAATAAGAATCACTTCAAAGGGTCCCATTAAAATCACTCATCAGGGTCCAATCAAGATTACTGCTGAAGGTCCTGCGAAAGTTGTTGCTGAAGCCAGAGTGGCTCCTGTGGTCATTACTACTCCTGGTCCTATCCCGTATACGTCTGACAAAGCTGTGCCTTGGCATTATGGATCTGATGTTTACATTCATGGTGTTAAGCAAGAGCCTGTAGCTGATGTGCCTGTTGATGTTGACAATATTGCTGGATCTAGCAAGATCACTCGTAGTGGAAGAGTCTTTTCTCTTCCAGATACTTCCAAGAATGCAGTTACTCATGCTGCTACCTCCACCACTGATGCTCGGGGCAAGAGTCCTGTTATTGAGCCTGTATCTACTGATGTGCCAGCTGCTGATGATCTCTCTAAGCAGATGGAAGAAGTATTGAAAATCATTCGCAAGAGTGATTATGACATTGTTGATCAGTTGGGGCATACTCCCTCAAAGATTTCTATGTTATCCTTGTTGTTATGTTCTGAGGCTCATGCCAAGTCCTTGATCAAGTTTCTGAAGACTGCTCATGTACCCAGTGCAATCTCTGTTGACCAATTTGAGAATTGTGTTGCCCACCTGACCTATGACAACGGGTTAGGGTTTTCTGATGCTGACTTGACCCCTGCCAAGAGGGATCATAACAGGGCCTTGCATATTTCAATTGAATGCAGGGGCACTACCCTGTCTCATGTGCTAATAGACAATGGTTCCTCTTTGAATGTGTTGCCTAAGGAAGTCCTGAACAAGCTGAGTCCTGAAGATGCTGTGCTGAAGCCCAATAATATTGTGGTAAAGGCTTTTGATGGTTCTAGAAGAGTAGTGCATGGGGAAATTGATCTTCCAATCCAAGTGGGTTCCCAGGTGTTTACTGCTACATTTTATGTGATGGACATTCGTCCTTCATACTCTTGTCTGCTTGGTCGTCCCTGGATCCATGGGGCAGGTGCTGTGACCTCTACATTTCACCAAAAGTTGAGATATCCGGTGAATGGAAAGGTTGTTACTGTCTACGGAGAAGAAGAATACTTTGTCAGCCACGTGAATACTTTCAAGTATCTGGAAATGGAAGGTGAATACATTGAGACTCCGTGTCAGACATTTGAAGTGGTTCCTTGGGCTGTTAATGATTATGTAGCTCCTCCTGTTGCAAAGAAAGTTCCTGTGGTCACCAGAAAGCCTCCAACAATGGCAATGGCTTCCCTCAATGATGCTAGAGCTGTGGTGGATGAAGGTGGTTGTACTATTTGGGGTCAGCTTCCTAATATTCCATACAAGTCTGACAAGTTTGGTTTGGGTTTCACTGCAGAGTCCCAGAAGGCTGTTCGTCGTACCCGTGCTGCCCGTATCACTAGTCAAGGGGTTGTGAAGGACCAGATTAACGCTGTGGGAGATCAAGATGAAGACTACAACTTGGATGCATGGATTTTTCCTACTGTGGGTGCTGGACTCAATAACTGGAAAGCTGAAGATGTTATCCCTATCTCCTTTAGTCAGGAGTAAATACTATTACTGTGTTGTGTTTTTAAATTTGTAATTTCTTGAACAATAAAACTTTCAAGCCATGTGCCTTACCCGGGGCACAATGGTGTGCTTGTTACGGGCTGTCATTTCATTTGCATACTTCATTCAATAAAAGCAGTGGACGTTTCGTTTTCGTAAATATTGTGTTCCTTGTCTTTCTTTTCTTTTATTTTATCAGCTATGTGTTCTTACGCACACCCACATCACTAAAATGCAGATCCTCATCCACTCTGGATCCTGTTGATAACAGTTCTACTATTGCCAATTATAATTTCGAGAATCCGATCTATCAAACTGAAGACGGAAATGAGGACGATTGTGAAATACCTGTAGAGCTTGCTAGGTTGTTACAACAAGAAGAGAAAGCTATACAGCCACATGAAGAGCCAGTCGAAGTTGTGAATCTGGGAACTGAAGAAAACAGAAAAGAGGTCAAGATAGGGGCTGATTTAGAGGACAGTGTCAAGAGCAGATTGATTCAGATGTTACGTGACTATGTGGAGATCTTTGCTTGGTCTTATGAAGATATGCCAGGGTTGGATACGGACATTGTGGTTCACCGTTTACCAGTAAAAGAAGATTGTCGTCCGAAGAAGCAGAAGGTTCGTCGTATGCGTCCTGATATGTCAGAAAAGATCAAAGCAGAGGTAATGAAACAGTTCAATGCAGGGTTCTTAGCAGTGACTTCTTATCCTCAGTGGGTTGCAAATGTGGTACCAGTTCCTAAGAAAGATGGTAAGGTGCGTATGTGTGTGGACTACAGAGATTTGAACAAGGCTAGCCCTAAAGATGACTTTCCACTTCCTCATATTGATATTCTGGTAGACAACACTGCTCAGCATAAGGTATTCTCTTTTATGGATGGTTTCTCTGGTTACAATCAAATCAAAATGGCACCTGAAGATATGGAGAAGACAACATTTGTGACACAGTGGGGCACCTTTTGCTATAAGGTAATGCCATTTGGTTTGAAGAATGCAGGGGCAACATATCAGCGTGCTATGGTGGCTTTGTTTCATCATGAGATAGAGGTATATGTAGATGATATGATAGCCAGGTCTCAGAATGAGGAGCAACATCTTGATCATCTGCACAAGTTGTTTGAGAGGTTGAAGAAATACAAGCTGAGGTTGAATCCAAACAAGTGTACTTTTGGAGTTAGATCTGGAAAGCTCCTGGGTTTCATTGTCAGTGGAAAAGGTATTGAAGTGGATCCTGCAAAAGTGAAAGCTATACGAGAGATGCCAGCTCCCCGTACCGAGAAGGAGGTTAGAGGTTTCTTGGGACGATTGAATTACATTGCAAGATTTATTTCCCAGTTAACAACTACCTGTGAGCCAATCTTCAAATTGTTGAAGAAAGATCAGGTGATGGAATGGAATGATGAGTGCCAGACTGCCTTTGATGAAATTAAGAGATATCTGCTGGAACCTCCAATTTTGATGCCACCAGTTGATGGAAGACCCTTGATTATGTACTTAACAGTGTTAGACAACTCAATGGGGTGTGTGTTGGGGCAACATGACGAGTCTGGTCGAAAAGAGCAGGCAATATACTACCTTAGCAAAAAGTTTACCGACTGTGAAACAAGATACTCACTGCTCGAGAAAACTTGCTGCGCTTTGGCATGGGCTGCTCGCCAACTAAGACAGTATATGTTGACTCATACTACCTTGTTGATTTCGAAGATGGATCCAATCAAGTACATATTTGAGAAACCTGCTCTCTCCGGAAGAATTGCAAGATGGCAAATGATCTTGACAGAATATGACATACAGTATACTACGCAGAAGGCCATTAAAGGAAGTGTTGTTGTTGATCATTTAGCTCATCAAGCAGTGGATGATTACCAGTCAATGAATTTTGAGTTTCCTGATGAAGACATCATGATTATTACCAAAGAACCTGGACAATATGACGGACCTGAACAAGGATCCCGATGGACTATGGTTTTTGATGGTGCCTCTAATGCACTTGGTAATGGTGTTGGTGTTGTAATTAGTTCCCCTGAAGGTTGTCATACCCCGATTACTGCCAGACTTTGTTTCCATTGTACCAATAACATGGCTGAATATGAGGCATGTATCCTGGGTATTAAAGCTGCTATTGATATGAAGATTCAGTTTCTTGATGTGTATGGAGATTCAGCCCTGGTAGTAAGTCAGATTAAAGGAGATTGGGATACCAAGCATGATAACCTCATTCCGTACAGAGAGCATGTGTTGTCTTTGATCCCACATTTCAAAGAGATTACCTTTGGGCATATTCCACGAAGAGAGAATCAGTTGGCAGATGCTTTGGCCACCATGGCATCCATGTTTGAGATCAGTTGGGATGATGAAGCTCCCAAGATTACTATTGATAGATTTGAAAAGCCTGCATACTGCAATGAGATTGACACAAAAGGGGCAGAGGAGAAGCCTTGGTTCTATGAAGTGAAAAGATATCTTGAAGCTCAGGAGTTCCCTGAAGGGGCATCTGTCAAAGATAGGAAGTTTCTGAGAAGGTTTTCTGCTAAATTCTTTTTGAGTAATGGGATTTTGTACAAACGCAATCATGATTCAATTTTGCTTCGTTGTGTGGATAAGAAGGAAGCAATTGAGATTATGAAAGATATGCATGATGGGATCTTTGGCACTCATTCCAGTGGTCATACTATGGCAAAGAAGATACTGAGAGCAGGTTACTATTGGTCTACCATGGAAGCTGACTGCTATCAACATTCCAGAACATGTCACAAATGTCAAATCTATGCTGACAAAGTCCATGTACCTCCATCACCCTTGAATGTGTTGACTGCTCCTTGGCTCTTTGCCATGTGGGGTATTGATATGATTGGTGAGATCAAGCCTACTGCTTCTAATGGGCATCGTTTCATCCTGGTTGCTATTGATTATTTCACGAAGTGGGTAGAGGCATCTTCATTTGCATCTGTTACCAAGAATGTTGTGGCTAGATTCATCAAGAACAATCTCATATGTAGGTATGGCATCCCCGAAAGGATTATCACTGATAATGGCTCTAATCTGAACAACACTATGATCACTGATCTCTACACGCAGTTCAAGATTAAGCATCACAACTCTTCTCCGTATCGTCCGAAGATGAATGGGGCAGTTGAAGCTGCTAATAAGAACATTAAGAAGATTCTACAGAAGATGACTGTTACTTACAAGGATTGGCATGAGATGCTACCGTTTGCTCTTCATGGTTATCGTACCACAATACGTACTTCAACAGGGGCAACCCCATTCTCCTTAGTCTATGGTATGGAAGCAGTTCTGCCCATTGAAGTTCAGATTCCCTCCTTAAGAATTATGAAGGATGCAGGCTTGAATGAAGATGAGTGGATTCAGACTCGACTTGACCAAATAAATTTGATTGATGAGAAGAGGTTAGCAGCAGTTTGTCATGGCCAGATGTACCAGAAACGAATGATCAAAGCTTTTAACAAGAAGATTAAGCCAAAGGTATATCAGGCTGGTGACTTGGTAATCAAGCGTATCATATTACCACAGGGTGATCCTAGGGGCAAGTGGACTCCAACATATGAAGGACCATTTGTAGTCAAGACAGTGTTCTCAGGAGGTGCCATGATACTGACTACAATGGATGGTGAAGACTTCCCACAGCCTGTAAACGCAGACATAGTTAAAAGATACTACGCATAAAAAGAGACCCGCTAGGTTGACAGGCCTAGGCAAAAATAAGGGCATCCCGGAAAACCAAAAGGGTTTGGGCAAAAATTAGGGATATATATAAAAAGATGTACACCCGGCAAGTCAAAAACCTGAAAAGGCGGCTTGGGCAAAAAAGGGTATCCCGGTGGATTGAAAACCTGAAAGGGCAATCCAGGCAAAAGTTAGGGATTAAAGCGTATGACTATGTCTCGTTTGGATCACCCATGGAACTGCAACCAGTTGTACTACTTATTCAAGTTCGAACAGATAAGGCTCAATCCAATCATTTCTGTCCCGACAACAGAAGATGAGATACTTGAAGATAATGGCAATAGTAGAATTGAAACTCAATAGGATTATTTCCCACATAGCTGATTTTCTTTATTTTGTAAAATCTTTATGACAAAATCCTCTTACTAGGGTTTATGTCTCCTTGTACAAACTTACCCGTGTATGGGTCACTTTTTGATATAAATAAATTCCATCTTTTGAGTCCAGATTTACTTTTACCCTATTTACATAAGCGAAACGTCCATTGGTTGTATTTGAATGTATGTATGCTTTTGAATATGATCGATGTTTACCAGAAATGCATGTATATGATTGATGTTTACCAGAAATGCATGTATATGATTGATGTTTACCAGAAATGCATGAAAATGCAGTAATAGTATTTACTAAAGACGAACGAGGGAAGGATTTCAACGAAGCTTCACCGGTTCCTCTTTACAAAACAGTTACAAAACTCTCAGTAGGACGAATCCATCTTCACAAAGTCTCATCTCCCCTGGAATTTATATCCATCTCTTTTATCCTCATACGGATATTCGGGAATTCACTTTCCAATAAGAGTACGACGAACGAAGAAGGGAAGTTATATCTATCCTACTATCAAACGAAGACGAAGGTTATGTATACCTTACTATCCCCAGCAGACGGGAGGTTATATCTACCTTATTATCCCCAGCAGACAGGAGGTTATGTATACCCTCTTATCAAACAAGACGGGAATGAGTTCCTCATATTCTTCAACAACGAATCGGGATTTATTTTCCCTGGCCAGCAGTTGTTATACGAAGATATCCAGAGGCTTCCGGCAGTATCATATCATACATACATCATTTATATCATACCATAACATACATATACATAAGTGCATAATACATTTCTTAAGTGCATCATATTATACATACATACATAAAGCATAAACTAATATTATTATACAGAATGTTACCTTGTTTTCAAGTTAATTATCCAGCAAACAAACTTATGGTCATCAGGATTGCTCTATCCTCCTGAAGACATGCTGTTACATCAGGATTACTCCAGTCTCCTGAAAGCATACCATTATTACGTCAGGATTGCTCTATCCTCCTAAAGACATGCTGTTACATCAGGATCACTCCAGTCTCCTGAAAGCATATCATATTATTACCTCAGGGTTGCTTTATCCTCCTGACAACTTCTCATTACTTCAAGACTGCTTTAGAGTTATCATTATTGATTGCTCTATCCTCTTGAAATTATATTGTTACCTCAGGATAGCTTCAGCCTCCTGATAGCTTTTCACCCCCCTGAAGACATGCTGTTACATCAGGATTACTCCAGTCTCCTGAAAGCATATCATCAATACCTCAGGACTGCTCCAGACTCCTGACAGCTTTCATTATACCTCCATATTTTGACTGCTTTATCTTCCAAGAAATATATCTGAAGAACTTTCCCCTAGTGGCATCTTTAAGCCCACTCAATCATATTCAACTAGCCATCTGTATCACTCTAATGCACTGGTGAGTGCAAATTTTTGGGCTTTTGTGTTCAATCCCCTTCAACCTTCCAGGTCATGACTGGCAAATATACCAATCTAACCCCTCAGGTTTCAGAAAATTGAACAGGGGCAGCTGTTGCACCCCAAAATTTGCCCTCACAATACAAGACTTTGTGTTCTAAGAAGGTTCACAAGGTTCACAAGTTCCCAACACTTACAAGACCTTTCATGAGGTTCATGAAGTCTACAAGTTACTTTATGAAGGTTCACAAGGTTCACAAGTTCCACAATGCTTTCAATACCTTTCTTGAGGTTCATGAAGTCTACAAGTCACTTATTGAAGGTTCACAAGGTTCACAAGCTTCTCAACATTTACAAGACCTTTCATGAAGTTCATGAAGTCTACAAGTTACTTCTTGAAGGATCACAAGGTTCACAAGATTCACAATGTTTACATAACCTTTCATGAGGTTCATGAAGTCTACAAGTCACTTCATGAGGTTCACAAGGTTCACAAGCTTCACAATACCTCCCATGAGTATCACAAGACATCTTATGATGGTTCACAAGGTTCACAAAGTTCACAATTGGTCAGAAGAGTTGACAATTCCCTCAAACAATGCACCTCCTAAGCAGTGCATCCAAAACTAGGGTTTTGACTTTAATCAGGATAAATGGACTTCCAATACCTCAAGTGAGCTTCATAACATCTTATATGAATATAAGAACCCCCATGACAAGTTTCAAGACTTTTCTCAAAAGTTTGCTCAGTCAGATGATCAGATAAGTCAAAATCAGTCAATGCAGTTAAAAAGTCAAACTGAGGTCAACTATGGTCAAACCAAAGTCAAACTTCATGATTTTTTGCCAACATAAATTATATAAAGTAAAATTCATCATTTTATCAAGGGTTGACCATGATTCATCAAGGAGATTTCAGATCATCAATAATCAGGAGTTTCTAAATTAGGGTTTCTTCAGTAAAAGTCAACTGAACTTTGACCAGCCATAACTTTCACATACTTCATCACCAAGTCTCCACTCAAAGCTCATTTTGAAGGAAATTGAATTCTCTACAACTTTGATGTTGCAAGTTAAGCCCAAAAATGCTTCATTTGGAAGATATGAGCTAAGACATTATAGGTCATTTCAAAAGTCAACAAAAAGTCAACAACTTCAAAAGGGCATAACTTGAGATTGGTAAATGATATGGACCTGAAACCAATGGGGTTGATTAGAGGACTCTTCAAGCTTTCCAAAATGTCCAAGAACACCCTCATACCTTTAAAATTGAGGGAGATATGCCCTTGCAAAGTTGGGAAATTTTGTGATGGTTTATATTGAAAATGGGGGTCTAGGACCAATTCTTTCCAAATGGGCTTGCTAAATTGTGATCCAATCCATACACTAGTACTATGCACGACCCAAACCATGGAAAATCTGATTTTTATTATTTTTATTTCTATTTAATTTGATTTAAATCATTAAAAATCATTTTAAATATAAATAAAATATGAAAATAAGAGATTTTATTTGGATAATGCTTCTAGAAAGTCTTAATTGTTGATTGAAGTTGAAAGAGAAAGAAATCATGTGATTTATCCAAAAATAGCAAGCTTTCATGAGCCAATATTTGAATTTCATGACACCATCTTTTTCAATCTTCAAGTATCAAATCTTCCACACAACTAATCAATATTTTGACCTAGAATGATTCACATATATATACTAAACACAACCCTAGCCTTCAGACACGATTTTGCTGCATCAAGAGGTAAGTTCACAAAGCCAAAAATTCACCAAAAATTGACATTCGGATTCTTCAATTCAGGGCACTAGAAGGTAAAGTAAGAACATAGAGATGTTCTTTGGACGTCACTGAAGCTAAACCATCACTCACATTCATCTCATACATGCTCTATTGTTCAACCCGAGCCATTCTTGTTCTTGTTTTTCTTTTTTTCGATTACATCAATTCACTGCAAATAAATGGATTTTGCTTGGCTAATGTTGTTTATAATGTTGTGTAGATCGTTTCTGGACAGAAAAATCAAAGAAACCGTACCTAATTCATGAGATGCCATTGTTAGGGTTTGGACCTAGGTTTGGGGTTTTCTAATTTAAGGAACATAAATCAATTCTAAGAACATAAAACGAATCGTGTGAATGTCAGGATCATGTTGCTGTGTTTGATTTTGTGAAACTGTACGGTTTTGTTGGACATTGATTTTTGTAGGTTTTGCTGGGAATTGCTTTTCGCAGGTAAACTCATAAATAATTTCGCAGCAAATTTCGAAGAACCTGAGGAAGGAGATGACTGGTTTTGGCGCGTTCTCCAGAATTCAAAAATTGAATATAATATTTTATGAATTAGTTTTGGTTTTATATCATAACAGGTTTCTTGGCCCAGTGGTTAGAGGTGTGCGCATGCATGGACTTGGTCTGGGGTTCGATTCCCCGTTTATGACATTTTGTTTGTTTATTTTGATTATTTCGCAGGTATAATATATAATCAATTATAGCCATCCAGTTATCAGTTGGGCTCTTCCAGCAGGGTGGTGATGCGTGCGCTTGTGAATGTAAAGGTCCTGGGTTCAATTCCCACCCCAGGCCTTTTTGCTTCTTTATTTTTCTGGATTTTTTCAGACAAAGCACAAAACCAATTCTCCTCCCTTCATTGTTGCCTGCGTGTGGGCTAGCCTGGTGGTTATTGTTGTTGCTGGCAAGCATACTGACCTGGATTCAAATCCCAGTCAGGTAAGTTTTTTTCCATATTTTATTTTCTTCTTTTTATTTTGATTATTCTATTAAACAAATTAAATATATTTTATGTATATATGTTTTCTAATTCAAAAAATCATGTTCTTTATTATTTTTTTATAAATTATAATTTATATATTAGTTAAAATAATTTTGTATATAAATTAAAACCCTAATTTATTTTCTAAATACCTATTAAAAACCTAGTTATTTATTTTCTAATATAAATTATTATGTATAATCTTTAATATAATTTTTGTAATAGTCAATAAAAAATTAAATTTTGTAAATATACTTATAACTTATTTTTCTCTTTATATAATATGTAAATACCTTTTATAACTTTTTTTGTTTAGAAATAATTGAATTTATAATAATTAAATTTTGTAGTTATAATACATTTAAAAATAACTTAATAATTTGTAAATTAAAATAATTATTTGTTCATATTTCTTTCTAAATATAATTGTTTATATTAAAAATTGTTAATCTTTTATTCTTATAATATTTTGGGTTAATTTTATTATTACTAACCATGTCATTATAATATTTTTTTTTATTTAATTCTATTTATTTTAATTATTGTTACTAACCATATTATTATTTTTGCTTCATTAATTTTATATATTATTATTTCACTAATTTTTTATTATTTACTAACCTCACTTATTTTATTATTACTAATTTCTTTGATTATTATTATTTTCACTAACCCCTATTTATTTATTTATTATTATATTTGCTTATATTTTGCTAATTATTTATTTTTGCTATTTATTTTAATTTGTTTATTATAATTTTGTAAATGCTCCTGGATGTAAATTTTTAATTATTTAATTGTTGCTATGGTTAGTAATTTAGGGAGTGTAAACATGTATTCTCTTAAAAATAAATTTAGCTCACTTTAATTATAAGATAAATAATATTGGACACTCACACACGTAAGTCGATTTCTAATCGCCAGCTCACTTTCTAAGGCTATCCCTCAAGTTGCCTAAATCATAAGGTCAAGTGGGGTGTATAAAGCAAGTCCCTTTTAAAAGAAAAATCATCAAGTCCCTCATGGTTGCCTTTACGAATCAAGTCCCCTCGAATAAATGATGATAGTCCCTCCTATATGCTTAATACACCCCACAGTTGCCTTCAAAAATAAATGTCCCTCACATGTCCCTAACATCCAAGGTAATGACTACCTACTCCTAAATAGTAGGGATAGTCCTACCATTTAAAGGATAAAGAACAAGAAAGACTTAAAACTTTAGGGTAGGTTCCTCTTATGTACTTGCTCACTTCAAAAACTTTCCAAACTTTCCACAATTTCAAACAAATTTTCAAAAACAAGTTTTTACGCATCCGTACATGGATCATTATCAACTATTATGAAAAATTTTCTATTCACACACTACACTTTCAAAAACAATTCAAAAGTGAGCTAAGTAACTAAGAGCCCATGGATAACCATGGATGTAAAGGGTGCTAACACCTTCCCTTTACATAACCTACCCCCCGGACCCAAAAATATCTCTTAAGGTCTTTCCTGTTCTTTTATACCCTTTCCTTTTGGATAAAATAAAAGTCGGTGGCGACTCTTGCTATCCGCAACATAACTTAAAATCAGTTCTCCCACCGTGTTACAGAACTGGCGACTCTGCTGGGGAATTAAATTTAAGAGGGGTACCCTTAGGAATTAAGATCACTTTAATATTGTTTGATTTGTTTGCTTTATTATTATATTGGGGTGCTCTTATGTGTGAAAGGTCCTAACCCGGATCTAGTGTACCTTAGGTAAATGGCAATAGACCAAGGAAACTGTACGACGTATATCGATACGGTTGATCTGGTGGCCATAGTTAGTGCGACTTCTTGGTTGGTGCTTATGTTCCTTAAGTCAAGTTGAGGATAATATGAGGCTGCCATATGTTGTCAATGCACTAACTAACTTTTAGAACCCTAGTCAACTCATCTTGGCCTTTAGAAGGTAGTGAGGTAACCGGCTTTGGTGCAGACTGAAGTTGGTTGACACTCGATACTACGCTCATTGAGATCTTGAACTTGGAGGGTTTTGGTTGGCAAGTAAGTTGCCTTCTGATCAACCACCCTTGTGAAGGATCAATGATATTGAGATCCCTTAGAACCCGGTTACTTTTGTAGGACAGGATGAACCATCTAACTTCAGGGGAGGGTACTTACCTTAAACCTCATGCAAGCCTTTAAACCTAGGGCTATGGTGTGACTTGTTTGTGTGTGCCACATGTCTTTGATTGAACATAACATCATGACATCATCATGCATCATAAGCATAGCA
Organism: Lathyrus aphaca; assembly: GCA_963966055.1. Classification (NCBI taxonomy): domain Eukaryota; kingdom Viridiplantae; phylum Streptophyta; class Magnoliopsida; order Fabales; family Fabaceae; genus Lathyrus; species Lathyrus aphaca. Next base: position 399,305,237 of record OZ014519.1, on the reverse strand, counting down.
TTTTCACTAACCATTTCAAGGACCAAAGGATTTATCTTTGTTCTTTGTTGCAGGTCATGGCTTCTGCTCGTAGGAACACCATCAGGATCAACTTTGTGGGCATACCTGCTAAGCTTAAAGAGTTGGTTACTCAGGTGTCTGATCACTCCCAGTTCATCAAGAGACATGGTCACCTATTGGATCTAGTCACTTCAGGGTTCAATGAAGACATGATGAGTGTGTTGTTTCAGTTCTTTGACCCTAAGCACCACTGCTTTACATTCCCTGACTATCAGTTGGTCCTTACCATGGAGGAGTTCTCTAAGCTTCTGGGTATACCTGTTCTTGATCAAAGACCCTCACAGGCTTGGAGAAGGAGCCCAAACCAGAGGTTATTGCTGCAGCCCTACATCTGAAGAAGTCTGACATTGTTCTAGAGACGAGAAGTGGAGTCAAGGGTATTCTTGCCAAGGTGCTAATGGATAAGGCTCAAATGTTCTTGAAGGCCATGAGCTATGATGCTTTTGAGGAGGTCTTAGCCTTGCTGATATATGGCTTAGTATTGTTCCCCAATCCAGATCAGTTCATAGACATTCATGCCATCAACATTTTCCTGAGTCACAATCCAGTGCCTACATTGCTTGGAGACATCCTACATTCTCTTCATACCCGTACTACAAGGGCAAGAGGAACTTTGATGTGCTGTATACCTTTACTTTCTATGTGGTTTATTTCTCACCTCCCACGCTCAGTAATGAAGAATGAGCAAGGGTTCAGATGGTCCAAGAGGATCATGTCACTTTCTCACTCAGACATCCATTGGTGCTCCAGATCTATGGAGAATGTTACCATCATTGACCGTTGTGGGGAATTTCCTAATGTGCCACTTCTAGGCATAAGAGGAGGCATCACCTACAACCCCTCTCTAGCTTTACGACAGTTTGGTTACGCCCGGAGTGATGGTCCACATGACATGTTGATTCAGGGCATTGTGTTTGATTACGACAACGATCTTCAGGGTTACCGTCAGAGATTCATACGAGCTTGGGGAAAGGTAAACAGGATTGACAGCAAGACACTGGAGCCTAAGTACACTATTCCTATGGAGGCTTATCTCAGATGGGTACGATCTCGTGCTCAGACACTCATGATGCCATATCCTGCCGTCCTACCAGTTACCATGGAACCTGTTGCTGAAGGAGACACAGCTTATACCATCCTTCACCCAGACATGCCTACTGATATGGAAGACTTGCAGAGATCATGGATCCAACTGAAGGAGCAAAGGGATACTTTCAAGGCTCATTACAAAGCAAGCCAAGCAAGAATCCTAGAGCTAACAAAGCAACTTCACGAGGAACGAAACCTCAACTCATACCTCAATACAAAGAGGAAACGTCCATGGGAGACTTAAAACCCCATCTTTTGTACTTATTTCATTTCATTTTTTGTAAGCCTAAAAGGCAAAACAAAGTTATTACTAATAAAAGTTTACTTTCGTGTTTGTCTAAGCAAATTTAAATCCTGCGGTCCTTGAAAACATTGCATATACATTACCATATCATTTCATTGCATCACAGGTTTATATTGTGCACAGGTTTCTCATCTTCTCGCTGTTTATTTCAGCAATGGCTCTTGAACAATCAGTTAAAGACCTCCAGGCACAAAATGCACAGTTCCAAGAGCTGATCTTGAACCTGTCCAAGGGGCAGGATGAATTGAAGGCACTGCTGGCCAAGAAGACTAAGAAGACTAGAAGGTCTGCTGGGTTGATCAACATGGGAAGAAGGTTCAAAGGTCTTGCCAAGACCAAGGAACCAGCTGAAGACTATGAATCTGAAGAATCTGAGCAAGAGGTAGGCAGTCTCCACCATACAATGGGGGACTCTGATTCTGAGGCTAACTACTACCATGAGCCTAATGAAGACAAATTCAAGATGCTGGTGGATAGAATGGATGCTATGGAGTTGCAGAAGTCATCTGGGCTGGATTTTGAGGATTTGAGTCTGATATCTGGGGTGGTCATACCTGTGGGTTTCAAGGTTCCTACTTTTGTTGTCTATGATGGGGTCTCTTGTCCCAAGCTGCACCTGAGGTCTTATGTCAGAAGAATTCAACCCCACACTGCTGATAAGAAGTTGTGGATCCATTTCTTTCAAGAAAGCTTATCTGGAGCTCAGCTGGAGTGGTATTATCAATTGGAAAGTGTCAACATCAGAGACTGGAACGATCTTGCTGAAGCTTTCTATAAGCAGTACCAATACAATGCTGACTTATCCCCCACTCGCATGCAGCTTCAGAGCATGTCTATGGGTGCCAAAGAAAGTTTTAAAGAGTATGCTCAGAAGTGGAGAGATTTAGCTGGAAGAGTTCAACCCCCTTTGACTGACAGGGAGCTGGTTGATATGTTCATGTGTACACTGAATGGTCCGTTCTACAGTCATCTCATTGGAAGCTCATCATCTGGCTTCACTGAGTTGATTATGACAGGAGAGCGAGTAGAGAATGGTATAAAGAATGGTAAGATCCAAGTGGGTACTTCTTCATCAGGTGCTGCAAAGAAGCCTCCCACTGGGAAGAAAGAATCCAATGCTGTTTATGGTCAACCTGATCGTAACAGAAGACATCAGTCTGTTAGTGCGGTTCATATTTCAAATCCAACTCCTGCATCAACAGAGCAGCCACAGGGCAACCAACAGAGGGCTAGAAGACAGTTCACGAAGATCAACATGTCAATGGCTCAGGCATTGCAACATTTGTTGAAGGCTGAACTTATTACTTTGAAAGAGGCTCCTCAGAATCCTAATGTTACCTCTCCCAGGTACAATCCCAATGCAAGGTGTGCATACCATTCAAACTGTCAGGGACATGATACTAATAACTGCTGGGTCTTGAAGAATAAAATTCAAGATATGATTGATGCTGGAGAAATTGAGTTTGATCCTCCGGGTACTCCCAATGTGATTACTACTCCAATGCCAAATCACGAGAAGACTGTCAATGCCATTGAAGAAGACCTACATGTTTATTCAGTTATGGAGTTGACCACACCATTGTCTGTTATCAAAAAGAGGTTAGTACAAGCTGGGATCTTTCCAGGTTGTCGTGAAGATTGTTTGTATTGTACCTATAAGCCGGATAGTTGCTTCATATTGAGAGATGGAATTCAACGTCTCATGGATAAGTATACTATAGTGTTTGAAAGGACTCCGTCGTCTGTTGAAAGTATGGTGGATCATCTGACTCAAGGAAGGAAGATTGAAGAGGTTGACATGGTTGACAAAGTACCAATAAGAATCACTTCAAAGGGTCCCATTAAAATCACTCATCAGGGTCCAATCAAGATTACTGCTGAAGGTCCTGCGAAAGTTGTTGCTGAAGCCAGAGTGGCTCCTGTGGTCATTACTACTCCTGGTCCTATCCCGTATACGTCTGACAAAGCTGTGCCTTGGCATTATGGATCTGATGTTTACATTCATGGTGTTAAGCAAGAGCCTGTAGCTGATGTGCCTGTTGATGTTGACAATATTGCTGGATCTAGCAAGATCACTCGTAGTGGAAGAGTCTTTTCTCTTCCAGATACTTCCAAGAATGCAGTTACTCATGCTGCTACCTCCACCACTGATGCTCGGGGCAAGAGTCCTGTTATTGAGCCTGTATCTACTGATGTGCCAGCTGCTGATGATCTCTCTAAGCAGATGGAAGAAGTATTGAAAATCATTCGCAAGAGTGATTATGACATTGTTGATCAGTTGGGGCATACTCCCTCAAAGATTTCTATGTTATCCTTGTTGTTATGTTCTGAGGCTCATGCCAAGTCCTTGATCAAGTTTCTGAAGACTGCTCATGTACCCAGTGCAATCTCTGTTGACCAATTTGAGAATTGTGTTGCCCACCTGACCTATGACAACGGGTTAGGGTTTTCTGATGCTGACTTGACCCCTGCCAAGAGGGATCATAACAGGGCCTTGCATATTTCAATTGAATGCAGGGGCACTACCCTGTCTCATGTGCTAATAGACAATGGTTCCTCTTTGAATGTGTTGCCTAAGGAAGTCCTGAACAAGCTGAGTCCTGAAGATGCTGTGCTGAAGCCCAATAATATTGTGGTAAAGGCTTTTGATGGTTCTAGAAGAGTAGTGCATGGGGAAATTGATCTTCCAATCCAAGTGGGTTCCCAGGTGTTTACTGCTACATTTTATGTGATGGACATTCGTCCTTCATACTCTTGTCTGCTTGGTCGTCCCTGGATCCATGGGGCAGGTGCTGTGACCTCTACATTTCACCAAAAGTTGAGATATCCGGTGAATGGAAAGGTTGTTACTGTCTACGGAGAAGAAGAATACTTTGTCAGCCACGTGAATACTTTCAAGTATCTGGAAATGGAAGGTGAATACATTGAGACTCCGTGTCAGACATTTGAAGTGGTTCCTTGGGCTGTTAATGATTATGTAGCTCCTCCTGTTGCAAAGAAAGTTCCTGTGGTCACCAGAAAGCCTCCAACAATGGCAATGGCTTCCCTCAATGATGCTAGAGCTGTGGTGGATGAAGGTGGTTGTACTATTTGGGGTCAGCTTCCTAATATTCCATACAAGTCTGACAAGTTTGGTTTGGGTTTCACTGCAGAGTCCCAGAAGGCTGTTCGTCGTACCCGTGCTGCCCGTATCACTAGTCAAGGGGTTGTGAAGGACCAGATTAACGCTGTGGGAGATCAAGATGAAGACTACAACTTGGATGCATGGATTTTTCCTACTGTGGGTGCTGGACTCAATAACTGGAAAGCTGAAGATGTTATCCCTATCTCCTTTAGTCAAGAGTAAATACTATTACTGTGTTGTGTTTTTAAATTTGTAATTTCTTGAACAATAAAACTTTCAAGCCATGTGCCTTACCCGGGGCACAATGGTGTGCTTGTTACGGGCTGTCATTTCATTTGCATACTTCATTCAATAAAAGCAGTGGACGTTTCGTTTTCGTAAATATTGTGTTCCTTGTCTTTCTTTTCTTTTATTTTATCAGCTATGTGTTCTTACGCACACCCACATCACTAAAATGCAGATCCTCATCCACTCTGGATCCTGTTGATAACAGTTCTACTATTGCCAATTATAATTTCGAGAATCCGATCTATCAAACTGAAGACGGAAATGAGGATGATTGTGAAATACCTGTAGAGCTTGCTAGGTTGTTACAACAAGAAGAGAAAGCTATACAGCCACATGAAGAGCCAGTCGAAGTTGTGAATCTGGGAACTGAAGAAAACAGAAAAGAGGTCAAGATAGGGGCTGATTTAGAGGACAGTGTCAAGAGCAGATTGATTCAGATGTTACGTGACTATGTGGAGATCTTTGCTTGGTCTTATGAAGATATGCCAGGGTTGGATACGGACATTGTGGTTCACCGTTTACCAGTAAAAGAAGATTGTCGTCCGAAGAAGCAGAAGGTTCGTCGTATGCGTCCTGATATGTCAGAAAAGATCAAAGCAGAGGTAATGAAACAGTTCAATGCAGGGTTCTTAGCAGTGACTTCTTATCCTCAGTGGGTTGCAAATGTGGTACCAGTTCCTAAGAAAGATGGTAAGGTGCGTATGTGTGTGGACTACAGAGATTTGAACAAGGCTAGCCCTAAAGATGACTTTCCACTTCCTCATATTGATATTCTGGTAGACAACACTGCTCAGCATAAGGTATTCTCTTTTATGGATGGTTTCTCTGGTTACAATCAAATCAAAATGGCACCTGAAGATATGGAGAAGACAACATTTGTGACACAGTGGGGCACCTTTTGCTATAAGGTAATGCCATTTGGTTTGAAGAATGCAGGGGCAACATATCAGCGTGCTATGGTGGCTTTGTTTCATCATGAGATAGAGGTATATGTAGATGATATGATAGCCAGGTCTCAGAATGAGGAGCAACATCTTGATCATCTGCACAAGTTGTTTGAGAGGTTGAAGAAATACAAGCTGAGGTTGAATCCAAACAAGTGTACTTTTGGAGTTAGATCTGGAAAGCTCCTGGGTTTCATTGTCAGTGGAAAAGGTATTGAAGTGGATCCTGCAAAAGTGAAAGCTATACGAGAGATGCCAGCTCCCCGTACCGAGAAGGAGGTTAGAGGTTTCTTGGGACGATTGAATTACATTGCAAGATTTATTTCCCAGTTAACAACTACCTGTGAGCCAATCTTCAAATTGTTGAAGAAAGATCAGGTGATGGAATGGAATGATGAGTGCCAGACTGCCTTTGATGAAATTAAGAGATATCTGCTGGAACCTCCAATTTTGATGCCACCAGTTGATGGAAGACCCTTGATTATGTACTTAACAGTGTTAGACAACTCAATGGGGTGTGTGTTGGGGCAACATGACGAGTCTGGTCGAAAAGAGCAGGCAATATACTACCTTAGCAAAAAGTTTACCGACTGTGAAACAAGATACTCACTGCTCGAGAAAACTTGCTGCGCTTTGGCATGGGCTGCTCGCCAACTAAGACAGTATATGTTGACTCATACTACCTTGTTGATTTCGAAGATGGATCCAATCAAGTACATATTTGAGAAACCTGCTCTCTCCGGAAGAATTGCAAGATGGCAAATGATCTTGACAGAATATGACATACAGTATACTACGCAGAAGGCCATTAAAGGAAGTGTTGTTGTTGATCATTTAGCTCATCAAGCAGTGGATGATTACCAGTCAATGAATTTTGAGTTTCCTGATGAAGACATCATGATTATTACCAAAGAACCTGGACAATATGACGGACCTGAACAAGGATCCCGATGGACTATGGTTTTTGATGGTGCCTCTAATGCACTTGGTAATGGTGTTGGTGTTGTAATTAGTTCCCCTGAAGGTTGTCATACCCCGATTACTGCCAGACTTTGTTTCCATTGTACCAATAACATGGCTGAATATGAGGCATGTATCCTGGGTATTAAAGCTGCTATTGATATGAAGATTCAGTTTCTTGATGTGTATGGAGATTCAGCCCTGGTAGTAAGTCAGATTAAAGGAGATTGGGATACCAAGCATGATAACCTCATTCCGTACAGAGAGCATGTGTTGTCTTTGATCCCACATTTCAAAGAGATTACCTTTGGGCATATTCCACGAAGAGAGAATCAGTTGGCAGATGCTTTGGCCACCATGGCATCCATGTTTGAGATCAGTTGGGATGATGAAGCTCCCAAGATTACTATTGATAGATTTGAAAAGCCTGCATACTGCAATGAGATTGACACAAAAGGGGCAGAGGAGAAGCCTTGGTTCTATGAAGTGAAAAGATATCTTGAAGCTCAGGAGTTCCCTGAAGGGGCATCTGTCAAAGATAGGAAGTTTCTGAGAAGGTTTTCTGCTAAATTCTTTTTGAGTAATGGGATTTTGTACAAACGCAATCATGATTCAATTTTGCTTCGTTGTGTGGATAAGAAGGAAGCAATTGAGATTATGAAAGATATGCATGATGGGATCTTTGGCACTCATTCCAGTGGTCATACTATGGCAAAGAAGATACTGAGAGCAGGTTACTATTGGTCTACCATGGAAGCTGACTGCTATCAACATTCCAGAACATGTCACAAATGTCAAATCTATGCTGACAAAGTCCATGTACCTCCATCACCCTTGAATGTGTTGACTGCTCCTTGGCCCTTTGCCATGTGGGGTATTGATATGATTGGTGAGATCAAGCCTACTGCTTCTAATGGGCATCGTTTCATCCTGGTTGCTATTGATTATTTCACGAAGTGGGTAGAGGCATCTTCATTTGCATCTGTTACCAAGAATGTTGTGGCTAGATTCATCAAGAACAATCTCATATGTAGGTATGGCATCCCCGAAAGGATTATCACTGATAATGGCTCTAATCTGAACAACACTATGATCACTGATCTCTACACGCAGTTCAAGATTAAGCATCACAACTCTTCTCCGTATCGTCCGAAGATGAATGGGGCAGTTGAAGCTGCTAATAAGAACATTAAGAAGATTCTACAGAAGATGACTGTTACTTACAAGGATTGGCATGAGATGCTACCGTTTGCTCTTCATGGTTATCGTACCACAATACGTACTTCAACAGGGGCAACCCCATTCTCCTTAGTCTATGGTATGGAAGCAGTTCTGCCCATTGAAGTTCAGATTCCCTCCTTAAGAATTATGAAGGATGCAGGCTTGAATGAAGATGAGTGGATTCAGACTCGACTTGACCAAATAAATTTGATTGATGAGAAGAGGTTAGCAGCAGTTTGTCATGGCCAGATGTACCAGAAACGAATGATCAAAGCTTTTAACAAGAAGATTAAGCCAAAGGTATATCAGGCTGGTGACTTGGTAATCAAGCGTATCATATTACCATAGGGTGATCCTAGGGGCAAGTGGACTCCAACATATGAAGGACCATTTGTAGTCAAGACAGTGTTCTCAGGAGGTGCCATGATACTGACTACAATGGATGGTGAAGACTTCCCACAGCCTGTAAACGCAGACATAGTTAAAAGATACTACGCATAAAAAGAGACCCGCTAGGTTGACAGGCCTAGGCAAAAATAAGGGCATCCCGGAAAACCAAAAGGGTTTGGGCAAAAATTAGGGATATATATAAAAAGATGTACACCCGGCAAGTCAAAAACCTGAAAAGGCGGCTTGGGCAAAAAAGGGTATCCCGGTGGATTGAAAACCTGAAAGGGCAATCCAGGCAAAAGTTAGGGATTAAAGCGTATGACTATGTCTCGTTTGGATCACCCATGGAACTGCAACCAGTTGTACTACTTATTCAAGTTCGAACAGATAAGGCTCAATCCAATCATTTCTGTCCCGACAACAGAAGATGAGATACTTGAAGATAATGGCAATAGTAGAATTGAAACTCAATAGGATTATTTCCCACATAGCTGATTTTCTTTATTTTGTAAAATCTTTATGACAAAATCCTCTTACTAGGGTTTATGTCTCCTTGTACAAACTTACCCGTGTATGGGTCACTTTTTGATATAAATAAATTCCATCTTTTGAGTCCAGATTTACTTTTACCCTATTTACATAAGCGAAACGTCCATTGGTTGTATTTGAATGTATGTATGCTTTTGAATATGATCGATGTTTACCAGAAATGCATGTATATGATTGATGTTTACCAGAAATGCATGTATATGATTGATGTTTACCAGAAATGCATGAAAATGCAGTAATAGTATTTACTAAAGACGAACGAGGGAAGGATTTCAACGAAGCTTCACCGGTTCCTCTTTACAAAACAGTTACAAAACTCTCAGTAGGACGAATCCATCTTCACAAAGTCTCATCTCCCCTGGAATTTATATCCATCTCTTTTATCCTCATACGGATATTCGGGAATTCACTTTCCAATAAGAGTACGACGAACGAAGAAGGGAAGTTATATCTATCCTACTATCAAACGAAGACGAAGGTTATGTATACCTTACTATCCCCAGCAGACGGGAGGTTATATCTACCTTATTATCCCCAGCAGACAGGAGGTTATGTATACCCTCTTATCAAACAAGACGGGAATGAGTTCCTCATATTCTTCAACAACGAATCGGGATTTATTTTCCCTGGCCAGCAGTTGTTATACGAAGATATCCAGAGGCTTCCGGCAGTATCATATCATACATACATCATTTATATCATACCATAACATACATATACATAAGTGCATAATACATTTCTTAAGTGCATCATATTATACATACATACATAAAGCATAAACTAATATTATTATACAGAATGTTACCTTGTTTTCAAGTTAATTATCCAGCAAACAAACTTATGGTCATCAGGATTGCTCTATCCTCCTGAAGACATGCTGTTACATCAGGATTACTCCAGTCTCCTGAAAGCATACCATTATTACGTCAGGATTGCTCTATCCTCCTAAAGACATGCTGTTACATCAGGATCACTCCAGTCTCCTGAAAGCATATCATATTATTACCTCAGGGTTGCTTTATCCTCCTGACAACTTCTCATTACTTCAAGACTGCTTTAGAGTTATCATTATTGATTGCTCTATCCTCTTGAAATTATATTGTTACCTCAGGATAGCTTCAGCCTCCTGATAGCTTTTCACCCCCCTGAAGACATGCTGTTACATCAGGATTACTCCAGTCTCCTGAAAGCATATCATCAATACCTCAGGACTGCTCCAGACTCCTGACAGCTTTCATTATACCTCCATATTTTGACTGCTTTATCTTCCAAGAAATATATCTGAAGAACTTTCCCCTAGTGGCATCTTTAAGCCCACTCAATCATATTCAACTAGCCATCTGTATCACTCTAATGCACTGGTGAGTGCAAATTTTTGGGCTTTTGTGTTCAATCCCCTTCAACCTTCCAGGTCATGACTGGCAAATATACCAATCTAACCCCTCAGGTTTTAGAAAATTGAACAGGGGCAGCTGTTGCACCCCAAAATTTGCCCTCACAATACAAGACTTTGTGTTCTAAGAAGGTTCACAAGGTTCACAAGTTCCCAACACTTACAAGACCTTTCATGAGGTTCATGAAGTCTACAAGTTACTTTATGAAGGTTCACAAGGTTCACAAGTTCCACAATGCTTTCAATACCTTTCTTGAGGTTCATGAAGTCTACAAGTCACTTATTGAAGGTTCACAAGGTTCACAAGCTTCTCAACATTTACAAGACCTTTCATGAAGTTCATGAAGTCTACAAGTTACTTCTTGAAGGATCACAAGGTTCACAAGATTCACAATGTTTACATAACCTTTCATGAGGTTCATGAAGTCTACAAGTCACTTCATGAGGTTCACAAGGTTCACAAGCTTCACAATACCTCCCATGAGTATCACAAGACATCTTATGATGGTTCACAAGGTTCACAAAGTTCACAATTGGTCAGAAGAGTTGACAATTCCCTCAAACAATGCACCTCCTAAGCAGTGCATCCAAAACTAGGGTTTTGACTTTAATCAGGATAAATGGACTTCCAATACCTCAAGTGAGCTTCATAACATCTTATATGAATATAAGAACCCCCATGACAAGTTTCAAGACTTTTCTCAAAAGTTTGCTCAGTCAGATGATCAGATAAGTCAAAATCAGTCAATGCAGTTAAAAAGTCAAACTGAGGTCAACTATGGTCAAACCAAAGTCAAACTTCATGATTTTTTGCCAACATCAATTATATAAAGTAAAATTCATCATTTTATCAAGGGTTGACCATGATTCATCAAGGAGATTCCAGATCATCAATAATCAGGAGTTTCTAAATTAGGGTTTCTTCAGTAAAAGTCAACTGAACTTTGACCAGCCATAACTTTCACATACTTCATCACCAAGTCTCCACTCAAAGCTCATTTTGAAGGAAATTGAATTCTCTACAACTTTGATGTTGCAAGTTAAGCCCAAAAATGCTTCATTTGGAAGATATGAGCTAAGACATTATAGGTCATTTCAAAAGTCAACAAAAAGTCAACAACTTCAAAAGGGCATAACTTGAGATTGGTAAATGATATGGACCTGAAACCAATGGGGTTGATTAGAGGACTCTTCAAGCTTTCCAAAATGTCCAAGAACACCCTCATACCTTTAAAATTGAGGGAGATATGCCCTTGCAAAGTTGGGAAATTTTGTGATGGTTTATATTGAAAATGGGGGTCTAGGACCAATTCTTTCCAAATGGGCTTGCTAAATTGTGATCCAATCCATACACTAGTACTATGCACGACCCAAACCATGGAAAATCTGATTTTTATTATTTTTATTTCTATTTAATTTGATTTAAATCATTAAAAATCATTTTAAATATAAATAAAATATGAAAATAAGAGATTTTATTTGGATAATGCTTCTAGAAAGTCTTAATTGTTGATTGAAGTTGAAAGAGAAAGAAATCATGTGATTTATCCAAAAATAGCAAGCTTTCATGAGCCAATATTTGAATTTCATGACACCATCTTTTTCAATCTTCAAGTATCAAATCTTCCACACAACTAATCAATATTTTGACCTAGAATGATTCACATATATATACTAAACACAACCCTAGCCTTCAGACACGATTTTGCTGCATCAAGAGGTAAGTTCACAAAGCCAAAAATTCACCAAAAATTGACATTCGGATTCTTCAATTCAGGGCACTAGAAGGTAAAGTAAGAACATAGAGATGTTCTTTGGACGTCACTGAAGCTAAACCATCACTCACATTCATCTCATACATGCTCTATTGTTCAACCCGAGCCATTCTTGTTCTTGTTTTTCTTTTTTTCGATTACATCAATTCACTGCAAATAAATGGATTTTGCTTGGCTAATGTTGTTTATAATGTTGTGTAGATCGTTTCTGGACAGAAAAATCAAAGAAACCGTACCTAATTCATGAGATGCCATTGTTAGGGTTTGGACCTAGGTTTGGGGTTTTCTAATTTAAGGAACATAAATCAATTCTAAGAACATAAAACGAATCGTGTGAATGTCAGGATCATGTTGCTGTGTTTGATTTTGTGAAACTGTACGGTTTTGTTGGACATTGATTTTTGTAGGTTTTGCTGGGAATTGCTTTTCGCAGGTAAACTCATAAATAATTTCGCAGCAAATTTCGAAGAACCTGAGGAAGGAGATGACTGGTTTTGGCGCGTTCTCCAGAATTCAAAAATTGAATATAATATTTTATGAATTAGTTTTGGTGTGCGCATGCATGGACTTGGTCTGGGGTTCGATTCCCCGTTTATGACATTTTGTTTGTTTATTTTGATTATTTCGCAGGTATAATATATAATCAATTATAGCCATCCAGTTATCAGTTGGGCTCTTCCAGCAGGGTGGTGATGCGTGCGCTTGTGAATGTAAAGGTCCTGGGTTCAATTCCCACCCCAAGCCTTTTTGCTTCTTTATTTTTCTGGATTTTTTCAGACAAAGCACAAAACCAATTCTCCTCCCTTCATTGTTGCCTGCGTGTGGGCTAGCCTGGTGGTTATTGTTGTTGTTGGCAAGCATACTGACCTGGGTTCAAATCCCAGTCAGGTAAGTTTTTTTCCATATTTTATTTTCTTCTTTTTATTTTGATTATTCTATTAAACAAATTAAATATATTTTATGTATATATGTTTTCTAATTCAAAAAATCATGTTCTTTATTATTTTTTTATAAATTATAATATATATATATTAGTTAAAATAATTTTGTATATAAATTAAAACCCTAATTTATTTTCTAAATACCTATTAAAAACCTAGTTATTTATTTTCTAATATAAATTATTATGTATAATCTTTAATATAATTTTTGTAATAGTCAATAAAAAATTAAATTTTGTATATATACTTATAACTTATTTTTCTCTTTATATAATATGTAAATACCTTTTATAACTTTTTTGTTTAGAAATAATTGAATTTATAATAATTAAATTTTGTAGTTATAATACATTTAAAAATAACTTAATAATTTGTAAATTAAAATAATTATTTGTTCATATTTCTTTCTAAATATAATTGTTTATATTAAAAATTGTTAATCTTTTATTCTTATAATATTTTGGGTTAATTTTATTATTACTAACCATGTCATTATAATATTTTTTTTTATTTAATTCTATTTATTTTAATTATTGTTACTAACCATATTATTATTTTTGCTTCATTAATTTTATATATTATTATTTCACTAATTTTTTATTATTTACTAACCTCACTTATTTTATTATTACTAATTTCTTTGATTATTATTATTTTCACTAACCCCTATTTATTTATTTATTATTATATTTGCTTATATTTTGCTAATTATTTATTTTTGCTATTTATTTTAATTTGTTTATTATAATTTTGTAAATGCTCCTGGATGTAAATTTTTAATTATTTAATTGTTGCTATGGTTAGTAATTTAGGGAGTGTAAAAATGTATTCTCTTAAAAATAAATTTAGCTCACTTTAATTATAAGATAAATAATATTGGACACTCACACACGTAAGTCGATTTCTAATCGTCATCTCACTTTCTAAGGCTATCCCTCAAGTTGCCTAAATCATAAGGTCAAGTGGGATGTATAAAGCAAGTCCCTTTTAAAAGAAAAATCATCAAGTCCCTCATGGTTGCCTTTACGAATCAAGTCCCCTCGAATAAATGATGATAGTCCCTCCTATATGCTTAATACACCCCACAATTGCCTTCAAAAATAAATGTCCCTCACATGTCCCTAACATCCAAGGTAATGACTACCTACTCCTAAATAGTAGGGATAGTCCTACCATTTAAAGGATAAAGAACAAGAAAGACTTAAAACTTTAGGGTAGGTTCCTCTTATGTACTTGCTCACTTCAAAAACTTTCCAAACTTTCCACAATTTCAAACAAATTTTCAAAAACAAGTTTTTACGCATCCGTACATGGATCATTATCAACTATTATGAAAAATTTTCTATTCACACACTACACTTTCAAAAACAATTCAAAAGTGAGCTAAGTAACTAAGAGCCCATGGATAACCATGGATGTAAAGGGTGCTAACACCTTCCCTTTACATAACCTACCCCCCGGACCCAAAAATATCTCTTAAGGTCTTTCCTGTTCTTTTATACCCTTTCCTTTTGGATAAAATAAAAGTCGGTGGCGACTCTTGCTATCCGCAACATAACTTAAAGTCAGTTCTCCCACCGTGTTACAGCGTGGTTGTCGCTCCCGAGGATTTCCATCCTGGTACAAACGCGAAAGTGGCGCGGAAGAAGAATAGAGTCGCCAGCCAGGCATTTTTATCCCGAAGAGAGGGAATGGTAATGCTGCACAAACCAGAAGAAAGAAAAGGAAGGACACAGGTCCTGCGAACCAAAGAGACTGGGTTCGGGAGTCGGTTATGACCTGGGAAGGTATTAGCACCCCAGATCATCCGCCGTACCCGACGGGATCCACGCTTGCAAAAGAAACTGCTTCAAAGGGTGAGGGTATGAAAGATGCGGCAAAAGAAAATGAAAATGAAAAGAAACTAGAACTGGAAAAGAACTGAAATAAGAGACGAAGGAAAAATGTAGGGAAAATAAAGATTGTGCTCGAACGGGCCCTACCCCGCTGCCTACGTACCTCATCAGGATAATGAGGATCAGAGACGCCGTAGTTCCCCTAACTAGGGGTACTAAAAGGAAATTGCTTGTGAATTAAGGCTTGAACTGCCTATGCCATTGCTCAGGTGTTGCAGACTCGGACGACGAGTGCGTAACCGTCTTGCAAAATGACAAGTAGGAGCAAGTTCGCGGACGGAGCGAAGGAGATGAGAAAAGAATTCCCGAAGAAAAAACGCTTATTGTTTGTTTGTGTTTTTTAGAAGCTTTTATGAGTGTGTCACAAGGAAGTGAACTCAAGCTCTCCCCAATGGAATGTGCACTTGTCACTACATTCCAAGATGGAATAATAGAACAAGCACACTCAAGTAAGGAGAAGATCCCCAAAACTTGAACCCAAAGATTAGGGCTTAGGCTCACTAACTTGCTTAATTATTAAGTGTTTTTGGTTATTTACATGAAGAAGTGTTTTTTATGCTTTTCTTTTATGAAGAAGATACCTTGATCAGACTTGTGCATCACAAGGCAAACTTGTACTATCCCGAGATGGGAAGACTACAAGCATACCTCATGGAATAAGGCTATGGATCAATGCATCACTTCACATTTATTAAAGTGTTTTCTTTTAAGAGTTTTGAGATGAGAAGAGAAAAGAACCAAAAAAGGTCATAAAGGTAAAATGCTAAAGGGGAACTAAAATAATCCTAAGTGTTAACATGCATGGATGATCCTAGGTTTGTGAGGTTTCTATCCTAATGAAGAAGGAAGAAAGAAGAAGATAGAAGAAGGGATGAGAAAGGCCTAAGCCCAACAACAAAAGGTTAGTTCAAATAACAAAAGGGGAAAGATGAAAAAAAAAATTGAAATGTGGATAAACATCCACACTTCTCTTACCATGAGCCCCTGAAAAGTTAGCAAAAATCCAGCAAATCGACCAAGAAACAATCATGGGATCAATCATGCTCAAAGGTTCTTGAAAACAAAAGTCAAACAATCATGCCAACATTGCGAATGCACGACTTACGCATCGAAAACATGAGAGCATACATCAAACAGCAAGCAAATCACCCTAGACATCATGATTAATGATCATACAATGAGTCATGGCAATTAGCACAAGCAAAGGGATCAAACAAACTCAAAGCAGCCCTGAAAAACCATTCTGCATCAGTGTTAACCGGTTAACCATATGCGTTAACCGGTTAACCAGTCAAAACCTGCACCGAACACGCAGAAAAACAGGGCGTTAACCGGTTAACCATATGCGTTAACCGGTTAACACTGTAAAAACAGCAGCAAATTCCTGCAGAAAACAGCATTTCAAAAACAGCTTATTCAAATAAGTTGCACCAGACCAGCACTCAATTACACATGGAAAAATAGATCAATGCACATCAATCCATAACATTATGCTCATGAACACTAACAATCGGATCCGGACACCAATCAAACAATCAAATCATGCAACACAATCAATTACACAAACACATGGTGGATCTAACGCACAAGCAATGCAAATAAGCTAAAAACAGAGTTGGATCTGAAATTAAACCAACCTACAAAGCGGAGGTATGCTTTGGTAATTGTTGATTATGCTGAAAATGATAGATCTCGCGCAAAACCTTGAAGATCCGATGCTAATCTCCACCCTCCATGCAAAATAAATGCAAGATCAAGCTCTTGATGCAGAATTTTGATCCAAGAGCACTTCTAGATCCCAAACCAGATCTGAATCACCAATTAAACCAGCAAAAAGATGCAATGAAACTATGGATGGAGGTCTAGTTCCAAGATCTACACACCTCAAGGCAAGGTTGTGTGATCTTCAAAGAGGAACTTTGAGTAATTTGGAAAATTGGGAGAGAAAAGTGAGAGAATTGTGAGTGAGAGAAGTGAAAATTCAGAAATGAGAGTGAAAAATGAGGGAGAGCCCCTTTGGTTTGGAGAGAAATGGAATATATATGGTTTAGGGTTGGGGCCCAAAATCTTGGTTTGGGATCCAAAAATATGGCTTGGTAATGTGATTTGGATCTAGGGTTGGCAAGAGGCTTGGATAAATGCTCTAGATCCTTCTCTCAAATTCAAATTTAATTCAAAAGAATAAAAATCAGAAAATTGGAAAATGGGGTCAAAACACACATGCTGAAAATGCTGCTGGAAATTCAAATTTCGCAGCTGTTAACCGGTTAACCATATGCGTTAACCGGTTAACGCATGCAAAATTTGAATTTCCCCCCTTTTGGTGGGAAACTTCAAAAACGCATCGGCGCCCGCCGTTTCAAGCTGATTTTGATCCTTTCATTCTTTTTAAGCTTTGAACATGATAGAGCTTGTGCAGACTGATCCTGTGAAATTTTTGCCTGGTCACCATGCTCTCGATTTTTATCTGTGGTGCTTCGAATCTTCCAGATGGTTGGTCATATGCCTTATGCTAGAACATGTGAGTGTTATGCCTCATTTTTCTATGCAAAATGCTAAAGACATGATCCGTTATGATGACTATGATGCGATATGATGCTTAAAATGAAGAGGGCAAATTTGGGGTGTTACAGCTGCCCCTATTCAATCATCAGTTAATCCGAAAAGGACGATAGCAGCGAGCTATCGACCATTCAAGATAAACTGTGATTGAATACCAAGAAGACCAGAAATTTGCACTCTGACGAAGAATGCAACACCGGGAAATAAACCCGTCCAGATGACGCTCTGGGGACTGCAGGGGAGAAAGAAGCGGACGAGCTTCTTCCCAGCTAAGGTTGATAGCTGAAATAAAGACATGTTGACAGACGAGTCTTCAAACAATCCTGTGACGCCAGGAGCTGGACATACGAGTCCTCAAAACACTACAATACGACAATCTGAGACAGACGAGTCTTTGAATGACCTGTGACGCCAGGTGCAGAGAGCGGACGAGCCCTCAAGGATCTTCAAAATATCCTGAGATAGACGAATCTCCTTCACTAATCCTTACGCAGATAAGTAGAATAAGACTGACGAGTCTTCTTCGGATAACCCTTACGCAGGCTCCGGGAATGCATATAAGTCTGTGGGATAGACATGCAATCAAGGTAGACGAACCTTCTTCATATATTATCCGCGGATATATGGCATAAGACAGACGAGTCTTCTGAGCAAACCTGTTACGCCAGGTGCGGCAACCACAATTGGTGCTTGAGACAGACGAGCCTCCTTCGGATTTACCTGTTACGCCAGGACCGGTAACCATTTCGACATTTAATTCCCACTGTCAGGATTCGAAACCTCTTCAATACAGACGAGTATTGGGTGATCATCCAGATAACACAGACGAGTGCCCTAAGTCAATGATACAGACAAGTATCAGACGATGATCTGAGAAACACAGACGAGTGCTTCAGGCGATGATACAGACGAGTATCAGCCGCTGGTATAGACGAATACCAGAAGTTCAAACACAGACGAGCATTTGAAGTAGTCACAGAGATATCTTCACATTCAGGTGCAAGCTAGCACAGACGAGTGCCGAAGATGATACAAACGAGTATCCAGGCAAAGCAGACGAGCTTCAAGACACAAACGACTTCTGGGGGATAAAAGCAGACGAGCTTCAACCAAACACAGACGAGTGCTGGGCAGTTGCAGACGAGCAACAACAAAGAATACATATCAAGGCACATACGAGTGCAACGAAGGATCCAATACCAAACACAGACGAGTGTTGGGGAGGTTGCAGACGATGCTGGGGACATCTCCAAGCACAGACGAGTGCTGGAATTTGCAGACGAGCAATCAACAACTGATACAATCAAACTCAGACGAGTGTTGAAGAGTTGCAGACGAGCAGCAATGACAGGCACGGACGGGCGCCGAAAGATACGGTCGAGCAATCTTCGAAGGAGTAACGAGCACATACGAGTGCTAAGAGAGGCGGTCGAGCATCAAATAAAGATGCGAGCACGGACGAGTACTGGCCACTTTCTTGGGGATACGCCTCAAATAAAGAGGAACGACATGCACGGGCGAGTGCTGCAGGGATGCGGACGAGCACCAAATGAAGATACGCGCCCCAACGAGTACAGGCAACTTCGCTGGGGAGAGAAAACTTCAAAGACTAACAAGCACGGACGAGTGCCGAGAGCTGCGAATGGTCATCACACAAAGATGCTAGCACAGAATATTGCTGGAGAGTACCTCAAATAAGGAGGAAACTGCCGGGGAAAAGGCACGGACGAGTGCTGAAAGAGGATGAGCATCAAATAAAGATGCGAGCACAGACGAGTGCTAATAGATATAGACTCCACTGGGGAAAGCAAACGAGCAATACCACCGAGCTAACACATACGAGTGTTGAAAAATGCAAACGAGCAGCAATAAAACATGATACATTATTGCTGGGGATGATTCTGTTTAGAGATAACACATACAAGTGTTGAAGATTGCAGACGAGCAACAAACGGATGCCTGATCGGCAATAAGAGATACGACTCTGCAGGGTAATCCAAGTCAAGAGGTCTGGATACACATTCTGACTGAGGTGATGAATACCTGGCTGCATCATCAAATACCCAAAGTACGGCAACTTTGCTGGGGACATATTTCACTGACGGAAGCGAAAATCAAATATGACCACTGTGGGAACAGGAACATCCTCAGACTTGGCTGGAGAAGCTTCTTGGGCAAACACTCTGACTGGGGAGAGCATCTGATAACTCAAGACTCTGAGGGGATATCAAGCTTTCAGGTACCTGATAGGTATACTCTGATGGGGATAATGGACTACTAATTCCATCTTTGATGATGTCAGGCTTTCGGGCACCTGCTGGATATATTCCGCTGAGGAAGAATGAAATGCTACTTCACTGGGGAAGAAAAGCTTGCTTGGACTGCCACCAAGGCTTACTGGGAGGAAAATCTCTGCTTGGGATGCCAGGCTTCAGATACCTGCTGGGAAGGGAAATCTCTGCTTGGGGGATACCCTACTGGGGAAGTACCCGGCTGGGGAGGTACTCTGTCGGGGAATATTAAATCGCTTGAGAGAATGCGACGCCAACCTGCAACCTGCAACAACAGAAAACACACGCGTGTCCCGGGGATTTGCATGGAATGATCGGTTCATCCATCGTCACCCGACGCTCAAAGAGGGTTACAGTTTCCCTGCATGTCAGTTTTCTTTTCAAAATTATCACCATGTTTAGATGCAATGCTATTTTTGCCAAAACTCAGGACATTTTGTAAACAAAAATAAACACACACAGCTTTTTGACTGAATATTATTTTTATTGAATGGCCTCTGGATAGGCAAAGATTTACATCAGGAAGCAACCACCTAGAAAGAGGTAGCCACTATAAAAATTGAGAAAAGAAATTATCCTAATGGCAATGTACACGGCATTCCAAGGAGTTCCATTTCTGCTATGACCTGCATGTCTTCAAGACTCTCCATTCTGTTTTGGCTTTCTGAGAGGACAAGGGGACTGCTTCCTATCCTTCCGGTATTGTCAAACTATACAAAACGATGACGTGGTTCAGATAACTCGGATCACAGTTGTTCGCTTATTCCCTTATTTTGCGTGGATCGCCCTCTCGGGTTTTCAATCCACCGGGATACCCTTTTTTGCCTGAGCTGTCCGATGCGGCTTTTCAACTCAGCGGGTGTACATTTTTTTTATTCATTTCCCTAATTTTTGCCCGAGCTTTTTATTCTGTTTTTAGCTCGCCGGGATGCCCTTTTCTTGCCTGGACTTACATTCTGTTTTTGTGTCCAGCGGGTCTCTTTATGCGAAGTATTTTTTAACTGCGTCCGAGTTAACAGGAGATGGGAAGTCTTCTCCATCCATAGTGGTGAGCATCAGCGCTCCTCCTGAGAATACTTTCTTCACTATGAATGGTCCTTCGTAGTTTGGGGTCCACTTGCCCCTGTTATCTGAACCTGGAGGAACGATCCTCTTCAATACAAGCTCTCCCACTTGATACTCTCGAGTACGTACTCGTTGATCGAATGCCCGTTTCATTCTCCTCTGATAAAGCTGACCATGACAGATAGCCGCTAATCTCTTTTCCTCAATTAGACATAGCTGGTCGTAACGAGCACGCACCCATTCAGTCTCATCCAGTTTGACGTCCATCATCACGCGCAGTGAAGGAATCTCTACTTCAACAGGCAGGACTGCTTCCATGCCATACACTAGAGAGAAGGGAGTTGCCCCTGTCGACGTCCTGACCGACGTTCGGTACCCATGCAAAGCAAACGGTAACATCTCATGCCAATCTTTGTAGGTGACAACCATTTTCTGCACAATCTTCTTGATATTCTTGTTAGCTGCCTCTACCGCACCATTCATCTTTGGTCGGTAAGGAGAAGAATTGTGATGCTGTATTTTGAAGTCCCGACATAAGTCTGCCATCATCTTGTTGTTGAGATTAGAACCATTATCAGTAATGATCCTTTCGGGCACTCCATATCTGCATATGATATCTCTTTTCAGAAATCTTGCCACCACTTGACGAGTGACATTGGCATAAGACGCTGCTTCTACCCACTTGGTAAAGTAATCAATCGCGACCAGAATGAAGCGATGACCGTTCGAAGCAGTCGGTTCAATCTTCCCGATCATGTCAATGCCCCACATAGAGAAAGGCCAAGGAGATGACATGATGTTGAGCGGGTTTGGAGGCACATGCACTTTATCTGCATATATTTGGCACTTGTGGCATTTACGAGCGAATGAACAACAGTCTGCATCCATTGTCATCCAGTAATACCCTGATCTCAATAGTTTCTTTGCCATGGCGTGCCCTCCTGCATGGGTACCAAAAGATCCTTCATGGACTTCCTGCATCAACAGGCTTGCTTCGTGTCTATCCACGCATCTGAGCAAGACCATGTCGAAGTTCCTCTTATACAAAACCCCGTCTGTGTTCAAGAAGAAACTAGCAGCGAGTCGTCTCAAGGTCTTTTTGTCTTTGGAAGATGCCCCTGTTGGGTATTCTTGCTTCTCCAGGAATAACTTGATATCAAAATACCAAGGTTTCTCGTCAGACACGGCGTCTACAGAGAAAGCATAAGCGGGAGAGTCAAGCCTGGAGATGTCAATTCTGGGCACAAAGTTCCAACACGTGACTTTAATCGACGAAGAGAGAGTAGCCAAAGCATCGGCAAATTGATTTTCGTCCCGTGGTATGTACTTGAGTTCAACTGTTGTGAAGAATGTCAACAGTTTTCTAGCATAATCCCTGTACGGAATCAGATGCTCTTGATGTGTATACCACTTGCCGGTAATTTGGTTAATGACGAGGGCTGAATCTCCGAATATGTCGAGGTTCTTAATCCGCAGATCAATTGCCTCCTCTATTCCCATTATACACGCCTCGTATTCCGCTTCATTGTTGGTGCAGCCAAAAGTAATTTTGGCAGCGAAGGGTAAATGAACACCTTCAGGAGTAATAAGTACGGCACCCACTCCACGACCATTGATATTGACGGCCCCATCAAACATCAACTTCCATTTGGATTCAGGGTCAGGCTCCTCCTCCGGAAGTGGTTCCTCATAATCGTTTGTTCTGAGGTACATGATGTCCTCATCAGGGAAATCAAATCTCATCGGCTGATAGTCATCCTCAAGAGGTTGCTGAGCAAGGTATTCTGACAATACACTTCCTTTGATGGCTTTCTGAGAAGTGTACTGGATGTCGTATTCAGTTAAAATCATCTGCCACCTAGCAACCCTTCCGGTCAATGCTGGTTTCTCAAAGATGTACTTGACGGGGTCCATCTTGGAAATGAGAAGTGTGGTATGGGTCAACATATACTGCCTCAGTCGGCGAGCAGCCCATACCAAAGCGCAGCAAGTTTTCTCGAGCAGTGAGTATCGGGATTCACAGTCGGTAAACTTTTTGCTAAGGTAATAAATGGCATACTCTTTTCGACCAGACTCGTCATGTTGGCCGAGCACACACCCCATCGACCCTTCTAGCACGGTCAAGTACATGATTAATGGTCTCCCCTCCACTGGAGGCATCAGAATTGGAGGCTCCTGCAAATATTCCTTTATTTTGTCGAAAGCTCTTTGGCAATCATCATTCCACCTGACCGTCTGCTCTTTTCTTAGCAGTTTGAATATCGGTTCGCACGTGGCGGTTAGGTGAGATATGAACCGAGAAATGTAGTTCAATCTACCTAAGAACCCGCGCACTTCTTTTTCTGTCTTTGGTGCAGGCATATCTTGAATAGCTTTCACTTTAGCAGGATCTACCTCAATTCCTCTTTGACTTACAATGAAACCCAGCAATTTTCCGGAACGCACTCCGAAAGTGCACTTGTTCGGATTCAACCTCAGCTTGTATTTGATCAATCTGTCAAACAACTTCTTTAGGTTAACCAAATGCTCCTCTTCGTCCTTGGACTTTGCAATCATATCGTCCACATAACATTCGATCTCCTTGTGGATCATGTCATGGAACAACGTGACCATCGCCCGCTGATAAGTTGCCCCAGCGTTCTTCAAACCGAAGGGCATGACCTTGTAGCAGAACGTTCCCCACGGGGTAATGAACGTTGTCTTCTCCATGTCCTCCGGCGCCATTTTTATCTGATTATAACCGGAGAATCCATCCATGAAGGAGAATACTGAGAATTGAGCAGTACTGTCGACCAACACGTCAATGTGTGGCAACGGAAAATCATCCTTTGGGCTTGCTCTGTTCAAATCTCTATAGTCAACGCACATCCGGACCTTGCCGTCCTTCTTAGGCACTGGTACGATGTTAGCTACCCAAGGTGGGTAACTAGACACGGCAAGGAATCCGGCATCCCACTGCTTTTGCACCTCCTCTTTGATCTTCATCGCCATATCCGGGCGAGTTCTTCTCAACTTTTGCTTTACAGGAGGACAGTCTTCCCTCAGGGGTAGCTTATGCATCACGATGTCGGTATCCAACCCTGGCATATCTTGATATGACCAAGCAAAGATATCCACATACTCTCTCAACATACTGATCAGCTCTTGTTTGACATCGGCCCGCAGATTGGCCCCTATCTTGATCTCTTTCTTTGCATCTTCACTGCCAATATTGACGGTCTCAATCTCTTCTTGATGAGGCTGAATAACTCGTTCCTCTTGTTTCAACAATCTGACCAAATCTTCAGGGAGGTCACAGTCTTCCTCAACCCCTTCATCAGCTTGGTAGACTGGATTATCGAAGTCATGCATAGCCATAGCAGGAACGTTATCCATGGAATCCGGATGATCAGCACTGCACAAATGATGTGCTCATTCAGAATCTGCTTATTTTGAAAAGAGACGCTAACACAAAGCAAAAAATGAAAAAAAACATTGCCATTTTTATATTGTTTTTTTGTGAAAAAGTTTAAAAACAAAGAAAGGGAACACAGTTTGTCTGAAAATGTCCTTTTATTTCATAGCAAAAATAACAATGCGAAACAAAACATGGTGGCCCAATACAATGGATCCAAGCATCTTGGGCAGAATGCTGGACTTGACAATGCAGTATGCTAATAAAAGGAAACAAAACAATTACTTTGAGAGCCAGGTGACTTGAACAATGTCTTCGGCAGACCAATTTCCTAGCTCCTCGCCGGGTGCACACGGGCGGATCCAATTGTTGTCCCAGTCTCTGCCACTATCCCCGTCTTGACTTGCCGTACAGATTTGATCCCGGTCAAGCAAACCAGCACTTGTGAATGCAACAGCTTTACCACTCTGAGTAGACCCTCCAGGCTGATACCCTAAGCCAAATTTGTCACCCTTCTTTTCCACCTCCAGTAACTTGCCCCAGCCCTGGGCATTGCCTGATTGGACGGCCTCTTTTGCTTCCCGGTAGGAATGAATTGACGTGCCTTCGTTGTTTTTCTTCACCGGAGTCAAGATACTGACATCTGCCTCAAAAGCTTGGCACAAAGTCTCGTGAATTTCTCCGTCCATTTCCACATATTTAAACGTCGACAGGTGGCTGACGAAAATATCTTCTTCCCCGCAAACTGTGATGACTTGACCGTCCACCACATACTTAAGCTTTTGGTGTAGAGTTGAGGTGACAGCTCCAGCTGCGTGTATCCACGGTCTGCCCAACAAGCAGCTATACGCAGGCTGGATATCCATGACATAGAAGACACTCTTGAAGACTTGAGAGCCTATCTTAACAGGCAACTCAACTTCTCCGAAAACTGATCTTCTTGAACCATCGAAAGCTTTAACCACCAGATCACTCGGCGTCAGGATAACCCCGTCAATGTCAAGCTTCATCAATGCCTTTTTCGGGAGCACGTTCAAGGAAGAGCCTGTGTCCACCAGAACATGGGATAACACAGCGCCCCTGCATTCCATCGTGATATGCAGTGCTTTATTGTGATTCCTTCCTTCCAAAGTGAGATCTCTATCAGTGAAGCCCAATCCATGGCTAGCATTGACACTTCCAACAACAACTTCAAGTTGATTGACCGTAATCTCTTGAGGAACATAGGCCATTTGAAGTACTTTCAGTAAAGCTTCTCGGTGCGCGGGTGAGCACATCAACAGTGACAAGATAGAAATCTTCGAAGGCGTCTGATTCAGTTGGTCAACCACCTTGTAGTCACTCCTTTTGATGATCTTCATAAATTCCTCTACCTCTTTCTCAAACGTCCCCTGCCCAGCCACAGGGGTATCTGACTCATCATTCGCAGTCTGCTTTCCTTTGTCCTTGGACGAAGCTTCGGCCTCAAGATCCTTTCTCAATGCAGGGGGAGCAAATAAACGGCCACTTCGAGTAAAACCTCCAACACCTCCCACATTTTCAATAGTCGGGTCAGCAACAGGTCTACTTTCCATCTTCTGTCCCGCCACATAGACATCGGAACCATAATGCCACGGAATGGCTCTATCATCGGTGTACGGCACTGGCCCAGGTACAGTTATAGTCACAGGACTAATCTGAGGAGCGTAAACGGTAACCGACCCTTGTCTGACGGGCATGTCAGCTTCATTGTAGAAGATAGTAATGGTTGACACATCATCAGCCTCTTCATTACTAATCTTGCTAAATTGTAGAGACCCGACATCAATTAACTCTTGCAAACCCGTCTTCAATTTCTCGCAGCCATTCACAGCACTTGCACAGTCTTCACAATCGAGAGAACAACCAGGAAACACTTGACCTTTCAACAGTCTCTCTTTCACCACTTTCAACGGCGTCTTGACTTCATCAATACTCAGTACCAAACTCAACTTGTCATCACGCTCAACAGCATTAACTCTTGCCCCTCCATGATTAGGTATAGGGTTCGAGTTGATATTCGGTGGTGGCGCAAAGTTGATTGCCTTTGAATCCACGAGATCTTGAACTTTGTGATGTAGCGCCCTGCACTTCTCGGTTGAGTGCCCGGGTGCCCCTGAATGAAAAGCGCATCGCGCGTTGACATCATAACCAGCTGGAAGCTCTCCAGGAGGTGGTGGTGCCAAAGTCCTTAATTGAATAAGGTTCAAATCTAGTAGTCTCGGCAACAAGGCAGCATATGTCATCGGAATAGCTTCAATCACCCTGTTAGCAGGACGAGCCTGTCTTGGCTGATAAGGCCTTTGCTGGTAGTTGGCTCTAGGTTGTTGTTGTTGCTGTGGTTGTTGTGGAGGTAGCATCTGTTGTACGGGAGCTGCAGGAATAGTAACAGCAGCCACATGCCCATAAGGTCTTCTGTAACCACGGCCCTGGCTTCGACCGAATACTGCATTGGTCTCACCTTCTCGCCTTCTCGGAGGTCCGCTGAAAGCTTTCCTCGCTCCACTTGAACTACTAGCACTGGGGTCTTGTATCTTCCCCATTTTCAACAGCGTTTCAACCCTTTCTCCCGCAATGACAATATCGTTGAACTTTGTAGCAGAACTTGATGCCAGTCTTTCAAGAAATACCCCCTGGAGGGTCCCCATAAACATATCGGCCATCTCATTCTCTAACAAAGGTGGTTGCACCCTGGCAGCTAGCTGACGCCATCTCTGAGCGTACTCTTTGAAGCCTTCTTTTGCTGTCTGAGCCATATGTTGCAACTGGGTGCGATTTGGAGCCATATCCATGTTATATTGGTACTGCTTCACGAAGGCCTCGGCGAGATCTTTCCAGCTCTTGACATTGACCCTGCTGAGCTTCATGTACCACTCAAGAGAAGCTCCCACCAAGCTATCCTGAAAGTAATACATCCACAGTTTTTCATCGTCTGTATGCGCAGCAATTCTCCCAACATACGATTGCAGATGGGTCTTTGGGCAAGTAGTGCCGTTGTACTTCTCGAAAGTAGGAACTTTGAACTTATATGGAATTCTGACTCCCGGAACCAAGCCCAAGTCTGTTATATCGAATCCCAAAGAACTCTGGGACTGAATAGCCTTGATTTGCTCAGCCATCTCTTCAAACCTCTTGTTCATTTCGACCCCTTGACCCTCGGTCTCATCAAGCAAAGTGAACTGGTCCTCCTGGTGGTCCACATGAATGTTATGCATCCCGTCATTGACTACGGTCGCCCCTGGTTGTATAACATGAGGTCCACCCTGACGTGCGCCCGCACCGGTATGATTATCAGCATTAGCAGCAGCAGCAGCATTTCTGTTCTGATTTTCCACCATTTCTCGCAAACGTTCTTGATTCTGCCCCATTCCGGCCATTAACGTCATGAAGTTGTCCATTCTCTGCCTCAGATCTGCCAAATCTGCTTGCATTTGATCCATGGCTCTCTCTCTGTTAACCTTGGTTGGGTATCTGTGCACTGCTGGTCGTTCTCGAACCTTACGAGGAGCTATTGCGCCTGAAACACAAAACCCGTTAGTAATTGATGCGACACCTGCAAAACAGACAAACAGGTTATATGCAATGCAATGCAACTGTTCATGTTCCCAACTTTAAGCATTTGGCATGCCCCAGTTCTGGCATCTATCTCGGCAATCACTTTTTATCTTTCAAACTTTCTCTTTGATAAGTGTTCAAATATTAGCAGTATCTAGACAAACGAGTCTTGCACATTCAAGACGATAACTTGCACATTAATACTGAGTAGGGACAAACCACTATAGGCTAAAAGTCAGAATACATCCCAGAATATTCCCCGAAGGATTACAAACCAGTACATAAAGATAAAAGAAATAAAAGCAAGACTCCTACAACAAGCCTGTAGGTAGTCTGAAAAATAAACTAAGCTAAGGACCCCGGCTCTGCCACCTCTGCCCTGCTCTTCCTGACGCCTGCTCTCAGCTTGAGCTCTTCAATCTCTTTCCTGGCTTCCTCCAGAGCTAATTGACTTTGGACTAGCTGCTGGGCCTTCTCCCTCCGGATGGCGTGGGCTTGCTCCACTTCCTCCTTCTTGAAAGCCATCTGAACTTCAAAGAACTCTTCCTTCTCTTTGAATTTCTTTTGCTCTTCCTCCCTTTGGCCTTTCAGCCAAACAATGGACTGTCGAGCACTCCTGAGAGTCTTTAGAGTCTCCTTGTGCTTGGCTTCTCTTTGCGCTTCCATCATACCCAATCGATGGAAATGGGCTTCCCTTCCGGCAAAATCTTTCTCTTTGTTTTCCAAGGAAGCTTGGAGCTTCTGCAGCTTGTCTTCGACTTCCTTCTTAGCTCCATTGGCCTGGTGGTATAAGCTTACCATCTCAACATTCTCTACTCTGACCGCTTGCAGCTGAGCTTCTAGCTTCTTGTACTCCTCCAAGGAAACCGTACTGCTCGGACTTGGTACCTCTCGAGGATAAAGTGGAGCTTCGACTGAAAAAGGCATGAGAACTGACTCTATATGCCTTTGCAACCATTCAACGTATGGTGGATATGCTTTGGGATCAACTCGGCCGAAGTCTTTCTTCCCTTTCCTTTTCCTGTGATCCCAGGATTGAACTGCTTGTTGGACTAGCTCTCTGTTTCCGTCAGCAGGAAAATACAAAGATTCAGCAAACATTTCCATCTGAGGAGGATCCTTCAAAGGGTAGCCAAACTGCCTTTTGGCTAATGTCGGGTAGTAACTGATGACACCTTTCCTTCCCAGCAAAGGTACTCCAGCAAACCTTCCGCAGCTGATCATCAACTCCTTTCCTAGCAAATCCCTGTCATAACCCCAAGCAATGTCTTCTTCAGTCAATCCCATCAGCCTTCTGGACCATCTCCATTCATCTCGCAGATCCTTGAAGGCACCTGATTTAGGTAACTGTCTAGCGAACCATTCGGCAAACAAAGGAGCACAGCAGACCACTGGACCACCTCTACCTTTCTCGTTTCTGTAGTGGACACTAAAATAAAAGTCACCCAATAAAGTAGGCACTGGATTGCCTCTTGCAAAGATTGAGATCACTTCTAAGCTGACAAACTCTTTCTCTCCGGGAAACAAGCTAGACCCATATACCATCAATGCAAGCAAAGCTCCAAAGTCGTTCCACTTAGCTTCTGTAGCATACTTCTCAGCCTCTGGGATAAGCACACTCCATGGTAGACCTCTGCCTTTACTCTCTTGCAAAGCTTTTCTGACTGAAGCAACTGGCAACCTACAAACCTTGGCTATATCTTCATCTCTGAGCACAACCTCTGACCCGTAGAACGGCAATGTCTCTCTGATCGGAATACTCAGCATGCTGGAGATCTCTTCTAATGTCGGAGCTAAGATGTAACCTGAAAGAACAAAGCAACGCAGCAAGGGATCATAAAATTGCAACAAGGTATGCAAGCTGTCCTTTTGGTCTGTAGTAGGCTTGTCCACAAACTTCAGTATCTGGCCATATCTTCTCTTGAAATTACCCAAGACTTGATCGTTCATCAGACCTGCTAACCTCTGAACACTTTTAACTTCCGGTTGAAGAAAGGTATAATGCACATTCTTTTTTCTTGGATCTCTTTTGATTTCTGCCATGGAGATAAGAATACCAGAACTGGGAACAAATGCGAGCAATGCCCTGAAAAATGGGAAACATAAACAGTTAATGCAAAGAATGATGCAAATGCAATGCAATGCAAACATATGACCAACGGGGACCATCTGAACTGGCACACTGACAAGGCCCTCTGAATAACTAGCAATCTCAACAGTTCACTGAGTCACACCCTCTGATAATCACAACCCTCTGATCAGAATCACAGTATCAAGAAATCCAGAATTCCAGGACCATAACTTCGGAACCACAAATCTTATTCACCGGACCAAAGATCATAACTGAACAAATGAGTGTATGTTGAGGTCATGGGTTCCTGCACACCTGTAAACACCCCCCAATCTCACAGGTAAAAGGCTCCGGGTCAGACATCACGGACTCTCAAAGCCACATAGCAATAATACTGTCACCATCTCCGAGAAATGGCTCATGACCAAATCAGGGAATCGGTTAGGCATTATGTACTACGCAGGGAGGCCTCAGCTGAGTCCGGGAAAAACAAGCATCCCTTATAAGTCCCTAGCTTCAAGCGCTGAAATCAAGAAACAATAGTACATTCAGCCCGTAGGATACAGTACTAATGTCATATGACCAGATGCTTTAACTGAGTTCTTATAAGAGAACCAGGCCATCCTATGCGAGTTCCCAGTGGACCCTCGGGTGCGAATGGGTTTGCCACAAAATGTGGTCTGCCACTGTCACCACTGGAGAAGGTTGTTTCCACAAAGGTTCTCAATGATCGGTCCCCAGCTGCACATAACTGTCAGGGTTATGTAATGAGAGAGGAAGATCCCCAAATCAAGACATTTCCAAGACAATCGCAACCTGGGTGTGGAACTCACTACTACCCCCATGACAAGATCTCATGAGGCCAAAGTGGAACCACTCTAAGTCCTATGGTGCACTCGAGCCGGGTACTTGGCCCATATCTCTCAAGAACCAGTAACTCCCATCCCACCAAACAGAAAACCAGTCCAGACAGTCCAGTATGATATATATGATGCGGAAAATAAATACTGAAAACTGTAAATAAAGCTGTAAATAAAGCTGTAAATAAACCACAATAAAATACAACAAGCCACATCAAACAAACATCACCCAATGAAACAGCAACACACAAACGCTAGGAGAGACTCACAGGGGAACCAGAGATTCTGGGTTCCTTCCCCAGCAGAGTCGCCAAGCTGTCGCTCCCGAGGATTTCCATCCTGGTACAAACGCGAAAGTGGCGCGGAAGAAGAATAGAGTCGCCAGCCAGGCATTTTTATCCCGAAGAGAGGGAATGGTAATGCTGCACAAACCAGAAGAAAGAAAAGGAAGGACACAGGTCCTGCGAACCAAAGAGACTGGGTTCGGGAGTCGGTTATGACCTGGGAAGGTATTAGCACCCCAGATCATCCGCCGTACCCGACGGGATCCACGCTTGCAAAAGAAACTGCTTCAAAGGGTGAGGGTATGAAAGATGCGGCAAAAGAAAATGAAAATGAAAAGAAACTAGAACTGGAAAAGAACTGAAATAAGAGACGAAGGAAAAATGTAGGGAAAATAAAGATTGTGCTCGAACGGGCCCTACCCCGCTGCCTACGTACCTCATCAGGATAATGAGGATCAGAGACGCCGTAGTTCCCCTAACTAGGGGTACTAAAAGGAAATTGCTTGTGAATTAAGGCTTGAACTGCCTATGCCATTGCTCAGGTGTTGCAGACTCGGACGACGAGTGCGTAACCGTCTTGCAAAATGACAAGTAGGAGCAAGTTCGCGGACGGAGCGAAGGAGATGAGAAAAGAATTCCCGAAGAAAAAACGCTTATTGTTTGTTTGTGTTTTTTAGAAGCTTTTATGAGTGTGTCACAAGGAAGTGAACTCAAGCTCTCCCCAATGGAATGTGCACTTGTCACTACATTCCAAGATGGAATAATAGAACAAGCACACTCAAGTAAGGAGAAGATCCCCAAAACTTGAACCCAAAGATTAGGGCTTAGGCTCACTAACTTGCTTAATTATTAAGTGTTTTTGGTTATTTACATGAAGAAGTGTTTTTTATGCTTTTCTTTTATGAAGAAGATACCTTGATCAGACTTGTGCATCACAAGGCAAACTTGTACTATCCCGAGATGGGAAGACTACAAGCATACCTCATGGAATAAGGCTATGGATCAATGCATCACTTCACATTTATTAAAGTGTTTTCTTTTAAGAGTTTTGAGATGAGAAGAGAAAAGAACCAAAAAAGGTCATAAAGGTAAAATGCTAAAGGGGAACTAAAATAATCCTAAGTGTTAACATGCATGGATGATCCTAGGTTTGTGAGGTTTCTATCCTAATGAAGAAGGAAGAAAGAAGAAGATAGAAGAAGGGATGAGAAAGGCCTAAGCCCAACAACAAAAGGTTAGTTCAAATAACAAAAGGGGAAAGATGAAAAAAAAAAATTGAAATGTGGATAAACATCCACACTTCTCTTACCATGAGCCCCTGAAAAGTTAGCAAAAATCCAGCAAATCGACCAAGAAACAATCATGGGATCAATCATGCTCAAAGGTTCTTGAAAACAAAAGTCAAACAATCATGCCAACATTGCGAATGCACGACTTACGCATCGAAAACATGAGAGCATACATCAAACAGCAAGCAAATCACCCTAGACATCATGATTAATGATCATACAATGAGTCATGGCAATTAGCACAAGCAAAGGGATCAAACAAACTCAAAGCAGCCCTGAAAAACCATTCTGCATCAGTGTTAACCGGTTAACCATATGCGTTAACCGGTTAACCAGTCAAAACCTGCACCGAACACGCAGAAAAACAGGGCGTTAACCGGTTAACCATATGCGTTAACCGGTTAACACTGTAAAAACAGCAGCAAATTCCTGCAGAAAACAGCATTTCAAAAACAGCTTATTCAAATAAGTTGCACCAGACCAGCACTCAATTACACATGGAAAAATAGATCAATGCACATCAATCCATAACATTATGCTCATGAACACTAACAATCGGATCCGGACACCAATCAAACAATCAAATCATGCAACACAATCAATTACACAAACACATGGTGGATCTAACGCACAAGCAATGCAAATAAGCTAAAAACAGAGTTGGATCTGAAATTAAACCAACCTACAAAGCGGAGGTATGCTTTGGTAATTGTTGATTATGCTGAAAATGATAGATCTCGCGCAAAACCTTGAAGATCCGATGCTAATCTCCACCCTCCATGCAAAATAAATGCAAGATCAAGCTCTTGATGCAGAATTTTGATCCAAGAGCACTTCTAGATCCCAAACCAGATCTGAATCACCAATTAAACCAGCAAAAAGATGCAATGAAACTATGGATGGAGGTCTAGTTCCAAGATCTACACACCTCAAGGCAAGGTTGTGTGATCTTCAAAGAGGAACTTTGAGTAATTTGGAAAATTGGGAGAGAAAAGTGAGAGAATTGTGAGTGAGAGAAGTGAAAATTCAGAAATGAGAGTGAAAAATGAGGGAGAGCCCCTTTGGTTTGGAGAGAAATGGAATATATATGGTTTAGGGTTGGGGCCCAAAATCTTGGTTTGGGATCCAAAAATATGGCTTGGTAATGTGATTTGGATCTAGGGTTGGCAAGAGGCTTGGATAAATGCTCTAGATCCTTCTCTCAAATTCAAATTTAATTCAAAAGAATAAAAATCAGAAAATTGGAAAATGGGGTCAAAACACACATGCTGAAAATGCTGCTGGAAATTCAAATTTCGCAGCTGTTAACCGGTTAACCATATGCGTTAACCGGTTAACGCATGCAAAATTTGAATTTCCCCCCTTTTGGTGGGAAACTTCAAAAACGCATCGGCGCCCGCCGTTTCAAGCTGATTTTGATCCTTTCATTCTTTTTAAGCTTTGAACATGATAGAGCTTGTGCAGACTGATCCTGTGAAATTTTTGCCTGGTCACCATGCTCTCGATTTTTATCTGTGGTGCTTCGAATCTTCCAGATGGTTGGTCATATGCCTTATGCTAGAACATGTGAGTGTTATGCCTCATTTTTCTATGCAAAATGCTAAAGACATGATCCGTTATGATGACTATGATGCGATATGATGCTTAAAATGAAGAGGGCAAATTTGGGGTGTTACAGCGGTCAACCCAAAATCCCTCAGGTTCAATCCAGACCCTTAGATCAACATACTTCTGTTTTAATTCATTTTTAATTCATTTTTCTCATTTATTTTGCACAATTAATTTAAAATAGCTAGAAAATTTCAAAAAAATATTTTCTTTTGCATTTTCACTTCAAATATTTTTTTCAACCAGAAAACATTTTAATTTTAATTTTTTGCATTAAAAATCATTTTTAAAATATTTTAATGTTTATTTTAATTAATTAATGGAAATTAATTAATTAAAATATCATTTAAGTTTCTAAAAATCCCAAAAAAAATTCACATTGCATCTTAGGACATTTAGAAACATTGTCAAACCATCCATACAAATTTCTTTTTTGTTTTGAATCAATCTTGACATTTTTCTTTGAATTTAGGGTTCATAAAATCCTATTTTTGAACCCTAACTTCAAGAATTCTTTTCTGCCTAACCATGAATGGTATGACAATGATTCTTTTTGCATTAATCTTCATATAGCATGTAGTATCTAGCATATTTTTTGTCACAAATTTATCTTGCATTTTTTATTTGATTTGCATTTTCCCTCTTAAGGTACCTTAAAACCCTAGATAACTTAGAAAAATCACAACTTGCTTTAGGTTAAGAGTTAGAACTTCTCCTTTGGGGTGTGATATCATATGGGGTTAGGGTTCATTTGGGTTCATTTTCAATTTTTTATCTTGTGATTTGCTTTTGTTTTTGGCTTTTGCATTTCATGTTGCATTAAAACCCTAATTTCTCATGTTCATTTACATAGATCTTGCATAAGCATTCATACATGAACTTTCCATGACATTTCTTGCATTCACATGACTTCTAAGACATCTTAGGACACATTAGAATCATTCTTGATCATTTCTTCATCCATTTTCCATGATATGCATTCATTTCATTCCATGAACTTTCATGTGCTTTCATGCTTCCTACATGCTTCATTTGCATTCTCGTCTCTTGTATGATCATCCATTGCTCTTGACATACATTTGCATCATCTCATAGCATCATTTACATCATGAATATGCTTCTGTTTTTGGTTTGCATACTTGCATACATCTCATTTTTATTTCATTTCTTTCTTTTATGCTAACCATTTCAGGTGGTAAGTACTTTGAGAAGTGAATTTGCCTTCACTTCTCATTTCTCTTATCATCTCATTTATGCATCCTTGCTGCATTTTCTTTTTCTTTAGAGTGAGCTTGCTTACTCATGTTCTTCATTCACTTTCTTTCTTCAAGTAACTTATCTTCTCCAGTGAAGTAAGTTAACTTGTTTCTTCCGCTTCTCTTCCTTTCATCTGCTTCTTCCATTGGTGGCTTCTCTGAAGATCTCTTGCAAGCCTTACAAACCATAGGAACATCCAAGCATGACAATAATTAGGGTTGTGATTAGTCCCCCTTTAGCTTTTACCTTTGTGTCTTCTTTATGTCTCTCTTCTCATTTCATCATTAGAGACTAAACCTTTAAGGCTTTAAGGCTTTGTGATTAGGGTTATGCCTGCATCCTTCTCTTAGGATGGAGTGTATAACTTTAATCTTAAGTGTTAAACCCTTAATTTGTTTAAACCTCTTAATAAATCCATCTTAATAATCACTAAGACAATAGCTTATAACTTGGGCCTTACATTAGGGTTCTAATTCTTCCTTAATTGGTTAAGAAGGACTAACCCTAGTGTTAATGGACAAGTCCCCCTCAAGTTGTCTTACAAACCATAAAATTAACTTCTTAATCTTACCATTAACTAAAATCCCCTTTAATAAAGGCTTTGTTTTGTCATGAGGTTAATCCCTAATCATGGATTAAGTTGAGGTATCTTCCTCAGCTTAAATGTTCTCATCTATTATCCTTCTATTAGGATGATGTAATGAGTCCATTAAATCCTTGATTATGGCTTAAACTCATTACTTAACACTAAACAAAAATCCAAAAACATCTAAATAATCACAAGTAGGTTAATGATCTTAATCCTACATCATGGTAATTAAGTTTGAGGTGTTTACTTCATACTTAAGGTATTCTCATATCCCTAATCAAAGGGAGGATATGATGAGTTTACTAACCCTTGGTTTAGGCTTAAGCTCATTAACTTATGACAAACACAAAAAAAGCAATAAAAGATTGAAAACTCAAAAACAAAGCAATAATTGTCTCCTCCGGGATTCTTTTCTCATCATCTTCACTCACAAATGAGAACTCGCTTCTTTCGTCTAATGCAAGACAGTTAGCACCTGAGCCAGACAGGTCATACACTTGAGCATAGACAAGTAAGCAGTTTAACAATCAATTCATCTTTCAGTCTCTTTGAGTCGAACTACGGTGTTCTGACTTCCTCATTGCACGAGAGGATATGTAGGCATAACTTAACTGTTATCATACAAAAGTCTCTTTGTCTTCCCCCTCTTCCAGCATCATTCCTTTTAAGCCTCATCCCTGAGCACTTCACTTCACTTTCTTGCACTGACACCTGTACATTCCTTTCCAGCTTTTGCACATAGATAGCACAGACGCTACCCCTTTAAACACAATCTTTCAAGCATGGATCCCGTCGAGTACGACGGACAATCTGGGTGCTAATACCTTCCCAGGTTGTAACCAACCCCCTTTCTCAGTTTCTCTGGTTCGCGACCGTCTTATCCATATCTTTTTAGTTTTATGAAACATTACCTTTCCTTCGGGATACAAATGCCTAGCTGGCGACTCTATTCAGTTCATTTCATTTTCTCCTCTCGCCGACCGTTCGCGCTTGTACCGGGATGCAAATCTTCGGGAGCGACAGCGAGAGACATGCAAGGTATATAAATACTTCTTATTTAGTTGTATGTGTGTTCGATGGTGTTTCTGGCGAACAATCTCTGGTTAACCAAATCTCTTAGAAAAGGGTGACTGACAGGACCAACCAAACAAGTCCTAGGACGTCGCGTGCTAAGAATCAAATGAAAGATAATCTAAACATGGTGTTTATATATTTCTGTCGAAATGTTCTAGAGTAAACTAATTGTTGTTATTTATATTGAAGTCAAAGGTGTTTATATATTTGAATCTACTAACGCATTTGAAGACTTTAATGAAAGAAAACTAAAGCTTAACATGAAGATAAATAATTGCTTTAATGTAAACTGACTAAAATATAAACATTGCTGGAAACGTGAATGGAAAATAAAGAACAAACAAAGGACAAAGATTTAAAGAAGAAACTTAAAGCTTTTATAACTTGAAATAAAATTGGTGTTGATACATACATTTCCAATAATGATCTCTCTTTTCTCTTTACAAACGAGTACTTGAGTAAATTTACAGGAATTTGTACAATCTATTTCACACACCTTTCACAAAGCAAAACTATCCTATTTATATACAAATATCATAACCGTCGAAAAATGGTCAAATCCTAAACGAATGCCACTTGGCATTGTGCATGCTAATGTCTTCTGAAAGCCTTCCACGCCCCTACCAAACGAAATAGTTATTCGCACAAAAACTGCTCTTCAACAAATGAAACGATGTGTCTCTTTGTGACATCAAGTTGATTTACAATTCAAATCCAAAAATCCGTCTATCAGATTTTCCTTTGTCGAAGCCCTTCATTGTCGAAATAACAACAAAACTTTATCCGTAGTGATGTGAAGAACTTCCATCCAGCAATCCAGTGTCTCTTTCGACAAACCCCTTTCGACTTATAAAACAAATCATCACAAACCTTCTCGAGATTGGACATGTTTGGAAGAAAGAGTGGTCAATTCGTCAAAAGACCTTTATAAAAGCTAACTTTTATGCACCAAGTTCCTACTTTCGAAAATCCTATGCATACAATGTGTTAAGAATTCGATTTGCAAAAACATAAGATATGCAATGTATACATGGTATTGAGTTGGTGGTGTTCTTGTAGGAACATTAATGTGTTATGCAATAAATCTCAGTTATATAGGTATTATAGAATTTTTGTAATGTGTTGAAATGTATACAACGAGTTTAGTTAGAATTAAATTGATAGATGTTCAGTATATGTAATGCAGTAGTTCAAATGTTACGAATGAAAACCGTTGTTATTAAGGTACGACCAATTTAGGACTATAAGAAAGATAACAGTGTTTATAAAATGATTAAAGGATCAGTGTGTTTTGGGTTAGAAGAAAAATTATTGAATTGATATGTTGTGTATGTTCAGAAACCTGACAGCTTACTTGAAAGAGAAGGAGATGCTGAAAGACTAGTATCTTCAGCTTTACGGGATGAGTTCTACCGAAAGGGTTGTGCTGCATGGTCGGGAAGGATCAAAGAAAGTAAGGTTTGTTGTGGAACCTATACAAATATTTAGCTACATGCTACGCTAATGACATTTCAAGGGAAGAGTAAGTTGTACGAAACAGAATTCTGAATTTTTGTTATTTTAGCATAATTTAAGAAGTTAATGAAAATGTGATGAATGGTAAAACGGGGATGACGATACAATATGAAAGGAAAGTGGTGAAAAGGACGAGGCTGCTGATAAAGAAATGGCAGGTGCGGAGGAAGATCCCGTCGAAGGAGATGTTTCTGGTGGGGCAGATGCAGATGACAATATGGAGGAAGGATCAGATGGCATCGAAGAAAAAGAAGATAATCATATGGAATGGGAAAAGGGGTGATATATGGGTACAAAGTCACAAGCAATATGATGGTAAGTCGTTACGTCAATAGTTTATATAAAGTATCAGCATTAATTATGTATAATTAATAACTAATATATGATTTCCGAAAAATCGTTGCAACATTTTCTGAAGATGGTGTGCAGGAGGTTTTTGGCATTGCATCAGAAGGAGATTTTGCTAGCGGACAGAAACAATGGAACTGTGTATGTTGCGAAGATAAAATGTGCGAAGCGTAACAGAAGGATAATGAAGATGGAAAAATTCATGTATCGTGGGTGGCACAAGTTCACCAAGGATCAGATGCTGAGAAGGGGTGATATGCCCCTGTTCAGCATATCAAATCCCGGAAATAGAGTCATTGTATTTGTTACGAAAAAGAACGTGACATAGTTTGTTCAGGTGTAGGGTTTAAGTGTCTGTCTTGTTTGAGACATATTTTGGGGATGTCAGTTTAGTAGTGCAAGTTTAGTAGGATTGTGAAACCGTAACAGATATTTTGGGGTATGATTTGGTGATTAACATGTAAAGATAATGTGTTTTGCAAAAATGAGAGGCAAATAGGTTAATGCAATATGTATGTCCAAGTTTGAACGAAACATATGAATGAAAAAAGAGTTTGACAGTTTATTTATATGTAGATGTAACTGTACTGCTGTAAAAAATGAAGCATGGGTTTAGTCTATAAAGTCATAGTTTTTTTCCAAAATGAAGCAGTATTTTTAAAATGAAATATAAGTTATTGAAAAAGAATGTTGTAAACACCCCAAATTTTCCCTCACTAATTTCACACTATGGCTTGTGATCTTTTCATTTGCATAAGTTCAATCATATCATCTCATATTGCATTTTTACTTCACTGCATTGGTTCAAATTCATCTGCATCTAGGGTTTGTGATCTGAGCAAACCAAGGGTCATCTGAGCCAATCCAAAGGCCTTCAATCATCTCAAGAGGGTCCATGTATGTCCAAGTATCATGTTATATCCTCCCAAGATCAAGTAAGTCAGAAAATCACAAGAACTGAGAAAGGCATGGAAGCAGAGCCAAGCTTAACTGCACAAATGACCTAAAATTAGGGTTTTGGTTTCAGAGGCCATAACTCCAAAATTTTTGGTAATTCTTGTTTCTATTGGTCTCTATATATTATAAGGATCATACATACCAATTTTCATGAATAAATTCAATGGGGAAGGCATCTGATCAATAAATGACTTCTTGAGCAAGTCAGTGCAAAATCAGGGCATCTGGGGCCCCAATTATCCAACCAAAGGGCCCTCTCCATCATTTTGGGTGTATATGATCTTTATTTGATCTTAGAAGAGGTTATAAGTTCACAAAATTGAAGAATTTCAAGCCATTTGCAAAGTTGCCATTTTGGGAAGGTGACTTGTAATGCAAAATTGCCATTTTGGGAAAGTTTTTCAACCTCCTCTTTTTGATTCAAGAATGCTTCAAATGAAAAATTATTGGTCATGAAATTTGTAGGTTGGATCATTCCCTTTTCAAAAAGTATAAGAACTTGATCTAATTCATCCTAGAACTCAAGTTATGGCCTTGCAAAGTTGGGAAAAATCAGTAAATTTCACTTATGTACCAAAGAGGGAAACTTGCAAAAACTCATGACAAGGCAAAATGTGACCTCTAATTGACTTCTAATCATTACACAAACATGATACATGACCTAAAAATCAGAATTTCCCGAGGAATCACTCATTTTCATGCCTTGATCATCAAGAATCCTCAAAGGGGCCAAAACCTTCACAAATTGCAAAATGCCCCAAAACTCTCCATCCACTTGGGCCAGCTCATCAAGTCAGTTTCCATGGACCTCCCTAAAGCCAGCTGACTCGAGCCATACCTCTAAGCCAACCTTCCATGAGCCCATACCTCAAAGGACAACTTTCTTGACTTTATTCTATTTGAGCCATGCCAATCAAACTATTCCACAACAACTCTTCTGACCAATCACAGCTTCACATACATGCCTCAAGGATTACATTTCATAACTTCTTGGAACTCATATCACCACACACACTCAGTTCTCAAAAATTGGTCTAAAACTTGTCCTCTTCGAAACTCATAGCTCAGC
The DNA here is from genome assembly GCA_963966055.1 of Lathyrus aphaca. Lineage (NCBI taxonomy): Eukaryota > Viridiplantae > Streptophyta > Magnoliopsida > Fabales > Fabaceae > Lathyrus > Lathyrus aphaca. The sequence goes on along the minus strand of OZ014519.1, from coordinate 399,264,498 downwards.
CATCAAAACTCAAAACTTTTTCCACCATTCATCTCCACATTCATCACTGATCATTTCCCACCCTTCATTTTGCCTTAAAAGCCACTATACACAAAACACGATTTTCACCTCCCTTGACCTGAGCTTCACTGACTTTCAAATAGAGGCCATATAAACTCTAACCAAGCTTTGCAAACTCTTTAGGGGGACCATTGGGGGTGATTTGAAGCAAAGAACTGTCCAGAAAGCTGCAAACTGAAGAAGCTCAAGCTCAGGTACCTCAAGAACTTTTTTTTTTCCAGAAATGAGTTTTTAAGTTCTTAAATTGTTCCTTATGTTTTGCTGATCACTCTGATGTTTTTACTTTTTGAAATGGTTGAGAAATAAGCCTGTATCGAAGCTCTGAAACTTTTCCAGATTTTATGTTTTGATCCATATCTTGAGTTGTAGGTTATAGAAATTTGTTTTGATGCTTGATTCGTGTTCAGGGTGATTAAGAGATGTGATCTGGAGCTTTAGAGCTCTTGATTTTGCCTAGAGAAGAAGTTAGGTTTTGTGCTCGCCAGAGAAGATGACCGGAACCACTGTTCCGGTCATCTGAAAGTGATTAAATTAGGGTTAGGGTTTAGGTGAGTTTAAACGTAGGCCCTTGGATTAAGTTTCCCGCGCGCCATGAACGGTCCAGATCATGTGTTTATGCCCTAATCTCAATTAATTAGATTTAATTAGGATTAAGAAATTCAAATTGCCAGATTTGATCCCAGCCCTCCAAACACGCGCCAGTCAATTCCCACGCTTTTTGTTTGAATCTAGGCCATTAGATCTGCATACTTCTCATTTTAATTCATTTTATTTTCATTTTAATCACATTTTCTTGCACAATTTATTAAAAATAGTTAGAAAAATCCTAAAAATATTTTCTTTTGCATGCTGACTTCAAATATTTTTCACAACCCAAAAATAATTTTTATTTTATTTTTTGAATTTTTTAACCATTTTAAAAATATTTAAATGTTTATTTTAATTTATTAATGAAGATTAATTAATTAAAATAGCATTTAGGTTTCCAAAAATCACCAAAAAAATCATGAACCATCCCAAAACATTTAGAAACATTGTCATGTTATCCATACAAATTTCGTTTTGGTTTTGAACATATTTTGGCAAATTTCTTGAATTTAGGGTTCATGAAATCCCTATTTTTGAACCCTAAATTCAAAAATTCATTTCTGCCTAACCATGGATGATATGATTTTGATTCTTTTTGCATTGATTTTCATTTAGCATGTAGTTTCAAGCATAATTTTTTCATAAATTTCTTATGCATTTTTGATTTGATTTGCATTTTTCTTCTTAAGGCACCCTTAAACCCCTTGAAACTTAGAAAAATCATAAGTCCTTTAGGGTTTAGCTTCTGACCTTCCCCTTTGGGCAGTGAACTTGTATAGGCTTAGGGTCCCTTTGATTCCATTTTCAATTTTTTATCTTATCATTTGCTTCTGATTTTGAATTTTGCATCTCATGTTGTACATAAACCCTAATTTGCATCTTCATTTGCATCCATCTTACATAAGCTTGCATACATGAACTTACCATGACATTTTGTGCATCCACATGACATATAAGACATCTTAGGACATATTGAAATCATGTTTGATCATTGCATCATCCATTTTCCATGTTTTGCTTTCATTTCATTCCATGAACATTTATGAACTTTCATGCTTCTTACATGTCTCATTTGCATTCACATCCTTTGTATGATAATCCCCATCTCATGACATACATTTATGCCATCTATTTGCATCATTAGCATCATGAACATGCTTATGACTTTGGCTTGCATCCTTGCATTTCATTTCATTTTCATTTCATTTTGCTAACTTTTCAGGTGGTAAGTGTTTGAGAAGTGAATTTGCCTTCACTTCTCACAATCTCTTCTCATCCCTCTTATGCATCATTGCTGCATTTTACTTGTGTATTAGAGTGAGCTTTCTCATTCATGTTCCCTCTTCACTTTCTTTCTTCAAGCAACTAATCTTCTTAAGTGAAGTAATTTGTCTTGCTTCTTTCTGCTTCTCCTCCTTCCATCTTTCTTCTTCCTTGGTGGCTTTTCCTTGAAGATCTCTTGCAAGCCTCATAAACCCTAGGAACAACCAAGCATGATAACAATTAGGGTTTTGATTAGTCCCTCATTAGTTTTACCTTTGTGTCATCTTTTGTGTCTCTCCTCTCATCTCATAATCAAGGACTAAACCTTAAAGGTTCTAAGGCTTTGTGATTAAGCTTATGCCTGCATCCTTCTATTAGGATGGAGTGTATAACTTTAATCCTAAGTGTTAAACCCTTAATGTTTTTAAGTCCTTTAATCAATCCACTTTAATAATCACTAAGACATCAAGCTTGTAACTTGGGCCTTGCATTAGGGTTCTAATTCTTCCTTAATTGGTTAAGAAGAACTAACCCTAGTGTTAATGGACAAGTCCCCCTCAAGTTGTCTTACAAATCATAAAATCCACTTCTTAATCTTACCATTAACTAAAATCCACTCTAATAAAGGTTTTGTTTTGTCATGAGGTTAATCCCTAATCATGGATTAAGTTGAGGAGTCTTCCTCAGCTTAAATGTTCTCATCTATTATCCTTCTATTAGGATGGTGTAATGGGTCCATTAAATCTTTGATTATGGCTTAAACTCATTACTTAACACCAAACAAAAAATCCAAAAACATCTAAATATTCACAAGTAGGTTAATGATCTTAATCCTACACCATGGTAATTAAGTGTGAGGTGTTTACTTCATACTTAAGGTATTTTCATTACCCCTAACTGTAAGCTCGTAATTTCGACATGTTGAAATTTGGATCTTGAAGCCATCTCTGTCGAAGAATGATGAAAGAAAAGAAATTCAAGAGATGCTGACAAGGTTAAGGGCTTCAATGCTTCGACAAAAGGACAAATAGTATTCTGGCAGGAAAAGTTTGGGAAACTGTTTGTAGCTAGGCATTTGACAGAATAAGGTTGTCTTTCGACATTTTGACAGAGAAGAGTTGTTTTGACAGAAGCATTATTTGGCAGATTTTGAAAGGGTTGTTTCTTCTTTAAAGACTTCGACAAATTGAAGAGGTGCAAGGTTTTGTCACCAAAGGGGAGAATTCAAATTTAAACGTTGTAACCTTTGACAGTTGGACACATGGAAGGTTCAGGAAAAGAAGTTACATGCAGGATGACACTTGTCATTTATTTATGATTTTTCCGTTCTAGGCAGTTACTTTGTTTGTATATAAATAGAATAGTTTTTGTTTAGAATAGGGTGTGTGAAAACTGATACAAAATTCCTGTAAATACTATAAGTACCCAGTGTGAGAAAAATGAGTTTGATATTTGGAACCATGTACGTTTGAACACCATCTTTCTTTTTAAGTTATTTAAATTATCAGTTTATTTCATCAAGTTTACGTTATCTTCAAACTTTATTTACTTTTCTGCAAGTTTTATCATTTCGCCATTTTTTCTTACTTTTGTCCAAACTTAAACTTTCTTTTACTTTCAAAAGCAAAGCATTTAACACTTTGACATCATTAACAAAACAAACCATAAATCAATCACAAATACTAAGAGTAGTTCGACAGAATAATTGCACATGTGTCCTAGGACTTGTTTGGTTGGTCCTGCAAGTAACCCAGTTTTCTGAGAAATTGGTTAACCAGAGGTTGTTCGCCAGAAATCACTGCGAACACAATTTGTTCGCGGTGATTTCTGGCGAACAACCTCTGGTTAACCAATTTCTCAGAAAACTGGGTTACTTGCAGGACCAACCAAACAAGTCCTAGGACACATGTGCAATTATTCTGTCGAACTACTCTTAGTATTTGTGATTGATTTATGGTTTGTTTTGTTGATAATGTTAAAGTATTCAATACCTTGAGTTTAAAAATTGAAATAAGTGAAGTTTTAAACAAAAGCAAGAAATGTGTCGAAAGCTATAACTTGCAGAAAAGTAGATAAAGCTTGAAAATGAAATAAACTTGATGAATAAACTGACAATTTAAATAACTTAAAGGATAAATGGTGTTCAAACGTACATTGTTCCAAATATCAAACTCATTTTCTCTCACACTGGGTACTTAGAGTATTTACAGGAATTTTGTATCAGTTTTCACACACCCTATTCTAAACAAAAACTATTCTATTTATATACAAACAAAGTAACTGCCTAGAATGGAAAAATCATAAATAAATGACAAATACTAAGAGTAGTTCGACAGAATAATTGCACATGTGTCCTAGGACTTGTTTGGTTGGTCCTGCAAGTAACCCAGTTTTCTGAGAAATTGGTTAACCAGAGGTTGTTCGCCAGAAATCACCGCGAACAAATTGGCACGCCTAGTGGGACTAGTGCAGTTAATAAAATCTAATAGAGAACTTTCTTAGAAAAATTGTTCCTTGCTACGTTGTATGATTCTCAGAAGCGGTAAACTAGCCGTAACCGACGTAGAAAGACCAAAGAGAACAAGAGGAAGAAGGATGGCTAACTTGCCAAATGCTTCAAACAATCCTGACGAAACCATTCCAGTTTCCAATCCCATCCCTTCGTCAGGAGCAATACCAGTTTCTGGCCCTGTTTTAGAACAGATTAGGCCTCCATTAGGGGATTCAATACCAACGGGTTCAGGGTCCCAAAATGCGCCTAGTTCTTCCACCATGGGACACGCCAGACCCCTTGGAACCCCTCCCCCTGGAGGAAATACCTTCAGGCCATATCTGAATTATTCTCAGCCCTTGACTGGGAGGGAACAACCATATGGAATGCCAACTTCAATGATGGCAAGCCTACATAATTCGTCACCATTATTCTCTGATGCTATGGCTCAAATATCATCACCATTGCAAGGATCAGGATATGGTGGAAATGGAAATAGAATGAGTCAAGTTCCACCAGGTTTCCATATGCCCACTATGACAAACCATTCTGCACAAGTAATTCGTCAACAGATGGATGAAAGCAATCATGATATGGTGCAGGCATTGACACAACAAATGGGAGAGGTGTTCAATCCTTTAATACAAAATACTACCCAAACAAACCAAATATTGGCAGAACAGATGGCACGCATTGCTGACTTTTTTGGAGTCCCTCAAGCACAACAAAGAATGCAATTGAATCAGAATCTTTCCAATAGGGCTGTCGAAGAGGAACTTACTATAAACCAAAGGCCATTAGGAAACCCTCATGAAAATCCCAGGGGCCAAGAGGTGATAGTTGAACAGCCTAGTGCAGAAGAGCCCATTCGACAGGAACCAAGAAGAATAATAGTCCAGAGAGACCAAAATGCTGATGAAATATTACAGCAGAGAATGCGTTACAATAACCTGCCTGTCGAAAATAATATTGCCACCATGGTTGAGAGAATAATGGCGCAAAATGGAGTGAATATAGGATTACAAAGGCCTAGTTATACTTCCCCCTTGTCTCAATTTGTCTTGCAACAAGAATTACCACCAAGGTGGAAAGTCCCCAAATTCACCAAATTCTCAGGGGATACTAGTGAGTCCACCATAGAACACGTAGCGCGTTATTTGATAGAGGCAGGAGAGATTGCTAATAATGAGAACTTAAGGATGAAATACTTCCCAAGTTCTTTGACAAAAAATGCCTTCACTTGGTTTACTTCTCTTCCTGCAACTTCAATATTCACATGGACCCAATTAGAGAGATTGTTCCATGAACAATTCTATATGGGACAAACTAAGATAAGTTTGAAAGAATTGGCGAGTGTCAAAAGAAAATTCTCTGAACCTATAGATGATTACTTAAATAGGTTTAGGTTATTAAAATCCAGATGCTTTACATAAGTGCCGGAACAAGAACTAGTCGAAATGGCTGCAGGGGGTCTAGATTATTCCATAAGGAAAAAACTGGATACCCAGTACTTGAGAGACATGGCACAACTGGCAGACAGAGTGAGGCAAATAGAAAGACTAAAAAATGAAAAATTTAGATCAAATAAAAACAAGAAGGAAAGAGTGGCCTATGTGGGCATAGTTCAAGAAGATGATTATGACGAAAATGAACCAGTCATTTTCGACCAGCAAGAAATTGATCTGGCCGAACTAAAACAAGGCCCTCCATATTCTTGTAAAGTTTTAGCCCCGTCGAATGGAAAAAATCCAGTCGAAGTAGAAAAGAATGACAGGTTCCCTAAAAGAACCTATACATTCGACATCACCAAGTGTGATGAAATTTTTGATTTATTAGTCAAAGATGGTCAGTTAATAAAACCAGCAGGCACTAAGGAGCCTCCTGTAGACCAACAGAAAAAGAGAGGTTTTTGTAAATACCATAATTTCTTGGGTCATAAAACTTCTCAATGTTACCTTTTCAGGGATCTTGTCCAGAATGTAATCCAAAATGGAAGGCTGAAGTTTGGAGACAAAGCCAAGCAACAGATGAGGATTGACTCCAATCCCATGCAGGTTGTGGAGGCCAATTATGCTGAACCAGAAATGGTAAATGTGGTCGAAATGGAGATCATGGCGGAGGAAAGTTTTGAAATGGTAGAAGTTACTGAAAACTTCGACACCAACTTCACCATGATAGAAGCTGCTGAAGGTTTCGACACCCATGTAAATGTGGTGGAGGGGGCTGATGGACTTGCAGACCAGGCTGAGGAAGAAGTCAAAGTTTCTGAAGACTTCGACAGGGAGAATGCCATTGAAACTACTGAAGGTTTCGACGAAAGAAATACAGTCAAAGTGGGAAGAAGCTTCGACAAGAAAAACTATGAAAGAGATGCTGAGCAGGGGGTGATCTGGGACACTTTAGGAGAGTCGAATGGGAAGTTCGACTTCATGGTGAAGTATTCAGCACCACCAAGCTCCAAAACAGATATCAACAAAATCAAACCCACAGGATGGGGAGATTCTTTCAAAAATGATAACGAAGAGGAGGATAACAAAACCCTCACTGTCCAAAAAGAGGCCACTGAGGGCCTTGACTAAAATAAGATCAAAACAACAGGGACTGATGACAATGCCCTTACTGTCGAACCAATAAACAGTAGTACCATCAGAACTGAAGAACATTCTGTCGAAGGTGTTGCACACTGCTACAAATACATCTATAAGGGTTTACACCCAAAAGGTAGAGTGAATCAGTCAAAGGAGAATATCCCGGAAGAAATGATGCTAGTCGAAAAAATGAACAAATTGAAAATCACAACTGAACAGAATGCTGGGATTCATATGGTGTAAATCACTCAGAAGGTAGGACCAGACACCAACAAGGGAAAGAAACGTCAAGAGAAGCATCAGAAGCTGGTTTACCCAGAAGAGAACGAAAGTCTTGTCGAATTCATCCAGAGGTGTCAAAGGAAGAACGCAGAAGTTATGCTTTGCCCAAGATGCAGTGTTGTGTTCGACAGGAAAGCAGCTGATGACTTAGAAGCAGCAGAAAAGACCCAGAGGAAAAGAAACTGGGGGACAGTCCCACCAACCAGAAACGGAAGGTTCGACCCAAGAAGAAGGGAGCATCACATCCAAGGAATGGGAGAAAGACGTTTCAATACTTACAAACCATCCAACAGGCCAAATGACGACAGATGGGTTCAACCTATAAGGTATGCCCAAGGTCAGAAGAGATGGAAGAGTTTTGAAGTGAACAGAGGTGCCTCAATGGAAGTAAAAAAGGAGGCAAAGCCAAAGTACGTCTCTGAAAACTACAAAGGGAAGAATCCTATGTCCAGGTCCCAATGGAGAAGATTCCAAAGGCAGAAGAAGATTGACAAGGAAACTGTAGAACACAAAAGGGTTGGGCAGAAGGAAGCTGAATCAAGCAAGTATGTGCAGACTAGAAGCAAGGGGAGACCTCTGGCAAAAGAAGAACCCCCTCAGAAGAATGGATCTAATGACACCACAGAAATGCAGAAAACAAACAACAAAATGCCAGTGGATGAAGAAGTTACAGATGACTTCAGTTCAGAGTCTGATGCGTCCTTCGACGTAACCTGCAATGTGGTTTCTGTGTTGCCCAGAGACTATGACAGGATAATGGAAGTCGAAGACGAAGAGGATGACATGGTAGATGATATCATAGGCCTTAAGCCTGTGTGCTACTACATAATGAATAATGGCTGTGTCGAAGAGCAAAATGCTTTCTTTGAAAAGCCAGATGATGCAATGAAGGCTCACTTAAAGCCTCTTTTCATAAAAGGAAAGGTAGAAAACGTGGGTGTCAACAAAATTCTGATAGATGGTGGAGCAGCTGTAAATTTAATTCCTCATTATATGATAAAGAGGATTGGAAAAGATGACTCTGACACTAAGCCTCACAACATGGTGTTGTCCAACTATGAAGGTAAGGTAGGGACAACATTGGGGGTAATACAACTGAACTTGACTGCGGGGTCCATTACCAGGCCTACAATGTTTGTGGTAATAGCATCAAAGGCAAATTACAAATTGTTGTTGGGAAGAGAATGGATCCATGGGATTGGGGTTGTGCCATCCTCCATGCATCAGAGGATAGCAATTTGGAGGCCAGATGGGATTGTCGAAAACATAGAAGCAGATCAAAGTTACTTCACAGTTGATGTGAACAATGTCACCAGACGTAACTTCGACAAGAACCTGGCCCATATAGCACCATGCAATCCTGCTGGTTTTGACCTAACAGCCTCCGACAACGCCTATTGTTCCATGTACCTCCACCCTACACATGGCTTCCAGTGGGATAAAGAAGTAATTGGGGAAACAAATTACACTTGGGGAACTACCTATGTCAATCCAACTGGGTGAGGGAGTGAGTTCAGTGAAAATGACTGAAGCATCAACTATAGAAAAGATTTCGGCTTATATAGCCGAAAAACAACTCAAAGCGGCCCTTGAGGCTGAAGTAAGAAACATGGCTGTCGAAGCCAACACACAAGTTGTCGAAGAACAACATCCTCAAGAAAACATTGAGGAACAACATACAAAGCAGAGTTTAGAAGAAGATTCTAATGGCGAATGGCAGAGTCAAAGACTTGATGCCATTTATGATGACGAACCCTTGGGGTTTGAAAAAGATCCAGCCCCAACAAATATGAAAATGGTGGCACAGGATCCTTTGGAAGAGATTAATCTGGGACTGGGGGCAGAGAAAAGGCCAACTTACATCAGTGCCAAGATGAATCCTCAACTCAGAGTCGAAATGATCCAACTGCTGAATGAGTTTAAAGACTGCTTCGCATGGGATTATGACGAAATGCCTGGTTTAGACAGAAATTTGGTCGAATTGAAGTTGCCAATACTGGAAGGAAAAAAGCCAATAAAGCAGACTCCCAGACGCTTTGCACCAGAAATTCTGTCGAAAATCAAAGAGGAAGTCGAAAGGCTTCTAAAATGCAAATTCATCCGTACAACAAGGTATGTCGAATGGATTGCTAACATTGTTCCTGTGATTAAGAAAAATGGCAAACTAAGGGTATGCATTGATTTTAGAGATCTAAACTCAGCTACCCCTAAGGATGAATATCCTATGCCAGTAGCAGAAATGCTAGTAGATTCTGCAGCAGGCCATGAGTATTTAAGTATGCTTGATGGATATTCTGGTTATAACCAGATTTTCATTGCTGAAGAAGACGTTCCAAAAACAGCTTTTCATTGTCCAGGGGCAATAGGAACATATGAGTGGGTAGTCATGCCCTTTGGTTTAAAAAATGCTGGAGCTACTTACCAAAGGGCCATGAATTCGATTTTTCATGATTTCATTGAAACGTTTATGCAAGTTTATATAGATGATATTGTGATTAAATCTGCCTCAGGCTTAGACCATATTAACCATCTTCGACAGTCCTTTGAAAGGATGAGGAAGTTTGGTTTGAAAATGAATCCTCTTAAATGTGCTTTTGGTGTGCAGGCAGGGGACTTCTTAGGCTTTGTGGTCCACAAGAAAGGGATTGAAATTAATGAAAACAAAGCCAAGGCCATAATGGAAGCGAAAGCGCCATCGATAAAGAAGGAATTGCAGTCTCTACTAGGGAAAATCAACTTTCTCAGAAGGTTCATCTCCAACCTTAGTGGGAAAACACAGGCCTTCTCACCTCTACTTCGACTAAAGAAGGAGGGCTTCACTTGGGGGCAAGAACAACAAGATGCTTTCGACAAGATCAAGAAGTATCTGGCAAGTCCTCCAGTCTTAATATCTCCTTGTCGAAAAAGAAGTATGAGGCTCTACATATCAGCATCTGACAGAACATTGGGAAGCATGCTTTGTCAGGAAGATGAACATGGCGTCGAAAGAGCCATCTATTATCTCAGTAGAGTCTTAAATGATGCTGAAACTAGATATAGTATGATAGAGAAATTATGTTTATGTGTATATTTCTCTTGTACAAAATTAAAGCATTATATAAAACCCATTGATGTATATGTGTCTTCTCATTTCGACGTAATAAAGCATATGTTGTCTAAGTCTATTCTACATAGTCGAATTGGAAAATGGGCTTTAGCCTTGACTGAATATTCTTTAAAATATATGCCTCTAAAAGCTGTCAAAGGACAAGTGGTTGCTGACTTTATAGCTGACCACTCCATACTTGGAGATGAGACAAATTATGTCGAAAGAGAGCCTTGGAAATTATATTTTGACGGTTCCAGACATAAGAATGGAACAGGTGTTGGGGTATTAATCATTTCTCCCAATAAAATTCCAACAAAGTTCAAGTACAAAATAGAAGGGTTATGTTCAAATAATGAGGCAGAATACGAAGCTTTAATTGCTGGACTTGAAATTTTGTTGGAATTGGGGGCAATTTGTAAGCTCGTAATTTCGACATGTTGAAATTTGGAGCTTGAAGCCATCTCTGTCGAAGAATGATGAAAGAAAAGAAATTCAAGAGATGCTGACAAGGTTAAGGGCTCCAATGCTTCGACAAAAGGACAAATAGTATTCTGGCAGGAAAAGTTTGGGAAACTGTTTGTAGCTAGGCATTTGACAGAATAAGGTTGTCTTTCGACATTTTGACAGAGAAGAGTTGTTTTGACAGAAGCATTATTTGGCAGATTTTGAAAGGGTTATTTCTTCTTTAAAGACTTCGACAAATTGAAGAGGTGCAAGGTTTTGTCACCAAAGGGGAGAATTCAAATTTAAACGTTGTAACCTTTGACAGTTGGACACATGGAAGGTTCAGGAAAAGAAGTTACATGCAGGCTGACACTTGTCATTTATTTATGATTTTTCCGTTCTAGGCAGTTACTTTGTTTGTATATAAATAGAATAGTTTTTGTTTAGAATAGGGTGTGTGAAAACTGAAACAAAATTCCTGTAAATACTCTAAGTACCCAGTGTGAGAGAAATGAGTTTGATATTTGGAACCATGTACGTTTGAACACCATCTTTCTTTTTAAGTTATTTAAATTATCAGTTTATTTCATCAAGTTTACGTTATCTTCAAACTTTATTTACTTTTCTGCAAGTTTTATCATTTCGCCATTTTTTCTTACTTTTGTTCAAACTTAAACTTTATTTTACTTTCAAAAGCAAAGCATTTAACACTTTGACATCATTAACAAAACAAACCATAAATCAATCACAAATACTAAGAGTAGTTCGACAGAATAATTGCACATGTGTCCTAGGACTTGTTTGGTTGGTCCTGCAAGTAACCCAGTTTTCTGAGAAATTGGTTAACCAGAGGTTGTTCGCCAGAAATCACCGCGAACACTAACCAGAGGGAAGATGTGATGAGCTTACTAACCCTTGGTTTAGGCTTAAGCTCATTAACTTATGACAAACTCCAAAAAGCAATAAAAGATTGAAAACACAAAAATAAACAATAATCGTCTCCTCCGGGATTCTTTTCTCAACTCATTCACTCATAAACGAGAACTTGCTTCTTCCGTCTAATGCAAGACAGTTTGCACTTGAGCCAGACAGGTCATACACTTGAGCATAGACAAGTGAGAAGTTCACAAGTCAATTTATCTTTTAGTCTCTTTGAGTCGAACTACGGTGTTCTGACTTCCTCATTGCACGAGAGGATACGTAGGCATAACTTAACTGTTATCGAACAAAAGTCTCTGTATATCCCCTCCTCTTCCAGCTTTATTCTTTAAGCCTCATAGTCTTGAGCTTCACATTCTCTCCTTACACTGACACTCTTTTATTTCACTTCACATTTCTTTTGCACTGACACTTGCATTCTTTTCCAGCTGTTGCACACAGAATAGCACTGACACTACCCCTTTAAACACAAACTTTCAAGCGTGGATCCCGTCGAGTACGACAGACAATCTGGGTGCTAATACCTTCCCAGGTTGTAACCAACCCCCTTTCTCAGTTTCTCTGGTTTGCGACCGTCTTGTCCATATCTTTCTAGGTTTATGCAGCATTACCTTTCCTTCGGGATAAAAATGCCTAGCTGGCGACTCTTTTCAGTTTATCTTCATGTTCTCTTTCGCCGACCGTTCGCGTCTGTACCCCTTCTGGCCAGGTGTCATTTGGTGGGAGCAACAAATGCGACTGTGGCGACCTATTGCCATTTGGTGATAACCCGTATTATAAACATATTATGCGAAGGTGTAAAATATATGACCGGTTTAAGAAAAAGGTTGTATAGCTGATCACACAGTAAATCATAGTTCTTAAAACTCAACAGGGTGGAAAAAAAGTTGCAGAAAATGATGTAACGTGAAATGGAATAAGCGGTGTCGGAATGTTAATATAATACAAGTCTATATTGTGTAGTGAATATATAACCTGTTTAGTTATAAGGCGTGAAATTTGACGGTATGACATAGTAATGAAAAATATTGATCTCGAATAAAGATTTTAATAACATCATAACAGAAGCCCATGAACAGACAAAAAATCGAACAACCACATCAAATATAATAGTCATTAGCGTTTTATAATGCAAAAGTTAGTAACTGCAGCCATATAATCCCAGGAACTGCTGAATCCTGCCTACAACGGTGCACCATCAGAGTAGCAGTAGGTAACCAAGTGAGAATAATGGTGGTACAAAAAATAAGAGGAAAGAAGGATGAACAATTGCTTCTGTGGTATTATGAAGATGCTTATCAGCAATAACATAATATTTAGTCATAATCAAAGCGTAGGTTAGGATATAGAAAGGCACAAACAAAGTGATATTGTTGTAACAGAAGGAAAAATAAACACATGGTATGTGTTGATGCGAAAGCCGTGTTTAGGAAATAAGGGGGTTTAAATTTACCAAACAATGAAGTATGACTGTGTCTATACATTGTTGAAAACCTCTTTGTAGACTACATTCGCCGAATATGATTTTATTTTGTTGTCGTCGTCATGCATGAGTATTTTTATTCCCTTTCTAGTAGTGACTTGTGATATTGAAACATAAAGTTGGCCATGACTGAATAGATCCTTAGGTAAGTAGAGTCCAACCCTATCCTTAGATTTACCTTGAGATTTGTTGATTGTCATGGCATATGATATGATGATCGGGAATTGTCTTCTACTGGTCTTGAAAGGCCAGGGCGATTGGGATGGTGACATATCCATTCGTGGTATGTAGAGCAATGTATATAAGACCCGCAGTAAAACAGACCGATAAAAAACCTGGCATGATATCAAGAATGTGATTGTTGATTTTATCAATGACCTGAATTGTCGAAGCCAGGATGGCTCTACTTTTTAAGTAGCCATAAGAGGTGTAATTCTGCAAGAAAGAAGGGTAAATGCTTTCCACGATTGCCACAATGGGGTCATCAAAACGCAACAAAAAATATATCGGAAGGAATTTCTATATCAACATATCCATCATTAGGTTCAGATATTCTTCCCCCGACCAACTGTAAAAGCCATTTAGAAAATTCAGCAATCTCAAGAGACTCCTGGCAATCTTGTTCGGGAGGAAGTCACATATTCTGTGTTAAGGTCAAAACTTCACACGAGTCCCAAATATATGATGCATTGATGGCATAATGAACAATGTCAGATCGGCTTCCCCTTGGAGTCACAAGAACTTTTTGTCTAAAGTCTCCTCCGAAAACAACGACCTTACCTCCGAAAATGACATCAGAATTCCTGTGTTTACTCATGACATCCTTTAAATTTTTGTCCAGAGTTTCGAAATTGAATTTTCTATCCATAGGGGCCTCATCCCAAATAATCAACTTTGTTTGCTGTAGTAACTGAGCATGCTCATCACCATAATCAATTTTGCATGTTGAATTCTCCAAAGTTGGGACTCGTATTTTAAACTTGGAATGTGTCGTTCGACCGCCAAGCAATAAAAGAGAAGCAATACCACTTGTTGCCACTATCAAAACAATTTCATGTTTTAATCGCAAATGAGCTGCAAGTGTTATCCACATATAAGTTTTCCCCGTTTCGCCAAAGCCGTGAAGGAAGAATACCCTCCTATTTGATTATTGACTGCCAACATGATTTTGTCGAAAATTTGGTGTTGTTCTTATATTAAGAAACCAAAATATAAAAAGAGATTAAGAAGGTTGTGGCTTTAAGTCTAAACATGTGTATATTATGCAAAAGAAAATACCTGTCAGTGAAACGAAAAGACTGTTGAACTCTTTTTCATAACGGTTGTTTCGTAACTCCTTTCTTCGTAGATAAGTTTGTTACCAAGTTGCTGGAGAAAATAACCATGAGGAGTTGGAAATGGTTTGAATTTAGAAAGGATCTTGTGGTTGGCCTGCAGTAATGCCTCAATTTCAATGAGTGTAAAATTCTGCAAGTCACTATCTTGCAAATGGAGATCTGTACAAATCAACATTAAAAAGGTGTTAAGTTACCTTACAAATAAACATTCATATGGTGTTAAGTTCATTGAAAAGTAAACTGTATTAGGCATAGAGTACGAACAACATAACACAATAAAGCACGAAGGATTAAACAGATTCAACCACCTTGGTTATTTGCAACCTGTCTCTGTCGGTGCAAAATTCCATCGGATAATAAGGGCCATGTCTCATTCCAAACATGTAGAGGTCTGTTGATAGTTCCAGACAGAAGCATCACGACAAATAACTTTCTTAGAAAATGGATGGATCCCCAATGACTTGCATCTTTAATGGCTCCAATGTATTCTTTATCATCATCAAGGAAACCCATAGCGTAGCATGCATTCCGAAATGAGTCATATTGTATTTCGTCGACCTTACATATGTCCTCATAAGTCTTTGGTCCCTTGACGATTGTCAACATCATCCTTAGGTAATAGAGTTCCCCCATAGTGAGGGGAACCCAAATCAAGCGGCCAATTTTGAAGCCTTTCTGACGTGGCTTCCAACAACTTTTACTTTTGACGTAAAAAAATTTGGAGACAGATTGGGAATAAGTCAAATTATGTGCTTCTGTATAAACATTATTTGCAACTAACCAGGAGGTGAACATAGATTTGGTCACGCTTGCTTTTTCCAAAACGTTTTCCATAGTGGCGTAATTTGTATAGTAAATAGGTTCCTCACCTATAAGGTTGTAAAACATGCGTTCAACGACAAACCTTCTCCCATGTAGTTTGTAAGAGAAAATCCTCCATGTTGCTTCACTTGGAGAAACATATCTACGGTCTAAACATTGCTTAATTTGATCAACTTCATCATGGGGTTGGGGAGATGAATTAGATGCAGGTACTATTGACGCAGTGATCCCGTCATATCCCTTGTGGATGTATTTGAACAGGAACTTGATGTAAGTACTTTGATTACACCACTCCATGTTGATATGTGCTTCATATTTAAGGAGTAATCGTGTGTTGTAGGGGACGGCGTGCCTATTGTCCAATGTAATTCCTGATTTGATAATTATATGAGATTGAGATCTTCGTTTGTAAAGGGGATACCAGTCCGCATCCAGCATCGTCTCGTTGTTGAATTTTTTAGGAAAAAACTTAGAGCATCTTCTGTTTTCCATGCACGGGGAAGTCAGCTTGGCCAAACCACATGGTCTGTGGATCATGTTTGATTTAACTAATTGGTACATCTTTGGATGCCTGATAGGATCAAGAATTTCCGCGGATATAATGTTGTCAATGTCCGGAGGTGTAGGATACTTACTAAATGGATGTAAGAACAATATAATGTGTGCGTGTGGCAAGCCCCTGTTTTGAAATTCAATTGTATAAATGTCTATAAAAGGCATGAAAGACATGTTAATACCAATATTATGTATACAGAAGAGTCAAAACATAGAAGAAACAATATATGACTTACATCCTACAACTTTACCAAGTACATGGCGTTTTGTGAGGTCTAACATAATTTCATCAAAATTTATCTTAAAAACTTTCGAAATAATATTAGGCATGTCATATGACTTTAAGTTATTGTTTGAAAGGTGTCGTGTAATCTCAGGCCAAGTGGGGTTGCACGTAAAAGTAATAAATAAGTCTGGAAAGCCCAGTGCACTGGAAATAGCCATACCGTCGAAGTACAGCTGATCCATGTAACGTTTCCCCTACAAAAGAAGATGACAAAACTACTCTTTGCCCGATTTTGTTTTGTTGGTTATGTCCACCATTGGTTTGAGCCTCACTAACTTGCCTATACTTGCCTACTCGAAGTTTTGATTGATTTTTCCTCAACCAATTAAGATGCTCAGATTCCATCATTGTGTAACCGTCAACCAAAAATTGTTGGAAAAATCTTCTTGAATGCAGGAGTGTTTTTTCCTCTTCAGTCCGTTCGTGCAAACGGAACCAAAGCCAATCTTTGATAGTCTAACGATTCTGCCTTGTGACAATCTGTTGAAGCCTATACCTGTGCAGTATGTTAGGCCGGTAGCCGTCTTCACCATATGGGAAAATCAAAGGGTATTGTAATGCCATGTAAGCTGTGTGGAATTCGTCAATCCTCTTTAATCCACCTTCGCCCCGGTGTAGTATGATGTCTCTTTTAGAGGCCGAATCAACATCGCCAACAATTAGAGCCGCAACTTCCGACACAGTTGGAGAGTTATAGATGCGACCATCCATGGATCTTTCAGAAATCAATTTTAGTTTTAAATCCTGGAAAGTATTATTACTTAACATGTCTCTTGCCATCCAGAATGCTTTTGCATGAGGATTAAATTCATCCAAACAAAATTTGAGAGTTGTGATAATGGAACTGTCAATGTTTGTATTGTCACTGTGTTGAAAAGAATAAATGTTAATGAAATGATGTATTAATCATAACTAATTTAAAAGAATAAGTGCATTACCTAAATCACCCAATTATGTTGACAATTTCGTTATCCTTATCGTGGATATAGAGTTGTGCGTATTTAGGACCTTGTCCCGAAGCAGGAAGAAAGCTTCTTATTTGGTGGCAAGTCTGTCCTTGAAGTCGCAGTGTAGGCAGTCCTCGCCCCCTTTGTGTTAGTTGTATTGAATTTCATGCTAGGAGATGTGAAAGAGAACATTGCGTTATATGTGCGCAGGTTGATCTGAAAATTCTTAGCATAGCGGCAGTTTTTATCAAATAGTAGTTTTTGCAATTTAGGTGGTGGAGGTTGAAGCAATGGGAGTACAATTTTTCCTCCCTTGCAACACGCTCCAAACTTAGGTACAATTGTGTGCCTTCCCTTAGCCCTATGCTCTTGATACCACATAGCCGCACGACAATGTTGGCATTCCCAACAAGGATCTCCAATATCAAAATAAACTGCAAATAATAGTAAAAATATAAGCGTATATTGTCTATCCGTATAAGATACAAAATGTTTTGAAGAAATAGGCATTTTTTCAAATGTTAACCTTATAGTGTGTGTTAGTGATTGTGAGCAGTAAGCATGGAAAGAAATAGGATAAAATGTGTACGTTGATCAAATGAGTTTCCCAAAGGAAGGGAGTTGTTTTGTGTTTCATCTTCGGAGCTAAAATCAAAGTTATCGTCGTCACTAGAATTCAGGGAGTTCTCAGTGTCGGATACACAAGCTGTAGTAATGCTTGGATGAGGGAGATGTAACATAAATAATTGAACTATATATGTTAAGCATTTATTTTATAACAATAGAATTGTCTAGTGATAATGTATTTATTTTTGCAGTATAATGAGACGTTGAAATGTATATATCAACCATAGTAGGAAGGTAGCAAAACTTCCATAGCGTGATGAACCATGTTTTTAAGATGACTTGTAGCTATCCAGACTGCAGAGTTTATGTAGGACTGGATATGGTTATATTAACCATGATTTATTGTCAGCATTTTTTGAGAAATGACACCGTATTGTTGCTATTGGGATAAAGGTTATAATTAGGGGAAAATTTAGGAAGACACACATGAAAGGACATCTACGGAAAATCTTAACATACACATGACAATATTAACATATACATGACATGTGTTGCATTGCAATATAGAAAGTAAAGGAGACATAATAATGTTAGATATATCCAATAATTATATTTTAATTTGTATTTTGATTTTAACAATTTGAGAGTTTGTATGGGTTATTCAATTTTATGAATAGTGATGTATGATTTACTAACATTTGTTTGACAATTCAATCTTATTAATGAAGAACTAATGTATATAGTGAGTATGATTTAAAAATGACTTATAATATATGATTTATTAACAATTAAAAATTTCTTCAAAGTTATTGTCAAGGTTGCAAATGTATAGTCTCGGAGATTTCTAAATTCTGATTCCCATTTTAACCAACTTATGATGAAACACAAACTTAATCCAATAAGTAAAGTTTATCTTGAGATTGAAATCCGAAATTTTACCGTGAACATCGGAAATTGAAATCTATTTTTTAATAGAAAATATGTGATGTCTAATTCTATTATAAAAGAAAAATTCTTTTTTTACACTATTTCTTACACTACATCGTATTTCACTGTTCATCAATACAGTGAACTGTGAAATATAATAATAATAATAATATATATTTTTAAAATAATATAAAAAATTATTATTTTTTATTTTTATTTTTTTTTAATATCAGAACACTTATTAATCAACTTCATAATTGAATTAACTAATTTTTTACACTTCATTAACCAACTTCATTACTGTATTAAAATATGTGACTGTATTAACCAAGTTAAACTTTCTATTAACCAAATTTCAATCATGTATTAACCATATTTATGAGTGTATTAACAAAATAAAATTGATGTTAAGAGAGAAACATATGTCAGTATTAATGATTTATTGTTTCTTGGTATGACCCAGAAAGTCAGAGGTTTTTATCCAGTATTATAAACATAATAATATTTTATCATGGTGTAAGTGTATACTTTGGTATAAACATAACAAACCTGATTATAAAATGAGTGTATCAGAATTTTAATCTCCCGACCGAAGGATATTTTTCGAATTTTTATAAAATGTGTGATTATTAACATGAGGATAATCAACATCACTTTTATTCTAATCAATTATGTTGAGACATGTGTTATGAGGTGAGCTTGATATTCCATTTACAAAAAAATCAAATACTAATATATATTAAACCCCTATCTAATCTATAATTAATTGGTCTTTAAGAAAAGAATAATTGCCCCATTATTTTGAAAACACGAGATTTGAAATTTATGTAACATTTCACATCAAGTACATAAAATTCCAAAAATAAAGATGAAGGACACGGAACATACTCATTAATATCACTGACATATGGGAAAAAAATAAAAATAAATGAAAACTACAGGATATAAAAAATAATAATAAGAGAGTGTTTAGATTGACGATTGCTAAAATAACGTTTCAATGCACGTAAAATAAAAACAGAAACTATACTCTGAATCTTTTGTTTGGATGTGATATCCTGCCGTGATTTTTAAAATCCTGCCGCTAAATCATACAAACACTTACTCCATTCTATTTTTCCTCTATTTTGTCAAACTCAAAAAAATAATTGTTATTATTATCTTTTTAAAATTGAATTTTTTAATCTTTCAAAATTTTTAAGTCTGCTGCATTTTAAGTCCCAACCTAGCTCTTCTACCCTAAAAATAGTAATTTTGACTTAGATTTTAAAATAGTTAATTTATTATTCTAATAATGAATTTTAAGAAAACATATCACTTATGGAATCAAAATTTCTATTTTTGATTTCGTAAATATCATCAATTTTGGGGTAAAGAATATGAGTTGACATCAAAATAAATAATAAATGTCAAAATCAAAAGAACCAAAGAGTTTGAATTTGATGAGAATTATTTTCTTGAATTTGATAAATGGGTCTGTTTTTTTCTTAAAAAATATTTTTATGAGGTTACACATTTTTGTTTATAAAAATATTTTTCAATTTTTCTTAAAAAGCTTCAAATAAAATGTTTAAAACTGTTTTATAAAATATATAAAAAAAATATTTTTGATATTTGTTATTTGATATTTACTATAATTATTTTTAAATATTAAAAATTTAAAAAATAATTTAAATTTGAAATTATTTGAATAACGTCAATACACATTCCCCATCACGACTCTACACGTTTAGCTATTGATTCACCTTTTTCATTTTGCACTACAATCACTCCACTTTTATTTAGTATAACATGTATCAGACTGATCCATTGACTATCTGATATCAGATAAATGGTCTCAACATCAAGCAACTTCATCACCCCTTTTCTAACTACTTCACTCATAATAGGATTAATCCTCCTCAAATGCTCTCTAGAGGCTTTCAATTCCTCTTCTAGCATAATTTTGTGCATACACATAGAGGGGCTAATTCTTGTTAGTCAGATATGTTGTAGCCTAAAGCTTTAAGATACCTTCTTAGCACTTCTAGGAGTCTTAAAGTCGTGTCCCTGCCAAAGTCAACATTAACTATAATTGGACAATCCAGTTGCTCGTCTATAAATTTGTACCTCATATTTTTGGGTAGCACTTTAAGCTTAACCAGGGGTTGCTTAGGGCCAAACATTGGGTCAGGGGTAAGTGTAAGACACTCTTTTAGGCTGACATCTATATAAGGACGATAAAACTCAACCTTATCATCCTCTACCATAGTTGCAGCTGGAAATTCAACATGTTGGTGCAAGTCTTAGAAGCCAATACTTTTGGTACTTGTATCGAACTATTTATTAATAATAAAAGATATTTCTTTACTAAGTTTGATTTACAAAAATAATAAAGTCCCTAGAATAGCTAGTCTGTTTAATGAAATATTAAACATAAGGACATTATTCTTAAAGTATCCATAGTCGAGCTTTACTGTGAAGTGGGATAATCTTAAAGCATTAAGACTATCATGTAGATAGACTAACGGTCACATCTCATGGATAAAAAGTTATCAAGTCTTAACATAGGTATGAATATTAGGAGTAACATTATACTGGATTGACCCTCTATGAGAGTACTACATAGAATGTTATGCAAAGTATCATAAGTTACTTGCATGGTGATAGTGGTGTATGTCACCCTTCGACTTGAAACCACTATGGACCCTAGATATAGAGTCGAGTATTTTATTGCTGATCAAACATTGTACGTAAGTGGGCTTTTATCTTGTAGCCCACACAAGTGGTTCTATAAATAGAACCCTTGTGTAGAAGCATTCACACTTGATGAAAATTTAGTCTATGAAACCATAGCCGTATTTTTCCTTCCCTCTCACTTAAAGCCTTCAATCGTAGCAACTATCACTAAAATTAAAGGAATTTATTCGTGTGGACTAATTAGAGGCGTTATTGTTCTTCATTAAACGCTTATGTTCAGAAAAATCCTGGAATTCCCCAATCTGCCATTTGCTCTCCCACATTCACAAAAATAAAAGAAACAATAATTTTTCTTGCCAGGCCAACACGGGCCGTGTCAGCTGACACGACCCCCCATGTTGGCATTCTGATTTGTGACTTCAAATTTGAATTTTTTTCTTTCCCATGCCAGGTAAGCTAACACGGGCCATGTCAGCTGACACGACCCCCCGTGTCGGCCTACTGCCTTCCTTCTACAAACCTTCTTAATCTTTTCTTTCCCATGCCAGGAAAGCTGACACGGGCCATGTCAGCTGACACGACTCCCGTGTCAGCCTGCTGCCTAGATTCTTCAAACCTTCTTCCTTTGGTATAATTCTTCGCTCTTTTCCTTCTTCTTGCTCAAGACTTGAACGATCATCTAGTGTGAACCTGAAAGATATGAAACACTACCACAAATGGGTAAAAAGCAACAAAAGCAACATAAATCATAACGTAAATGAAAATAGAAACTCTAATGCATAAACTGAAAAATACAGAAGGAAACAATACTAAAAATCTACAATGTGTTACCAAATATCTCGTTTTATGCCGAATGATGGACTGGAATTGTGTTAGAATGGTGACCGGTCATATATTCGGAAAGCTCAACCGGATCTGCACATCCGAAAAAATACGAGAACTTTATTTAAAAAAAATCAGTTTTATTGGTTTGTTGCGGATGTTAATTTATCGTCGCAACTTAATATACATTCGAAAACATCCATATATAAAATAAAATTATATATATAATCATAATCCTGTCAAAATACGATACAAAAATGTAAAAAAGTTGAATACATCAAACAAAAACTATTGCGTATGCCTAAGGACCTCTCTTGGCTCCCCTGCTTCTATGCCCTTAACAATCGTCCTTGCTCGATGTTGGCGGTACTGAAGTTCCCCATGAGCAATCTCAAGGATCATGTCCATGGCAAGTCTGCCGCCAGAGCCCTCAGGGAGCTGACCGTCTGTAATGGCCTCCCATGTTATCTGCTCCATCTCACGACAACGAGGTAGAACATCATGCTTATGGTCCAACTGAGACTACTTCTCCTCTAATATCTTCTGATGAGCAGGTCTGGGCGGAGATCCCTCAGCAGTGGGTACCATCAATGTGTGTGAAACTTTATAAAACCAAGAGATGTACCCTGCATCAACACTTCAGTCTCTAGGGGCCCTAGTCTCCCGAGCCTCTTTTGGTACCAAGTTGTTCTGGAAGTCAATATATCTCTCACTTATCTCCCTGAGGGTTAAGCCAAGAGGAGAAGACTCAAGAGGCATCCTAGGGATGGTCTTCAAGTAACCGAACTGATGCAAGATGCGCTCCGACAGGTATCGAGCAGTGATGGTTGAACTACACGCCAACCATTTTGAGAACAACGATACCTCATCAAACAGGCGTGTCATTCGGTGGTCGTCATAGGCGTCATAAAAGATATCTTCAGCAGCCATCCGATCAAGAAAAACTCTATACGGATCGAGCACCTAGTTCCCTCTAAGCAAGACAAAGGCTGCAACACGCGACGTCTCCTCAGTGTACTCTAAGACACTCCCCTAACCAATAATCTTAGGGAAGTGTTGTAATATTCATGCCTGAAATGGAAAACATAACATCGGTGTTAAACATTATAATGAATATAAAAATAAAAGAAATGAAAAAAATGACTTAGAATATAAGATTATTACCACGTATAGCGTGAAACTTCCTGCTGTAACACCATATACGATATGAACAACTTAAATCAACGTTGGCTAATAAGCCTTCAACTTGAACACACAACAACTTCGGCAACATAAAACAACGTGGACAACATGAGCAACTCATACGACATAAACAAGCAACGCAAACAACTTATACGACAAAAGCAACTAAAAATCAACTTTGGCTTATAAAGCCTTCAACATAACAACTTTAGAATTATTCCGTAAACCGAAAACATACAACAACTTAACCGTACCTACAAATCGACTATACAACGCATTTTCGATAAAACAACGTAATAAAAACCAACTCTTAATTTACCCAACTTACCCCGATTAATTTTGTTAAATTCTGGGCAACTTCGTTTTCCGCCTAATTCGGCTAAACCGACACAATTTTGAACATTCTGCGACTAATCACGAGTTTATTACAAATATCGAAATTTATGTGTTCTGCTACATATTTCTGTCATAGACACATACCTGCTACTGCTTCTGCTAAATTCTTAATCTTACTGTCTTCTGTCAAAAATATAACACAACATCATTTATCAAAGTTGTTTAGTTCACAATACTACCATCCTGATTACTAACTAATTCTGTTTATTATTACAATTGCCACTCTTAAAACTAGATTAACCATAATTGTAATTAGTCAAAGAATTGTTTCTTAAATTAACTACATGTATTTCTACATAGCTTAATAGACTCTAATTATTAAATAAGCTTACGCCACCTAATCATGCTCAATGTGGCTCTTGCCACATTTTAGTGTGGCTTGCGCCACTTCATGCTTACAATGTGGCTCCTGCAACATTTTGATGTGGTGTGTGCCACTTGGTATATCCACCTCCACTACCAGTCTCTGCAACTTCTATTCATCGTCTCCAATCACAGTTCTTCCAGAATCCATTCAACACAAAAGTATCAACAATAAATCAACATAATCAAAAACACTTTTTAATCAACCAAAATCAGAATCGGACAACCAATTTTATACCGACAACCATTGCAACAACAAAATACAGATTATTCATAACAATATCGAAATCAACAAAATACATAACAACCTAAACTACCCAAATCTCAATATTATTTATCAAACCCGGTTATAAAGATCGAACCCCACCCTTATCTTAACCGGTGGCCGCTTCGAATCTCCGATCGAATTTCCATTTTGATTTCCGACGGCGACTTCTCGTAACTTTTTTCTCCACTTTTCCTCGTTCTCCAATTTTTTTTTCCCGATTCCTTCCTCTTACTGGAAATTCCTTTTTTTCTTATGATTAATTCCTTTTTGACTAATTCTTCTTTTCCTTATTTTATTATAAATAATAATAATAATCCAATTAATAATCAACTAATGGGCCTAATTCTTAAACCCCCTTTAATTGCTAATTCCAACGAAATTCAAGCCCATTAACCAACACACTCCGATAATCAATAATATTACTTATAATATTATTTCCTCGACTTTCCGACTAATATTCCAACTTAACGACTTAATTTACCACAACGCCAAATCTACCGAATAATAATTCACAAATAAATACTTATTCCTGACTTAATCGATTAACTTCTGATTATCAACCAAATGGTCCAAACAATTCTAACAACATATCCAACAATACCCGGAGAATATTCCATATCGTATTCCACAACTTATATCAACTTAATTAATTAAATTCAACTCAAACCAACTTATAATTATCAACATAATATTCCGATATTTTCGGTCATCAACACAAATCGACACAAATACTCAAATCAACCCGAATTACCACAACATACCATAATTATAATTAATTAAATAAACGGGCGTTACAACTCTCCCCCACTTAGAATATTTTCGTCCTCGAAAATTTATCCGATTCAACTACTCCAACTAATTACTTCATCCGACTAATCAATTCTCATTTCTAAAGGCAACCCACGTATAATACAAGCAACAATTCACAACTTTAATGGAAACAACAACATGAACAACCCACAAGTGATGCACTTGACATCTATCAACACAACACAACGAGTAACCAACTTAAGAACTTAGAACACATCAACATAAGAACATACAACTTAACACTACATCAACTCAATCAACTATCAATATTTTTGTCATTCATGTACGAACAACTGCACTACACCACGCGTTTGTTGTGCACTTTGATTACTTGCAAAATACCAAGTTTACTGAGTCTAACTCCAACTTACAATCACCAAAATCAACATATCAACAAAGCCTTCGACTTAATACTTTGGAATTCATTCCAACAGATATTCTAACTCTTTCATAGTTACCAAATAATTCTAACTTAGGTCCATAAGACAACAACTTGAACGTTCAACGTAATTATAACGACGACTACTTCCCAATCTTAAATAAGATATACTTATAATTCCCAATTATCCTCAACACAACTACAACTTTACCATCTTTTAACAACACATCCTTCGAAAATCATCTTAAACACACAACATCATTGCAACAACATGAGGTACAAGGGTCCAACGAATTTCTACAAGATACATATTCTTTGCTTCCAACTAATTCAACATACCGAATCCTCGATTCTTACTCATACCGACACAACCCTTCATAAATTCTTATCCGAATCAACACAACCAAACAACTTTTCTTGTCTAATCAAAATCACGCACTTTAATAAACCAACTCATAATTCCACTTCTTCTAATACTTACAACTCAAATCTATCTGACATTCTTGTCACATCATGGTCTTATATTTCCATATACTTTCCTCTTGAATTATTTCAAGAAAACTTCAAGTCTCATGCCACTTAATTCATCACCAAAACAACACTCCAATTATCCAGAGTTCAATTATGAGTTTCCTCATTACTATTTAATCCAAACTCAACTTCATGCTATCATCTTTAAATCCAACTAATACCCTCATATAATTACCTATATCGACAAAACATACAATACTCAAGCACCCAACTTGACTTCAACAAATTCAACATACATACTATACTAGTTGGCATGACACATCTATCCATCAATTATGATTTCGTCTACTATCAACAATAGATTAAGGGTGATCATTTCCTCAAATTGTCAATAGACATCCGGCGACCATAATAAGGGCATAAATCATCATTACCTACCACAATGTTCCGCCAACTCTCTACGGCTTATCAACTTCTCCTTAGTCTCCTTAAATTTCGACTTCGTCAATTATACAAACGCATCCAAAATCCGATACACAATCTCTTATACACGCTCGAAGCGTAACATAACTTTAAATATTCTTCTAACACCGAAGTCGCCACAACATCAAGCATAACCCAATTCGGTTCGCTTCCCATTACAACTTTCATCCAAGTTAGAAATTCTTGACAACCCTCGTCAACATCCGTCTTTCTCTCAACATTACCATCATCTAAAATCGTCACTTTAATCTTACTCCTTCTATATAATTCACATCTCTATGCATTCTCCTATTACCTTTGCATTCCTTCGAATACCAACATTTTATTCTTTTTCAACATTTTCATCTTTCCGAAATTTTCAGCAATAACCGCTCAACTTCGAACACAATTATCTTCTCCAATAAAGACCTCCAAATCACAAAATTATATTCCAACATAAAGAGAATTTCGTTCAGATTCTAGAACTTCAAATATCACTTGAATCCGACTCACGAGTAAAAAGTTATCCTCCTTGTAATGGGACTGGTCAACAATTCCCGTATGCAGAATTTTCCAAAAATCATCAGCATACCCAACTATTAAAACGAACTTATCTTACTCTTTACAAACCTCCTGAAGGCAAATCTTATATGAAAACTGTAGGAAATTTCGTAATCTTTCCAAAAAGTCCAGAACCGCTTCAATCTGAATCACGAGAAAAACGTTATGCCCCTTCTCGTGACAGCTGCTCCAAGATTGCAAAAACCAGAATTTTGAGATTGATGAATATAAATTCCACCTCTCTCCCTCTTACTTCCTAGTTCTACCAAAAATCTTGCTCTACACCCAACTTCGAAAATTAATCGACTTTAATCCAACTACACTCAAAGCATATCAATCTACCGACTTGATCCATCAACTTATCTTTTCATTTGGGATAAATCCTCCTTCTCAAACAATCCCCATCCATAATCCACGCACTTCTCACACCCGACCGATACAAATTCAGGAGTCTAAACTCTTGCCGGTCTATAATAACATCTCTTCAACAACCTTGCACTCTTACAATCAACATCAACTTAATCAGCTCCTACATACCAACAATCACGTCCGGGGGCAACCTCTCACCCACTTAATTCCAAGCCAACACCTGCAAACAACGACTAGAAAACCAACAAAAAAGTACCGACAGTGTTTTACACACATGTCGCGTACACAGGAATCAACGACATTAAACAACACTGGCCGGACCGACCGACCTACTCTGATACCACTAATGTAACACCATATACGACATGAACAACTTAAATCAACGTTGGCTAATAAGCCTTCAACTTGAACAACATAACAACTTCGGCAACACAAAACAACATGGATAACATGAGCAAGTCATACGACATAAACAAGCAACGCAAACAACTCATACGACAAAAGCATCTAAAAATCAACTTTGGCTTATAAAGCCTTCAACATAACAACTTTAGAATTATTTAGTAAACCGGAAAAATACAACAACTTAACCGTACCTATAAATCGACTATACAACGCATTTTCGAAAAAAAACGTAATAAAAACCAACTCTTAATTTACCCGACTTACCCCGATTAATTTTGTTAAATTCCGGGCAACTACGTTTTCCGCCTAATTCAGCTAAACCGACACAATTTTGAACATTCTGCGACTAATCACGGGTCTATTATAAATATCGAAATTTCTGTGTTCTGCTACATATTTTCTGTCATAGACACATACCTGCTACTTCTTCTGCTAAATTCTTAATCTTACTGTCTTCTGTCAAAAATATAACACAACATCATTTATCAAAGTTGTTTAGTTCATAATACTACCATCCTGATTACTAACTAATTCTGTTTATTATTACAATTGCCACTCTTAAAACTAGATTAACCATAATTGTAATTAGTCAAAGAATCGTTTCTTAAATTAACTACATGTATTTCTACATAGCTTAATAGACTCTAATTATTGAATAAGTTTGCGCCACCTAATCATGCTCAATGTGACTCTTGCCACATTTTAGTGTGGCTTGCGTCACTTCATGCTTACAATGTTGCTCTTGCCACATTTTGATGTGGCTTACGCCACTTGGTATATCAACCTCCATTACCGGTCTCTGCAACTTCTATTCATTGTCCCCAATCACAGTTCTTTCAGAATTCATTAAACACAAAAGTATCAACAATAAATCAACATAATCAAAAACACTTTTTAATCAACCAAAATCAGAGTCGGACAACCAATTTTATACCGGCAACCATTGCAACAACAAAATACAGATTATTCATAACATTATCGAAATCAACAAAATACATAACAACCTAAACTACCCAAATCTCAATATTATTTATCAAACCCGGTTATAATGATCGAACCCCGCCCTTACCTTAATCGGTGGCCGCTTCGAATCTCCGATTGACTTTCTGTTTTGATTTCCAACGGCGACTTCTCGTAACCGTTTTCTCCACTTTTCCTCGTTTTGCAATTTTTTTCCCGATTCCTTCCTCTTACTGAAACTTTCTTTTTTTCTTATGACTAATTCCTTTTTGAATAATTCTTCTTTTCCTTCTTTTATTAAAAATAATAATAATCCAATTAATAATCAACTAATGGGCCTAATTCTTAAACCCCTTTAATTGCTAATTCCGACGAAATTCAAGCCCATTAACTAACACGCTCCGATAATCAATAATATTACTTATAATATTATTTCCTTACCTTTCCGACTAATATTCCGGTTTAACGACTTAATTTACCACAACGCCAAATCGACCGAATAATAATTCACAAATAAATACTTATTCCCGACTTAATCAATTAACTTCTGATTATAAACCAAATGGTCCAAACAATTCTAACAACATATCCAACAATACCCGTAGAATATTCCATATCGTATTCCACAACTTATATCAACTTAATTAATTAAATTCGACTTAAACCAACTTATAATTATCAACATAATATTATGATATTTTCGGCCATCAACATAAATCGACACAAATACTCAAATCAACCTGAATTACAACAACATACCACAATTATATTTAATTAAATAATTAATTATAATTTCACAAATGCAATGTTTTTACAAAGAGAAATTAGAAACCACAAACTAATCCTAATTGTTGTAGAAGCTATGTTCCTCGTTGCCATTGATTCAAGGTGAAACAAGTCCTCTACACATATCGATCAAACCTCTGATTATTGCCCCCTTCTTGCAAGAATCATCGATCCTCCAAACTTTGAGCATGACTGTAACACCCCATTTTTATCTGCAGGTAATTATAAATAAATCAGAGTCAACAAAATAGGGTATCACATTTTTCTTCTTAAAAACATCACATATCATATTATATCAAATAATCATTATCATTTTTCACTACGCAGCGGAATCATCTAACTCATAAACCTCATCTGAAAACAACTTCATAAATTAATTCATCGTAAATCTAAAACATCATCTTATAAAAGAAACATCATTTTCTAAAGGAAACATCTTTAGTCTAATCATAAACAAAACAAAATGAAAACAAATTCATGCATTCGCTAATCCCCCCGAAGTGCTACGTATCAGAGCGACCAACGACTCAAACCATCTAACGGAAACTTCTCGCTACTCGGGATTACCTGCATATTACCAACCAGAGGTAACATTCAAACAAAAGGGGTGAGATATCGACAATTATAAACAGAATACAATAATAAGTATATATAAGTTAAAGTCATTCAATTCACCCGTTCACATCATATGCATCATAAACATCACATCATCACAACATTCATAAACATCTCATCAATCATTCAACAATGCAAACCATATGCGACTCAACAATGTATGCATGTGGTACCATTCAGAGCAAACTCCCATCTTAAAATCATGCCATTTAGGTGGGCATCAGCAAAACATAATTCTTCATCTTAAACGTCGTGTTTGCCAGTCCAGAAAATCTTAATAATACACATGTATGCGGTATGAAAATGGCATACAACAAAATCACACGTCATAAACATTGTTTGAATGCATCATCTTAAATCGTCTTACATCATCGTAACATCACAACATCGTTGGTCATAAGACCTACATCAAAAACATATCATTTCAATAATGTAAAATCATCTTAACCATCTTAGTTTACCATCTCTAAATTCTTCGTCCAAATTCGTTCAACAACACTCGTTAAGTCATCATATCATTAACCTCTAATTACGTCTCTCATCAATTACTAGTTCTAAATCATCTTATGGAACATCAGAAAAAGAAACGGACGCGAAATGATAAGCGAATCGCTGTAAAATCACAAAAATGCATCAACGCTGCCTAAACACGTACCAAACGCGTATAGCCCATCCCCATACGCGTAACTCCTTACGCTCATACGTGTACCCTACATAAATGAGCAGAGGGTCTGAAAAATCCCCCTTCCATACGCGTAACAGGCGACGTACAACCAGGTGTTACACGTATCAGCTTGTCCCATACGCGTAAGGCTATATCCCTTACGCAAATCACTAGAGACCATCCCAGTTCATATTCTGCTATGGGTTTATCATGCTATCACTCCAACTCAGTCTTAAATGGGTTTGTACCATGTTTTAGACTTATAATTCTTCATCTTATTACTCATCTAACATTACCACATCAATTTACCAACCTATTATCATCATCTAACCCAGATTCGTCATAGTTTCATCACTCATTTCAGAAAATAATCACAGCAAATATTCATGATAGCAAACAACAACGGATTCACATCAGTCATATAATCATTGATTCATCATAGTCATACGAAATCTCACATAAAACATCATTCGAATAATAACAAGGAAATCAAACAACCATATCCCATACATACAGATTATTTCTCCCGGTTATAAGATACGAATCTCACCCTTAGCTTTGGATTGAAGGCAGCTCGAATCTATGGGTGCAAATTCCTACGAATTTCTTCTTGAAAATCCTTAGCCCTAGCTCTTGATCTCCCAAAACATGTTCTTCTCTCCAAAAACTGATTATGACTAATTCTCCCTAAAACCTTTTCTAATTCTATTTTCTTATTTTAATTAAAATTCTCTAAAAATAATACCAATATTATTATTACTAAAATCATTTAATTAATCCACTAATGGGCTTCTATCTACAACTCTCAATAATAATACTAAAACCTCCCTAAAATAAGTCTAATTCGCAAATCAACTTAAATCAATAATCATCTTAACATCAAAACATCGCACATCGCAAATAAACAACAATTTTACTCAAAATAATTTAATTAAATAATTTAATTAAATCGGGGTGTTACAACTCTCCCCCACTAGAACATTTTCGTCCTCGAAAATCTTACCTTGATCAAACAACTCAGGATAAGACTCCCGCATCTTGCTCTCTAACTCCCATGTCATACTCTCACCAGTAGCTCCTAGCCAGACAACTTTCACTAGAGCGATCTCTTTGCCTCACAAGATTTTCACCTCTCAATCCTCAACACGTACCAACATAGTCTCCACAGTGAGATTATCATGTACTTGTATATCATCCATACTAACAACATGAGACGGATCAGAAACATACTTTCGGAGTTGCGAAATGTGAAACACATCATGAAAATTCGACAAATTAGGCGGTAAGGCCATCCGATAAGCAACTTTTCCAATTCTGTCCAAAATATGATACAGACAAATAAACATTGGAGTAAGCTTCTTAGACTTCAACGCTCTTTCGACACCAGTTACAGGCGTAACTCTCCAAAACACATACTCACCAACTTGGAACTCCAAATTTTTCCTTCGCTTATCATGGTAACTTTTTTGTCTACTCTGAGACGCTTTCATCTTTTCTCTGATCAACTTAACCTTCTCAGTAGTTTCTCGGACTAGCTCAGGTCCAAGCACTATACTTTCACCAGATTCACGCCAACATAACAAAGTCCTGCATCTCCGACCATGCAATGCCTCAAAAGGTGTCATCCGAATACTAGAATGATAACTGTTATTATACGTGAATTCTATCAACGGAAGATAAGTATCCCACAAACCTCCCTGCTCAAGAACACATGCCCTCAATAAGTCCTCCAATGACTGGATAATCCTCTCAGTTTGACCATTTGTCTGAGGATGATAAGTTGAACTCAACCTCAACTTAGAACCCAATGCCTCTTGCAAACTCTTCCAAAATTCCGACGTAAACCTCAGATCTCTATCCGACACAATACTCAACAGAACACCATGCATCTTCACAATTACTCTAACATAGATCTCAACCAACTTAGACACCGAAAAACTAATATTAATAGGAATGAAGTGAGTCGACTTCGTTAACCTATCAACAATTACCCAAATCGAATCATGTCCTCTCGCAGTATTAGGCACTCCTGTAACAAAATTCATAGAAATGCTATCCCATTTCCATTCTGGAACCTCTAAAGGTTTCATTAATCCCATAGGCTTCTGATGCTCGACTTTAGACTTCTGGAAAGTCAAACAAGCATACACGAAACACGCCACATCTTCTTTCATACCTGACCACCAAAACAACTTCTTCAAATCTTGATACATCTTAGTAGCTCCTGGATGAATACTCAAATTGCTTCTATGAACCTCTTTAAGAATACTTTTCTTCATATCTACATTATCAGGAATGAAAATTCGATCATGCAGTCTCAGAACACCATTTGCATCCATCTTGAAATCACTTTTCTCTGACTTACCACCTCCAACCATAATATCTACCAACTTTACATCTAACTTCTTAGCCTCTCTGATATTATCTAGAAAATAATTATTAATCTTCAGCATACCCAACTTTACACTCTGCAGCGTCACTTTGCAAACCAAATTCATATAACGGAATTTCTCGATTAACTCTAGCTCTTTAATCATCATTGTCGACATATGCAAAGTTTTTCGACTTAAAGCATTAACTAGAATATTAATTTTACCCGGATGGTAATTCAAACCAAAATCATAATCTTTCAACAATTCCAACCATCTGCGTTGTCTCATATTTAACTATTTTTGATCAAACAAATATTTCATACTCTTATGGTCACTAAACACTTCAAATCTGGAACCATAAAGACAGTGCCTCCAAATCTTCAATACAAAAACAATTGCAGAAAGTTCTAAATCGTGCGTAGGATAATTCTTTTCATACACTCGCAATTGTCTCGATGCATATGCAATAACCTTATTATTCTGCATGAGCACACCTCCTAAACCCATCGACGAAGCATCATAATACACCATAAACGGTTCATCTGGATTCGGTAATGTCAAGACCGGAGCCGACGTCAACCTCTTCTTCAACTATGTAAAACTCTCTTCACAACGAATATCCCAAACAAAAGCTTTAATCTTGCAAGTCAACCTAGTCAACGGAAGTTCCAACTTAGAAAACCCCTCAATAAATCTTCAGTAATAACCAGCCAACCCTAAAAAGCTCATAATTTCAGTAGCCGACCTTGGAGTTTCCCATTGTAACACATCTTCGACTTTATAAGGATCCACAGAAATACCACTACCCCAAATCACATGACCAAGAACACTGACTTCCTTTAACCAGAATTCACACTTAGACAACTTTGCATATAACTTCTTTTCATTCAAAACCTCCAACACAGTCTTCAACTGTTCCTTATGTTCCTCTTTTGATTTAGAATAAATCAGAATATCATCGATAAATACAACCATAAAACGATCCAAATATGCATGAAAAATACAATTCATGTATTCCATGAATACTCCCGGTGCATTAGTCACACCGAAAGGTATCACCGAATACTCATAATGTCCACACCTTATTCTGAATGCAGTCTTCTGAATATCCTCATCTTTCACTTTGATCAGATGATAACCTGATCTTAAATCTATCTTGCTGAATACACAAGCACCCACCAATTGATCCATCAAATCATCAATCCTCGAAAGCGGATACTTATTCTTGATCTTAACTTTATTCAGCTGTCTACAAACTACATAAAGTCTCATACTTCCATCTTTCTTCTTCACTAACAACACTGGAGCTCCCCACGACGATACACTTGGTCTCACAAATTTCTTCTCAAGCAATTCTTCTATCTGCTTCTTCAATTCTGACAATTCTGTTGCAAACATCCTATATGGCACCATCGAAACAGGTCTAGTACCAGGTACAAGATCAATCATAAACTCAACCTCCCTCTCTGGCGGCACATCAGGAATTTCATCAGGAAAAACCTCAGGAAAATCACTTACCACTTGCAGTTCCTCAATCTTAGCTTTACTTTCAATAGACAATGTTACCATCAATGAAAACATTTGCACTTCTTCTTTCATCAATTTATGCAACTCTCTGAAAGACAACAACCCAACTCCTTCCTCTTCTGGAGTAGAAAACCTCAATGACTTACGGTAACAATTTATATGAACATAGTTATACTCTAACCAGTTCATACCTAGGATCACATCCATTCCAGTCAACGGAAGACAAACCAAATCAACCAAGAAATCTTTATCGAAAATTGAAAAAGGACATTTCAAACATACGAGAGAAGTAGTCACTGATCCCTTAGTCGGAATCTCAACGATTATCTATCCATTCATAACAGACACGTAAGACCCAATCTCTTAACACAATCAGTAGAAACAAAACAATGTGTTGCACCAGTATCAACAATAGTAATTAAAGGAATACTATTAATTAAACATGTACCTCTAATAAGCCTGTCCTCGCTAGCAGTCTTAGTTCCTGCCAACGCGGACATTTTTCCCGTCTGAGCTTTCTTCGGCTTCTGACATTTGCTACCAATGTGTCCCTCTTCGCCGCAGTTAAAACATACTACCTCTTTATGCTTACAATCATTTGCGGTATGTCCGATCTTGCCACATCGGAAACACCTCTTAACCTCAGCAGTACAAACATTGCTCTTGTGTCCATCTTGACCATACTTGAAACAAACAATACCAGCAGGAGCATCTCCCCACTAGTCCTCTGCCCCAAAGCAATCTTCTGCTTACTCTTGCCAGAAGAAGTATCATAAGGCTTGCCACGATCCTGTTGGTGCTTGCCTCTTCTGTCATTCACAATCTTGTAATGAGCATTACTATCTTCCTTGAAAATCCTGCAACTATCAACCAGATCAAAAAACACTCGAATCTTCTGGTACCCGACCGCCTTCTTAACCTCAGAGCACAATCTATTCTCAAACTTGATGCACTTAGAGAACTCTGCTCCAGATCCATCATAATGTGGATAAATCTTAGACAATTTAGTGAACTTTGCAGTATAGTCATTCACTGACATATTCCCCTGCTTCAGCTCAAGGAATTCAACTTCCTTCTTACCGCGAACATCTTCAGGATAATACTTCCTCAAAAATTCTCCGCGGAAAACAGCCCAAGTGACCTCTTCACCTGCAGTTTCCAACCTTGCACGAGTCTCCAGCCACCAATCGTCAGCCTCAAGTGCTAACATATGTGTACCATAGCGAACCTTCTGCGCTACCATACAATCCATCACTCAGAAGATTCTTTCAATTTCCTTCAACCACTCCAATGCTGCATACGGGTAATACTTACCCTTGAAAGTAGGCGGATTCTCCCTCTGGAAAGTCTCCAAACTACGAGATCCTTCATTCTCGCCAGCATTAGGTAGGTTCTGCACAACTTGTGTCATTGCTTGCATTGCAGGATCCAAACAACGTCGTTTCTTTCAACCATCACAACTAAACACCACAACAAGAATAAAGATCAACGCAAAAAAATAACAATACTCGATTGTTAACCTCTACGACTCGATAACATGACCGGACAGATCGACCTGCACTGATACCACTAATGTAACACCTCATTTCTACCCGCAAGTAATTATAAATAAATCAGAGTCAACAAAATAGGGTATCGCATTTTTCTTCTTAAAAACATCACATATCATATTATATCAAATAATCATTATCATTTTTCACTACGTAGCGGAATCATCTAACTCATAAAACTCATCTGAAAACAACTTCATAAATTAATTCATCGTAAATCTAAAACATCATCTTATAAAAGAAACATCATTTTCTAAAGGAAACATCTTTAGTCTAATCATAAACAAAACAGAATGAAAACAAATTCATGCATTCGCTAATCCCCCCGAAGTGCTACGTATCAGAGCGAACAACGACTCAAACCATCTAATGGAAACTTCTCGCTACTCGAGATTACCTGCACATTACCAACCAGGGTTAACATTCAAACAAAAGGGGTGAGATATCGAAAATTATAAACAAGATACAATAATCAGTATATATAAGTTAAAGTCATTCAGTTCACCTGTTCACATCATATGCATCATAAACATCACATGATCACAACATTCATAAACATCTCATCAGTCATTCCACAATGTAAATCGTATGCGACTCTCAATGTATGCATGTGGTACCATTCAGAGCGAACTCCCATCTTAAAATTCATGCCATTTAGGTGGGCATCAGCAAGACATAAGTCTTCATCTTAAACGTCGTGTTTGCCAGTCCAGGCCATCTTAATAATGCACATGTATGCGGTATGAAAATGGCATACAACAAAATCACACGTCATAAACATCGTTCGAATGCATCATCTTAAATTGTCTTACATCATCGTAACATCACAACATCGTTGGTCATAAGACCTACATCAAAAACACATCATCACAACAGTGTAAAATCATCTTAACCATCTTAGTTTACCATCTCTAAATTCTTCGTCCAAATTCGTTCAACAAAACTCGTTAAGTCATTATATCATTAACCTCTAATTACGTCTCTGATCAATTACTAGTTCTAGATCATCTTACGGAACATCAGAAAAAGAAACAGACGCGAAACGATAAACGAATCTCTGCAAAATCACAAAAATGCATCAACGCTGCTCAAACACGTACCAAACGCGTATAACCCATCCCTATATGCCTAACGCCTTACGCTCATATGTGTACCCTACGAAAATTAGAAGAGGGCCTGAAAAATCCTCCTTCCATACGCGTAACAGGCGACGTACCACCAGGTGTTACGCGTATCAGCTTGACCCATATGAATAAGGCTAGATCCCTTACGCAAATCAGCAGAGGCCATCTCAGTTCATCTTCTGCTATGGGTTTATCATGCTATCACTCCAAATTAGTCCTTAATGGGTTTCTACCATGTTTTAGACTTATAATTCTTCATCTTATTACTCATCTAACATTACCACATCAATTTACCAACCTATTATCATCATCTAATCCAGATTCGTCACAGTTTCATCACTCATCTCATAAAATTATCACAACAAATATCATGATAGCAAACAACAACGGATTCACATCAGTCATATAATCATTGATTCATCATAGTCATACGAAATCACACATAAAACATCATTCAAACAGTAACAAGGAAATAAAACAACCCTATCCCATACATACAAATTATTTCTCCCAGTTATAAGATACAAATCTCACCCTTACCTTTGGATTGAAGGAAACTCGGATCTATGAGTGCAAAGTCCTACGAATTTCTTCTTGAAAATCCTTAGCCCTAGCTCTTGATCTCCCAAAACACGTTCTTCTCTCCAAAAACTGATTATGACTAATTCTCCCTAAAACCTTTTCTAATTCTATTTTCTTATTTTAATTAAAATGCTCTAAAAATAATACCAATAATATTATTACTAAAATCATTTAATTAATCCACTAATGGACTTCTATCTACAACTCTCAATAATACTACTAAAACCTCCCTAAAATAAGTCTAATTCACAAATCAACTTAAAACAACTTAAATCAATAATCATCTTAACATCAAAACATCGCACATTGCAAATAAACAAAAATTCTACTCAAAATAATTTAATTAACTAATTTAATTAAATCGGGGTGTTACAACAACCGCTTTGAATCGATACGAATGAACCCACACATTCCTTCATAATCCTCCGATTATCGTGATATGGTTGAACCTTCTCCTTGATCTTCAAACCTCTTCACTCGGCTGAATTGATGAACCAAAGAGGTGTACAAAACCCCCAAATCCTCACGATCATGGAGGAGATAATCACAAGGTTTTATTCAAGAAAAACCCACACTTCACTCAACCCAAACTAAATTTACAATTCCTATGTTTTAACGTTATCACCGCAAATCATACACTTTGATCAACAAAAATATTTATGTATAATTATTGATGAATGCAAGAAAGGATGAGGATGATGAAAGAAGATGCGTATCTATTTCACTTTTCTTTTTATTTTAAAAAAATGAGACTCCATAGTATTTATATGATCTTACTTGGCTTAGTGAATGAGAGAGAATGACACAAGGGATAAAAGAAAAGATTTTAGCGCCTCCTTAGAGTGAGTCGACTCACTGTCTCAGGTCAGTCGACCTGAGGCAAACATGGAAAAAATAAACAATTAATGAGTCGACCTTTCAAACAAATGGGTCAACTCATTTTTGTAAAAATTCCAGAAAAGAGTCGACCTGAGAATTGGTCTTTGTCGACCTGTTCGGACCCGAAAAAGACACACGTTTTTGAGAATTAATGAGTCGACCTATTTACCTAATGAGTCTATTCATTCAGTAAAAATATCAAAAAAATTCTTTTGATGAGATTTAAGACCATGCATCCACATGTAATGAGCCTAAGTCACTCCAAATGCAACGAGGATGTTATATTGATGAGGAAAATTGATGTACGGTGATACCGACTAAATTTCAACAAACTATACTACATTATTTTTTACATCATTAAAAACCTATTATACCTATTACCCTCACAAAAGATTCCTCCATTTTTATCAATCTTGTGATGAAACACATATCTAATTCAATGAATAAAGTTTATCTAGAGATTGAAATCCGAATTTTAATAATGTATATCCTAATATTGAAATCCAATTTTATTTTGGAAAAAATGTGGTGTCTCTTGAGTAAAGTGGTTCTATTGTAAAATAATGGATGCATGCAAATTTTAATCTCCTGTAAAAATATTTTTGAGTTTTTATAAAATGTGTGATTACTATGTGGGGTGTAATTTGTTAGAAAATTAATATAAATCGAATGGATCGATGTTAGAATCGTGAACGAAATCATTTTTTTTAAAAGCATTTCAATCACTCTAAAAATGTCTTAGAGTTGGAACGCAGGAATACCTAGGATAATTCAGCCTTTTATCGAGTCTACGTAAGATTGACGAAAACTCGAATATAGCGAAGAGTGTCTAGAATTTTGTGTGAAGAAGAAATGTGTTTCTGTTGTAATTTCCCGAATTTCAGTATGAAGTATTTATAGGTCAAATATGTGTTGTTTTACAAGGTTGCGACCCTTGATGAAACAACATTTTTTTTACCAAAAGTTGCATTGTTTCCGAACATTGCTTATGTTCATTCCAAAACAACATTTCACGAAGTATTGTATATTTTGAATTTGAAATTCAAACTTTCCGTAGTCTGAGACAAACTTAACGACAACTTCCATTGGTGGATGTTTAGAGTAAAAACTGACCCAAATTTCTTTAGACAAATTTAAAAGCAATTTTCACTTTTTGTATATGAGATATTTTTATTCTCTTTAACTTTGTCATATCTAAACACACTCATGGACAATGATTATCTATTAATTTCCAACATAATAAGCACCACTTTTATTCTAATCAATCATGTTGAAACATGTGTTATAGGGTGAACTTGATATTCCATCAAGAAGATATCAAATATTATTTCCTCCGCTTTACAATAGGTATCTTTTTTAAGATTTTTATATTTTTTTAAATATAATGATTAATTGCGTTGATTTCAATGATAAAATAAGTATCATTTACCAAAATAATTTTATTAAAAATAAAAAATAGGATACATACTATTAGAATAGAGAATAATTGCCCCTATCTAATCCCTATCTAATCTATAATTAATCGGTCTTTAAGAAGAGAAAAATTGCCCCCATCAGTTTGAAAAAAAGATATTTGAAATTTATGTAACATTTCACATCAAGTGCATAAAATTCCAAAAATTAAGATGAAGGAAACGAAACACACTCATTAATATCACTGACATATGAAAAAAAAAAACTATAGTTTATAAAAATAAGAACTCCATTATATTTTTTTCCCTCTATTTTGTCAAACTTACAAAATAATCATTTTTTTTTAAATTAAATTATTTTAATCTTTCAATTTTTTGACGTGTACTGAAATTTTAGTCCCAACCCAGATCTTCTACCCTAAAAATAGTAAATTTAACTTAGATTCTAAAATAATAATTTATTATTCTAATAATGAATTTTAAGACAATATATCACTTATTGAATCAAAATATATTTTTGAATTCATAAATATTATCAATTTTTTTCTTTTTGCACTTTAACCAAATGTTATTTCCACCTAATCGAATTCGATAGTTTTCGAATATTCATTTTTAGCAAAATGTCGTTTAGCCCAAATATTTGGTTTAAATATCATCAATTTTGAGTTAAAGAATATTAATTGACATCAAAATTAAAGGACCAAAGAGTTTGACTTTAATGGAGAATTATTTTCTTAAATTTGATAAATGGGCCTCTCTTTTTTTTTCTTAAAAATTATTTTTATGATGTTACACTTTTTGTTTGTAAAAATATTTTTTAAATTTTCTTAAAAAGCTTCGAATAAATTTTTTATATCTTTTATATGAAATTTTATTTTGGATATTTGTAATTTGATATTTATTATAATTATTTTTAAACACTAAATTCTTTTTTAAATTTTAGTGTTTAAAAATAATTATAATAAATATCAAATAACAAATATCCAAAATAAAATTTCATAAAAAAGATATAAAAAATTTATTCGAATAATGAATTTTTAAACACTAAAATTTTAAAAAATCATTTAAATTTAAAATCATTTGAATAACTTTTTATAAAAACTATTTTTGATATATATATATATATATATATATATATATATATATATATATATATATATATATATATATATATATATATATATATATATATATCATAAATGATTTTGGTAATGTTTTAATATTCAATAATATATATTTATGTTATTGATGTCAAAGTTAGTCTTTTTAATTTAAAATAAATGAGTTTATTTTTTAATATTTTAATATTTTAATAATTTTTTAAAATCTATTCTTAAAACTAAAATAAATAACTTAAAATAGGATTATGAAATGTATAAT
Source organism: Lathyrus aphaca (assembly GCA_963966055.1). Lineage (NCBI taxonomy): Eukaryota > Viridiplantae > Streptophyta > Magnoliopsida > Fabales > Fabaceae > Lathyrus > Lathyrus aphaca. The sequence goes on along the minus strand of OZ014519.1, from coordinate 399,222,813 downwards.
TAAATCAAAATATTAAATTGTTTATCAATTAATATAAGAACATAAACAAAGATCGATCAAATTAATAACAAACCGACTCATTCTAATGTAACTGATTATAAATAATATATAAAAAATTTAGTTTCTACTTCTTGCAACCTAATTTACTTTCTTTTTAATGAGAAATATTTATTCGAAGATAATCCTAAATAAATAAAATTTATACATACTCTCATAAATATATAAATTAAAAGAAAAAAGAAATTAAATGATATTAGATAGTTTGACTAAATTACTTTTTAATTTATTTGTCCTTCTATTTGTGTGTGCCTAAAGAATTTAAATATGTGTTTGTGCCTAACTAAGACCTGCTTCTTTTTGACTAATGCAATTGATTATTTCAAAAGTTTAATAATTTAATAAAATAGAAAACTAAGAGGGGACATGGCTAGTCATAGAGTTTGTTGTTTGAAAGTGTAATAAATACTGTGAAAAGTCCTTTTCCTCTGTCAACTTGGTTTATGCATTAAATGGTTGGGCCATCTTTGAGCGTGGAGGAGACCTAAACTGAAGTGATGTATACATTTACCATGCTAGCTTGTTCATCAATTAATCAATATTGTCTCTTATGATGACCAATCTGAGGTTCCATTTTTCTCATAATTGGTTGGCTGCCTTGTTTAATTATGTTATCCCATCTATCTCCAACATGTTATATGTCTGTTTTCAATTTGCGATCTATGCAAACACACTAATTTGTATATGTCGTGAGATGTCGCAAAAGAGACAAATAAAACTATGAGAAAGATTGAATTGTTTTTAACAGATTTAAAAAATCCTTTTTAGGTTTACGATAGGAAATACAAGAATTGGTTAAAATTGATTCTTTATTCATTTATTTAATTAGGGTAAAAAGGTTATAAGTGAATAACAACAATCAACGCTTAACTATTTTTCAACAATATGGAAGAGCAACCTAACTTAACCAACGACATGCTAGAATAAACTTTGACTACAACACATACATCTTTGACTACTCCATGCTTGAACAAACTTCGACTATAACATGCACAATTTCTATCAAAACATGAAACTATCCCTGTCAAGACTAGAGTTTAATCCAAAATACCACAAATCTCCACTTTGGAACAAACTCTACAACATTAAGGGAACAAGCTAGCTTTCATCATACAACTTTATCAATTGCATACACTGGGAGAATTTACTATTTGACAATGATTTGATGATCATATATGTACCATTGTGATTTATCAAACTATATCAACACTATAATACCCAAAATTTTCCCTCTTATTTATTACTAACATCAAGTAGCTTATGCATTGCATTTAGGTCATAACTCATCATCATGCATCATTGGTCCCCTAAGGCATAAGATCACCATCTCCTTGAGAAAGGTCCAAATTAGGGTTTTTAATTAAAAAGAGAACAAATATTTTCTCAATCTAGGAAGTATGTATCTTAACATCATCTTGGCATATGGCTCAAAGATCCTCAGTCATACCACAAGGAATTAGAGGTTTGACCTCTGGTCAACCCACCTCAGTTAACTGATCCAAATTAGGGTTTTTCCCAAGATCAATTTATTTCTGGTTCTTGGTCCAAAAATTGGTCACATGGTGTTTCATATGTTATAAAGTTTTCAAGGATGCAAGATTAGCCATTGGTTGTGATCAGAAAGTTTTTAATTGGTCAATGCTTCAAAAATCAACTGTTTGAGAAAAAGTCAACCAAAAATCAAGTCCTGACTTTTTGAGGTCACAATGTCTCATGACATCCCCAAGGTGCCTATTTGATGGAGTTTTATCATGGAATGATCAAATAATCAAGACTTGTTTTAGAAGTTTCAAAAATTTGAAAATGACTTATAATGTAAACTTTCCATTTTTGAAAAGTTTTCCTTGGTTTTTTCTTCCAAATTTGAAGTTGAATTCAAGCAAGCTGGTTCATCCAAATAGATTTTTTCTTTTAAAATGAAAGTTGTGGAACTTTTTCTCACCTTTCCAAATATTTAAACCAATAGTCCATTGGATTTGTGGATCAAAAGTTATGGTGGATAAAAGTTCATGACATGAAGTTGCATTTTCAAGACTTAGAAAATTTTCTAAGTCACATAAAATGTCAAGTTTATGTACACCACTTCATCCTCATTTTTCTCATACCTCTTGACTTCATTTAATCAAAGGCCAAACATAAACATTGTTCAATTAATTTTCCTCTTTTCAAAATGCCCAAAACATTGTTCATACCATGCATGATCATAAAGTTATCACTTTCTAAAATCATGTAGTCATCACTTTATTCAAAAAGAAAATCACCTCAAAATGCCATGATATCATATTCTATTTCCACAAAACTTCTTCACACGCATATACTACACCTCATATGTCCTCTTTACTACAAAAAGCCAAGCATAATATCATTTTCCATAAGACATGCATCACATTTTCTCCATATGGCCAAAACCAAAATTAATCATAACCACTCATCAAAAATATTTACAGTCATCATTAATCCTTCATCACATGCCCTTCAAAGCTCACCATAAGCTTCATGCACTACCATGCACGTGAACAACTCACCATTAACCATAATTTGAATTTTTGCAAATTCTCCTCAAATGCATTTAACTATAGTTCTAATTGTTTTCTAACTTCAGTTAACTTCTATTCACCAATATATAAAGCTCCTAACAACCCTAACCAAGGATGTTACACTCCATAATCACCATTTCTCAATTTTCATCACATTTTGCATTTTTCTTTGAATCTCATCACACAAGATCTCTACTCTCAAATTATTTATGGATTCAACATCACCACACTCCATGGATGCTTTTGTAAGCAAGAGTTTGGAGCTGTAACCTCTCCTTCATCAGATTCAAATTTCACCATTACTTCCTTAAATCTCACATTTCAACAAGATTTAAGCTATTTTAACAATTTCTTTTGCATCTAGAAGTAATTTGAGGTTGAACACAAGCTTGCCAAGAGTTTATTGAAGGTTCTGAGTCAATTTCCATAACAAGTTGGTGGAGCTTTCAAATCTCTTAATTTATGTCATAATATGCGGTTAGGATGATGAAGGAGTTGGCTATGAAGTCCTATGGTGATATAGGCAATGTTTGATAGTGATTTAGGTATGTTTGAGTAATTTACCGTTTTAGATCTTGAACTTTATACCTTCGATTTGCATTATTCTTGCATGTATGAGAAATCCAAGGCAATATTTGGAATCAAAATAGAAAGATCTTTCAAACCATGTCCTCATATTTTATTTATGGGAAACTTTGGGTGGAGCTCAGACGAAGGTGACTGGAGAAGACAACCGGAGCTTTGCTTCGACGTCTCTGGTCATAAACCATAACAATCTCCATTTGGATGTGTGGCACAATCTTGTAATACCCCAAAATTTGCCCTCTTAATTTATTGCCAATCTCAAGTAGTTTATGCTTCGACATTTCGCATGAGCATTCGAGCATTGCATAGCATAAAAAATAAAAAAATATAAATAATAATAATAAATCATAAACATTTGCATGTGCATGAGGCATGTGGTTGGGCAAGGCTTGAGGATATTTAGGGCTCAAGAGAAGAAATGACACTACAAAAATAATACGAATCAATTCCATGAGAAGGCCTTCCAAGAAGACAAAGAATTGGGATTTTTGTTCCATTAACCGGTTAATGGCTTGGTTAACCGGTTAACGGTGGCGGATTTTGGGAAAAATCATTTAAAAAGTGGTTGGTTTCACCTTTCCCTCCATTTTCCCTCCACTTTCCTTCCACATTTCCTTTCATTCTTTCCCCTCTTATTTTTCCACTTCAATTCCACTCCATTTCCCTTGGATGCTTCTACCATGTTCTACCACCTTCTAGAGTATTCCAAGGAATATTCCCTCTCCAACCCTAAACCCTAACTAACTACAAACCCAACTTCATTCCTAAACCTAACTTCATTCCCAAACCTAACTCCAAGCCTAGCCTCTATATAATCATTAATCACTTCAATGCAAAAGGTTCCAAATTTTTCACTCTCTCATAATTTCACAATTATCACTTCTAGAATCACTTTTCTCTCTCACTTTTCCTCCATTTCCCTTTTCACCAAAGCTTTTTTCAAAGAAGCTCTTCAAGTTTCACATTGAAACTTGAAGATCTTAAAGCTTAGCCTCCAACCTCCATTGATTTGGGTATTGTAGAAGAAGAAGCTACTGGTTTTTGGTGAGATTTTGACTTATCGGAAGTGCAAGAAGTCTCAAGCATCAAGAACGCATGCTTGCTTCAATTCTTGCAACATCTACCGAAGCACTTCTCCGCTTCGTAGGTTGGTGATCTAAAACCATGATTGCTTTAAGTTATTCTCTTCATCTCGCCATTTTGGCATTCTTTAAGCGCTTTTCGTATTACTTGTGGTTGATTACGTTTTCGTTTCAATTTGCTTGCGATTTGTGGATTTTAATGGATTAGAAGCTAGGTTGTAGCTTGTTATAGGTTCTAGCATGTGTTAATAAGCCATATTTGCATAGAAATTCGTGTTAACATGATTGTATGTGTATTGGGGATATTTAGAAGTAAGTTTGTGGTCAAAAGCACTTATTTCAAAGCAAATTTTCACTTTTTGTTCAGTGTTAACCGATTAACGCTTTGGGTTAACCGGTTAACACATACGTTTTTGGCCAAACTGTTGTTGTCTGGGGTCCGTTAACCGGTTAACCAATTCCGTTAACCAGTTAACACTGTAAGAATTTGCATTTTCAGCTTATTTGCTTGGTTGTTCTTGTTTCCTTGTACCTTTAACTTCCATGTATGTTTAGGTATTGATTTTAGGGAATTTTTGAGGTTAGTTTCAGTGGTTGATTCCATCGTTTCAAGTCGTTTCGACACGTTTCCGTTCATTTCACATATTCTGCATTCATTTGTTGTTTGTGAATAAAGTGTTTAGTGCTTAATTTTTGTCATGATCAATATCTCATTTAGCATGTAAATAATCATTTTGCATTCTGTTTTTGCATCTCTTGCATGTTTCGTTAACTCATGCGTATTACATTGCTTGTATGTTGCATATTGGATGTTACATTTTACATGAATACGTACGTGCATGTCGTAGCATTTCATTACATGTTTGCTTGCTCATAATTTGCATTAATTAGATTCTGATTTTTTTTTGCATCAAGATACATGTCATGCTTGTTGATCCATGTTGATGCATGTTCATGTTCATGTGCCATATTTTACATACTTGTTGCATAATAAACCATTTGATACATTCTTGCATAATCCCTAAAAAATAATCATGACATTCAATTATGTGCTTGATCTATTTTCATATTTGCATGTTCATGATAATTGAGCATTTCATGTTGATTTTGTGCATAAGAAATGAAAAATGATCAAATCTGCATTTTACATTTTAGAGTTGTCTTTGCATATAAGAGTTGTAAAATGTATGATGCATGTTATGATGTTTGTTGTACCGCAAAATTTGCCCTCCCATAATTAAAGCAATGTGTCCCAAGAATTCTCTCAAAGTTCACAAGGTTCACAATTGGTCCAATGTATTGAAGGTTTCATCAGATAAAGCTTCCTCCTAAACTATGGATCCAGAACTAGGGTTTTGAATTTATCAAAGATAAATGGACTTTCAAGGCCTCAAGTAAGCTTAATAACATCCCACATGTCTTCATGAATCTCCATGTCAAGTTTCAAAAGTTTCCAATAAGTTTGACCAGTCAAAATGACCAGATATTCAAAAATCAGTCAAGTTGGTTAAAAAGTCAAACTGAGGTCAACTGTGGTCAAATTAAAATCAAACTTCAAGATTTTTTTGCCAACATCAAGGTTATGAAGTAAAATTCATCATTTGATCAAGGGTTGATCATGATTCATCAAGGAAATTTCAGATCATCAAGAATCAGGAGTTTCTAAATTAGGGTTTTCATAGGAAAAGTCAACTGAACTTTGACCAGCCATAACTTTCACATGCTTCATCAAAAATTTCCCATCCAAAGTTCATTTTGAAGGAAATTGAATTCTATACAACTTTGTGTCTCACAAGTCAAGCCTAAAAATGCTTCATTTGGAAGGTATGAGCTTAGACATTATAGGTCCTTTCAAAAGTCAAGAAAAAGTCAACTTTTCCAAAGAACATAATTTGAAAATGGTAAAAGATATGGACATGAGACCAAAGAGGTTTGTTAAAGGACTCTCTAAGCTTTCTAAAAAGTCTAGGATCACTCTCATAGCCTTAAAATTGAAGGAGTTGTGCCTTGTCAAATTTGAGAAAATTTCAAGGGGTGTATGAAGCAAATGAGGCATAAACTTCAAAATTTTTCCAAATGGGCCCATCAAATTGTAACCCAATTTCAAACACAAAGTCATGCAAGACCCATTATTCATTTATTCTGATTTTTTATAATTTATTTTCTATTATTTTGGATTTTATTTCTTAAAATTCAATTTAAATAAAAATAAAATATAAAACATCAAATAATAGATCAATTTTTGGTTTGGGAATGAATCTTATGACATTTAAAGCTGATTGGAACAAGCCAAATTCGTGTAGACTCAAAGAGGTAAGAATTCATTTGATTTTTTTTCATATTTTATGGTGATTGTTTCTTCACACTCAAGCAACCAAAATTCACAAACACAAAGCCCAATTTCTAACATAAATATGTTCTACTATAAGTGCATAAGGGAACAAAAGCATGGGACACGAAAAATTCATAGAGGTAGAGGTTCTTCAAGTTTCAAAATTTCACTCTAAAATTATAATTCAGTTTCCACTATTCAGGTCCATTCAACGCGATTTAAAGGTGTAATATTGTTCCTTGGGAGGTCTATAAACTATCTCCATCCTCATTATCATCACATTCATGGCCGAATGCTCTAACCGAAACGTTTTTTTGTTCAAATTTCTTGCTTTGCGTTTTCATACATTTAACCATTAAAGCTTGATTCTAACTATTGATTTGTGTTTGTTTTGAAGTGTAGAAGAAATCTGGATAATTTATTTGGAGTTCCATGGCCATAATTGTGATTTGCCATAACTAGGGTTTCGACCAAGATTTTAGGGTTTTACTGTTTAGACTATATAAATGATATTGGTTGATAAATTTTAATCGTATAAAACCTGGACAAGCTATTGGTATGATCAATTTGGATGAATTTCGTTTTTTTGTAGGTATTCAAGATTACAGGTTTCTAGCGAAAAAATACGCAATAAAATTCATAAGTAAATTCACAGGAAATTTCGCAAGAAAACCTGCGAATTTCCAAGGTTGAAGACAACTGGATTTTGGCGCGATCTGGAAAAATTCAAATTTTGTTTTATTATTTTATTAATTGGTTTCTAACTAATATCAGAACGCGTATGTTGGCCTGGTGGACTGAGCGCCTATATGGGAAGCGTGAGATTAAAAGCATGAGAGCCCCCATGTCTGGTAAACGGGAGGTCTTGAGATCAAAACCAGGCCTCACCATATTTATTTTTGGGCTCTGTTTTTTCTTTAATTTTGCTAATTTCTTTTATTTTAATTATTAATTCTTATAATTAGGTTAATTAGCATATTAGGTTAATTGAAATTAATTATAATTGAAATTAATTAAGATAATCACTTTTTTTTCTTAAATAACAATTAATTACCTTTTTTCTAATAAATCTTTAGATTTTTCTTAAAGTTATTTATTTTTTATGTAAATTAATTTTAATAATTAAGTTTAGGTTAATTTAATAAATCCTAATATTCTAAAATCAACCCTAATTTTCTTAATAAAAACCTAATTCTAACCTTAATTTTTTTATAATTTTGCTTTTATTTAAAGTATTTAGTTATTATGCTTTTCTTTGCTTTTATTTTAAATTATTAGAAAAAATGTATAGGATTATGTTTATTGTAATTTATTTTCCGCCCGCTTATTTTGTAACTGCCCAAAAGCCATGTAATAGCGTAGGTTTTATATTTTCCGCATTTAATTTATTTATTTAATTGTTTGGTTAGTAAATAGGGAGTGGAAACTTAATTGAAATTAATTGGACTTAGAAAATTAAATAAAAAGAATAAATATCTGAAAATAAATATTCACACACGTAAGTCGGTCTATGATTGTTGTTTGTATCTCCTAGGGTATTCCTCTTATGCTTCCTTTTAAACGGTCATGTCCCTCGAAAGTGGGGTGTCTTAAGCAAAACCCTATAATTAAAAATCATCTTGTCCCTCCCCTTGGTTAAAAGATCAAGTCCCTACGATGTTGCCTACGGTGTTGCCTAGAATGATCTTGTCCCTTCGATTTAAAAGATGATAGTCCCTCCCAATTGCTAAAGACACCCTCCAGTTTCCTTCATTGACCGTACGATGAACCTACGCTCGTCCCTTAAATAAATCAAAGGTAAGGACTACCTATTCCTTAACAATAGGGATAGTCTTACCCTTGAAAGAATATAAAAGAACATGAATGACTTAGTCTAGGGTAGGTACCTCATAGTTACTTGCTCACACTTTAAAAAAAAATATTTTTCACACCTCACTCTTTACAAATATTTTCAAAACAAGGCTTTGTATACATTCATACGAGGATCATTACAAAGTACTTAGAAAATTTTCTAATCACACACTTCACTTTTTCAAAATAATTAAGTGAGCTAAGTAACTAAGAGCCCATGGATAACCATGGATATAAAGAGTGCTAACACTTTCCCTTTATATAACCTACCCCCCGAACCCAAGTCTTTTAAAAACGGTCTTTCATGTTCTTTTATGTCCCTTCCTTATGGATGAAATAAAAGTCGGTGGTGACTCTTGCTATCCGCAACATTTATAGAAAGTCAGTTCTCCCACCGTGTTACAAAACTGGCGACTCTGCTGGGGAGTTACTAAGTAAAAGAGGAATACCCTTAGGAATTAGATCACTTATTTGTTTGTCTTGTTTTCTTTACTTACTTGTTGGGCTTTTTGTGTGAAAGATCCTAACCTGGATCTAGTGTATCCTAGGTAAATGGCAATAGACCAAGGAAACTGTACGACATATATCGATATGGTTGATCTGGTGGCCATAGTTAGTGTGACTTCTTGGTTGGTGCTTATGTTCCTTAAGTAAGTTGAGGATAATATGGGGCTGCCATACATTGTCATTAACACTAACTACCTTTTAGAACCCTAGTTATCCCATCTTGGCCTTTAGAAAGTAGTGAGATAGTCGGATTTGGTGAAGACAAAAGTTGGTTGATACTCGATGCTACGCTCATTGAGATCCTAAACTGGGGGGGGGGGGGTTGGTTGTCAAGTAAGTTGCCTACTGAACAACCACCTTTGGGAAGGATCAGTGATATTGAGATCCCTTAGAACCTGATTACTTTTGTAGGACAGGATGAACCAACTAAACATCATGGGAGGGTACTTACCTTTAAACCTCATGCAAACCTTCAAACCTAGGGTTATTGTGTGACTTCTTTGTGTGTGCCACATGTTTGTGATTGAGCATAACATCATGACATCATGACATCATAAGCATAGCATTTTCACTAACCATTTCAAGGACCAAAGGATTATCTTTGTTCTTTGTTGCAGATTATGGCTTCCACTCGTAGGAACACTATCCGGATCAACTTTGTAGGGATACCTTCTAAGCTTAAAGAATTGGTTTCTAAGGTTTCTGAAAGCTCCCAATTCATCAAGAAACATGGTCACCTATTGGATCTAGTTACTTCAGGGTTTAATGAAGACATGATAAGTGTCGTATTCCAGTTCTTCGATCCTAAACATCATTGCTTCACATTCCCTGACTATCAGCTGGTACCAACAATGGAGGAGTTCTCCAAGCTACTGTGTATACCTATCCTTGATAAAATACCCTTCACAGGCTTAGAGAAAGAGCCTAAACCTGAAGTCATTGCTGCAACCCTACATTTAAAGAAATCAGGCATTGTCCTAGAAACGAGAAGTGGAGTTAAGGGTATTCTTGCTAAGGTATTGATGGAAAAAGCTCAAGTGTTCTTGGATGCTATGAGCTATGATGCTTTTGAGGAGATCCTAGCCCTTTTGATCTATGGCTTAGTGTTTTTCCCTAATCCATACCAGTTCATAGACGTACACGCCATCAACATATTTCTGACTCGCAATCTAGTAACTACATTACTCGGAGATATCTTACATTCCCTTCACACTCGTACTACGAAGGTGAGGGGAACTCTGATGTGTTGCATACTTTTACTGGCTAGGTGGTTTATTTCTCACCTTCCTCGATCAGTGGTGAAGAATAAACAATGGTTAAGGTGGTCTAAAAGGATTATGTCACTTCTCATTCAGATATTCACTATGCTCTCGATCTATGGAGAATGTTACTATCATTGACCGTTGTGGGGAGTTCCCTAATGTGCCACTCCTTGGCATAAGAGGGGCATTACCTACAACCCTTATTTAGCTCTACGTCAGTTTGGTTATGCTCGGAGTAATGGTCCTCATGACATGCTTATTCAGGGTATTGTGTTTGACTACGACAACGATCTTCAAGGTTACTGTCAAAGGTTCATACGAGCTTGGAACAAAGTGAACAAGGTTGATAGCAAGACTCTGGAACCAAAGTATTCCATTCCTATGGAACCTTATCTCAGATGGGTGCGATCTTGTGCTTAGACTCTTATGATGCCATATCCTGCTGTTCTACCGGTTACTATGGAGCCTGTTGCTGAAGGAGATGTCCCTTATACCATCCTTCATCCAAACATGCCTACTGATATGGAAGAGCTGTAGAAGTAATGGATTCAATTGAAGGAGCAAAGGGATACCCTTGAGACTCAGTTCAGAGCTAGTCAAGAAAGAGTGCTAGAGCTGACAAGGCAACTTCACGAGGGGCGGAATCTCAACACATGCCTCAACACAAAGAGGAAGCGTCCATGGGAGACCTAAGTCCCTTATATTTATTTCTTTGTATTTTGCTCTTATTTTATTTCATTGTAAGCCCAAGGGGAAAATTATATTAAACATTTACTAATAAAAGTTTTGTTTTTGTTTTTCTTTAAAACAAATTTAAATCCCGCGGTCCTTGAAAACATTGCATATGCATCTACATACCATATCATTACATCACAGATTTCTTATAAACAGGTATCTTATCTTCTCGTTATTTATTTCAGCAGAAATGGCTCTCGAACAAACTTTCAAGGAACTACAGACTCAGAATGCCCAATTTCTAGAGATGATTTTGAATTTGTCCAGGGGGATAAGATGAGCTGAAGGCACTTCTAACCAAGAAAATGAAGAAGACCATAAAACTAGTTGACTTCATCAACCTGGGTAGAAGATTCAAAGGTCCAGTAAAGACAAATGAAGAAGTTGAGAATCCTGGGGATGAGAATTCTAAGAGAGAATAAGGCAGTTTCCATGGTACTACTGAAGATTCTGATTATGAGGAGAATTATTACCATGATTCGACTGGTGATGAGAAATATAAGATACTGGAGAACCGGGTGAATGCCATAGAACTACGTAAGACTTTTGGGTTTGACTTTGAAGATTTGAGCTTGATTTCTGGGGTCTTCATCCCTATTGGTTTCAAAGTTCTTACTTTTGTGGTGTACGATGGTGTGTCATGTCCAAAGTTGCATCTGAGATCTTAATCCAGGAGAATTCAACCACATACTCCTGATAGGAAGCTGTGGATTCATTTCTTTCAAGAGAGTTTAGATGGAGCTCAATTGGAATGGTATTATCAACTTGAGAGTACCAACATTCGTAACTGGAATGATCTTGCTGAGGCTTTCTATAAGAAGTATAAATATAACTCTGATTTAGCACCAACTCGCATGCAGCTCCAAAGCATGTCCATGGGTTCTAAAGAAAGCTTCAAGGAGTATGCTCAAAAGTGAAGAGATCTTGCAAGTAGAGTTCAACCTCCTTTGACTGACAGGGAATTGGTTGATATGTTTATGAGTATGTTGACTGGTCCTTTCTATAGTCATCTCATTGGAAGCTCATCCCCTGGTTTCACTGAGCTGATAATGTCTGGAGAACATGTGGAGAATGGGATACGAAGTGTAAAGATTCAGATGGTTGCCTCTTCAAGTACCACCAAGAAGCCTTCCAATGGGAAGAAGGAATCCAATGATGTGTATGGCCAACATGGTCGTAATAAACGTAATCAATCTGTGGGAGCTGTTTTGATTTCTAATCCTGCACCTGCACCACAAGAACAACAGCAGAATAGTCAGCCCAAGCCTAGGAGGCAATTCACGAAGATCAATATGTCGTTGGCTCAGGCTTTGCAGCACATGTTGAAAGGAAAGCTAATTACTTTGAAGGATCCTCCTCATAATCCCAACACTTCCTCTCCTCGCTACAATCCCAATGCAAGGTGTGCATATCATTCTAATAATCCTGGACATGATACTAACAGTTGTTGGGCATTGAAGAACAAAATTCAGGATATGATTGAAAATGGAGAAATTGAGTTTGACCCTCCTGAAACTCCTAATGTGATTACTGCTCCTATGCTTAAGCACGAGAAGACTGTTAATGTTGTTGATGAAGTTTCTTATGTTTATGTTGTGGCTGAGTTAACCACTCCTTTATCCATTGTCAAGAAGAAGCTGATGCAAGCTGGTTTATTTCCAGGTTGCAATGAAGATTGTTTTTTCTGTGCCTATCAACCTAATATTTGTTGGAAGCTGAAGGAAGGAATTCAACATCTGATGGACAACCTTACTATATTATTTGAGAAGACTCCTTCTATAGAGAGTTTGTGTGAAGGGCTGGCCCAAGATCTGAAGCTTGAATATGTGGCTATGGTTGATAAGACTCCTGTGAAGATTACTTCCAAAGGTCTAGTGAGGATCACTTCTAAAGGTCCTGTGAAGATTACTGCTGAGCCAAAGGTGGCTCCAATGATTATTACTACGCCTGGTCCTATCCCATATACTTATGATAAGGCTATACCCTGGAATTATGGTTCTGATGTTTATATCCATGGTGTCAAACAAGAGCCTTTGACTGATACACTTGTTACTATTGCTAATCTTAATGTTGATAACATTGCTGGGTCCAGTAAGGTTGCCAGGAGTGGAAGAATTTTCTCTCCAGAAGACACCTCAAAGACTGCTGCTACTCCAGTCCATATCTCTAACTCTGGGCCAAGTACCGAGGATCGAGGCAAAGGACCAATGATTGAACCTATTCAAGCTGAGGCACCAGTTAATGAAGATCTCTCTAAGCAGATGGAAGAAGTACTGAAGATCATCCGCAAGAGTGATTATGATATTTTTGACCAGTTGGGGCATACTCCCTCTAAAATCTCTATGTTATCTCTGCTATTATATTTTGAATCCCATGCCAAGGCTTTAATCAAGTTCCTGAAGACTGCTCATGTGCCACATGAAATCTCTGTGGACCAGTTTGAGAATTGTGTTGCTCATCTGACTAGTGATAATGGTTTGAGTTTTTCTGATGCAGATCTGACTCCTGCTAAAAGAAACCATAATAGAGCTCTGCACGTCTCCATTGAGTTTAGGGGCACTACTTTGTCTCATTTGTTGGTGGATAATGGTTCTTCATTAAATGTGTTACCCAAGGAGGTTCTAGACAAACTCAACCTTGAAGAGGTTGTGTTAAGACCAAGTAATATGGTGGTGAGGGCCTTTGATGGTTCAAGAAGAATGGTGCATGGAGAGGTGGATATCCCAATCAAAGTAGGCTCTCAAGTCTTTAATTCCACTTTCTATGTGATGGATATTCGTCCCGCGTACTCATGTTTGCTTGGGCGCCCTTGGATCCATGGGGCAGGTGCTGTGACTTCCACTTTACATCAGAAATTGAAGTATCTAGTGAAAGGAAAGATTGTCACTGTTTATGGTGAAGAAGAATACATGGTCAGTCATGTGAATGCTTTTAAATATGTTGAGATGGAGGGTGAATTTGTTGAGACTCCTTGCCAGACATTTAAAGTAGTTCCTCAAGTTGTTCCTGCTACTGAATCCATCCCTGCTGCTAAACCAATGCCTGTTGTTACCAGAGTACCTCCTACAATGGCCTCTCTCAAGGATGCTAAGGTTGTGGTTGAAGAAGGTGGTTGTACTATTTGGGGTCATCTTCCTGACATTCCTTACAAGTCTGACAAATTTGGTTTAGGTTTTACTGCAGAATCTCGGAAGGCTGTTTGTCGTGCTCATGCTGTTCGTATCACTAATCAAGGAATCATAAAGGAACAAGTCAATATTGTGGGAGATTATGATGAAGATTACAACCTGGATAATTGGATCTTTCCTACCATTGGTGATGGGCTCAACAACTGGAAGGCTGAAGACGTTATTCCTATCTCCTTTAGTCAGGAGTAAATGCTATTTTGTTTTTCTAATTTTAATTTTTTTAATTTTGAACAATTAAATACTTTTAAGCCTTGTGCCTTGCCCGGGGCATAATGATGTGCTTTTCAGGGTTGTCATTTCATTTGCATATTTTCATTCAATAAAATCAATGGACGTTTCTCGCTTTTGTAAATATTGCGCTCTTTGTATTTCTTTTACTTTTTCCTTTTATCAAAAAGATATGTGTTCTTACACACACCCACGTAATTAAAATGCAGATCCTCATCCACTCTGGATCCTGTTGATAACAATTCTTCTATTTCCAATTATAACTTCGAGAATCCGATCTATCAAGACGAGGATGGAAAGGAGGAAGATTGTGAAGTACATGTAGAGTTGGCTAGATTGCTACAGCAAGAAGATAAAGCTATACATCCACATGAGGAACTATGAAGTTGTGAATCTGGGAACTGAGGAGAATAGGAAAGAGGTCAAGATAGGTGCTAAATTGGAAGAGTGTGTTAAGAACAGGTTAATCCAGATGTTACGTGACTATGTGGAAATTTTTGCTTGGTCTTATGAAGATATGCCAAGGCTGGATACTGATATTGTGGTTCACCGTCTACCAGTGAAAGAGGATTGTCTCCCAATAAAACAGAAAGTTCGTCGTATGCATCCTGAAATGTCAGAAAAGATTAAGGCAGAGGTGATGAAACAATTCAATGCAGGGTTTCTAGCTGTTACTTCTTATCCTCAGTGGGTTGCAAATGTGGTACCGGTTCCTAAGAAAGATGGTAAAGTACGTATGTGTGTAGATTACAGGGATTTGAACAAAGCCAGCCCCAAAGATGACTTTCCACATCCACATATTGATGTTTTGGTAGACAACACTGCTCAACATAAGGTATTCTCTTTTATGGATGATTTCTCTGGTTACAATCAAATTAAGATGGCACTTGAAGATATGGAGAAGACTACATTTGTTACACAATGGGGCACCTTCTGTTATAAGGTGATGCCATTTGGTTTGAAGAATGCTGGGACAACATATCAGCATGTTATGGTAGCTTTGTTCCATGATATGATTCACCATGAAATAGAGGTATATGTGTTATCTGTGTGCAAAAGCTAGGAAAAGAAATACAAGTGTCAGTGCAAAAGGGGTGAATTGCTTAGGAACTGAGGCTTAGAAAAGAATGCTGAAAGAGGGGGGAGACACAGAGACTTTTGTTCGATAACGATTAAGTTATGCCTACATATCCTCTCGTGCAATGAGGAAGTCAGAACACCGTAGTTCGACTCAAAGAGACTGGAAATAAATTGACTGTGAACTGATTGCTTGTCTATGCTCAAGTGTATGACTCGTCTGGCTCGAGTGCTAACTGTCTTGCATTAGACGGAAGAAGCAAGTTCTCGTTTGTGAGTGAGTATGATGAAAAAAGAATCCCGAAGGAGACGATTATTGTTTGTTTTTGTGTTTTCAGTTTTGTTATTGTTTTTGATGTTTTGCATAAGTTAATGAGTTTAAGCCTAAATCAAAGGTTTGTAAACTCGTTATATCCTCCCTGATTTGGGATAATGAGCTTACTTAAGTATGAGATAAGCATCTCAACTTAATTACCATGATGATGTAGGATTAAGATCATTAACCTACTTGTGATTATTTAGATGTTTTTGTTTTTTTTTGTTTAGTGTTAAGTAATGAGTTTAATCTCTAATCACAGATTAGTGAACTCATTACACCATCCTAATAGAAGGATAATAAATGAGAACACTTAAGCTGAGGAAGATACCTCAACTTAGTCCATGGTTAGGGATTAAATTAATTATATAACAAGCCTTTATTAAGTGTATTTTAATTAAAGGATGAGATTAAGAAGTGGATTTTATGGTTTGTAAGACAACTTGAGGAGGACTTGTCCATTAAATACTAGGGTTAGTCCCTCTTAACCATAAGGAAGAGTTAGAAACCTAATGTAAGACCCAAGTTACAAGATAAAGTCTTGGTGATTATTAGTGTGATTTGATTAAGAGGTTTAAACAAATTAAATATTTAACACTTAGGATTAAAGTTATACACTCCATCCTATGAGAAGGATGCAGGCATAACCCTAATTCCAAAGTCCTAAAACTTTAAGAGTTTAGTCTCTAATTATTGAGATGAGAAGAGAGACTCAAGGAGACTCAAAGGTAAAAAGCTAAGGGGGACAATACACAACCCTAAAAGTTATCATGCTTAGATATCCTATGGTTTATGAGGCTTAGAGAAATATCTTCAAGGAAGCCACCAATGGAAGAAGCAGATGAAAAGAGAAGAAGAGAGAAGAACAAGTTACTTACTTCCTGAAGAAGATACGTAACTTGAAAGAAATAAAGTGAGAAGGATGGAACACAAGTGAATAATATTCACTTTAAAGACATGTAAATATGCATATGAAAGAGATAAGAAGAAGTGAGAGGTGAAGGCAAATCCACCTCTCAAAATAACTTACCAAAAGCTCCTGAAAAGTTAGCATGAATGCATAAGACATAAAACATAAGGAAATGAAGTGAAATGAGATTCAATGATCAAATTTAGAAGTGTTTATGCAATGCAAATGGCATATGAGATGATGCAATGCCATACAATGTGCATATGAATGATCATACAAAGATTGGAAGTCATGAAAGTATGCTTAGAAGTTTGAAAACACATGGATGCATATGAAATGAAATGAATGCAAAACATGGAAAATGAATGAAGAAATGGTCAAGCAAGGATCCAACATGTCTTAAGATGTCTAATATGACATATGAATGCATGAAATGTCATGGCAAGTTCATGTGATGACGAGTATGTAAGGTGAATGCAAGTGAACATGAGAAATTAGGGTTTCATGGACATGTGAGATGCAAATGACCAAAACAGAAGCAATCAACATGATAAAACTTTGAAATCAATCTCAAACAAACCCTAATCCCATACTAGGTCACACCCCAAAGGAGAAGGTCAGAAGCCTAACCTATCAAATGTTATGATTTTCCTAAGTTTTCTAGGGTTTTTGGGTGATTCAAAAGGAAAAATGCAAATCAATTCGAAAATACAAGATAAATTCATGAGAAAAATGACCTATAAACCACATGCAATATTTAACACAATGCAAAAAGAATCAAGTTCAAACCCTTCTTGGTTAGGTAGAAATGATTTTTCAAAATTAGGGTTTAAAAATGTGATTTTAAAGATCCTTAATTCAAAGAAAATTGGTAAACTATGATCAAACCTAAAAAGAAATTTTGGTAAAGAGTTTGAAAATGTTTCTAAATGCATTGGAATGGTTCATGATTTTTTTAGTGATTTTTAGAAACCTAAATGTATTTTTAATTAATTAAAAAAATTTAATTAATTAAAAATAACATTTAAATATTTTAAAAATATTTTTTTAATGCAAAAAATAAAATAAATTATATTTTTGGATTGGGAAAAATATTTAAAGTCAGAATGCAAAAGGAAATATTTTTGTGATAATTTTTGGTATTTTAGAATAAATATGCAAAAGAAATGAAAAGAAAATAAAATAAAATGAAATAAAATGAGAAGTCAGCGCATCCAATGGCTGAGATTTGAATAAAAAGGGTGGGAATTGACTTGGTGCGTCATCCAATGGTCCACATTCAAACTGACTAAATGGTTTTAATTAAATTAATTAATAAGTAATTAACATAAGTGAACTAATCTGGTCCGTACGCACGCTACCCTAATCAAGATCCAAGGGTGGGAAATCAATCTGGGCAACTAACCCTAATTAGGGTTATAATGATTTTCAGGTGACCGGAGCTAGCTCCGGTCATCTTCTCCGGCCAATCAAAATTCCAACTTCTTCCCTAGGTCAAATTAAAAGCTCTAAAGCTCCAGAAATGATCTACTACCCTCCCTTAACAAGAATCCATCATCAAACAACATTTATCACTCACAAAAATCATGATTCGAAGCAAAACGTAAAAACATTCAAAACTTTCAGAAGTTCAATACATGCTTGTTTCTCAACCATTTGCAAAAATAAACATATCAGGGTGATCAGCTAAACATGTAAAATCATTTAGAAACTTAAAACAAGAGTTCTGGGAAAAATGTTCATCATGGCTACCTGAGTTGAAGCTTTGCAATCTGGAGCTTTCTGACCTCTTCCTTTGTGCAAAATGCCTCCAATGATCCCTCTGATGCTTCAGGAAAGCTTGAATGGAGTTTAAATGGCCTCCTTTGTGAGTTTCAGTTCTGAGGGGTGAGAAATCGTGTTTGTGTTGTGGGGTGTTTCAGGCTATGGTGAGGGGTGCTTTGTGATCTATGGATGATTTTGAGTTGATTGGTGGAAAAATATTTGAAGTTTGAGGCTTGTGCAGGGAGATTCGAAGAAGTGAAGTTTTTTCAAGTTTTTGTGATTCTGCTTGTATGAGAGTTTTTAGGCTTGAATGTTGTGTTGTTTGAGGTCCACGAGGTTCACATAAGTCATGCTGATTGGTTCAGAGAGTTGGTGTGGCGTAGTTTGATTGGTATGGGCCAAAATGAAAAAAGTCAAGGTTCTGTGTACTTGAAGCATGGCACGGGTCAGAGGTTTTTTCATGGGTGTCTGGCCTCAGCTTTCATCAAGGATGACCTTTGGATCAAAGTTATGCAGCTGGAAGGCTTGGATGGAGAGTTCTCATGGTTTATGCAAATTTCCCTCTTTGATGTTTCTTGTGATTCAAGCCATTGAATGCTTCAATTCTTGGGCCAATTTTGATCCTTTGAAGTTGTCTTGACAGGTTGTAACATATTTGTGCACATTAGAAGTTATTTAGAAGCTTGAACATGCAAAAATGCAAAATCCGTCTTTGACATGAAACTTAAAATTATGTTATTTTTGCCAACTTTGAAAGGCCATATCTTGAGTTCTAGGATGAATCAAGACATGTTCTTGTACTTTTTGAAAAGGGAAAGACCTAATCTACAACTTTCATGCCCAATAATTTTTCATTTGAAGCATTTTTGGTCATGAAAGAGGAGGTTGAAAAACTTTCCCAAAATGGAAAGTTTGCATTTCAAGTTATTTCCAAAAATGGAAAGTTTGCAATTGGCTCAAAATTCTTCAATCTTGTGAACTTCCAACCACATATAAGATCAAATAAAGATCATTGAACTTCAATTTGATGAAAATGACCCTTTGGTTCCATTGTTGGGGGCCTCAGATGCCCTGATTTTGACTTAACTTGCTCAGGAAGTTACATAGTAAACAAATGACTTCCACAATGAGTTTCTTCATCAAACTTGGTACACATGATCCTTATAACATATTAAGAACGTTAGAAACAAGAATGACCCAAAAATTTGGAGTTAAGGCCTCTGAAACCAAAACCCTAATTTTGGTAGTTTGTGCAGTGAAAGCCCTAGCTCTGCTTCCATGCCTTTGCCAATTCTTGTGATCCCTTGACTTTCATGAACTTTGGGGAGCATAATATGATGATAGAACACACATGGACCCTATTGGAAAGCTTTAAGACCTTTGGGATGTCTCAGATGGATTCTTGGATTGCTCAGATCACAAACCCTAGATGTAGATGAACTTGAACTATGCATTGAAGCAAATATGCAATATGAGATGTAATGCTTATGTTACAACAAAAATGAAAGATCACAAGCCAGGGTGTGAGAAAAAGTGAGGGCAAATTTGGAGTGTTTATAGCTGCCCTTATTCAAGCATGAGTTAGCTGTGCAGGATGTAAGCGCCTGGCTTAACAGACAAACAAGATAACTTGTGGTTGAATACCAAAGACAGTCCAAAATTTGCACTCGCTGGGGAGAAGAAGAAAAGGGATATAAATTGTAAAAGGTAGTATAGTATGATTATCAAATGAAAGCGATGGAGGGCGACCATCTAGCAGAGGACGACTGTTGGGGGTAAAGTGGTAAGCAAAGCAATGACGGGGACGACCGACAAGCTGGGGAAGTAAAGAGATCATGACGGGGACGGCCATCGGGTAAGGAAATAAGATTCTATGGGGATTTTGAGAAAAACAATGATGGGGACGGCCATCGGTTTAAAGAATAAATGAAATAATGATGAGGGACGGTCATCAAAGGTGAAGGACGATCACCTAGCAGGGGACGACTGCTCTTTATCACGACATAGGACGAATGTCGGATAGGAAAGGTCAACAATGGGGATGGCCATCGGATAAGCATGATGAAGGACGATCATCAAGAGGTGAAGGATGATCACCTAGCAGGGTACGACTGCTCTCGGGGTTTATCACGGCACAGGACGAATGTCGGATAACAAGATCAACGATGGGGATGACCATCAGATAAATGATGAGGGACAGTCATTAATAGGTGAAGGACGATCACCTAGCAGGGGACAACTGCTAAATAATATCACGACACAGGACGAATGCCAGATAGAAGGTTCCAATAATGGAAATACCGATGGGAAAAGGATGAGGGACGATCATCCAAAGGTGAAGGACGATCACCTGACAGGGGACGACTGCTGAAAGTTTCACGACATAGGACGAATGTCGGATGGGAGAAAGTTGTTTTGTTGGTGACTTACTGGGGAACGGTAAACACAGACGAGTGCTTACGCTTCCAAGAATAAAAGATATAAGTGTTTGACGCCGTGTATAGATTAAAGATGCGGACGAGCATCCTTAGGACCATGATATAGATGAGTATCGATAGAAACAAACACTGACGTGTGTTCAAAGATGAGGATACGGACGAGTATCAACTGGTTAACAAGGAACATAGACGAGTGTCAAATCTGTTGAGGAGTGATATAAACAAGACATAGACGAGTATCAAAGACTTCTGTATAAGTATGTACAAATATGATCTGCTGGTGAGGTATGTGCAAGACATGAACAAGTGTTCGACTTGCTGGGGAAGGTATGACACGAACAAGTGTCAAACATGTATAAATATAAACAGGCATCTGTTTTGAGAGTGCAAAGGAGATGCTTTGGCTTTCTGTGGGGAGATTAAGATGACACGGATGAGTGTCGAGAAGAACATGTTATGGACAAGTATCTGCTTGCAGAAGGTGTTCGGGCAACCTGTGGGGATAGGGTGACATAGATGGGTGTCGAAAAGAGTATTTTATGAACACATATTTGTACTTGAGAGTGCAAAGGGGACGCTTTGTATTTTATGTGCAAGGGATGTATTTTGTATAATGCCGATGAAATATTGATGGTAATTGCAGGTGACTGGCTGGAACCTGGTTTGTGATCAGGCAAATGTTTGATTTTTGCTGTAATGCTCCGTATTAGATAGAATGCTACGTTTATTTCTGGTGAATATGATGCAAATTCTATGATTATGCAAAGGGGAGAAACTGATCCGAGACTCGGATCCTGCAGGGATAAAGATCTCTGGCCGATCTGTTGGGAGAATAACCCGGCTGGGGAAGAGATCATTGATGGATCCGTGCGGAGGGAGTACTCTGCTTGGCGAAATATATCATTGGTAGATCTATCCGGAGGGAGAAATCAACTGGGAGAAGGAAGTTTCAGCCACTTTGTTGGGGATAGGCTTCAGGCATTGCTCTTCTGGGGAAAGAATGGAAACTCTGTGGGGAACTGGTTCCATCAACTCTGCTGAGGACGAGGGAAATTTGGCACTCTGGTAGGGAACAGAGAGTTCTTTGATCACTTCTTGCTGTGAAATAGTTGTCAAGCACTGCTCGGGAGGTCCCGCTTGGGGAGGATATAACCTTTGGGAAGTAGCATGCTGGGGATTCAATGCTTGATATGCCCCATGTTGTGTATTGAACACCTGCAACCTGTTAAGACAAAAGTAAACGCACAAGTATCCCGAGGCATACCTTAACCAGATTCCATCATAGGAGTTAGACTTCCCTGAAAGTAATATATTTCCTGCAAGCATTTGTGAAAATGGCTCATATGTTTTATGCAATTGTTGTATTATGAACATTGGACATTTTGCAAACGAAACAATAATGTACAAAACAAGGTGTGACTGAAAACTCTGATTTTATTAATTTGAATGCCTTGAATTGGCAAATACAGTCAAAGAAACAAATCCCCTAAAATGAGGAGATTGCTGTAAATTGAGAAAATAAGGGTGTTGGCAATGTTGACGACGGCGCTCCATTGAACTTCCTTTGCTATGACCTGTATGACCTTGACGTTCTTCTTATCTTTCTTTCTGAAGAAGGCTGATTCTGACCAATGCTTTGTCCTTTCGAAGCTTGCCATGTTGTGAGTGATACAGACGAATTCAGAATGCAGTTGTTCGCTTATTCCCTGTTTTTGCGTGGATCGCCCTTTCGGGTTTTCAATCCACCGGGATACCCATTTTTGCCTGAGATATCCAATGCGGCTTTTCAACTCAGCGGGTGTACACATTTTTTAATTATTTTATATTTTCCCTTATTTTTGCCCGAGTCTTTTTATTCTATTTTTTTTTACTCGCCGGGATGCCCTATTTTTGCCTGGACTCACATTCTATTTTTATGTCCATCAGGTCATTTTATGCGAAGTATTTTTTAACTGCATCTGAATTCACAGGGGATAAGAAATCCTCGCCATCCATAGTAGTGAGCATCAGTGCTCCGCCAGAGAAAACTTTCTTTACTATGAATGGGACATCGTAGTTCGGTGTCCATTTGCCCCTGTGGTCTGTATGAGGAGGAAGGAGTCTTTTCAGAACAAGATCTCCCACTTGGTATTCCCGAAGCCTGACTTTCTGATCAAAGGCTTTCTTCATCCTCTTTTGATATAACTGCCCATGACAAATGGCAGCTAGCCTTTTCTCCTCGATCAAATTTAGCTGATTGTACAGAGACCGGACCCATTTTGATTCGTCTAGCTTTACATCCATCATTACCCATAAGGAGGGTAGCTCAACTTCAACAGGTAGGACAACTTCCATACCATACACAAGCTGATAAGGCGTTTCCCCAGTAGACGTTATGATTGAGGTTCGGTACCCATGCAAAGCAAATGGTAGTATTTCATGCCAGTCTTTATAAGTGACCACCATCTTTTGCACAATTTTCTTGATGCTTTTGTTAGCTGCCTCAACAACGCCATTCATCTTTGGCCTGTAAGGAGAAGAGTTGTGATGTTGAATTTTGAAGTCCCGGCACAGTTATGCCATCATTTTGTTGTTCAAATTGGAACCATTATCAGTAATAATTCGCTCGGGAACTCCATATCGACAAATGATGTCTCTTTTCAGAAATCTGGCTACCACTTGTCTGGTGATGTTTGCATGCGAAGCTGCTTCGACCCATTTGGTGAAGTAATCAATGGCTACCAGGATGAATCTGTGGCCATTTGAAGAAGTTGGTTTGATCTTTCCAATCATGTACATTCCCCACATAGCAAAGGGCCAAGGTGAAGACATCATGTTCAAAGGATTCGGAGGCACATGCACTTTATCCGCGTAGATCTGGCATTTGTGGCACTTTCTGGCATAAGCACAACAGTCTACATCCATTGTGATCCAGTAGTAACTTGATCTTAACAACTTCTTTGCCATTGCATGTCCTCCGGCATGGGTACCGAAAGAACCCTCGTGCACTTCGTGCATTAGCAGGTCTGCTTCCTTCTTGTCAACACATCTGAGCAGAACCATGTCGAAGTTTCGCTTGTATAATGAACCATCAGCATTGAGGAAGAAACTGACGACCAACCTTCTTAAAGTCTTCTTATCATTAGATGATGCCCCAGGTGGGTACGTCTGATTCTCTAAGAAGCATTTGATGTCGTGGAACCAAGGCTTGTCATCACTAGCAGTGTCCACAGAGAACACATATGCCGGTCTGTCCAGTCTGGATACCAAAATTCGAGGCACATAATTGGCAGCTTGTACTTTGATCATGGAGGAAATGGTAGCTAAAGCGTCCACAAATTGATTTTCGTCTCGAGGGATGTACTCAAGTTTGACTGTTGTGAAGAAAGTCAATAATCTCCTTGTACAGTCACGGTATGGAATCAGATGCTCCTGATGAGTGTACCATTTGCCGTTGATCTGATTGATTACCAAAGCTGAATCTCCGAATACATTCAAAGTTTTGATCCTGAGGTCAATGGCTTCCTCAAGTCCCATGATACATGCTTCGTATTCAACTTCGTTGTTAGTGTATGCAAAGGTGAGTTTTTCCAAGAAAGGCATATGGACTCCTTTAGGTGTAATGAGCACTGCACAAACTCCACGACCATTCATATTGACAGCCCCGTCAAACATCATAGTCCATTCTTCTTCGGGATCAGGCCCTTTAGTGTGAACTGGCTCTACACAATCTTTTTCTTTTAAGTACATGATGTCTTCATCAGGGAAGTCAAATCTCATGGGCTGGTAATCATCAATGGGTTGCTCAGCCAGATAGTCAGACAGTACACTGCCCTTTGTTGCACCCCAAAATTTTCCCTCCCCAAGACAAGACATTGTGTAATAAGAGGTTCACAAGGTTCACAAGACATCTCATGAGGTTTCACAAGGTTCACAATTAGTCAGAAAGTTTGGCAATTCCCTCAGACAATGCATCCTCCTAAGCAAGGCATCCTAAACTAGGGTTTTGACTTCCATCAAGATAAATGGACTTCCAAGACTTCAAGTGAGATTCATATCATCCTATATGTGTGCAAGAATCCCCATGTCAAGTTTCAAGACTTTTCCCAAAGGTTTGCTCAGTCAGATGATCAGATAGGTTAAAATCAGTCAAGGCAGTCAAAAAGTCAAACTGAGGTCAACTGTGGTAAAACCAAAGTCAAACTTCATGATTTTTTGCCAACATCAAGTATATGAAGTAAAATTCATCATTTGATCAAGGGTTGATCATGATTCATCAAGAAGATTTCAGATCATCAAGAATCAGGAGTTTCTAAATTAGGGTTTTCATAGGAAAAGTCAACTGAACTTTGACCAGCCATAACTTTCACATGCTTCATCAAATTTTTTCCATCCAAAGCTCATTTTGAAGGAAATTGAATTCTCTACAACTTTGTGTCTCACAAGCCAAGCCCAAAAATGCTTCATTTGGAAGGTATGAGCTAAGACATTATAGGTCATTTTAAAAGTCAACAAAAAGTCAACAACTTCCAAAGAGCACAACTTGAGAATGGTAAAAGATATGGACATGAGACCAAAGAGGTTGGTTAGAGGACTCTCTAAGCTTTCTAAAATGTCCAAGAACACCTTCATAGCATTAAAATTGAAGGATTTTTGCCCTTGCAAAGTTGGGAAATTTTTGGGAAGTTTATGAGGCAAATGAGGCCTTAAAACCAATTTTTGCTAAATGAGCCCACCAAATTGCCATCCAATCTTCATAATATCATCAAGCACGACCCAGCCCATGCATTTTCTGATTTTTTATATTTTATTTAATATTTATTTGAATTTTATTCATTAAAATACAAATTAAATCAAAATAAAATATGAAAATCATATATTTGGATGAGATTATGATTCTGGAAGGTCATAAACATCAATTATAGATGATTGATCTGATCCAAATTCGTGCTAGCTTGATTTGGCAAGGTTAGATGTGATCTTTTTCAATATTTGAAAGATAGAAACTTCATGATCAAGTAACCAATACAAAGCCCATAAATCCATAACTTTTTGACCTAATTTTCATCTCTACATATACTTGAATACATTCCAATCACAAGAGGACGATTTTGCTGCCTCCAAGAACACCATTGAATCTCAAATTTTCACATAAAAAGTCATATACGGTTTTTGATCCAGGGACACTTTCAGGACAAAATAAAGGTTGCTTTAGCTTCCTTGAGGCTCATTGATCATGTTTCAATCATTCCCAGCATCAAAATCCTTACTATTTGCATAAACCGAATCAAAGTTCTTGCACCTTTATGACTTTCTCGTTTTCTAATATTCGTGCAATATAAATTGTGTTTGATTGTTGTTTTGTGTTTGTAATAAGCTAAGGATCGTTTCTGGATAATTTAATTTGAGTTTTGATGCAGGATCAAAGATTTGCCATTGTTAGGGTTTAGGGTGGCCGTTCAGGGTTTTACCATTAAACCAATATAAATGAGTTCTAAAGACATGGAAGAATCGTATAGGTCATAAGGAATTCATTGGCATTATTAATTTGATGAAATTGTACTGTTTGTATGGTGTTTGATGATTCGCAGGTTGCATTGGCAAGGAAATTCGCAGGAAAAGTCGCAATTAAATTCGCAGGAAAACCTACGAATCCAAGGTTGAAGATGAAGATCTTCGCGCGCTTCAGATTTTCAAAAATTGATTTTTATATTTATTGTATTGTTTGTATTTTGTTTCACAGGATGACAAGCAGCCTAGTGGTTGATACGCGCGCATATGAAGCAAAGGGCGTGTGTTCGAACTCGTCCTCAGTTATTTTTTTGGCTTAAATTTCATTTATTTTCAGGCTTGATACATAAGGATTACTACCCCTCATACTTTCACATGCGCGCATTTGGCCTGGTGGTAGCATTGTGAGTCTAGGGGAGGCAGGACCTAGGGCGTGGGTTCGATCCCTGCCCCAGGTAAGTTTTTTTATTCATTTTCTTATTATTTCTTTATTTGTTTTATAATTAATCCAAATTATATTTTTATAAGAAAATTATTTTTAAAAAATAATATGTATATATATATATATATATATATATATATATATATATATATATATATATATATATATATATATATATATATATATATATATATATAACTTCATATTTTCTAAAAATTCTAATTTATTTTCTAAAATTTAATTTGTTTTATATTTAATTTAAAATTTGTTTATATTATTATTGTATATTTTTTATATAAATAATTTAATTAAGTTTATATTAAATAATCAAAACCCTAATCCTGATTTTTTTTAATTGTAAAATTAACCCTAATTTCTAACCCTAGTTTTTGTTTAACTTTAAATATTAAATTTAATTAATTTTGCTAATAAACAATTAATCATGTTTTGTAAATAGTTATTATATGGTTTATTATTATTCTCATTATCTTATTTTCTTTTAAAAATTCTTTAAAATTGCTTATTTAATTAAAAAACATATTCTCTTAAATTGTATATTTTCTTGCTAACCTCTTCTTCTTATAATTATTCTATTACTAACCATTTTAATTAAAATTTCTTTATTATATATATTTATTATTTATATTATAATGTAATTGCGAAAGCCTTGTAATAGTCGAGTTTATTATTGTTTTTATTGTTTATAAATATTTTTGCCATGGTTAGTAACTATAGGGAGTGATGACATGTTTGTAAGTTAAAATTAATTTAGAATGACTTACTTAATAAGATAAATATATGAATATGAACACTCAGACACGTAAGTCGATCTTTGATCGCCGTCTTGCACTTTCTAAGGTTATTCCTCATGTTGCCTAACTATAATGTCAAGTAAGGTGTCTTAAAGCAAAGTCCCTTCACTAATATCATCAAGTCCCTTTAAGATTATAAGATCAAGTCCCCTCGATGTTGCCTACGGTAAATGATCTTGTCCCTTCGAATAAAAGATGATAAGTCCCTTCGTATTGCTAAGACACCTTACAGTTGCCTAAATACAGATGTCCCTTATCACATCCAAGGTAATGACTACCTATTCCTTAATAATAGGGCTAGTCTTACCATTGAAAGAACATATAAGAACAGTAAAGATTTAACATAGGGTAGGTACCTCTTAAGTACTTGCTCACTTCTTCAAAATATTTTATTACACTTCACATTTCAAACAAATTTTCAAAATAAAGTCTTTATACACATCCATACAAGGATCATTTTGAAGTACTTAGAAAATTTTTAATCACACACTACACTTCTCAAAACAGTTTAAAGTGAGCTAAGTAACTAAGAGCCCATGGATAACCATGGATATAAAGGGTGCTAACACCTTCCCTTTATATAACCTACCCCCCGAACTCAATATCTTTTTAAGGTCTTTCCTGTTCTTTTATGCCCTTTCCTTTTTGGATAAAATAAAAGTCGATGGCGACTCTTGCTATCCGCAACATTTAACTAAAGCCAGTTCTCCCACCGTGTTACAGAACTGGAGACTCTGTTGGGGATTACTAAATAAAAGAGGGGTACCCTTAGGAATTAGATCACTTTAAACTTGTTTGCTTTGTTTGTTTTACTTTACTTGTTGGGTGCTCTTATGTGTGAAAGATCCTAACCCGGATCTAGTGTACCTTAGGTAAATGGCAATAGACCAAGGAAACTATACGGCGTATACCGATATGGTTGATCTGGTGGCCATAGTTAGTGTGACTTCTTGGTTGGTGCTTATGTTCCTTACGTAAAGTTGAGGATAATATGAGGCTGCCATATGTTGTCAATACACTAACTGACTTTTAGAACCCTAGTCATCCCATCTTGGCCTTTAGAAAAGTAGTGAGATAACCGGCTTTGGTGAAGACTAAAGTTGGTTGATACTCGATACTACGATCATTGAGATCCTAAACTTGGAGGGTTTTGGTTGGCAAGTAAGTTTCCTACTGAACAACCACCCTTGGGAAGGATCAATGATATTGAGATCCCTTAGAACCCGGTTACTTTTGTAGGACAGGATGAACCAACTAACTTCAGGGGAGGGTACTTACCTTTAAACCTCATGCAAGCCTTCAAACCTAGGGCTATTGTGTGACTTGTTTGTGTGTTCCACATGTTTGTGAATGAGCATAACATCATGACATCATCATGCATCATAAGCATAGCATTTTCACTAACCATTTCAAGGACCAAAGGATTTATCTTTGTTCTTTGTTGCAGGTCATGGCTTCTGCTCGTACGAATACTATCCGGATAAACTTTGTAGGAATACCTCCTAAGCTTAAGGAATTGGTCTCTCAAGTTTCTGAAAACTCCCAGTTCATCAAGAGACATGGTCACCTACTGGATTTAGTCACTTCAGGGTTCAATGAAGACATGATGAGTGTTCTGTTTCAGTTCTTTGATCCTAAACATCATTACTTTACATTCCCCGACTATCAGTTGGTTCCTACAATGGAAGAATTCTCCAAGCTTTTGGGTATACCTATCCTTGATCAGAAACCTTTCACAGGCTTGGAAAAAGAGCCTAAACCTGAAGTCATTGCTGCAGCCCTACATTTGAAGAAATCTGACATTGTCCTAGAAACAAGGAGTGGAGTTAAGGGTATTCTTGCTAAGGTATTAATGGAGAAAGCTCAAGTGTTCCTGAAGGCTATGAATTATGATTCTTTTGAGGAGATCTTAGCCCTATTGATCTATGGCTTAGTATTATTCCCCAATCCAGACCAATTCATAGACGTACACGCCATCAACATATTTCTGACTCACAATCCAGTGCCTACATTGCTTGGAGATATCTTACACTCTCTTCATACCTTTACTACCAAGGCGAGAGGAACTCTGATGTGCTGCATACCTTTGCTATCTAGGTGGTTTATTTCTCACCTTCCTCGATCAGTGATGAAGAATGAACAAGGGTTCAGGTGGTCTAAAAGAATCATGTCACTCTCTCATTCAGATATTCATTGATTCTCTCGATCTATGGAGAATGTTACTATCATTGACCGTTGTGGGGAGTTCCCTAATGTGCCACTCCTTGGCATAAGAGGGGGCATTACTTACAACCCTTCTTTAGCTCTACGTCAGTTTGGTTACGCTCGGAGTGATGGTCCTTATGACATGCTTATTCAGGGTATTATGTTTGACTATGACAATGATCTGCAAGGTTACCATCAAAGGTTCATATTAGCATGGGGTAAAGTGAACAATGTTGACAGCAAGACTCTGGAACCAAAGTACACTATTCCCATGGAAGCTTATCTCAGATGGGTGCGATCCCGTGCTCAGACTCTTATGATGCCGTATCCTGCTATCTTGCCAGTTACCATGGAGCCTGTTGCGGAAGGAGATACTTCTTATATCATTCTTCATCCAGACATGCCCACTGACATGGAAGAGTTATAGAGGTCCTGGGTCCAGTTGAAGGAGCAAAGAGATACTTTTGAGACTCATTACAAAGCAAGTCAAGAAAGAATCCTGGAGCTAACAAAATAACTTCACGAGGAGCGGAATCTCAACTCATACCTCAACACAAAGAGGAAACGTCCATGGGAGACTTAAAACCCCATTTTTGTATTCATTTCATTTTTATTGTAAGCCCAAGGGGCAAACAAGTTTATTACTAATAAAATTTTACTTTTTGGTGGTTTAAACAAATTTAAACCCTGCGGTCCTTGAAAACATTGCATATGCATTTACATACCATATCATTGAATCACAGTTTCTTATATACAGGTATCTTATCTTCTCGTTGTTTATTTCAGCAGAAATGGATCTTGAACAGACTGTCAAAGATCTCCAGGCTCAGAATGCACAATTTCAAGAATTGATTCTGAACTTGTCCAAGGGACAAGACGAGTTGAAGACACTGCTGACTAAGAAGAATAAGAAAACTAGAAGATCAGGAGGCCTTATTAATATGGAAAGAAGATTCAGAGGTCCTGTCAAGACAAAGGAACGGGTTCATGATTCTGAGTCTGAAAATTCTGAGAAAGAGGGAGGAAGTCTCCATGATACTGTGGGAGATTCTAATTCTGAAGCAAATTATTATCATGATCCTAATGAAGATAAGTACAAGATGTTGGTAGACAGGATGAATTCCATGGAGTTACAAAAATCTTCTGGGCTTGATTTTGAAGATCTGAGCTTAATATCTGGAGTGGTTATACCTATTGGTTTCAAGGTTCCTGCTTTTGTGGTGTATGATGGTGTCTCATGTCCCAAGCTGCATTTAAGATCCTATGTCCGGAGGATTCAACCATATACTGCTGATAAGAAATTGTGGATTCATTTTTTCCAAGAGAGCTTGTCTGGAGCTCAATTGGAATGGTATTATCAATTGGAGAGTGTCAATATTCGTGATTGGAATGATCTTGCTGAGGCCTTCTATATGCAATACCAATATAATGCTGATTTGGCACCTACTCGCATGCAGATCCAAAGCATGTCCATGGGTGCTAAGGAGAATTTCAAGGAGTATGCCCAAAAATGGAGAGACCTGGATGGCAGAGTTCAACCTCCTCTGACTGACAGAGAGCTGATGGATATGTTTATGAGTATGCTGAATGGTCCTTTCTATAGTCACCTCATTGGAAGCTCATCATCCGGTTTCACTGAGCTGATAATGACTGGAGAACGTGTGGAGAGTGGTATAAGAAGTGGTAAGATACAGGTGAGTGCATCTTCATCAAGCACTGCAAAGAAGCCCCCTAGTGGGAAGAAGGAGTCTAATGATGTGTATGGTCAACCCAATCGTAACAGAAGTCACCAATCTGTGGGAGCAATTCACATTTCTAATCCTACTCCTGTAGCACCAGAGCTATCACAGAGCAATCAACAGAAGCCTAGAAGACAATTCACCAAGATTAACATGTCACTGGCCCAAGCCTTGCAACACATGTTGAAAGGGGAACTCATTACTTTAAAGGACCCTCCTCAGAATCCTAATACTTCCTCTCCTCGATACAATCCTAATGCACGATGTGCCTATCATTCTAATTGCCCGGGACATGATACCAACAACTGCTGGATATTGAAAAACAAGATTCAAGATATGATTGAAGCTGGAGAAATTGAATTTGACCCTCCTAGGACTCCAAATGTGATCACTGCTCCCATGCCCAATCATGAGAAGACTATTAATGCTATTGATGAAGTTTCATATGTTTCCTCAGTAGCAGATGTGACTACTCCCTTATCCATTATCAAGAAGAAGTTGATACAGGCTGGATTCTTTCCAGGTTATAATGAAGATTGCTTTTATTGTGCCTTCAAACCTGACAGTTGCTGGAAGTTGAAAGATGGTATTCAACGCCTCATGGACAATTACACCATATTGTTTGAGAGGACACCTTCTGTGGAAAGTATGTGTGAACATCTGACTCGGGGTAAGAAGGTTGAAAATGTGGATATGGTTGATAAAGTACCAGTGAAGATTACCTCCAAGGGCCCTGTCAAGATCACTTCCAAAGGTCCTGTCAGGATCACTACTAAAGACCTTGTAAAGACTGTTGCTGAAGCTAGAGTGGCTCCCATGATTATTACCACTCCTGACCCTATTCCGTATACTTCTGATAAGGCTATACCCTGGAATTACGGTTCTGATGTTTACATTCATGGTGTTAAACAGGAACCTTTGACGGATACACCTGTTACTGATGATAACCTTGATGTTGATAATATTGCCGGATCTAGTAAGATCACCAGAAGTGGAAGAATTTTCTCTCCTCCGGCTACCTCAAAAAATGCAGTTACTCCAACTACTACCTCCACTTCTGAGCCAAGTGCTGATGCTCGGGGCAAAGGTCCTGTGGTTGAACCTGTGCAAGCTGAGACATCGACTGCTGAGAATCTTTCTAAACAAATGGAAGAAATGCTGAAGATCATTCGCAAGAGTGATTATGATATTGTTGACCAGTTGGGGCATACTCCCTCCAAAATTTCCATGTTGTCTTTGTTGTTGTGTTCTGAGGCTCATGCTAAAGCTTTGATCAAGTTCTTGAAGACTGCTCATGTGCCAAATGAGATTTCCGTGGATCAATTTGAAAATTGTGTTGCACATCTGACTTATGATAATGGGTTAGGTTTTTCTGATGCTGACTTGACTCCTGCCAAGAGAAACCATAACAGATCTTTGCATATCTCCATTGAATGTAGGGGCACTACCTTGTCTCATGTGTTGATAGACAATGGTTCTTCACTGAATATACTTCCCAAAGAGGTTCTGAACAAGCTCAGTCCTGAAGATGCTGTGTTAAGACCAAGTAATATAGTGGTAAGGGCCTTTGATGGTTCAAGAAGGGTGGTGCATGGAGAAATAGATCTCCCGATCAAAGTAGGCTCTCAAATCTTCAATTCTACCTTCTATGTAATGGATATTTGTCCTGCATACTCCTATTTGCTTGGGCGCTCCTGGATCCATGGGGCAGGTGCTGTGACCTCCACTCTACATCAGAAGTTGAGATATCCAGTGAAGGGAAAGATCGTCACTATTTATGGAGAGGAAGAATACATGGTCAGTCATGTGAATACATTTAAGTATGTTGAAGTGGAAGGTGAATATGTTGAGACTCCTTGCCAGACATTTGAAGTAGTTCCTTGGGTCGTTCCTGCTACTGAAGCTCCTCCTGTTGTTAAAAGAGTTCCTGTGGTTACCAGAGTACCTCCTACAATGGCTTCCCTCAAAGATGCTAGAGCTGTGGTTGAAGAAGGTGGTTGTACTATTTGGGGTCAACTTCTTGACATTCCTTACAAGTATGACAAGTTTGGTTTGGGTTTCACTGCAGAGTCCCAGAAAGCTGTTCGTCGTGCTCGTGCTGTTCGTATCACCAATCAAGGGGTCATGAGAGATCAAATCAATGCTGTGGGTGACTATAGTGAAGACTACAACCTGAATGATTGGATCTTTCCTACTGTGGGTGATGGGCTCAATAACTGGAAGACCGAAGACGTTATTCCTATCTCCTTTAGTCAGGATTAAATACTATTACTGTATTTTCATTTTAAGTTTGTAATTTTGAACAATTAAACTTTTAAGCCTTGTGCCTTACCCGGGGCACAATGGTATGCTTGTTTCGGGATGTCATTTCATTTGCATACTTCATTCAATAAAAATCAATGGGCGTTTCATTTTCGTAAATTTTATGCTCTTTGTTTTTCTTTTATTTTATTTTTATCAGCTATGTGTTCTTACACACACCCACATCACTAAAATGCAGATCCTCATCCACTCTGGATCCTGTTGATAACAGTTCTACTATTGCCAATTATAATTTCGAGAATCCGATCTATTAAGCTGAAGATGGAAAGGAGGAAGATTGTGAGGTACCTGTAGAGCTTGCTAGGTTATTACAATAAGAAGAGAAAGCTATACAGCCACATGAAGAGCCAATCGAAGTTGTGAATCTGGGAACTGAAGAAAATAAGAAAGAGGTCAAGATAGGGGCTGAATTAGAGGATGGTGTTAAGAGAAGACTAATTCAGATGTTACATGATTATGTGGAAATCGTTGCTTGGTCCTATGAAGATATGCCATGATTGGATACAGACATTGTGGTTCACCGTTTACCAGTAAAAGAAGACTGTCGTCCAAAGAAGCAGAAGGTTCGTCGCATGCGTCCTGAAATGTCAGAAAAGATCAAAGCAGAGGTGATGAAACAGTTTGATGTAGGGTTCTTAGCTGTGACTTCTTATCCTCAATGGGTTGCAAATGTGGTACCAGTACCTAAGAAGGATGGTAAGGTACGCATGTGTGTGGATTACAGGGATTTGAACAAGGCCGGCCCCAAAGATGACTTTCCACTTCCTCATATTGATGTTCTGGTAGACAACACTGTTCAGCATAAGGTATTCTCTTTCATGGATGGTTTCTCTGGTTACAATCAAATCAAGATGGCACCTGAATATATGGAGAAGACTACATTTGTTACACAGTGGGGCACTTTTTGTTATAAAGTGATGCCATTTGGTTTGAAGAATGTCGGGGCAACATATCAGCGTGCTATGGTGGCTTTGTTTCACGATATGATTCATAATGAGATAGAGGTATATGTGGATGATATGATAGCCAGGTCCCAGAATGAAGAGCAACACCTTGATCATCTGCATAAGTTGTTTGAAAGATTGAAGAAATACAAGTTGAGATTAAACCCAAACAAGTGTACTTTTGGAGTTAGGTCTGG
Source organism: Lathyrus aphaca (assembly GCA_963966055.1). Classification (NCBI taxonomy): domain Eukaryota; kingdom Viridiplantae; phylum Streptophyta; class Magnoliopsida; order Fabales; family Fabaceae; genus Lathyrus; species Lathyrus aphaca. The sequence continues at coordinate 399,187,793 of OZ014519.1, read as the reverse complement.
TAAACTCCTGGGTTTCATTGTGAGTGGAAAAGGTATTGAAGTGGATCCTGCAAAAGTGAAAGCTATACAAGAGATGCCAGCTCCCTGTACTGAGAAGGAAGTTAAAGGTTTCTTGGGACGATTGAATTACATTGCAAGATTTATTTCCCAATTAACCGCTACCCGTGAGCCAATCTTCAAGCTGTTGAAGAAAGATCAGGTAATGGAATGGAATGATGAGTGCCAGACAGCCTTTGATGAAATCAAGAAATATCTTCTAGAACCTCCAATTTTGATGCCACCAGTTAATGAAAGACCCTTGATTATGTACTTAACAGTATTAGACAACTCAATGGGGTGTGTATTGGGGCAACATGACGAGTCTGGTCGAAAAGAGCAGGCAATATACTACCTTAGCAAAAAGTTTACCGACTGTGAAACAAGATACTCACTGCTCGAGAAAACTTGCTGTGCTTTGGCATGGGCTGCTCGGCGACTAAGACAGTATATGTTGACTCATACCACCTTGTTGATTTCAAAAATGGATCCAATCAAGTACATATTCGAGAAACCTGCTTTCTCCGGACGAATAGCAAGATGGCAAATGATCTTAACAGAATATGATATACAATACACTACTCAGAAGGCCATTAAAGGAAGTGTTGTAGCTGATCATTTGGCTCATCAAGCAGTGGATGATTATCAGTCAATGAGTTTTGAGTTCCCTGATAAAGACATTATAATTATTACCAAAGAACCTGGACAATATGACGGACCTGAACAAGGATCCTGATGGACTATGGTTTTTGATGGAGCTTCTAATGCAATTGGTAATGGTGTTGGTGTTGTGATCATTTCCCCTGAAGGTTGTCATACCCCAATCACTGCAAGACTTTGTTTCTATTGTACCAATAACATGGCTGAGTATGAGGCATGTATCCTAGGCATCAAAGTTGCCATTGATATGAAGATTCAGTTCCTGGACGTATATGGAGATTCAGCCTTGGTGGTGAGTCAAATTAAAGGAGATTGGGATACCAAGCATGAAAATCTTATTCCCTACAGAGATCATGTGTTGTCTTTGATCCCACATTTTGAAGAGATTACCTTTGGACACATTCCACGAGGAGAGAATCAGTTGGCAGATGCACTAGCCACCATGGCATCTATGTTTGAGATTAGCTGGGATGATGAAGCTCCCAAGATTACTATTGATAGATTTGAAAAGCCCTCATACTGCAATGAGATTGACACTGAAGAAATAGAGGCGAAGCCTTGGTTCTATGAAGTGAAAAGATATCTTGAAGCTCAGGAGTTCCCTGAAGGGGCATCTGTCAAAGATAAGAAGTTTCTGAGGAGGTTTTCTGCTAAGTTCTTTTTGAGTAATGGAATTTTGTACAAACGTAATCATGATTCGACTTTGCTTCGTTGTGTGGATAAGAAAGAAGCAACAGAGATTATGGAAGACATGCACGATGGGATCTTTGGCACTCATTCTAGTGGTCATACCATGGCAAAGAAGATATTGAGAGCAGGTTACTATTGGTCTACCATGGAAGCTGACTGCTAGCAACATTCCAGAACGTGTCACAAGTGTCAAGTCTATGCTGATAAAGTACATATACCTCCATCCCCATTGAATGTGTTGACTGCTCCTTGGCCTTTTGCTATGTGGGGCATAGATATGATTGGTGAGATCAAGCCTACTGCTTCTAATGGGCATCGTTTCATCCTGGTTGCTATTGATTACTTTACTAAGTGGGTAGAGGCAGCTTCATTTGCATCTGTTACTAAGAATGTGGTGGCTCGATTCATTAAGAATAATCTCATATGTAGGTATGGCATCCCTGAAAGGATTATCACAGATAATGGCTCTAATCTGAACAACACTATGATTATTGATCTCTGCACGTAGTTCAAGATTAAGCATCACAACTCTTCTCCGTATCGTCCGAAGATGAATGGGGCAGTAGAAGCTGCTAACAAGAACCTTAAGAAGATTCTACAGAAGATGACTATTACTTACAAGGATTGGCATGAGATGTTACCATTTGCTCTTCATGGTTATCGCACTACAATACGTACTTCAACAGGGGCAACCCCATTCTCCTTAGTCTATGGTATGGAAGCAGTTCTGCCCATTGAAGTTCAGATCCCCTCCTTAAGAATCATGAAGGATGCAGGCTTGGATGAAGATGAGTGGATTCAGACTCGACTTGACCAGATAAATTTGATTGATGAGAAAAGGTTGGCAGCTGTTTGTCATGGCCAGATGTACTAGAAATGGATGATCAAAGCTTTTAATAAGAAGGTTAAGCAAAAAGTATATCAGGTTGGTGACTTGGTAATCAAGCGTATCATACTACCACAGGGTGATCCTAGGGGCAAGTGGACTCCTACATATGAAGGACCATTTGTGGTCAAAAGAGTATTTTCAGGAGGTGCCATGATGCTTACTACTATGGATGGTGAAGACTTCCCACAACCTGTAAACACAGACATAGTTAAAAAATACTACGCATAAAAAGAGGCCCGCTAGGTTGACTGGCCTAGGCAAAAATAAGGGCATCCCGGCGAACCAAAAGGGTTCAGGCAAAAATTAGGGATATATATATATAAAAAATGTACACCCGACAAGTCGAAAACCTGAAAGGGCGGCTTGGGCAAAAAAGGGTATCCCGGTGGATTGAAAACCTGAAAGGGCAATCCAGGCAAAAGTTAGGGATTAAAGCATATGACTATGTCTCGTTCGGATCACCCATATAACTCCAACTATCAGTGCTACCTAACTCAAGTTCAAACAGATAAAGCTCAATCCAATCGTTTACGTCTCAACAACAGAAGATGAGATACTTGAAGATAATGGCAATAGTAGAATTGAAACTCAATAGGATTATCTCTCACATAGCTGTTTTCTTTGTTTTGTAAAAATTTTACAACGAATTCCTCTTACTAGGATTTCTGTCTCCTTGTACAAACTTGCCTATGTATAGGTCACTTTGTAATATAAATAAAATTTTATCTTTAAATCCAGATTTACTTTTACCCTATTTACATAAGCAAAAACGTCCATTGGTTGTGTTTGAATGTATGTATGCTTTTGAATATGATTGATGTTTACCAGAAATGCATGAAATGCAGTAATAGTATTTACTAAGGACGAACGAGGATGGTATTTCAACGAAGCTTCGCCGGTTCATCCCCACAAGACAACTACAAATCCCCAGTAGAGCAAATCTATCTTTATAGATACTTCGAGTTATATCTCCCCTTGAAGTTATGTCCATCTCTTTTATCCTCAGTCGGGATACTCAGGAACTTATTCCTTCAATAGAAGTACGACGAACAAAGACGGGAGGTTATAAATACTATACTATTAAATGAAACGGGAACGAGGTCCTCATATTCTTCAGTAACGAATCAGGATTTATCTTCCTTGGCCAGCAGTTGTTATACAAAGATATCCAGACGCTTCAGGCTGCATGATTCATACATACATCATTTACATCATACCATAACATATCCATAAATGCATAATACATTTACTTAGATGCACCATGCCATGCATGCACACATATTGCATAAACTAACCTTTTCTTTGCAGGATAGTTATATGCAGATAAAACCATATCAACAATTCACAACAGGTCAGAAACGATCTATACAAAGGTCTAGTGCTGATACTTAATCATTACTCAAGATGTCCTTGGATAATAGGCAAACGGTCTATACGAAGATCCATTCCCTAGTCCAGGATATTTTCAGGAGATTTAATCCTGATATTCTTTTGTCCTTGGAGAGTAGGCAAACGGTCTATACGAAGATCCATTCCCTAGTCCAGGATATTTTCAGGAGATTTAATCCTGATATTCTTTTGTCCTTGGAGAGTAGGCAAACGGTCTACATGAAAATCCATTCCCTAGTCCAGGATATTTTCAGGAGATTTAATCCTGATATTCTTTTGTCCTTGGAGAGTAGGCAAACGGTCTATACGAAGATCCATTCCCTAGTCCAGGATATTTTCAGGAGATTTAATCCTGATATTCTTTTGTCCTTGGAGAGTAGGCAAACGATCTATACAAAGATCCATTCCCTAGTCCAGGATATTTTCAGGAGATTTAATCCTGATATTCTTTTGTCCTTGGAGAGTAGGCAAACGGTCTATACGAAGATCCATTCCCTAGTCCAGGATATTTTCAGGAGATTTAATCCTGATATTCTTTTGTCCTTGGAGAGTAGGCAAACGGTCTATACGAAGATCTATTCCCTAGTCTAGGATATTTTCAAAAGATTTAATCTATTTGTTCTTGGATATTAGGCAAACGGTCTATACAAAGATCCATTCCCTAGTCCAGGATATTCTCAGAAGATTTAATCTATTTGTTCTTGGATATTAGGCAAACGGTCTATACAAAGATCCATTCCCTAGTCCAGGATATTTTCCGAAGATTTAATCTTGATATTTCTTTTGTCCTCGGAGAGTAGGCAAACGGTCTATACGAAGATCTATTCCCTAATCCAGGATATTTCCAGAAGAGATAATCGTCACGAAGATTTATTTCTACTGGTCTATTCAACAATTCAAACCATGTTGTATAAACGATTCAGAGACGGCCTATACGAAGACCTAGTACTGATATCCAGTGTCAACATCAAGATATTATTACCTCCTGATATTATGGATGGCATCTATAAGCCCATCTTCCATTCTTCCAAGTGGCATCTTCAAGCCCACTCAAGCATATACAATTAATCATTAGTGTTACTTTATGCACCGGCGAGTGCAAATTTTTGGGCTTTTGTGTTCAATCCCCTTCAACCTTCCAGGTCACGAATGGCACATATACCAATCTAACCCCTCGGGTTTCAGAAAATTGAACAGGGGCAGTTGTTGCACCCCAAAATTTGCCCTCCCCAAGACAAGAAATTGTGTACTAAGAGGTTCACAAGGTTCACAAGGTTCACAAGACATCTCATGAGGTTTCACAAGGTTCACAAGGTTCACAATTAGTCAGAAAGTTTGGCAATTCCCTCAGACAATGCATCCTCCTAAGCAAGGCATCCTAAACTAGGGTTTTGACTTCCATCAGGATAAATGGACTTCAAAGACTTCAAGTGAGCTTCATAGCATCCTATATGTGTGCAAGAATCCCCATGTCAAGTTTCAAGACTTTTCCCAAAGGTTTGCTCAGTCAGATGATCAGATAGGTTAAAATCAGTCAAGGCAGTCAAAAAGTCAAACTGAGGTCAACTGTGGTCAAACCAAAGTCAAACTTCATGATTTTTTTTCCAACATCAAGTATATGAAGTAAAATTCATCATTTGATCAAGGGTTGATCATGATTCATCAAGAAGATTTCAGATCATCAAGAATCAGGAGTTTATAAATTAGGGTTTTCATAGGAAAAGTCAATTGAACTTTGACCAGCCATAACTTTCACATGCTTCATCAAAAATTTTCCATTCAAAGCTCATTTTGAAGGAAATTGAATTCTCTACAACTTTGTGTCTCACAAGCCAAGCCCAAAAATGCTTCATTTGGAAGGTATCAGCTAAGACATTATAGGTCATTTTAAAAGTCAACAAAAAGTCAACAACTTCCAAAGAGCACAACTTGAGAATGGTAAAAGATATGGAAATGAGACCAAAGAGGTTGGTTATAGGACTCTCTAAGATTTCTAAAATGTCCAAGAACAACTTCATAGCATTAAAATTGAAGGATTTGTGCCCTTGCAAAGTTGGGAAATATTTGGGAAGTTTATGAGGCAAATGAGGCCTTAAAACCAATTTTTGCTAAATGAGCCCACCAAATTGCCATCCAATCTTCATAATATCATCAAGCACGACCCAACCCATGCATTTTATGATTTTTTATATTTTATTTAATATTTATTTGAATTTTATTCATTAAAATACAAATTAAATCAAAATAAAATATGAAAATCATATATTTGGATGAGATTATGATTCTGGAAGGTCATAAACATCAATTATAGATGATTGATCTGATCCAAATTCGTGCTAGCTTGATTTGGCAAGGTTAGATGTGATCTTTTTCAATATTTGAAAGATAGAAACTTCATGATCAAGTAACCAATACAAAGCCCATAAATCCATAACTTTTTGACCTAATTTTCATCTCTACATATACTTGAATACATTCCAATCATAAGAGGACGATTTTGCTGCCTCCAAGAACACCATTGAAACTCAAATTTTCACATAAAAAGTCATATACGGTTTTTGATCCAGGGACACTTTCAGGACAAAATAAAGGTTGCTTTAGCTTCCTTGAGGCTCATTGATCATGTTTCAATCATTCCCAGCATCAAAATCCTTACTATTTGCATAAACCGAATCAAAGTTCTTGCACCTTTATGACTTTCACGTTTTCTAATATTCGTGCAATATAAATTGTGTTTGATTGTTGTTTTGTGTTTGTAATAATCTAAGGATCGTTTCTGGATAATTTAATTTGAGTTTTAATGCAGGATCAAAGATTTGCCATTGTTAGGGTTTAGGGTGGCCGTTTAGGGTTTTACCATTAAACCAATATAAATGAGTTCTAAAGACATGGAAGAATCGTATAGGTCATAAGGAATTCATTGGCATTATTAATTTGATGAAATTGTACTGTTTGTATGGTGTTTGATGATTTGCAGGTTGCATTGGCAAGGAAATTCGCAGGAAAAGTCGCAATTAAATTCGCAAGAAAACCTGCGAATCCAAGGTTGAAGATGAAGATCTTCGCGCGCTTCAGATTTTCAAAAATTAATTTTTATATTTATTGTATTGTTTGTATTTTTTTCACAGGATGACAAGCAACCTAGTAGTTGATACGCGCGCATATGAAGCAAAGGGCGTGTGTTCGAACCCGTCCTCAGTTATTTTTTTGGCTTAAATTTCATTTATTTTCAGGCTTGATACATAAGGATTACTACCTCTCATACTTTCACATGCGTGCGTTTGGCCTGGTGGTAGCATTGTGAGTCCAAGGGAGGCTGGACCTAGGGCGTGGGTTCGATCCCTGCCCCAGGTAAGTTTTTTTTATTCATTTTCTTATTATTTCTTTTTTTGTTTTATAATTAATCCAAATTATATTTATATAAGAAAATTATTTTTAAATAATAATATGTAAATATATATATAACTTCATATTTTCTAAAAATTCTAATTTATTTTCTAAAATTTAATTTGGTTTATATTTAATTTAAAATTTGTTTATATTATTATTGTATATTTTTTATATAAATAATTTAATTAAGTTTATATTAAATAATCAAAACCCTAACTCTAATTTTTTTTAATTGTAAAATTAACCCTAATTTCTAACCCTAGTTTTTGTTTAACTTTAAATATTAAATTTAATTAATTTTGCTAATATATAATTAATCATGTTTTGTAAATAGTTATTATATGGTTTATTATTATTCTCATTATCTTATTTTCTTGTAAAAATTCTTTAAAATTGCTTATTTAATTAAAAAAAATATTCTCTTAAATTGTATATTTTCTTGCTAACCTCTTCTTCTTATAATTATTCTATTACTAACCATTTTAATTAAAATTTCTTTATTATATATATTTATTATTTATATTATAATGTAATTGCGAAAGCCTTGTAATAGTCGTAGTTTATTATTTTTTTATTGTTTATAAATATTTTTGCCATGGTTAGTAACTATAGGGAGTGATGACATGTTTGTAAGTTAAAATTAATTTAGAATGACTTACTTAATAAGATAAATATATGAATATGAACACTCACACACGTAAGTCGATCTTTGATCGCCGTCTTGCACTTTCTAAGGTTATTCCTCATGTTGCCTAACTATAAGGTCAAGTAAGGTGTCTTAAAGCAAAGTCCCTTCACTAATATCATCAAGTCCCTTTAAGTTTATAAGATCAAGTCCCCTCGATTTTGCCTACGGTAAATGATCTTGTCCCTTCGAATAAAAGATGATAAGTCCCTTCGTATTGCTAAGACACCTTACAGTTGCCTAAACACAGATGTCCCTTCATATGTCCCTTATCACATCCAAGGTAATGACTACCTATTCCTTAATAATAGGGCTAGTCTTACCATTGAAAGAACATATAAGAACAGTAAAGATTTAACATAGGGTAGGTTCCTCTTACGTACTTGCTCACTTCTTCAAAATATTTCATTACACTTCACATTTCAAACAAATTTTCAAAACAAAGTCTTTATACACATCCATACAAGGATCATTATGAAGTACTTAGAAATTTTTTAATCACACACTACACTTCTCAAAACAGTTTAAAGTGAGCTAAGTAACTAAGAGCCCATGGATAACCATGGATGTAAAGGGTGCTAACACCTTCCCTTTATATAACCTATCCCCCGAACTCAAAATCTTTTTAAGGTCTTTCCTGTTCTTTTATGCCCTTTCCTTTTTGGATAAAATAAAAGTCGGTGGAGACTCTTGCTATCCACAACATTTAACTAAAGTCAGTTCTCCCACCGTGTTACACCCTTGATGGCTTTTTAAGATGTGTACTGAATGTCATACTCTATTAGAATCATTTGCCATCTCGCAACCCTTCCGGTAAGTGTTGTCTTCTCAAATATGTACTTGACGGGGTCCATTTTTGAGATCAACAAAGTAGTGTGAGTTAACATATACTGTCTTAGTCGGCGAGCAGCCCACGCTAAAGCACAACACGTTTTCTCGAGCAGTGAATAACGTTGTTCACAGTCGGTAAACTTTTTTCTTAGGTAGTATATTGCATACTCTTTTCGACCAGACTTGTCATGCTGGCCCAAAACACACTCCATTGACCCTTCTAATACTGTCAGGTACATTATCAGAGGTCTTCCTTTAATTGGAGGCATTAAAATTAGAGGTTCTTATAGGTACTCCTTGATCTTGTTAAAAGCTTTCTGACAATCGTCGTTCCACCTGACCGTCTGTTCCTTTCTTAACAATTTGAACAAAGGTTCACAGGTTGCAGTGAGATGAGATATGAACCTTGATATGTAGTTCAATCTACCTAAGAACCCTCAAACTTCTTTCTCAGTCCTAGGTGCAGGCATTTCCTGAATAGCCTTGACTTTGTCGGGATCAACTTCAATTCCCTTTTCACTTACGATAAATCTGAGCAACTTACCAGAACGTACCCCGAATGTGCATTTGTCGGGGTTTAACTTCAGCTGATACTTCCTCAGACGCTTAAACAACTTCAGTAGATTTACCATATGGTCTTCTTCAGTAAGGGACTTGGCAATCATGTCATCCACGTAGCATTCGATTTCTTTGTGGATCATATCGTGGAACAGTGTTACCATAGCCCGTTGATAAGTTGCACCAGCGTTCTTCAGTCCAAATGGCATTACCTTGTAACAAAACGTGCCCCAAGGTGTGATGAAAGTTGTTTTCTCCATGTCTTCGAGTGACATCTTGATTTGATTATACCCATAAAATCCGTCCATGAAAGAAAATACCGAGAACTGAGCTGTGTTATCGACCAATACATCAATGTGAGGTAATGGGAAATCATCCTTCGGGCTAGATCTGTTCAGATCCCGATAATCCACACACATGCGCACCTTGCCATCCTTCTTAGGCACTGGTACAATGTTAGCAACCCACGACGGGTAACTAGTTATAGCAAGGAAACCGACGTCCCACTGTTTTTGTACTTCCTCCTTAATTCTCATGGCCATATCTGGGCGAGTGCAGCACAACTTCTGTTTAATCGGTGGGCAATCTTCCTTCAAGGGTAGCTTGTGCATGACAATATCCGTATCTAGACCTGGCATGCCCTGATAGGACCAAGCGAAGACGTCGACATATTCTCGAAGCATGCAGATAAGCTGTTCTTTTACCGAAGCTTGCAGACTGGCCCCAATCTTCACTTCTTTCAAATCCTCCTCGATACCAAGATTAATAGTTTCAACCTCCTCCTGATGAGGAGTAATAACTTTTTCTTCTTACCTCAATAACCTGGCTAACTCTTCAGGAAACTCATTGTCTTCTTCAACCCCTTCATCAGCTTGATTAATTGGATTGTCGAAGTCATACAAGGTCATAACAGTGTTGTTGTCGGTGCAATCTGGAGGATTATTTCTACAAGGGTTGAGATTTGTTTGTTTTAGTGATCAATTTTAATATTGTTCAGAAAATGAAGTTATTTATTTTGAAAACATTGCCATTTTATTGTTTTGGGCGAAAAATAACAAAAATGAAAAGACAGTGAGCGAAAGAGAAAATTGTTTGCAAAAGATGTCCGATATTCATTGATATTCCATTTGCACAAAAATACAAATATGGCCCTATTACAAAATGAGTCCTGACACCTTGGGCAAGATGCAGGACTTGATGCATGCTAAAAAAGGCAGGAAATAATAATTACTCTGCAGGAGTAACTCTTATAATTTCCTGGGAAGACCAGCTAAGGACTTGTTGGCCCGGGATCCTTGGACGAATCCAGCTCTCTAGGTTGAGGTCGCTTTCCACCTCGTCTTCCATGTTATTGACAACATCTGGGGTGAGCATCCCCCCACTTATGAACTTGGGCTCCTTAGCAGCCTCTGCTTGATCTTGTCAGAATGGTTTGTAACCCAAACCGAATCTGTCCTCCTTCTTTTCCACCGGTAGCAGCTTACCATAGCCCTGGGCATTTCCATCTTCAACAATCTGTCGAGCTTGTTGGTATGAGACAATTGAAGTACCCATCATATCCTCTTGGGATGCAGCAAATACTTCAGTTGTCGCCTCATTGGTATTCAGTGCTTCGAAACCTTGGCTCATGGTCTCGTGGATTTCATCATCCATCTCAATGTATTTGTAGGTGGCCAGATGGCTAACAAAAATATCCTCTTCTCCACAGATTGTGATAATCTGCCCTTCCCACTCATATTTCAATTTCTGGTGAAGGGTCGATGTAACTGCGCCAGCGACGTGAATCCATGGTCGACCCAACAAACAACTTTAGGCCGGCTGAATGTCCATCACGTAGAAAGTAGTTTGAAAGACTTGCGGGCCAATTATCACAGGGAGCTCCACCTCTCCAAGAATAGACCTCTTGGAACCATCAAAAGCTCTAACCACCAGATTTCTTGGTCGGAGAGCTATACCATCATATTCAAGCTTGACAAGGGCTTTTTTTGGCAAGAAATTGAGTGAAGACCCAATGTCAACAAAAACATGTGAAAGTACAACCCCTTTACATTCCAGAGTGATGTGTAAAGCTTTGTTGTGGTGACGACCTTCCGTTGTCAAATCAGTGTTGGTGAAGCCTAGCCCATGGCTGGTATTAACATTAGACACTACTATCTCAAGCTGATTTACCGTGATCTCCCCAGGCACGTAGGCTGCGTGCAAGACTTTAAGTAATGTATCCCGATGAGCTTCGAAACACAACAGCAGGGATAAAATGGAGATCTTGGAAGGAGTCTGGTGGAGCTGATCCACAACTTTGTAGTTACTTATCTTGATTATCCTCATAAATTCATCCACATCTTGATCAAATGATGTTTTATGGGCTTCTTTCAAAGTTGACTCTTCCGGCACCACATTTTTACCTTTGGCTTTGGCAGCAGCCTCTGCCTCAATATTAATTCTTGGAACTTGTGACGCGAAGAGGCGTCCGCTTTTGGTGAAGCCTCCGCCTCCCCCGACATTATCCACCTGTGATGTATGAACTGAAGAATCAAGAAGGACTCTTTCCCCGTTGCAGTAAAGGTCTGAACCATAGTGCCATGGTACAACATTGTCTTTTTCGTATGGAATGGGCCCCAACACCATGATGGTGACTGAACTGACTGCAGCAGAGGTAGGAACCATTATTGTTTGTGGATCATAAAATATGGTAACAGGACTTCTGATTGATGGTGGTGGTGATTGACTGAAGCTGGGTTGTTGCTGAAATTGTTGTTGAGATTGTTGCTGAAAATTGTTGGAATCAGGGGCCGTTGCAGGGTCGTAATATATGGCGACTGTAGAGACGTCGTTGTTAATGGTTGCTGTAGTTGTAGAAGTGGATGCGATTGAACTAGTGTTTGTGGAAGTGATGGAAGAGGTGGTTGCTAATTATGTAGACGAGTCTGTAGGAACAATTGTCTTTGCAGTTATAGGAGGAGTACTGGTTGTATTTGAAAAAGGGGTTGCTGATGTTGTAAAAGCCGTTGTTGTTATTTGCAGGACACCTTCTCTGATCAGGCCATTGATGCCACTTTTCAAGCTTGCACACCCGTTGACGGAAACTTCAAGATTCACAACAGGCCTCACAACCTGGGAACACCTGACATTTTAAAAGCTGAGCCTTAACCTCTGCCAGAGGTGTTTGAATGCTTGCAGTATCTTCTATTAAATTCATGGGTTGACCCTCATCAATTGCATTTATCCTAGGCCCACCATGGCTTGGCATAAGGTTCTTCGTGACATTAGGAGGCGGTGCAAAATTTAGGGCCTTTGAATCAACCAGATCCTGAACCTTCATGTGCAAAGCTCTGCACTTTTCTATGGTGTGACCAGGTGCATTAGAATGAAAGGCACATCTGGCATTGATGTCGTAATTTCTTGGAAGGTTCTGAGGATCTGGTGGAGCCAAAGTCCTTAACTTGACAAGATTAAGCTTCAGGAGTTGTGGCAACAAGGTGGCATATGGCATTGGTATTGGGTCAATTACCCTGTTGACTTGAGATGGCCTTTGCTGGAAAGGGCGTTGTTGTTGTTGTTGTTGTTGTTATAGGACCTTTGTTGAGGAAAATGTTGCTGAGGGAACTGTTGTGGTTGCGGAGTGTATTGTTGTTGAGGAGGTGGAGTAGGAATTGTGACAATGACAATTGATCTTGGCATATACTGGGGTCTTCCTCTGTGCATGTGTATTGAGTTTGTTTCACCGGACCTGTGAGGCCCTGCAAATGGTTTCCTTGTGCTGCTTGAGCTGGCGCCATTATCAGAAATCTTTCCCATTTTCAATAAACTCTCAATCCTTTCTCCAGCTATGACCACATCTGCAAAGCTAGTAGAAGAGAAAGCAGCCAACCTATCAATGTATGTTCCCTGGAGGGAGTTCATAAACATATCTGCCATTTCTCTTTCCGACATTGGAGGTTGAACGGAAGCAGCTAAATGCCTCCATCTCTGAGCATATTCTCTGAAGCTTTCCCTGGAGGATTGTGACATTCCCATTAGAAGTGTTTTGTTAGGAGCCATGTCTAGATTGTATTGATATTGGCGAATGAAATCCTCGGCCAAATCTTTCCTATTTATTACTGTGGCCCTAGTCAAATGAGAGTACCACTCACGGGATTCCCCTGTTAAGCTATCCTCAAAATAGAACATCAATAGCTTTTCATCCATGGTGTAGGCTTTTAATCTTCCCAGGAAAGATTGGAGATGGGTGCGAGGGCAGGATGTACCATTGTATCTTTCAAAGCAGGGAGGTTTGAATTTGTGAGGAATTCTAACCCCCTCCACTAGTCCCATATCCATAACATTAAAACCTAAGGAGTTTTGAGACTCCAGAGACCTCAGCTTTTCTGCTATCTCGTCCAGTCGACGATCATAGACTTCATCTCCTGCCCCAACTACAGTAAATTTTTCTTCCTGAGGGTCCTCCTGCAAGGCACGCCCTCCAGTATTACCCTAGGTATTCCTTATAGCATTAATGTCTGGGTTAAGATGAGGTCCAAACTCTGGGGGATCAGTACGAGGCTGTACATGATCATTGTTGCTGGTACCCCCTGTACCTGGGTGGTTTTCTTCAGGAGTTTGCCGCTCGACGAACTCTCTCAGTCTTTCTTGGCTTTGGGCCAACCCAGTTATCACTGCCATAAACTGGTTCATTTGGGCCCTCATCTCAGTCCTTTCATTGGCCATCTGGGTTCTCATGTCAGTTATATCTTGCTGAACCTGGTCCATTTGTAAGCCCAGAAGGTTGTTTCTTGTCGGATACCGGTGAACTCTGTTGATGGGGAAGACTCTTCTACGAGCAATGTTTCCTGAAACCACAACAAAGTGAGAAACAAAAAAAAACAAATACCTACAAAACAAAGAAGTGAGGTTAGTATGAAATGCAGGATGTCTATTTGTCGTCCAAGGGTATCCGGTTTGGTTCTTTGGTTTTGACCTTCCAGACCTCGAGGAATGATGACATTGGAGAGAGATGAAGCCCACAAAATAACACAAACCATATATTACAAAATGTAAAGGTACATAGTTTTGATTACAACACATCCCCTTGGTGGGTCAAAATACAACAAAATCAAAAGTACAAACAAAAGAAATCAAACATCCAATCCATAATTATCCTCTCTGACTTCCTTTAGGAGAGCATCAATCACTGGGCTAACTGGATGCTCTGTGATGGTCCTGATAAGAAGGTTCCTGGTGGCGATGACACTTGTCAACTTCTTATGCTTGTCTTGGTCCTTTGATCTCTTCAACCCCGCCCAGATTTTCAACTCAGAGATTTCCTTCTGTGCTGCTAACAAGGCTTCTTGACTCTTCTTCTCATTAGCTTCTAGCTGCTCTATCCTAGCCTGGGTCCTCTGGTCTTCCAGTGAACGAGCCTCAGTGATCCTAATCCACCTAGCCTGACTCTCTTCCAAGCAGTGCTCAGCTCCGACCTTCTGAATCTTGGCTTCCTTGCAAGCATTCTTCAATACAACCTCCTCTGCTCTATCTCTTCTGATGTAATCATCTGTCTTCTCAATCTTGGTCATATGTTCAATCCGGAGCTTCTCTAACCTTTCATTGTCCATACGACTATCATTCCTCTCCCAGAGGGTCTTCTTCAGAGCTTCAGAAAGCTGAGTATTCCTTTCCTTCAATTTCTCAAACTCCTCTAAACTGACTGTAGATGTAGGCTCTATTGCTGATGGTCCAGGCACATCCTCTAGGGTGAATGGCATACGGGTGATCTGTCCTCTGATACGAGACCAATTAAGATATTGAGCTTAAGCTATGTTGTTGCACTTTCCAAGGATGGAAGTCCCTTTTGCCTGTATGTTGTCCCAAGCCCAGGATGCTTGTCTGGCAATGGCAAGGTTGTGCTGAATGTCACAGTAAAGGGTTTCTGACAAGTCTTGCTCTCTCGGAGGATGTACCAAAGCATAGCCTAATTGCCTTTTGAACAGCAAGGGATTTTAGTTGATGCAATCCTTCACTCCAATCAGGGGTACATTGGGATACTGTCCACAACTGGTGATGATATCTCTGCCCTTGGTGCTCTGAGTGCACCATCTGATGTCTTCTGATGTAAGGGAAATAATTATTTTAGCCTAGTTTCTTGACTGATGAGGATTCAAGAAAGCTTCTGACTTTGGCAAGTGCCTCAATAACCAACAATATAAGAGAGGTGCACAACATATGACTAATCTTCCCATCTGCTTCTCATTCCTTTGATGCACTGAGTAGTAAAAGTCTCCAAGCAAGGTAGGGACTGGATTCTTCAACAAGAAAAGGTGGATAACACTCTTGCTTACAAACTTAGGCTCGTCTGCAAACAAGATGATACCATATATGCTAAGGGCCAGAAGAGCACAAACAGTGTCCCACTTCCCTGCTGCAGCATGAATGGTGGCCTGAGTAACCAAGAAGTCCAAATGGAGGCCTAGAATTCCAGCCTTGGTGGTCATATTCTGGTCAACGAGGGTAGGCTCTAAGTATAGAGCCTTAGCTATATCTTCATTCCTGGGAGTAGTCATCTCAGGGTTGAAAGGAATCCCTCTCCAGATGGGAACACCCAACAACATGGAAAACTCCTCTAACAAAGGGCCCAACTGAAAGTCTGGAAAGGTAAAACATCTGAGTGGAGGGTCATAAAACTGAAGGCAAGTGTGGATCATACTCCTTTGTGATGCATCTAAGTCCATGATCATGTCCATAATGCCACCATAATGTTCCCTGAATAGAGGAACATGATGAGGAGTGATGAGTGTCTGAATCTGTCTGATGCCTGTCAGAGTGGGCTCAAAGAAATGATATGTAATGTTGCTCTTCCTGGAGGGGTCCATGCTGACAATGGATGTCGGTGAAGAAGACTGAGGAGAAGTACTGATGAAGGTAATTGGAGAGAATTGCTGAAGATAACTGGAGAAGATACTGAAGAGGATCTCTGATGAAGATAACTGATGGAGAAGGCTGATGCAGATAACTGAAGGAATTTGAGCAGCAGAATAGGTCAAAACCAAACCAAAGATAGAATGTGGATACCCTATAAAACAAATAGTTAAATGTTAAAATGAAGCAAAATGATGTATGCAGAATGATATGCAAGGGTTTGTGATCAAGTGTTGGATCTGTTATCTGCCTTGATAGGTCCATGTGTGTTCATATATTCGGATGAAGGCTTAGAAAACCAGTAACCAGGTGGGGGACTCAAATAAAGAGTCACAAGTCCAGGGTTTCACAAGAACATTCCAAAATGATGTAACCTTAAAACAAAACTGGTAACATGGTATGATGAGGCCAAAGGTTCCTGCAAACCTGTAAACATCCCAACCCCCTCACATGTATTGTTCTAGAACAAGGATCCTTAGACTTGGATACGTTATGAGAAGTTTAAACACTTATAACCTGGAGGTACAGTGTTTAAATTAATCATAAAGGATCCTCCTCTAATTCACCTCAGATGCTGAAGGTCATCTAAAAAGGTCATCCAGACTTAGCAGGCTTCCCAGATAGCCCTAGTACTTCAGGAAATCCGTAGCACAAAGTTCTCAAGAAGAAACCCATGTCTGAACCGTGTTTCATATTCCCGCACCAGACCGAAATGGAATGGGAAAGAATATGAAGCCACTCTATCCTATGTGTCACTCAGGCTCCTGGTATGGAACCTTACTCACTCAATATCCCTCCCACCAAGGCAAACCAAAGATCCAGCACAAGTGATATGATGATATATGAAATGCATAAAAACAGTAAAATAAAGCAATAAACAAAGCTGTACAGAAAGCAAATAAATAAAGAAATAAACAACAAGCACAAGTAGCACATAACACTCCCATAAACACAAATCAAACAAGCTCTAGGAGAAACCCACAAAAAGAACCAGAAGCCCTGGTTGCAAGAATAGGTTCCCCAACAGAGTCGCTAAGCTGTCGCTCCCAATGATTTACATCCTGATACAAGCGTGAACGATCAACGAAAGGAGAAAATGAAACGAAGTGAATAGAGTCGCCAGCTAGGCATTTTTATCCCGAAGGAAAGGTAATGCTGCATAAACCTGGAAAAGATGGACAAGACGATTGCGAACCAGAGAAACTGAGAAAGGGGGTTGGTTACAACCTGGGAAGGTATTAGCACCCAGATTGTCTGTCGTACCCGACGGGATCCACGCTTATAAAATTGTGTTTAAAGGGGTAAGTATATATGTTATCTGTGTGCAAAAGCTAGGAAAAGAAATACAAGTGTCAGTGCAAAAGGGGTGAATTGCTCAGGAACTGAGGCTTAGAAAAGAATACTGAAAGAGGGGGGGGGGGAGACACAGAGACTTTTGTTCGATAACAGTTAAGTTATGCCTATGTATCGTCTCGTGCAATGAGGAAGTCAGAACACCGTAGTTTGACTCAAAGAGACTGGAAATAAATTGAGTGTGAACTGCTTGCTTGTCTATGCTCAAGTGTATGACTCGCCTGGCTCGAGTGCTAACTGTCTTGCATTAGACGGAAGAAGCAAGTTCTCGTTTGTGAGTGAGTATGATGAGAAAAGAATCCCGAAGGAGACGATTATTTTTTGTTTTTGTGTTTTCAGTTTTGTTATTGTTTTTGGTGTTTTGTATAAGTTAATGAGTTTAAGCCTAAATCAAAGGTTTGTAAACTTGTTATATCCTCCCTGATTTGGGATAATGAGCTTACTTAAGTATGATGAGAAAAGAATCCCGAAGGAGACGATTATTTTTTGTTTTTGTGTTTTCAGTTTTGTTATTGTTTTTGGTGTTTTGTATAAGTTAATGAGTTTAAGCCTAAATCAAAGGTTTGTAAACTTGTTATATCCTCCCTGATTTGGGATAATGAGCTTACTTAAGTATGAAATACGCATCTCAACTTAATTACCATGATGATGTAGGATTAAGATCATTAACATACTTGTGATTATTTAGATGTTTTTGTTTTTTTTTGTTTAGTGTTAAGTAATGAGTTTAATCTCTAATCACAGATTAGTGAACTCATTACACCATCCTAATAGAAGGATAAAAAATGAGAACACTTAAGCTGAGGAAGATACCTCAACTTAGTCCATGGTTAGGGATTAAATTCATTATATAACAAGCCTTTATTAAGTGGATTTTAATTAAAGGATGAGATTAAGAAGTGGATTTTATGGTTTGTAAGACAACTTGAGGAGGACTTGTCCATTAAACACTAGGGTTAGTCCCTCTTAACCATAAGGAAGAGTTAGAACTCTAATGTAAGGCCCAAGTTACAAGATAAAGTCTTGGTGATTATTAGTGTGAGTTGATTAAGAGGTTTAAAAAAATTAAAGGTTTAACACTTAGGATTAAATTTATACATTCCATCCTAAGAGAAGGATGCAGACATAACCCTAATTCCAAAGTCCTAAAAAACTTTAAGAGTTTAGTCTCTGATTATTGAGATGAGAAGAGAAACTCAAGGAGAATCAAATGTAAAAAGCTAAAAGGGACTATACACAACCCTAAAAGTTATCATGTTTAGATATCCTTCGGTTTATGAGGCTTAGAGAAATATCTTCAAGGAAGCCACCAATGGAAGAAGCAGATGAAAAGAGAAGAAGAGAGAAGAACAAGTTACTTACTTCCTGAAGAAGATAAGTAACTTGAAAGAAAGAAAGTGAGAAGGATGGAACACAAGTGAATAAGATTCACTTTAAAGACATGTAAATATGCATATGAAATAGATAAGAATAAGTGAGAGGTGAAGGCAAATACACCTCTCAAAATAACTTACCAAAAGCTCCTGAAAAGTTAGCATGGATGCATAAGAGATAAAGCATAAGGAAATGAAGTGAAATGAGATGCAATGATCAAAGTCAGAAGTGTTTATGCAATTCAAATGGCATATGAGATGATGCAATTCCATACAATGTGCATATGAATGATCATACAAAGATGGGAAGTCATGAAAGTATGCTTAGAAGTTTGAAAACACATGGATGCATATGAAATGAATGAAAAACATGGCAAATGAATGAAGAAATGGTCAAGAAAGGTTCTAACATGTCTTAAGATGTCTAATATGACATATGAATTCATGAAATGTCATGGAAAGTTCATGTGATGATGAGTATACAAGGTGAATGCAAGTGAACTTGAGAAATTAGGGTTTCATGGACATGTGAGATGCAAATGACCAAAACAGAAGCAATCAACATGATAAAAATTTGAAATCAAGCTCAAACAAACCCTAATCCCATACTAGGTCACACCCCAAAGGAGAAGTTCAGAAGCCTAACCTATCAAAAGTTATGATTTTCCTAAGTTTTCTAGGGTTTTTGGGTGATTCAAAAGGAAAAATGCAAATCAATTTGAAAATGCAAGATAAACTCATGAGAAATTGACCTATAAACTACATGAAATATGTAACACAATGCAAAAAGAATCAAGTTCAAACTCTTCTTGGTAAGGCAGAAATAATTTTTCAAAGTTAGGGTTTAAAAATGTGATTTTAAAGACCCTTAATTCAAAGAAAATTGGCAAACTATGATCAAACCTAAAAATAAATTTAGCTGAAGAGTTTGAAAATGTTTTTAAATGCATTAGAATGGTTCATGATTTTTTTGGTGATTTTTAGAAACCAAAATGTATTTTTAATTAATTAAAATACTTTAATTAATTAAAAATAACATTTAAATATTTTAAAAATATTTTTTTAATGCAAAAAATAAAACACAATTTATTTTTGGATTGGGAAAAATATATTAAGTCAGAATGCAAAAGGAAATATTTTTGTGATGAGTTTTGTTATTTTAGAAAAAATATGCAAAAGAAATGAAAAGAAAAGAAAATAAAATGAAATAAAATGAGAAGTCAGCGCATCCAATGGCTGAGATTTGAATAAAAAGGGTGGAATTGACTTGGCGCGTCATCCAATGGTCCACATTCAAATTGACTAAATGGTTTTAATTAAATTAATTAATAATAAATTAACCTAAGTGAACTAATCTGGGCCGTACACACGCTACCCTAATCAAGATCCAAGGGTGGGAAATCAATCTGGGAAACTAACCCTAATTAGGGTTTTAATGATTTTCAGGTGACTGGAGCTAGCTCTGGTCATCTTCTCCGGCCAATCAAAATTCCAACTTCTTCCCTAGGTCAAATTAAAAGCTCTAAAGCTCCAGAAATGATCTACTACCCTCCCTTAACAAAAATCCATCATCAAACAACATTTATCATTCACAAAAATCATGATTCGAAGCAAAACGGAAAAACATTCAAAACTTTCAGAAGTTCAATACATGCTTGTTTCTCAACCATTTGCGAAAATAAACATATCAGGGTGATCAGCTAATCATGTAGAATCATTTAGAAACTTAAAACAAGAGTTCTGGAAAAAATGTTCATCATGGCTACCTGAGTTGAAGCTTTGCAATCTGGAGCTTTATGACCTCTTCCTTTGTGCAAAATGCCTCTAATGATCCCCCTATGCTTCTGGAAAGCTTGAATGGAGTTTAAATGGCCTCCTTTGTGAGTTTCAGTTCTGAAGGGTGAGAAATCGTGTTTGTGTTGTGGGGTGTTTCAGGCTATGGTGAGGGGTGCTTTGTGATCTATGGATGATTTTGAGTTAATTGGTGGAAAAATATTTGAAGTTTGAGGCTTGTGTAGGGAGATTCGAAGAAGTTAAGTTTTTTCAAGTTTTTGTGATTCTGCTTGTATGAGAGTTTTTAGGCTTGAATGTTGTGTTGTTTGAGGTCCATGAAGTTCACATAAGTCATGTTGATTGGTTCAGAGAGTTGGTGTGGCATAGTTTGTTTGGTATGGGCCAAAATGCAAAAAGTCAAGGTTATGTGTACTTGATGCATGGCACGGGTCAGAGGTGTTTTCATGGGGTTTCTGGCCTCAGCTTGCATCAAGGATGGCCTTTGGATCAAAGTTATGCAGCTGGAAGGCTTGGATGGAGAGTTCTCATGGTTTATGCAAATTTCCCTCTTTGATGTTTCTTGTGATTCAAGCCATGTAATGCTTCAATTCTTGGGCCAATTTTGATCCTTTGAAGTTGTCTTGATGGGTTGTAACATATTTATGCACATTAGAAGTCATTTAGAAGCTTGAACATGCAAAGATGCAAAATCCCTCTTTGACATGAAACTTAAAATTATGTGATTTTTGCCAACTTTGAAAGGCCATATCTTGAGTTCTAGGATGAATCAAGACATGTTCTTGTACTTTTTGAAAAGGGAAAGACCTAATCTACAACTTTCAGGCCCAATAATTTTTCATTTGAAGCATTTTTGGTCATGAAAGAGGAGGTTGAAAAACTTTCCCAAAATGGAAAGTTTGCATTTCAAGTTATTTCCAAAAAAGGCAAGTTTGCAATTTGCTTAAAATTCTTCAATTTTGTGAACTTCCAACCACTTCTAAGATCAAATAAAGATCATTGAACTTCAATTTGATGAAAATGACCCTTTGGTTCCATTGTTGGGGGCCTCAGATGCCCTAATTTTGACTTAACTTGCTCAGGAAGTTACCCAGTAAACATATGACTTCCACAATGAGTTTCTTCATAAAACTTGGTACACATGATCCTTATAACATATTAAGAACATTAGAAACAAGAATGACCCAAAAATTTGGAGTTAAAGCCTCTGAAACCAAAACCCTAATTTTGGTCATTTGTGTAGTGAAAGCCCTAGCTCTGCTTCCATGCCTTTGTCAATTCTTGTGATACCTTGACTTTCATGAACTTTGGGGAGCATAATATGATGATAGAACACACATGGACCCTCTTGGAAAGCTTTAAGACCTTTGGGATGGCTTAGATGGATTCTTGGATTGCTCAGATCACAAACCCTAGATGCAGATGAACTTGAACTATGCAGTGAAGCAAATATGAAATATGAGATGTAATGCTTATGTTAAAACAAAAATGAAAGATCACAAGCTAGGGTGTGAGAAAAAGTGAGGGCAAATTTGGGGTGTTTACAATGCCTGCTCCCCGTACTGAGAAAGAAGTTAGAGGTTTCTTGGGACGAATGAATTACATTGCAAGATTTATTTTCCAGTTAACTGCTACTTGTGAACCAATCTTCAAGTTGTTGAAGAAAGAACAAGTAATGGAATGGAATGACGAATGCCCAGTAGCTTTTGATGAGATCAAGAAGTACCTACAGGAACCTCCTATATTGATGCCACCAGTTGAAGGAAGACCCTTGATTATGTACCTGACATTATTGGATAACTCAATGGGGAGTGTGTTGGGGCAACATGACGAGTTTGGTCGAAAAGAGCAAGCAATATACTACCTTAGAAAAAAGTTTACCGACTATGAAACAAGATACTCACTGCTCGAGAAAACTTGTTGCGTTTTGGAATGGGTTTCTCGCCGACTAAGACAATATATGTTGACTCATACCACTTTATTGATTTCAAAAATGGATCCAATCAAGTACATATTTGAGAAACCTGCTCTTTCCGGACGAATAGCAAGATGGAAAATGATCTTGACAGAATATGACATACAGTACACTACTCAGAAAGCAATTAAAGGAAGTGTAGTAGCTGATCATTTGTCTCATCAGGCAGTGGATGATTATCAGCCTATGAATTTTGAGTTTCCGGATGAGGATATTATGATTGTTACCAAAGAACCTAGACAATATGAAGGACCTGAACAAGGATCCCAATGGACAATGGTTTTTGATGGAGCTACTAATGTGCTTGGTAATGGTGTTGGTGTTGTGATTATCTCTCCTAAGGGATGTTATACACTAACTACTGCAAGACTTTTTTTTTATTGTACCAATAATATGGCTGAGTATGAAGCGTGCATAATGGGTATCAAGGATGCCATTGAGATGAAGATTCAGTTTTTGAATGTGTATGGAGATTCATCCATGGTAGTTAGTCAAGTTAAAGGAGATTGGGATACTAGCATCCAAATCTCATCCCTTACAAAGAGCGTGTGTTGTCTTTGATCCCGTAATTTGAAGATATCACTTTTGGATATATTCCATGAGAAAAGAATTAGATGGCAGATGCATTAGCCACCATGGCATATATGTTTGAAACTAGTTGGGATGATGAAGCTCCCAGAATTACTATTGATCGATTTGATGAACCTGCATACTGTAATGAGGTTGATATTGAAGGAGTAGAGGAAAAGCCGTGGTTCTATGAAGTGAAAATGTATCTTGAAGCTCAAGAGTTCCCTGAAGGGGCATCTGTGAATGATAAGAAGTTTCTGAGGAGATTTTCTGCTAAGTTTTTGATGAGTAATGGAATTTTGTACAAGCGCAATCATGATTCAACTTTGCTTCGTTGTGTGGATAAGAAAGAAGTAACAGAGATTATGGAGGATATGCAAGATGGGATCTTTGGTACTCATTCTAGTGGGCATACTATAGCTAAGAAGATATTGATAGCAGGTTACTATTGGTCTACCATGGAAGCTAATTGCTATCAGCACTCCAAAACTTGTCACAAATGCCAGATTTATGCTGATAAAGTTCATGTGCGTCCAGTTCCATTGAATGTTTTGAGTTCTCCTTGGCCTTTTGCCATGTGGGACATTGATATGATTGGTGAGATCAAACCTACCGCTTCCAATGGACATCGTTTCATTCTTATAGGCATTGATTACTTTATGAAGTGGGTAGAGGCAGCTTCATTTGCTTCTGTTACCAAAAATGTTGTGGCTCGATTCATCAAATATAATATTATATGTAGGTATGGAATCCCTGAAAGGATTATCACAAATAATGGTACTAACTTGAACAATACTATGATTACTGACCTCTGCATGCAGTTCAAAATTAAGCATTATAATTCTTCTCCATATCGTCCAAAGATGAATGGCGTAGTGGAAGCCGCCAACAAGAATATTAAGAAGATCTTGCAGAAGATGATAGTTACATATAAAGATTGGCATAAGATGTTACCATTTTCTCTTCATGGTTATCGTACCACAATAAGCACTTCAACAAGGGCAACCCCATTCTCCCTTGTCTATGGTATGGAAGCAGTTTTACCCATTGAAGTTCAGATTCCTTCTTTAAGAATTATGAAGGATGCAGGCTTAGATGAAGATGAATGGATTCAGACTCGACTTGACCAGATAAACTTGATTGATGAGAAAAGGTTAGCAACTGTTTGTCATGCTCAGATGTATAAAAAACGTAAGATCAAATCCTTCAATAAGAAAGTTAAGCAGCAAGTATATCAGGCTGGTGAATTGGTGATCAAGCGTATCATATTACCATAGGATGATCCCAGAGGCAAATGGACCCCCACCTATGAAGGGCCATTTGTTGTTAAGAGAGTATTTTCTGGAGGTGCCATGATGCTTACCACTATGGATGGTGAAGATTTCCCACAGCCTGTGAATGCAGACATAGTTAAAAAATACTACGCATAAAAAGAGACCTGCTAGGTTGACTGGCCTAGGCAAAAATAAGGGCATCCCGGCGAACCAAAAGGGTTCGGGAAAAATTAGGGATATATATATATATATATAATGTACACCCGGCAAGTCGAATACCTGAAAAGGCGGCTTGGCAAAAAGGGGTATCTCGGTGGATTGAAAACCTGAAAAGGCAATCCAGGAAAAAGTTAGGGATTAAAGCGTATGACTATGTCTCGTTGGATCACCCATGTAAACTCTACTAGTTATGTTATCTATGTCAAATTCAACAGATACAGATCAGTCCAATCGTTTCTTTTCCGACAGCTGAAGATGAGATACTTGAAGATAATGGCAATAGCAGAATTGAAACTCAATAGGATTATTTACACATAGGTATCTTTCCTTGTTTTTGTACTCTTAAAATTTCTTTGAATTCCTCTTACTAGGATTTCTGTCTCCATGTTAAAACTCACCTGTTTATAGGTTACTTTCTAAATAAATAAAATTCCATTTTTTGAATTCAGGTTTACTTTTCCCTCTTTATTCAGGTTTACTTTTCCCCTTTTACTAAACCGAGAAATGTCCGTTGATTATATTTGAATGTGTATATGCTTTTGAATATGATTGATGTTTACCATAAATGCATAAAATACAATAATAGCATTTACTAAGAACAAGCAAAATTAGGAATTCAATGAATCTTCTCCGGTTCATCCCCACAGAGTGATCTTTACAGATATTCTTAGGGAATACTTCGAGTAGTTCCATATCCTCCGAAGAATTGATACTTAACCGGATAAGTCTCCCAGATCAATGTCCATCTCTTTTATCCTCAGTCAGGATATTCAGGAACTTAATCCTTCAATAAGAAGTACGACGAATGAAAACAGGATGTTCTAAGTACGATATTACCAAACAAGACGGGAACGAAGTCTTCATATTCCTCAACAATGAGTCGGGATTTATTTTCCCTAGCCAGCAGTTGTTCTATGAAACTATTCATACATTTCGACTACATAATTCATACATACATCATCATATCATATCATATCATATGCATACAACATTATCATGAGATATTATTTTGCAAAGTGTTATATACATCATGATATTTGTATAGAACTAACCTTGTTTTCCAGGTTAATTCTCCAGCAGATAAACGTCATCAACAACTTATACCTCGAGCTGTTTTATCCTCCCGAAAGCTATATCATTATACCTTGGGTTTTTGTATCTTCCCAAAAGCTATATCATAACACCTCAGGCTGTTTTATCCTCCCAAAAGCTATATCATCTTACCTTAGGTTGTTTTGTCTTCCCCAAAGCTATATCATCTCACCTCGGGCTACTTTATCCTCCCGAAAGCTATACCATCTCACCTCGGGCTGCTTTATCCTCCCGAAAGCTATATCATCTCACCTCGAGCTGCTTTACCCTCCCGAAAGCTATATCATATTACCTTGGGTTATTTTGTCTTCCCAAAATCTATCCCATCTTATCTTGGGTTGTTTTGTCTTCCCAAAAGCTATATCATCTCACCTCGGGCTGCTTTATCCTCCCGAAAGCTATATTATCACGCCTTGGATTATTTTATTTTCCCAAAAGCTATATCTTCATACTTTGGACTATTTTATTCTCCAAGAAGTATATTTGAAGAAATTTTCTCTGAATGGCATCTTTAATCCCATTCAAGCAATACAACCAACCAACAATATTATTCTACACATCGGGGAGTGCAAATTTTTGGGTTTTTGTGTTCAATCCCCTTCAACCTTCCAGTCACGAATGGCGTGCATGCCAATCTAACTCCTCAGGTTTCAGAAAATTAAACAGGGCAGATGTTGTACCCCAAAATTTGTCCTCCCATAATCAAATAAATGTGTCCCAAGAATTCTCTCAAAGTTCACAAGGTTCACAATTGGTCCAATGGATTGAAGGTTTCATCAGACAAAGCTTCCTCCTAAACTATGGATCCAGAACTAGGGTTTTGAATTTATCCAATATAAATGGACTTACAAGGCCTAAAGTGAGCTTCATAACATCCCACATGTCTTCAATAATCCCCATGTCAAGTTTCAGAACTTACCCAATAAGTTTGACCAGTCAAATGATCAGATATTCAAAAATCAATCAGGTTGGTTAAAAAGTCAAACTGAGGTCAACTGTGGTCAAATTAAAGTCAAACTTCAATATTTTTTGCCAACATCAAGGTTATGAAGTAAAATTCATAATTTGATCAAGGGTTGATCATGATTCATCAAGGAAATTTCAGATCATCAAGAATCAGGAGTTTCTAAATTAGGGTTTTCCTAGGAAAAGTCAACTGAACTTTGACCAACCATAATTTTCACATGCTTCATCAAAAATTTCCCATCCAAATATCATTTTAAGGAAATTTAATTCTATACAACTTTGTGTCTCACAAGTCAAGCCTAAAAATGCTTCATTTGGAAGGTATGAGCTTAGACATTATTGGTCCTTTCAAAATTCAACAAAAACTCAACTTTTTCCAAAGAGCATAATTTGAAAATGGTAAAAGATATGGATATGATACCAAAGAGGTTTGTTAGAGGACTCTCTAAGCTTTCTAAAAAGTCCAGGATCACTCCCATAGCCTTAAAATTGAAGGAGTTGTTCCTTGTCAAAGTTGACAAAATTTCAAGGGTTGTATGAAGCAAATAAGGCCTAAACTTCAAAATTTTCCAAATTGGCCCATCAAATTGCAACCCAATTTCAAACACAAAGTCATGCACGGCCCATTAGTCATTTATTCTGATTTTTTATAATTTATTTTCTATTATTTTGGATTTTATTTCTTAACATTCAATTTAAATAAAAATAAAATATAAAACATCAAATAATAGATCAATTTTTGGTTTGGGAATGAATCTTATGACATTTAAAGCTGACTGGAACAAGCCAAATTCGTGTACACTCAAAGAGGTAAGAATTCATTTGATTTTTTTTCATATTTTATGGTGATTGTTTCTATACATTCAAGCAACCAAAATCCACAAACACAAAGCCCAATTTCTAACCTAAATATGTTCTACTATAAGTGCATAAGGGAACAAAAGCACGGGACACGGAAAATTCAGAGAGGTAGAGGTTCTTCAAGTTTCAAAATATCACTCTAAAATTAAAATTCGGTTTCCACTATTCAGGTCCATTCAACGCGATTTAAAGGTGTAATATTGTTCCTTGGGAGTCTATAAACTATCTCCATCCTCATTATCATCGCATCCATGGCCGAATGCTCTAACCGAAACATTTTTTTGTTCAAATTTCTTGCTTTGCGTTTTCATACATTTAACCATTAAAGCTTGATTCTAACTATTGATTTGTGTTTGTTTTGAAGTGTAGAAGAAATCTGGATAATTTATTTGGAGTTCCATGGCCATAATCGTGATTTGCCATAACTAGGGTTTCAACCAAGATTTTAGGGTTTTACTTTTTAGACTATATAAATGATATTGGTTGATAAATTTGAATCGTATAAAACCTGGACAAGCTATTGGTATGATCAATTTGGATGAATTTCGTTTGTTTATTAGGTATTTAAGATTACAGGTTTCCTGCGAAAAATACGCAATAAAATTCATAAGTAAATTCGCAGGAAATTTCGCAGGAAAACCTGCGAATTTCCAAGGTTGAAGACGAATGGATTTTGGCGCGATCTGGAAAAATTCAAATTTTGTTTTATTATTTTATTAATTGGTTTCTAACTAATATCAGAACGCGTATGTTGGCCTGATGGACTGGGCGCCTATATGGGAAGCATGAGACCTGGGTTCGATTCCCAAGTTTTTCTTATTTTTTTAACACTTATTTTGTTTACAGGTTTATTATATAATTCATGCTATCCAATGCATATTACAAACGCGCAGCCTGCGCATCTCAGTGGAAGCCCCCATGTCTGGTAAAGGGGAGGTCCTAGGATCAAAACAAGGCCTCCCCATATTTATTTTTGGGCTCTGTTTTTTTCTTTAACTTTGCTATTTTCTTTTATTTTAATTATTAATTCTTATAATTAGGTTAATTAGCATATTAGGTTAATTAAAATTAATTATAATTGAAATTAATTAAGATAATCACTTTTTTCTTAAAAATAATTAATTACCTTTTTTCACTAATAAATCTTTAGATTTTTCTTAAAGTTATTTATTTTTTATGTAAATTAATTTTAATAATTAAGTTTAGGTTAATTTAATAAATCCTAATTTTCTAAAATCAACCCTAATTTTCTTAATAAAAACCTAATTCTAACCCTAATTTTTTTTTAATTTTGCTTTTATTTAAATTATTCAGTTATTATGCTTTTCTTTGCTTTTATTTTAAATTATTAGAAAAAATGTATAGGTTTATGTTTATTGTAATTTATTTTCCGCCAGATTATTTTGTAACTGCCCAAAAGCCATGTAATAGCGTAGGTTTTATATTTTCCGCATTTAATTTATTTATTTAATTGTTTGGTTAGTAAATAGGGAGTGAAAAGTTAATTGAAACTAATTGGACTTAGAAAATTAAATAAAAAGAATAAATATCTGAAAATAAATATTCACACACGTAAGTCGATCTATGATCGCTGTCTGCACCTCATAGGGTATTCCTCTTAAGTTGCCTTTTAAACGGCCAAGTCCCTCGAAAGTGAGGTGTCTTAAGCAAAACCCTATAATTAAAAATCATCTTGTCCATCCCCTCGGTTAAAAGATCAAGTCCCTACGATGTTGCCTACGATGTTGCCTAGAATGATCTTGTCCCTTCGGTTTAAAAGATGATAGTCCCTCCCAATTGCTAAAGACACCCTCTAGTTGCCTCCGTTGACTGTACGATGACCCTACGCCTGTCCCTTAAATAAATCCAAGGTAAGGACGACCTATTCCTTAATAATAGGGATAGTCTTACCCTTGAAAGAATATAAAAGAACATGAATGACTTAGTCTAGGGTAGGTACCTCATAGTTACTTGCTCACACTTTTAAAAAAAATACTTTTCACACCTCACTATTTTCAAATATTTTCAAATAATTTCAAAACAAGGCTTTGTATACATCCATACGAGGATCATTACAAAATACATAGAAAATTTTCTAATCACACACTTCACTTTTCCAAAGCAATTAAGTGAGCTAAGTAACTAAGAGCCCATGGATAGCCATGGATATAAATGGTGCTAACACCTTCCCTTTATATAACCTATCCCCCGAACCCAAGTCTTTTAAACACGGTTTTTCCTGTTCTTTTATGTCCCTTCCTTATGGATGAAATAAAAGTCGGTGGCGACTCTTGCTATCCGCAACATTTATGGAAAGTCAGTTCTCCCACCGTGTTACAATGCTCATGTTGTTTGTGGTCTTTTACACCTATTTTTGCATGTTGTATGCTGGCTGTAAAAAGTTGCTTGTGCTCTGCCTTGTGTTTTCATAGATGTTTCTGTATTAGGGGATGTAGTAGGTGCTGAATTTTGTTTAGCATTTTTTTAGTTCTTTTAGAATTAAGATAATGTTTAGATTAATTGGTGTGAGTTTTCTTTATTATTTCTAATAAAATGCAACACTAATCTTAGGTTTGTAGGGAGGGAAAGGTATGTTTCCTTACCCTTTATCCTTTATTTTTTATGCATTTTCTTCATGCATTTAATTTGATTTTTACCTCTATACTTGTGATTGGTAGGATTTCCCCTTTGGCTAGGACCAAATTATCTTCCTTAGGAA
This sequence comes from Lathyrus aphaca, assembly GCA_963966055.1. Classification (NCBI taxonomy): domain Eukaryota; kingdom Viridiplantae; phylum Streptophyta; class Magnoliopsida; order Fabales; family Fabaceae; genus Lathyrus; species Lathyrus aphaca. The sequence continues at coordinate 399,157,584 of OZ014519.1, read as the reverse complement.
GTAAGTTGTGTCCTTTTTCTTCTTTCTTTTCCTTTTGCTCTTAAAGATTAGAAAAGCCACACTAACCATTAGGACCACAATCTTAATGAAAAATTTAGGGTTGTGTCTTAGTCCCCCTAGCTTTGTCCTTTCTCTCTTGAGTCTTCTTTTCTCATCTTCAAACAAAAATCTAAAAGACATTTAATAAAGGATTGAAATAGTCTCTTGTGTATAGCCTTATTCCATGGGGCACTCATATTCATTCCATCTTGGAATAGTATGGGCTTGTCTAGCATGATGTACAAGTCTAATCATGAGACTATCTTCACAGAGAAAACATAAAAGACATTTCTTCACAAAAGCTACAAAAACATGTGATAAGTTCAACAAGCTAGTGAACTTAGACCCTAATCCTTGGAAACAAGTCTTAGATAAATTCTCTTTACTTGGTGTGCCTGTTCTACTATTCCATCTTGGAATGTAGTAGCAAGTACACATTCCATAAAAAAAAGTTTGAATTCACTTCTTTGTGCCAAATTTATAAAAATTCTTAAAAAGCAAACAACAAACAATAAGCGACTTTCATGTGGGAATTCTCTTCTCATCTCACTCACTCTAAATGCGAACTTGCGACGACTTGTCTCACATTTAAGACGATAAACACACTCGTACCAAACGAGCCTGCAACACCAGAGCATAAACATAAGCAGTTTAGCTCATAAAAAATACAAACAAATAGTTCCCGCCTGGTTTGGTGAACTATGTCGACTCTGATCCTCATTTTCCCAACGAGGTACGTAGGAAGCGGGGTAGGGCCCGTTCGAGCATATTTTTTATTTTCCCTACATTTTCCCCATTTTTTCTTTTCGTTCCTTTTTCTCATTTCAGTTCCAGTTAGCGGTTCTTTTATTCAACAACATCTTATTTCTCACCATTTGAAATAAACAAACAAGCGTGGATCCTGTCGGGCACGATAGATGATCCGGGGTGCTAATACCTTCCCAGGTCGTAACCGACTCCTGAACTCAGATCTTTGGTTCGCAAGGCCTTATACTTTCCTTGTTTCTCAGGTTTGTGCATCATTACCTTTCCCGTTCCTTCGGGATAAAAGTGCCTGGATGGCGACTCTACCTTTTCCGTGCCACTTTTGCGTTTGTACTAGGATGAAAATCCCGGGAGCGACAGCTGGCGACTCTGCTGGGGATCGAACCCAAAATCTCTGGTTTCCCTCGTAGAGTCAATCCTATCGCCTATTTGTTTTGTTTTCTTTGGGTGTTTATATGTGTGTTGTTGTGTGTTTATTTACTGTTTTCATTTACAGTTTACTTTACAACATTTATTTACTGCTTTCAGTATTTATTTTCCATGCATCATATACTGGACTGTGCTGGTTTCATTTTTTCTGTGGGATGGGATTTGTTACTGTGAGATAAGCCAAATATTCGGCTTGAGTGCACCTAGGACTTAGAGTGGTTCCTCTTTGGCTTCATGGCATCTTGTTATGTTGGTATTAGTGAGTTCCACGCATTGACTTACGAACTTCTCGGAAATGTATTGATGCCAGAATCTTTCTGGGGCAATACACAACCTTGATAGTTATGTGCATTTAGGGGACCGATCATTGAGAACCTTTGTGGAAACATCCCTCTCCAGTGATGACAGTGGTAGACCACATTCGTTGGAAAACCCACTCGCATCCGAGGGCCCACTGGGAACTCTCATAGGATGGCTTGGTTCTCTCATAGGAACCCAGTTAAGGCAAACTGCTCATATGACGATAGTATTGTACCCTTCGGGATGAATGTACTATTGTTTCTCGATTCAGTGCTTGAAAATGGGAACTTATGAGGGATGCTTGTTTCCTTGGACTCAGCTGAGACCTCCCTGAATGGTACATAATGCCAAACCAATTTCCTGATTTAGTCATGAGCCATTTCTCGGAAATGGTGAACGTATTATTTCTATTCAGCTTTGAGAGTCCGTGATGTTGACCCGATTAACACACCCGTGAGATTGGGAGGGGTTTACAGGTTTTCAGGAACCATAACTTTCAACACACCAACTATACCAGCATGGCTCAATATTGTGATCTGTTCTCTTTGAACCTCTGATCAGAGAGATGATTATTCTGATGTGATGATGTTGTGACCCTACACAGACACTTGCTTAACTGATTAAAACTACACATACACATCACTGATCACATTCCTTACCTTGCATAAGCATCATGACATCATTAATCATATGTGTTCTTTTTATTCTCAGGGTTCATATTACTCCCGATTACCGGTCACATTTCTGCTTCAAGATGGAAATTCCAAGGAAGAAGAATGTTCACTATAATTTCCTGCAACCAGAGACAAATGGTATTCAAAAGATGATCAACTTGATGAATGACAAGGTTCTGGATGACTTTATAAAAGAGTATGGAAGAATCTTGGAATATATGAATAAACCACCAGTTGACCAAAGGGACAACCTTGACTCCTTGTTACAATTCTATGATCCACAGTTGCGATTCTTTGTGTTCCCAAATTACCTTTTGGCTCCTACATTGGAAGAGATCTCCAGTATCCTTAGGATTCCCATCAAAAGTGGTGCTCCTTATTATTGCTTAGAGAAGATGCTTTCATGCAGAGGCATAACTGACTTTTTTCATTTGGATTTGTCCAAGGTTAGTAGAGGGATGGATGTCAATAAAGGTAAAGGATTTCTCTTGGATTTTCTTGTCAAGGAAGCTCAGGATCTGGCCTCCAAAAATAAATGGGCTAAGTTTAGTACATTGCTGGCTTTGATGGTATATGAGATAAGCTTGTTCCCATGGGAGAAAGGTCTGATTAGCATGGAACCTGTTGTCATATTCATTCAGAGAAACCTAGTGCCTACACTGCTAGGTGACTTTTATTATGGGGTCCATTATCGGAACGAGAAAAGGAAAGGATATGTGAATTTTTGTGCTCCTTTGTTTGCTGATTGGTTTGTAAGGCAACTCCAAAAACCGGGACCTTTCCAAGACTTGAAACAGGATTGGAAGTGGTCCAAAAGATTGATGGGCTTAACCTCAGACAACATAGCTTGGGGGTTCAATAGGGACCTGATAGGCAAAGATATTTTGTTAGATGTGGCACCTTTCCCAATGTACCCTTGTTGGGAAGGAAAGGGGGACTAAACTATAATCCTTCATTGTCAAGAAAATAGTTTGGTTACCCTCTGAAGGTTCCACCATTAGCTGAAAAGGTAGTCGAGTTATTGTATTTCTCGATAGAAGGAAATAAGGAGTTGTATTTACAGGTAGCCTGATAACGAGAAAACGTATCGATTATATTGCTAGGTTTCATTAACGTTTTATCGAATAATCGTCGTTTTAACACTCGATTTCTCGAGTTTTTCTTACCATTTTGCAGGTACACCATTATGTGGAGCTAAATCATGAACTAAGACAAAAAGGAACAAAATCGATCATAAAAAGAGGAAGAAATGAAGCTTCCTGCAAAACTGCATATTTTGCAGCAGTCACGACCGTCACAAGGGTGTCACGACCGTGACACCCCAAAATGAAGCATCACGACCGTGAGATATGTGTCACGACCGTGACACTTAAAAGTCACAAGTCACGAGCGTAAAAGCATTGTCACGACCGTGACAAAGGATATTCTAGGTTTTTGACCAAGACGTCGTCAAAGAATTACGTGAAGGCCATTTCCACCTATTTTGTTGCCACTACCTACATTTTCTCCACAAATTCAGCAAGGCCCATACCAACTAAAGTCCAAAAATCCAGCCCATTTGGAGTTCTATAAATAGCACCAGTTTTATGAAGAATGTACAGAGCATTTTTCTATTCAATTTCCTGCGGAAGCTCTGCCGAACTGATTTACGACCCGTTTTTATTTTCTGCATTATTTTCTTTTTCGCTTTATTGTATCCAAACCCGCCATATAACAATTTCCAATATCAGGAAATTGTTATACGTTTATTATTTTTTCTAAGCCTTCATCATTCGTTTATTTTTGATTTCGCCAACTCCGAGCTTTCCGGTCTGTGGAAGAAGGAGTCCGCTCTGATATTGTTAACCAGGTTTTATTATATTGAAATTTAATTATTTATAATGTTTGTTTATTTTTCTGCCATGAGTAATTTGTTATTTAATTTTCTGTCTCTGTCTGGTTCAACATCGATGAGTAGCTAAACAACTTAGGGCGGTATGTAGTTAGAACAAACTTAACCGGTAAAATATAACCATAGGCTAAAAATAATTAATCACTTAACATTTCTGGCTGAGACTTTTTAATTAAATAGACCTTTTTGTTACGAGAGTAAGAAAAGAGTATTAGGTTAGGTCAAGACCACGAGAGTGTGAGATTTTAACCAGATAGCTAAAGTTAGGCATTTAAATTAAACACAGCGAGAGCGCTTTAAGATAAATTAGAATTACTTAGTTTCCAAAAATTACCTCTAAACACTTATGGGCTAGCGAGAGCAGGCATAGGGCTTTAGAGATAAGATCTGATATAAGACCACGAGAGTGTGAGTTGAGGGTATTTAAACTAGTAATCTCTACCGAATAGATTAAGTGAACACCTTAAATAAGCCTAGGTTAGATTGACCCACCTAAGTTAGTATAACTACATACCGACCGTCTTAAAACTACTTAATTAAAGTTTAAATTTAATTCCGCCTTTAATATTCTAAAATCAACAAAAATCGTGACAACCATTCGCCTTAGCTAAACTAGAAGTTCATCTAGCACTAGGTAACCATAGAATCCCTGTGGATCGATAATCTTAAATATTACTTCGATAGGCTGTGCACTTGCAGTAAGATACCGCTAGACGCATAAGTAGACACGTCTTTAGCCCATCAAGTTTTTGGCGCCGTTGCCGGGGATTCCTTAATTTAGTTACTAGTGCATTTAGGTAGCATTGTCTAGACTAAGGTATCAACTATTTAATTTAATTTAATTTCCGAGTGTATGCCAAGTACTCGCTCTAAAAGCGAAGACTTGCAACCTCTAATCCCTGAATCGGAACGCTTCTTACACGTAAGAAGACGTATATTAGATTACGAAAATAATTACAACATTCCAGATCTTCAATTAGATCCGCCTAAACCAGTCGTAACATCAAAGGACGCAGAGATGGCTGAAGAACAGAATCATCCACTCAAGTATTACGCCAGTCCTTCGCAAGCTGAACCGCATTCAAGCATTGCAGCGCCGGCTATCAACCGAAACGATTTCGAACTAAAACCTTCGTTGATATCAGCCGTGCAACAAAATCAATTCGCCAGAAATCCTACCGAGGATCCGAATCTTCATCTTTCGATCTTTGTGCAATATGCCGATTACCGTAAAAGCCAATGGAGTTACCCAAGAAGCTATTAGATTACGTTTATTTCCTTTTTCGCTTCGAGACAGAGCAAGAGCTTGGCTTCAATCTCTGCCTTCGAACTCAGTAACTACGTGGGAGGAACTGAAGAGAGTTTTCCTAAACAGGTATTTTCCACCCAGCAAGACAGCTATGCTGAGAGCTCAGATCAACGGATTTAAGCAAAGAGAAAGTGAATCATTATTCGAAGCTTGGGAATGCTATAAGGATCTGCTGAGACTTTGTCCACATCATGGATTAATAGAATGGATGGTCATCCATACCTTCTATAATGGACTCTTGTACAATACAAGAATGACAATTGACGCTGCCGCGGGCGGTGCATTGATGGATAAAGAATATAATGATGCCTATGCACTTATCGAAAGTATGGCTCAAAATCATTACCTCTGGGGAAGCGAAAGAGTCGCAACTGAGATACCAACAAAGGGAGGTATGTATGAAGTAAGTAGCATGGACCAAGTCAATGCGAAGTTTGACCAACTAAGCCAAAAGATCGACAACTTGGCCATAACACCAACAGCCAACGTGGCTGCAGTAACACCTAACTGTGAGTTATGTGGAGTTTCAGGACACGAAGTTTCTGATTGTCAACTATTGACAGGAACTCCAACTGATCAAGTGAATTATGCTCAAGGAAACCCTTACTCAAACACATATAACCCAGGTTGGAAGAATCATCCGAACTTCTCCTATAAGAATAACAATGCTTTATACGCACCAGGTCAAGCACCAGCTACATCACCAGGATATCAAAAGACTGCTCCTAATGTCCCTAGAAAATCGAACCTTGAATTGATGATGGAGAACTTCATAGCTAACCAATCTCAAACAAACAAGGACTTCTTAAACCAAAACATTCACACTAATGAGCAGATCAAACAATTAGTGAGCAAAGTAGATGCATTAGCTACACATAACAAAATGCTAGAAACTCAGATTTCACAAGTAGCTCAACAACAAGCACCTACTGCTGCACCAGCTGGAGTATTCCCTGGACAACCTCAACCTAATCCGAAAGGACATGCTAACGCTGTGATATTAAGAAGTGGCAAGGAACTTGACGGACCTACCGATCCAAGACTTGACAATCCAGCCATGTACCAACAACCGGATAAACCGACTGAAATGGTGAATGATCCAGAAGAAAAGGAAGATGACAATCAAGAGGTAGTGGAGAAAGAACAACCTTATGTGCCTCCACCACCCTATAAACCACCAATTCCGTACCCTCAAAGATTAATAAATTCCAAGACGACGGGTCAATTTAAGAAATTTGTCGAACTTCTGAAACAGTTGAATATTACTATTCCGTTTACAGAAGCAATTACCCAAATACCCTCGTATGCTAAGTTTTTAAAAGAAATCTTATCCAATAAGAAAAAGATAGAGGATAACGGAACAGTTACACTTACTGCCGAGTGTAGCGCCATAATTCAGAATAAAATGCCTCCTAAGCTAAAAGATCCAGGAAGTTTCTCTATACCCTGTGTAATAGGAAAATTCGTCATTGACAAAGCTCTATGCGATTTAGGAGCCAGTATCAGTGTTATGCCCTTAACGATTTGCAAGAGGCTAGACATGGGAGACCTGAGACCAACTAAAATGTCTGTTCAACTAGCCGATCGCTCTGTTAAATATCCTGTAGGCATACTAGAAAACGTCCCAGTACGTATAGGACAATTCTACATCCCTACTGACTTTATAATCATGGACATCTCTGAAGACTCCACTACACCTATCATACTAGGAAGACCATTCTTAGCTACCGCCGGAGCTATAATAGATGTAAAAAGAGGAAAGCTAACCTTTGAAGTAGGTGAAGAGAAAGTTGAATTTATTTTAACACAATTCTTACAATCACCAGCTATAGAGGATACATGCTATCTATTGGACGTAATTGACGAATGTGTAAGAGAAATGGAACTAAAAGAGACCACATATTCTGAAATTATGAAAATTCAAATCCCTCCAATTTTCGAAGATGATAATTGGCGTAAACCATATCAGGATGATAGTCTAAGCGAAAGTTTAGCACTTACACCGGATCCTATGCCAAGTAAAGATAAACCTACATTAGGATTAAAAACTTTACCTCATAACCTAAGGTACGAATTCTTAGACGTTGAATGTAAAAGACCAGTTATAATAAATTCCAGTTTAGGAACTATAGAAACAAAGAAACTTTTAGATGTTTTGAAGAAATATCCGACTGCATTAGGATATAACATATCTGATCTCAAAGGAATATGTCCTTCAGTTTGTATGCATCGTATTCTGCTAGAAGAAGATTGCAGAACCTCCAGAGAATCTCAAAGAAGAATTAACCCAACCCTTAGCACTGTAGTAAAAGAAGAAGTTAAAAAATTACTAGATGCCGGAATAATATATCCAATCTCTGATAGTGAATGGGTTAGTCCAATACATGTAGTGCCAAAGAAAGGAGGTATCACTGTTGTGAAGAACGCTCAAGGCGAATCAATATCTCAAAGAGTAGTGACGGGATATAGAGTATGCATAGATTATCGTAAACTAAACAAAGCCACTCGAAAAGATCATTTCCCGCTACCTTTTATAGATCAAATGTTAGAACGATTAGCCAAGCATTCGTACTTCTGTTATCTTGACGGTTACTCAGGATTTTTCCAAATCCCTATCCATCCAGATGATCAAGAGAAGACTACATTCACATGCCCTTATGGAACGTTCGCCTATAGACGAATGCCCTTTGGATTATGCAACGCTCCTGCAACCTTTCAAAGATGTATGATGTCAATCTTCGCAGATTTTATAGACAACATCATGGAAGTGTTCATGGACGACTTCTCTGTATGTGGGCAAAGTTTTGAAGGATGTTTATCGAACTTAGAAATGGTATTAGAAAGATGTGTAAAAGTAAACCTCGTGCTTAACTGGGAGAAATGTCATTTTATGGTCAACGAAGGAATCGTATTAGGTCATGTAATATCAGACAAGGGAATTGAAGTTGATAAAGCTAAGATTGAAGTAATAAAAGATCTTCAACCCCCTAAAACCGTTCGAGAAATACGAAGCTTTTTAGGACACACCGGTTTTTACCGACGATTCATCAAAGATTTCTCGAAAATCACTAAACCTCTTACTGGTTTGTTAATGAAAGACGTTGAGTTCATATTCAATGAAGATTGTCTTAAAGCATTCGAAACTCTAAAAACAGCCCTCATCACCGCACCAATCATGCAACCCCCTGACTGGAGATTACCTTTTGAAATCATGTGCGATGCGAGTGACTATGCTGTAGGCGCAGTTCTAGGCCAGAGGAAGGAAAAAAAACTTCATGCGATTTACTATGCCAGTAGAACCTTGGATTCCGCCCAGATGAACTACGCCACTACCGAAAAAGAATTGTTAGCAGTTGTCTTTGCGCTTGACAAATTCCGTTCTTACTTAGTAGGAGCGAAAATAATCATTTACACAGACCATGCTGCTATCCGATATTTATTAACAAAGAAAGATGCTAAACCAAGACTCTTAAGATGGATTCTACTTTTACAAGAGTTTGATCTAGAAATAAAAGATAAGAAAGGTACTGAGAATGTCGTAGCGGACCATTTATCTAGAATAGAAGGTATTAAACCCGAACAAGTGCCGATTAACGATGATTTTCCGTATGAACAGCTGATAGCACAATTAGGAAGCGACCTTGCTCGGTTAGATATAAATGAACCAGAATCCGTGGAAACAATCCAGACAACTGTAGGACTGCCATGGTACGCTGGCATTGTCAATTACCTAGCCGCAGGAGCTCTTCCACCCGATCTAACCTATCAGCAGAAAAAGAAATTCTTTCATAATCTGAAACATTACTATTGGGATGAACCATTATTGTTCAAAAGAGGACCAGATGGAATCTTTCGCCGATGTATTCCCGAAGAAGAAATAGAAGATGTCATTGCTCAATGCCATTCATCTCCTTATGGTGGACATGCAAGCACTTCCAAAACTTGTGCAAAAATCTTGCGAACCGGTTTATTCTGGCCTAATCTATGGAAGGATGTCCACATCGCTGTTATAAATTGCGATCGGTGTCAACGCACTGGCAATATTTCAAGAAGAGATGAAATGCCTCAAAAAGGAATATTAGAAGTAGAAATCTTTGACGTCTGGGGAATAGATTTCATGGGACCATTCCCATCATCTTTCGGTAATAATTACATACTCGTAGCTGTTGATTATGTTTCGAAATGGATTGAAGCCATAGCTTCTCCTACAAACGATACACGAGTAGTAATAAAGCTTTTTAAAAATATAATCTTTCCCAGATTTGGTGTGCCCAGACTCGTCATAAGTGACGGTGGCTCGCACTTCATCTCAAAAATATTTGACAAATTACTATCTAAGTATGGAGTAAGACACCGTGTGGCTACACCATATCATCCACAAACAAGTGGACAAGTCGAAGTCTCAAACAGAGAAATTAAACAAATCTTAGAAAAGACTGTGCCATATCTCGGAAAGATTGGTCATCTAAACTTAATGAAGCTTTATGGGCTTATAGGACCGCTTACAAGACACCCATAGGTACTACACCTTTCAAATTAGTTTATGGAAAATCTTGTCACCTCCCAGTAGAACTAGAACACAAAGCTTATTGGGCGATTAGAACTCTCAATATAAACTATAATGCTGCAGGAGAAAAGCGAATCCTAGACATTAACGAATTAGAAGAATTAAGGCTAGATACTTATGAGAATGCTAAAATATATAAAGAAAGAACTAAGCGATGGCATGATAAACGCCTATCTAGGAAAGAATTTAGTGTGGGAGACGTTGTACTCCTCTTTAATTCAAGACTTAGGCTCTTTCCTGGAAAATTAAAATCTAGATGGTCAGGACCCTTTGAAATAATTAAAGTATTCCCGAGTAGAGCAATAGAAATTAAGGGTAGGAATAGTGAACCATTCATAGTAAACGGACAACGTTTAAAACATTATCATAAAGTTGAAAATCGAGATTCTGCGAATAATCTAAAGCTTTTAGAGTTGTCCACTAATTCCCCTGATTAATCTAAACTTAAGCATTACGTCAGGCTTTTGACGATAAAAACAGCGCTTAGTGGGAGGCAACCCATTTACTCATTTAACTATTTAAATTATTCTCTCCATCATTTTATTTTTTTTATCGTTTACTATTTGTTTATTTGTTTTGTCATTTCATAGTTTTATTTTACTCTTATTGCCTTTACATTATGCATTTCATTTTCTTATATTTATTTTAAATCACTTTTTACAGATTTTCTAAAAGTCTTTTCCACTTTCCTTCTTCTCCTGATTTGTTTCCTCCATATTTGCACTGACTATGGCTAACCAACCAATTAACCACATGGAAACCAAATTTAGGGGTAGGAACCAAAGAATGAAATTTGAAGAGTTATCACAGAGGCAAATGGATTTGACCCTGTACCCGGATGATCGGACTATGGAAACCTTAGGAATACATGATAGCATTATGTACTTGCTTAACCGAATCGGATGGGAGAATTCAATGATCCAACATAAGTTTGTGACTTACCGCGAGCTCACTCTTGAGTTCCTTAGCTCCTTAATTTACCTACCTGAGCGCGGTTTTGGATTTAGGAAAGGATTTATTAGTTTTCGCCTGTTTGGAATAGAATATGATTTTAACCATAAAGAACTAGCTGACTTGTTAGGATTCCCTAGTGGACCATTTGCTTTTACTACCACACAGGTAGAATTGATGGATATTGAGCTAGATTTCTTTTGGGGAACTTTAACCGGAAACTACCACCCTGAACCAAATGGCATGAATAATGATGAGATCCATAATCCTGCTCTCCGTTACTTCCATAAATTCCTTGCCCACACATTCTTTGGAAAAGAAGAAAACATTACCGGAGTTTCTAAAGATGAAATATTTATTATGTCATGTTTCACTCTTAGACAGCCTGTTAATGGTGTACCTTTCATGATGCAAACCTTCACCCGTATCCAAGAAGAACCTGAATTACCTATCTTAGTAGGAGGTCTTGTAACCATGATTGCTGATGCTTTAGGACTTAGGTACCAATTGCACAGGTGCAACCGTTTAGGTAACATACGTCCTATGGATCTTAACTTCTGCTTTAATAGACATATCATAAGGAATTTAGGACATCCACCTTTTGAGTACCTAATCCGGAACGAGGTAGTAACCCTGTTCACATTGCCTAACCATGCTAAAGTAAGTGTTCACAATAAGGATAACTGGCTTTATGAGTTAAACCCACCTGATTATCCACCCACTCCTGAAACACCTCAGTCTTACAAGATAAAAGATGATACAATGACCGATGTCGAAACTGACCCTGAGACGCCTCCTGGTTACCATGACATTGGCCACACTGAAGAAGTTTATGAAACCCCTGAAGTGAATCAAGGAGATTATGCTAACAACTTGCAAAACATCATGAACACTCTCAATGCTTACCAAACTGACATTAACCTATTTAAAGAAGACATTAAGAGCATGCGATTGGATATTATAGGATTGACTGACATAACATGCGAACAGTTCTATCACTTGAATTCCGCCATCGAAGACTTGAAGAAACGCTTTTGATAATGTTATAAGTGATTTAGTTTATTTTTTTTTCATTGTTTTCGTTTCTAGTTAGATTTAATTTTCGCACCAATTTCTTACCGCAAATTTCCGTTTATGTAACTTCATTTTCAATTACATTATGCAATGCATCTTTAATTCCAAAAATTCTCCATTTTTAGCAATTTATGTACTTTTAATTTTATGTCCTGTTATGCTTGCATTTATTCATTATATATACAAATCTCTCATGCCTTGCAAGCTATTGAAGTACTGTGTTGAAACTATATACTATATGGTGTTTATAATTTATTATGAGTGTTAGTGAAGAAAATGCATTAATATAGAATATGTGAAATAAGAGAGAAAGTGTTTTCCTGGAAATTATTTAACGTAGCAAGCCTCACGGTCGTCACTGCCCCATAACGATCGTGACGCGCTCTTTTTGAGTCTCACGATCGTCGTACCCCTGTCACGACCGTGACGACCCTTATACCAGAAATCGTGAGAAACAGAACTGTTTCTCTTCGTGCCTCTTCTTCTTCTTCTCCATAACTTCCTAAAAAACTACCCATCTTCTCCATAACCTCCGTAACACCCCATTTACCATCTTTAATCTCATTAACCACCCATTATCACAACCTACTACATTCTCACTCTCCATTATTTATCCCGAATCAATATTTCTCCCATTTTACCATTTTTTCACAAAAACTTCAAAATTCTTCATTCCTCACTCTAAGCTCTTGCATGCAATGGATACTATCACTTTTAGAGAAGGTGATGCTGGAGAAACTCAGAGAGAACGATTTCTTCGCTTCCAAAGCCGCGGTGTGCAACCTACGTGTTACATTGACACTGTGTGTTTGAGGGAACTCGGAATGCTGGCCAGTGTTACGAACCTGCTTCGCAAAGTCGGGCTCTGGGACCTTTGCAGTCAACCTCAGCCAACCTTCGAACTTCTGACACTGGAGTTCTTAAGTTCATTCAGTTACATCACCGGCACCGGTTCTCTGAGTCAGCTCACTGGTTTCGCAAAATTCAGATTGCATGGCCAAGAGTTCAACCTTTCGCAAGACAGGATAGCCGAGTTATTAGGCTTCGATCACGGAACTGAGGCTCACCGTCGCGTGCCCGATAATTTTAGTGAACAAGCTTTCACTCTATGGCACGACTTAACAAACACCCGTGCATCCGCCTTCCAAAGCCTCAACGCCACGCACATTCACAATCCGGCCATCCGCTACTTCCACCGAGTCATTTGCAACACCATCTTCGCTCGAGAAAGCAACCATAAGCTCAACTCTAAGGAGCTTCTATTCTTGCATTGTGCTCTTAATGACGAGCCGATCAATGCTGCCCCTTTCATGCTTTACCACATACAGGCTATTGCGCACAGAGGATCCACTCCGTTCTTCATTGGCGGCATTGTCACCACCCTGGCCATTCAGTTGGGGCTTGGTGACTTGGTCGCAGATCAGCCTCATCTAGCCGCCGAATACCTCACCAAGAGTTATTGCAGGTCCGCTCACCTGATTGCACAGCGAGAGGATGGCAGGTACAGCCCTGTTGTCCATGGCACCGTATTTCATCATATCATTCTGCCGTCCCGCGACCACATCGACCCATCCAGCCGAGCCAACTGGCTCTTTGTTCTACCTGATGCTACTGACCACGCTCCTATCCATGATCAGGCAGACCTCCCTGCGGATGAGATGCAGGACGCTATGGATGCAGGTGAGCCTGTCCAGGATATACCAGAGTCATCTACCCGACAGCCTACTGCACCAGATTTCACTCTTGAGGATGTCCTCCGTGCGATTCATCAGCAGAACCAGATGAATGCCGCACTGGAGCGCAGGCAGAAGGAACAGTACGACGCTCTACTCGGCACGATTGCAGCTAACCAGGCAGCTACTAATGAGAGGTTTAACGAGATTTTCAGCGAGTTAGACGCCTTGCGTATCGACATCACTGGGACCACCAGCACCGGTTCTGATCCTGAAGCGACTCCTTCCAGACGCCGCTCCCGCACCAGAAGCCGACCCCGCGGTCCTCAGCAGCCATAGTTTTTGTTTTTCTTCTGTTTGTTTTTCGTTTTTGTCGTTTGTACTGTACTTTAACCGCATTTATATCACAACATTGGGGACAATGTCTGATATAGTGTGGGAGAGGTACCTTTCATTTCCGTATTTTTCCCTTTTCGCATTTTTCCATTTCGTTGTATTTTCAATTCCATTGTATTTCCCTTTAGCAAGTTAATGAAGCGTGCAAAATCTTTATGATATTTTCTTTAGTTTCGAATTTTCCCGCTTACTTAGCCATAACCGAAAATTTTTTAATTATTCGCATTACCCGACTTACCTACGAAATCGTAAATAGGAAGCTGAGAACGATTAAACAAGACCAATACAATCTTGACACCTTTGACTTCCTACTTAAGCGATTCTATCCCGATTACCATTACGAGTACACTTTTAGTTTCAGTTCAAAAGTAACCCCGAGTAGTTTATACTAGCAGTCAGCACCGTCTGAACACAAACCACGTGGGGAGCCGATGAATATAAGCGTTTGATGCCTAATCAATAATGATCCTTCATATCTCGACGCAAAATGAAAAGAAATTGCACCAAAGTACACGGTCGCATACAAGAAACGAGAAATATGAGAAGGAGTCCATTGCGGGTTGGTTCAGAGGTACTGGTTCTGAACTCGGTAGGGCGTGCTACGGCTCGATCCCCCATAACCTCCAAATCGGATACAAAATGTAGGGTTACCACACTCGTGTACCAGACCCCATGCTTAAAAAAAGGATCAAAGTCGCTAACCGGCTACTCCACTACGTGCGTGCTAAGGCAAAGGGCTTAATGTGATTGCGCTAGAATGAAACCGGGCGAAATAAGATCGAAAAACTTTAGGTGAAATCGTAAAGTAATTGCCGATTGGCTCATTTAACGGGAAGTCGACGACATAGCTTGTTGCTTGCGTCATTAGTGTATCGGTAGTGTTCTATCAAAGTATCGGATTATCCGACAAAACGATCCCTCGTTTGATTTGTTATGAGTATATGTGAATAACATCTTGTCCGCCGATTTTCAACCGACTATTTGCTTGAGGACAAGCAAAGGTTTAAGTTTGGGGAAGTTTGATAACGAGAAAACGTATCGATTATATTGCTAGGTTTCATTAACGTTTTATCGAATAATCGTCGTTTTAACACTCGATTTCTCGAGTTTTTCTTACCATTTTGCAGGTACACCATTATGTGGAGCTAAATCATGAACTAAGATAAAAAGGAACAAAATCGATCATAAAAAGAGGAAGAAATGAAGCTTCCTGCAAAACTGCATATTTTGCAGCAGTCACGACCGTCACAAGGGTGTCACGACCGTGACACCCCAAAATGAAGCATCACGACCGTGAGATATGTGTCACGACCGTGACACTTAAAAGTCACAAGTCACGAGCGTAAAAGCATTGTCACGACCGTGACAAAGGATATTCTAGGTTTTTGACCAAGACGTCGTCAAAGAATTACGTGAAGGCCATTTCCACCTATTTTGTTGCCACTACCTACATTTTCTCCACAAATTCAGCAAGGCCCATACCAACTAAAGTCCAAAAATCCAGCCCATTTGGAGTTCTATAAATAGCACCAGTTTTATGAAGAATGTACAGAGCATTTTTCTATTCAATTTCCTGCGGAAGCTCTGCCGAACTGATTTACGACCCGTTTTTATTTTCTGCATTATTTTCTTTTTCGCTTTATTGTATCCAAACCCGCCATATAACAATTTCCAATATCAGGAAATTGTTATACGTTTATTATTTTTTCTAAGCCTTCATCATTCGTTTATTTTTGATTTCGCCAACTCCGAGCTTTCCGGTCTGTGGAAGAAGGAGTCCGCTCTGATATTGTTAACCAGGTTTTATTATATTGAAATTTAATTATTTATAATGTTTGTTTATTTTTCTGCCATGAGTAATTTGTTATTTAATTTTCTGTCTCTGTCTGGTTCAACATCGATGAGTAGCTAAACACCTTAGGGCGGTATGTAGTTAGAACAAACTTAACCGGTAAAATATAACCATAGGCTAAAAATAATTAATCACTTAACATTTCTGGCTGAGACTTTTTAATTAAATAGACCTTTTTGTTACGAGAGTAAGAAAAGAGTATTAGGTTAGGTCAAGACCACGAGAGTGTGAGATTTTAACCAGATAGCTAAAGTTAGGCATTTAAATTAAACACAGCGAGAGCGCTTTAAGATAAATTAGAATTACTTAGTTTCCAAAAATTACCTCTAAACACTTATGGGCTAGCGAGAGCAGGCATAGGGCTTTAGAGATAAGATCTGATATAAGACCACGAGAGTGTGAGTTGAGGGTATTTAAACTAGTAATCTCTACCGAATAGATTAAGTGAACACCTTAAATAAGCCTAGGTTAGATTGACCCACCTAAGTTAGTATAACTACATACCGACCGTCTTAAAACTACTTAATTAAAGTTTAAATTTAATTCCGCCTTTAATATTCTAAAATCAACAAAAATCGTGACAACCATTCGCCTTAGCTAAACTAGAAGTTCATCTAGCACTAGGTAACCATAGAATCCCTGTGGATCGATAATCTTAAATATTACTTCGATAGGCTGTGCACTTGCAGTAAGATACCGCTAGACGCATAAGTAGACACGTCTTTAGCCCATCATAGCCCAGGCTTGGGAGGTCAGGATAAGGAAAGGAAGGAAAGATTTTGGGAAGGTGGATCCAAAAACATATGATCCTTTTGCTACATGGTTGAAAGATCGTGTAGAGGTCTTACTTTTCCCGTTCTCTATGGAGTCCCCTTTGTACCTTAAGGAAGAGTTACCCTTGGATTCAGTAGCCCTCAAAGACTACCAGAAGTTGGAGGCTTTGGTTAAGCAGCTTAGAATGGAGAATCAAGAGGCCAATAATTCCTGCCAAAAATGGAAGATTCAGAATCAGAAGTTGGAAGAAAGAGCTCAGCAGGCTGAAGAGATAGTCAGGCTCAAGCAGCAGGACTTCCAGGAGAGAGAACTCTACTTCAAGAAAAGAGGGTTAGCTGAAACTCACAAGGCAAGCCTGCGCCGAAAAGATAAGAAATCTTTGAATGAAGCTATAACTTTGTGGTAGGAAAGATGGGAAGATAACTTGAAGAAATAGAAAGAGTTGGAGGCCAAATACAAGCTGGAGATCAAAGGCCTTCAGGATTCCTTAGTTGAGCAAAGAGAGCTGCTCCAAAAGGCCCACCACCAAGAAAGGAGTCACCTTCAGGATTTAGAAAAGAGTCAACAGACAGTGGAAGTTGCTCAGAAAGAGATAAAAGAGTTAAAGCTTCGGGCTGATGTTAAGAAGACCAAGACAAAGTCAAGTACAAGCCAAGAGAGTGAGAAGATGTTCCTAAAGCAAATTAAGGAGTTGCATGCCTCTTTCGATCTTAGGGATCTCCTAATCCAGAAGCTCATACAGGAACCAGACCATCTAGACATAGGCTAGTTTCTTCAAGGTGTCAAGCGCCATAACTGGAGGTTGCAAGATATAGATTTTCCTAGGCTTTAGTCTTGTGTTCAGATATTTGGATTACCCACAGACCTGTTGTGAGATTCTTCTCTTGCTGATGTACTTTGCCTTTTGATGTATGAACTGGCACCCTACGGGAACTTTGTTATTCCAGATTTCTTTTGATTTTCCTTAAATCTCTGGTTGCTATATTTTTCACGGACACGGGATATTAAATGCTACCTCTTCACATCTAAATGTCACACAAGGTCTTCTTTCAAAGGCTTTTTTCCTAATACCGGAATGGGAAAGTAAAACAAAACCCTTAAGGATAAAAGGGACACATCATTGCATACATATCATTTGCATTTCTTTCTTTTGTAGGTTTCTCCAGGTTACTGAACTTATCCATATTTCAGGAAAAGATTGCGAGAGCTGCCAGGACCCGTCATCCCAGACAGAGTATTCCTCATCGGTACGCTACCCGCAACAATCAAAGAAACATCATGGATACTATGTAGACAGAGCTCAATGAATTCCGCACCCGAATGGGAGAATTTATGGTTATGATGCAGGGCATGGCCCAATGGCAGCAAGATCTGAGGAATGCCATGCAGAGGCTTACTCCTCTTGACCCTCCAGTGGTTACTCCATAAAATCCACCTAACAATAATGGAGGAGGTGGACCTCTAGGTCCAGAGAATGGAACACCTACTTTTATCCCTATGGAAGACCGTCAGGAGGATCAATTCCCTCCTATTAATGATGATATGGGATTTGGCATGGGAGGAAACTTTCAAGATTTTCTGCTGCTGGCTGAGAAGGTCAAGGCCCTTAAATGTAGAGACACTCTTGGGATAGATGTATCTGATATGGGCTTGGTTCCTGGAGTGGTCATTCCTCCTAAGTTCATACCACCAAGCTTTGATAAATACAATGGCAATTCCTGCCCCAAGACGCATTTACATGCTTTTTACCGAAAGATAGCTGCTCACACTAGAGACGAGAAACTCTGGATGTACTATTTGCAGGACAACCTCTCTGGGGGCTCACTAGAATGGTATATGAAGCTAGAAAGGAACTCTGTTCGAAATTGGAAAGAGATTAGGGAGCCCTTCCTTAAAAAGTATCAGTATAACATTGATATGGCGCCTAGCCGTACTCAACTCCAGAGTTTGTCGCAGAAGAATTCAGAAAGCTTTAAAGACTATGCTCAAAGATGGCGTGAGGTTGCCGCCAGAGTATAACCACCTTTGCTGGAGAGAGAAATGGTGGATCTCTTCATGGACACCCTTCCAGGACACTTCATGGAGAGGTTAGCAAGTTGTTCATCAAGTGGCTTTTCAGACATTATCTTAAAAGTTGAGAGGATAGAAAGCTGGATAATGCAAGGAAAAATCCAGAACAGTGGGGCGTCAACCTTCAATGTAAAGAAACCATTTGTGAAACGCCGAGAGGGAGAAACGGGGGTTGTGTACACTCAGAGCAGAAGGCAGAACCAAAATATGTATCATCAAGCAGCTCCGGTTACCATTGCTGCTCCAACAAACCAACCACAGATTCAACAACAACAACAACGTCAACCAAGCTATCAACAACAAAGGGCTTCTTGATCGTACTATCCTCCCCGACAGAAGGATAAGCAGTTTGAGACACCTCCAATGTCATACTCACAATTATTACAGAATCTCCTCCAATTGCAAATGGTACAGTTAAGGACTCTGCAGCCTCCCAGGCCAGGTCAGCTTCCCCCAGGTTATGACACCAACGCCCGTTGTGAATTCCATTATGGAGATCCTGGGCATAGTACTGAAAATTGTCAAGCTTTGAAGCACGTTATTCAGGATCTAATTGATTCCAAAGCCATTAATTTCGCTCCTACTCCGAACGTAATCCAGAATCCTATGCCTCCTCATGGGAGAACTGTGGGGGCTATTGATAGTGGTGAAGGTCTGAATTTGATATTTGATGTCAAAAACTTGAAAACTCCACTGATTTTAATAAAAGCTTGCTTGACCAAGAAATATTTATTTTCGGGTTATGAAGAGCATTGCCCATATTGTTTTAGTTCCCCTGATGGTTGCGATCAACTGAGATCGGGGATACAGAGGATGATTAACGAAGGCAACATACTATTGCACCCCAAAATTTACCCTCCCCTAGTCAAGGAAATGTGTCCCAAGGATCCTCTCAAGGTTCACAAGGTTCACAATTAGTCAGAAAGTTTGGAAATTCCCTTAGACAAAGCCTCCTCCTAAGCAATGCACCCTAAACTAGGGTTTTGAATTTCATCAGGCTAATGGACTTTCAAGGCTTCAAGTGAGCTTCATAAAATCACACATGTCTTCAAGAATCCCTATGTCAAGTTTCAAGGCTTTCCCTAAAAAGTTTGCTCAGTCAAATGATCAGATATGCAAAAATCAGTCAAAGTGGTTAAAAAGTCAAACTGAGGTCAACTGTGGTCAAATCAAAGTCAAACTTCATGATTTTTTGCCAACATCAAGTTTATGAAGTAAAATTCATCATTTTATCTAGGGTTGATCATGATTCATCAAGGAGATTTCAGATCATCAAGAATCAGGAGTTTCTAAATTAGGGTTTCCATAGGAAAAGTCAACTGAACTTTGACTAGCCATAACTTTCACATGCTTCATCAACAATTTCCCATCCAAAGCTCATTTTGAAGGAAATTTAATTCTCTACAACTTTGTGTCTAACAAGCCAAACCTAAAAATGCTTCATTTAAAAGGTATGAGCCAAAACATTACATGTCATTTCAAAAGTCAACAAAAAGTCAACATCTTCCAAAGGGCATAACTTGAAAATGGTAAAGGATATAGACATGAGACCAAAGGGGTTTGTTAGAGGACTCTCTAAGATTTATAAAAAGTCCAAGAACACATTCATGGCCTTAAAATTGAGGGAGATGTGCCTTGTTAAAGTTGGGAAATTTTTTAGGAGTGTATGAAGCAAATGAGGTCTCAAATCCAAATATTTCCAAATGGGCCCACCAAATTCCAACCCAAACTCAAAGATGACATCATGCACGACCTAATTCAACCAATTTCTGATTTTTATATTTTAATTATTATTTATTTGGATTTTATTCATTAAAATTCATTTTAAATCAAAATAAAATATGAAAATACAAATATTTGATTTGATTCTTCTTCTAGAAGCTCTTAAACATCATTTAAGTTGATTTGATACTCTCCAATTTTGTGCACAACCAATTTGGAAACATATCATTTGATTTTTTTTTATATTTTTGACCATAGCTTTCTTCACCTTCAAGCAACCCATACAACTCCAACCAAGGCCCAAATTCTTAACCTAATTACATTACTATATAACCACAACAACATCACAAGACAAAAAAAAAGGATGGAGAGCAAAAGGATGTTATTCATACTTTAAAATTTCACATAATTTAGGTTTTCGCAATCCACCACTTTTACAAGTTGATTAAAGGCTGCAAATGAATCCTTGAGGTTTCCTGAACCTATTCCAATCATCCTCATCATCAAATTCATGCCAAATCATACAAACCAAATTCATATTCTTGCTTTTCTTTTGATTTTTTTCAATTTCAATGATTTATGCATGATTAATTGATTTTGATTACATAATATTTTCGTTTGATTGTGTAGATGGTTTTTGGATAGTTGGATTTAAGTTTCGATGCAGGAATCATAGAGCACCATGGAGGACTAAACTATTGGTTAATCTGCTGTAATCTGTTTTCGTCGATACTTCGAAGGCTGCAGTAGTGATAAGCATTCCAGGCTGACAGGTAAGTCAGGTAAGTACTACTGTTTCGATTTACTCCAAATTTTTTCCAGAAATTCAGAAAAAAATCGACAAAAAATACTCTTTTAGAATAAAATTCTAAAAGATTTCGACCCTCAAAATCGCAAATTCCTATTTTTTCTATTTTATTTGATTTATTTTCTATTTTCATATTCTCAAAAAAATCTAAAAAACATTGTGCGTTCTTTATTTGATTTTATTAGATTTTTAGCATCGTTTTAATATTTTTTAGATTTTATTTTAATCGCTTTTATTATTTTCCATTATTTTAAAATCTGCAGCGATTTTATTTGATCCTGTTTATTTCTTTTTTTATTCTTCCAATAGTATATACCAAAAATATGCAGGTGGGAGGAAGAAGATGGTGTGTGGCGTGCGCTGATTGGCCTAGTGACAAAGACCTAAGGTTGAAAGTCTGAGGGTGTGGGTTCAACACGCATTCCCAACATTTTGGCAAAGACACGTGGGTTCAACACTCATTCCCAACATTTTGGCAAAGAAACGTCGGTTCAACACCAACCCCCAACATTTTGGGTATCTCTAACTTTATTTTTCTCTTTTTCATCAAATTATGTATTTTCTTTGAATTTCCTTATTGTTATTATTAAACTAATTTCTAAAAGATTAAACAAAATCTTTTTTTTTAAACTTATATTTTTTAATATAAACCTTAATTTTTTTCATAAACCTTAATTTTTTCCCTAAACCTTAATTTTAAACCTAAGACTTAATTTTTTTCATAAACTTTAAACCTTAAAAATTTAGCCCTAATCTTTATCTTAAAACCCAGATTTCGCCCTAATTTTTACCCTAAAATTTTTCCTAAACCTTAAATTTATTTTAAACCTTAAAATTTTTCTCAAACCCTAACCCTAATTGTTTTCTTAACCTAGTTTGCAAACTTTTTTCTTCTAATTTATTCACTCATTTTTATGTTATTCATTCACTGTTTGTCTGATTATGTAACTGCTTCGTCTTTGTAATAATTGTTTTTTTTTTATTATTTTCCGCCATTATTATTATTATGTAACTGACCCTAAGCCATGTAATAGTGTAGGAATTTTATTTTCTGCCTTTTAATTCTGCCATTTATTTTTCATGTTAACTGCGTGGTTAGTAAATAGGGAGTGCAAACATAATTGTAATTAATTTAATTTAGATAACTAATTTAAAAAAAAAAGAAGATAAATATTTGAAAATAAACACTCACACATGTAAGTCGATCTTTGATTGCCATCTTGCACTTCCTAGGGTATTCCTCTTGGTTGCTTTTAAATGGTCAAGTCCCTCGAATATAGGGTTGTCTTAAGCAAAGTCCCTTCACTTATAAAATCATCAAGTCCCTACAGATTTAAAAGATCAAGTCCCTTCGAGATTGCCTACGGAATAATGATCTTGTCCCTTCGAATAAATGATGATAGTCCCTACGAATTGCTAAAGACATCCCTTAAGTTGCCTTCATTGACCATACGATGACCCTACGCTTGTCCCTTAACAAATCTAAGGTAATGACTACATATTCCTTAATAATAGGGATAGTCTTACCATTGAAAGAACATACGAGAACACGAAAGACTTAATATAGGGTAGGTACCTCTTAGTTGCTTGCTCACATTTCAAATTACTTTTTACACCTCACTTTTTTAAACATTTTTCAAAACAAGGCTTTGTATATATCTATACGAGGATCATTACAAAGTACTTAGAAAAATTTCTAACCACACACTACACTCTTCAAAAACAATTTAAGTGAGCTAAGTAACTAAGAGCCCATGGATAACCATGGATATAAAGGGTGCTAACACCTTCCCTTTGTATAACCTACCCCCCGAACCCAAGTCTTTTAAAATAGGTCTTTCCTGTTCTTTTATGTCCTTTCCATTTGGATAAAATAAAAGTCGGTGGCGACTCTTGCTATCCGCAACATGACTAAAAGTCAGTTCTCCCACCGTGTTACAGAACTGGCGACTCTGCTGGGGATAATATTAAAGAGGGGTACCCTTAGGAATTAGATCACTTTAAATTGTTTGTTTTGTTTGCTTTATATTTATCTGTTGGGCTTTATGTGTGAAAGATCCTAACCCGGATCTAGTGTACCTTAGGTAAATGGCAATAGACCAAGGAAACTGTACGGCGTATACCGATATGGTTGATCTGGTGGCCATAGTTAGTGTGACTTCTTGGTGGGTGCTTATGTTCCTTAAGTAAGTTAAGGATAATATGAGGCTGCCATATGTTGTCAATACACTAACTGACATTTAGAATCCTAGTCATCCCATTTTGGCCTTTAGAAAGTAGTGAGATAACCGGCTTTGGTAAAGACTGAAGTTGGTTGATACTCGATGCTACACTCATTGAGATCCTAAACTTGGAGGGTTTTGGTTGGCAAGTAAGTTGCCTACTGAACAACCACCCTTGAGAATGATCAATGATATTGAGATCCCTTAGAACTCGGTTACTTTTGTAGGACAGGATGAACCAACTAACTTCAGGGGATGGTACTTACCTTTAAACCTCATGCAAGCCTCTAAACCTAGGGCTATGGTGTGACTTGTTTGTGTATTCCACATGTTTGTGATTGAACATAACATCATAACATCATGACATCAATGCATCATAAGCATAGCATTTTCACTAACCATTTCAAGGACCAAAGGATTTATCTTTGTTCTTTGTTGCAGGTCATGGCTTCTGTTCGTAGGAATACTATTCGGATCAACTTTGTAGGGATACCTCCTAAGCTTAAGGAATTGGTCTCTCAAGTTTCTGAAAGATCCCAGTTCATCAAGAAGCATGGTCACCTACTTGACTTGGTTACCTCAGGATTTGATGAAGACATGATGAGTGTCTTGTTTAAGTTCTTTGACCCTAAACATCACTGTTTCACATTCCCCGACTATCAGCCAATTCCTACAATGGAGGAGTTCTCCAAACAGTTGGGTATACCTATCCTCAATCAGAGACCTTTCACGGGCTTAGAGAAAGAGCCTAAACCCAAAGTCATTGCTGCATCCCTACATTTGAAGAAATCAGACATTGTTCTAGAAACAAGAAGTGGAGTTAAGGGTATTCTTGCTAAGGTATTGATGGAGAAAGCTCAGATATTCTTGGATGCTATGAGCTATGATGCTTTTGAGGAGATCTTAGCCTTATTAATCTATGGCTTAGTGTTGTTCCCTAATCCATACCAGTTCATAGACGTACACGTCATCAACATATTTTTGGCTCATAATCCAGTGCCTACATTACTTGGAGACATCTTACACTCTCTTCATACCCGTACTACGAAGGCATGAGGAACTCTGATGTGTTGTATACCTCTATTGTCTAGGTGGTTTATTTCTCACCTTCCTCGATCAGTGATGAAGAATGAACAAAGGTTAAGGTGGTCTAAGAGAATCATGTCACTTTCTCATTCAAATATTTATTGGTGCTCTAGATCTATGGAGAATGTTACCATCATTGACCGTTGTGGGGAATTCCCTAATGTGCCACCCCTTAGCATAAGAGGGGGCATTACCTACAATCCTTCTTTAGCTCTATGCCAGTTTGGTTATGCTCGGAGTAATGGTCCTCATGACATGCTCATTCAAGGTATTGTGTTCGACTACGACAACAATCTTCAAGGTTACCGTCAAAGGTTCATACGAGCTTGGGGTAAGGTGAACAAGGTTGATAGTAAGACTCTAGAACCAAAGTACTCCATTCATATGGAACCTTACCTCAGATGGGTACGATCTCGTGCTCAGACGCTTATGATGCCATATCCTGCTATCCTGCGAGTTACCATGGAACCTGTTGCTGAAGGAGATACTCCTTATACCATCCTTCATCCAGACATGCCCACTAACCTGGAAGAATTGCATAAATCCTGGATCCAACTAAAGGAACAAAGAAATACCTTCAAAGCTCAATTCAAGATTAGCCAAGAAAAAGTGTTGGACCTGACCAAGCAACTTCACGAGGAGCGGAACCTCAACACATACCTCCATACAAAGAGGAAACGTCCATGGGAGACTTAAAACCCCATTTTTGTACTTATTTCCCTTCATTGTAAGCCCATGGGGAAAAATAATTTTAACATTTACTAATAAATTTTTTATTTCCGTTTGTTTAACAAATGTAAATTTTGCGGTCCTTGAAAACATTGTATATGCATCTACATACCATATCATTGCATGACGGGTTGTCACAACAGGTTTCTCATCTTCTTGCTGTTTATTTCAGCAGAAATGGCTCTCGAACAATCTGTCAAAGATCTTCAAGCTCAGAATGCTCAGTTTCAAGAAGTGATTCTGAATTTGTCCAAGGGACAAGAAGAGTTGAAAGCATTCCTCTCTAAGGACATGAAGAAGAAGAATCCTGAGGACAACAAGGATGATCAGCTGAAACAACTACAAGCTGAGATGGCAGAGATGAGGATCCAGATGAATGGCCAAATGGCTCTTATCCAAAGTTTGGCCCAGGGGAAAGAAGAGCTGAGAAGCTTTGTCAATAAGCTTCGACATAACAGAGTTGGGAATCTAATCATCAGTCAACCTCCGTTGAAACAAGCCGACTTGGCTGAAAGGAAAGTAAGGATAAGAGAAGGAAAGAGACATGCTACCACTGATTGTTCTTCAATGGAAGAAGGAAGACCCTGTAAGATTAATCCACTTCGACACAAGGAATATAAAAGACATTTCATCAAATTCAACACGCCAATGCCACAAATGATGCAATGCTTGTTGGAAATGAAGATAATTTCCTTGGAAAATTCTCCTAAAAATCCTAATACCTCTTCTCCTCGCTATAATCCCAAAACAAGGTGTATGTACCACTCCGACATTCCCGGACACGACACTAATAACTGTTGGGCATTGAAGAATAAGATTCAAGACCTAATTGACGAAGGAATACTCGAGGTTACGCCAGAAGGCCAGGTTGAGTTCTTCTATTGCCCATCAAGCATCAAAGTTTCCAGATAACTGGAGTGAAGAGTTTAGAGGAAGAGGCTTTAAGAACATTTGAATTTTTGTTTGTAATTTCTTTTGTTTGCCTAAACACTTACTATTAGGTTAGACTTTATTTTCACTAATGCATTGCATATATTTGTCTTGAGTTAATCCATTCGTTTCACTATATTTAAAACTATGCTTCTTATTTCTATCTTGTGATATTTAACTCCTGATAAAGCTATAAGCCTGTAGAGAGAGGATGATGAAAACAATACCATAATCTTATGCAGTATGCTTTTGAACAGACTATGCTGACGATGTACAGGCATTGTTTCAATTCCTAAACAGTGGAGATATAAGGAAGTTAATCCATAGTCAACCCTTTTGAGCCTATGAAGTAGAAGTTTTCATTCTCACGCAAATTAAAATCCTTATTCATAACCTGGGGCAGGGTAGTTACTCGGTTAACTAAAGTATGCCAATTGTTTGTGTTTTACACAACTAATGATGGTTCCCTGTAATCACTAAAGTCTGCAAGTCAATATCTAGCAAAAGAAAAGCTCACTAAGTCAAAACCTGTGAAGGAGACTTAGTAAAAAATTAAGACATCTCGTTGACTGTAACCTTAAAATAAACAGTTCAGGAAAAAAGAAGGGATAACAAAGTCAAAAGAAAAAAGGAGGTCACTATAGATCCTCAATAAAGAAAGATGACTTAATTTTTAAATAAATTTTTTGATTCCTGAATTATCAAAAATGTCAGTGTTACAATTCCAAACTACTTTGGAACCTCAATGCATAAGTTAACCGAACATAGGACTGAAGAACATCACGAAGAATGGGTTGGGTACAAATAAATTTGAGCCTTTATCTTTTGTTTCTTAAACCATGAACCAGGCCACGTTATAGCCTTTTAAAAGTCCTAACTGAAGCATGGTTAGTTCGAAAGTGTACTGCTACAAAAAGGTATCCTGACTCCTTTAGGGCTTATTATAAAACTTGAGTTAATATCACAGTTTTCACAAAAATTGTTTTTCTAAAATAACTCTTTTTCCAAACATCAAGACAGACATAAGCATTGCATTTTTAAATATATTTGTTTGCATATACCTGAGTGTTTGATAAACAGAGAAACTTACAGGATGAATGTTCAATAAACCAAAGTCCTTTCGATAAACAAAGTTGCTTCCTGGATCAAAGTCCATGTATACAAAGGGGCATAGTCATTAGCTCCCAATCAAGGGGGCAGGCCATGATACTGCCTAACTCATTTGGGGCAATCAGGACAGGATTCAACTATGTTTAAGTAGCCAGGGGCAGATCTCCTCATCTATCTAAATTACCAAGGGTAACACTACACAATTCATAATTCCAGGGGCATAGTCACTGTTTCCCAATCAAGGGGGCATACCAAGTTACTGTTCAATTCATTTGGGACAATCAGGTCCAGATTCAACAATGCTTAATACCCAGGGGAAGCTCTCCTCATATATTTGAATTACCAAGGGTAACATTACAAAGTTCATGATGTCAGGGGCATATTATTGTGGGGCATTCTGTTTATTTCTCTTGAGGTAACCACATTCAGATACTTCCATTATGGGACAATTCATCCTCAACCAAGGGGCAATGCTCTCTTTTCAAATCTAATACCCGGAACGTATATGGTCCATCACAATTTGAAGACACGTCCCTCTCATTGTATTACCTTGATATTGGATTCTCAGCAGAAGCCATTGTGGAAATTAAATGTCTACGCCAGTAGTATCAGATGGTGTCAGTATCATGTCTTTAGATCCAGCTATAAGGATTTCTGGGAAGGTATTCAGGAAAGTTAAGAATCTCAGGAGCTCTAAATCCAATTGGTTATACACTCTCAAAGTTGAAACAATTCTGTTTTCGAGTTCAGCTTTACTTTTCCCTCTTTATTCAGGATTACTTCTCCCCTTTTACTAAAGCGAAAAACATTTGTTGGTTATGTTTGAATGTATATATGCTTTTGGATATGATTGATGTTTACCAGAAATGCATAAAATACAATAAAAGCATTTACTAAGAACGAACGGAGGTAGGAATTCAACAAAGATTCCCGGTTCATCCCCACAGGGTAATCTTTATGGATATCCATACAGAACTCTTCAAGTAATATCTTATACTTCCCACTCGACGAAGTCTTCAAGCAGTTTCATATCCTCCAAAGAATTAAGTCTCCTGGATCTATGTCCATCTCTTTTATCCTCAGTCAGGATATTCAGGAATTTATTCCTTCAATAAGAAGTACGATGAACAAAAACGGGAAGTTCTAAGTACGATATTCTTAAACAAGACGGGAACGAAATCTTCATGTTCCTCAGCAACGAACCGGGATTTATTTTCCCTAGCCAGCAGTTGTTATACATAGATACCCAGACGCTTCTAGCTACATGATTCATACATACATCATTTACACCATATCACATCATACACATCCATAATACATATGACATTTTTACTCAAGAGCATCATGCTATACATGCATACATCAAATAATCTTGCATAAACTAACTTTTTCTTTTCAGGATAGTTACAAGCAGATAAAAACTATCAAACAATTCAGAGATAATCACTACGAAGATTCATTTCTGATGATCAATACAAGTTGTCCTTGAGATGGCACATAAATGGTCTATACGAAGACCTAGTGTTTAGTCCAGGATATTACCAGAAGCAATTCGGGATTAATCGCCACGAAGATTTAATCATGATGTTCAAGTTGCCCTTGGAAGGGTACGTAAATGATCTATACGAAGATCTAGTGCTTAATCCGAGATATTTCCAGAAGAGATAATCGTTATGAAGATTTATTTCTGATGGTCAATTATCTTTGGGATGGTGTGTAAATGATCTACATGAAGATCTAGCACTTAGTCCAAGAGATTTTTTAGAAGAAGTTCAGAGATGATCGCCACGAAGATTTAATCCTGATATTCTTTTTGTCCTTGGGATGGTACGTAAATGGTCTATAAGAAGACCTAGTGCTTAATCCGGGATATTTCCAGAAGAGCTAATCGTTACGAAGATTTATTTCTTATGGTCAATTCAACAGATGATCTTTGGAAGGGTACGTAAATAATCTATACGAAGATCTACTGCTTAGTCCAGGATATTACCAGAAGCAATTCGGGAGTAATCGCCACGAAGATTTAATCCTGATGTTCATGTTGTCCTTGGAAGGGTAGGTAAAGGATCTATACGAAGATCTAGTGCTTAATCCGAGATATTTCCAGAAGAGATAATCGTTACGAAGATTTATTTCTGATGGTCAATTATCTTTGGGATGGTGTGTAAATGATCTACACGAAGATCTAGCACTTAGTCCAAGAGATTTTTCAGAAGAAGTTCAGAGATGATCGCCACGAAGATTTAATCCTGATATTCTTTTTGTCCTTGGGATGGTACGTAAATGGTCTATACGAAGACCTAGTGCTTAATCTGGGATATTTCCAGAAGAGATAATCGTTACAAAGATTTATTTCTGATGGTCAATTATCTTTGGGATGGTGTGTAAATGATCTACACAAAGATCTAGCACTTAGTCCAAGAGATTATTCAAAAGAAGTTCAGGAATAATCACCACGAAGATTTAATCCTTATATTCTTTTTGTCCTTGGGATGGTATGTAAATGGTCTATACGAAGATCTAGTGCTTAATCCGGGATATTTCCAGAAGAGATAATCATTACGAAGATTTATTTCTTATGGTTAATTCAACAGATGATCTTTGGGATGGTACATAAATGATCGATGCGAAGATCTTGTACTTAGCCCAGGATATCACCAAAAGCAACTCAGAGATGATCGCCACGAAGATTTGATTCTGATGTTTAAGTTAAAGTATGTTCCTAAAGACGGTGCAGAGACGATCTATACGAAGATCTAGTGCTAGCATTCAACTCAAACCATGTTACATAAATGATTCAGATACGTCCTATACGAAGACCTAGTACTGATATCCAGTGACAACATAAAGATACTATCACCTTCTGATATTATGGATGTCATCTATAAGCCCATCATCAGTCCCTATGAGTGGCATCTTTAAGCCCATTCAAGCAAATACAATCAATCAGCAGTATTACTTTACGCACCGGCGAGTTCAAATTTTTGGGCTTTTGTGTTCAATCCCCTTCAACCTTCCAAGTCACGAATGGCACACAGGCCAATCTAACTCCTCAGGTTTCAGAAAATTGAACAGGGGCAGATGTTGCACCCCAAAATTTGCCCTCCCCTAGTCAAGGAAATGTTTCCCAAGGATCCTCTCAAGGTTCACAAGGTTCACAAGGTATCCCAAGAGGTTCACAAGGTTCATAATTAGTCAGAAAGTTTGGAAATTCCCTCAGACAAAGCCTCCTCCTAAGCAATGCACCATAAACTAGAGTTTTGAATTTCATCAGGCTAAATGGACTTTCAAGGCTTCAAGTGAGCTTCATAACATCACACATGTCTTCAAGAATCCCTATGTCAAGTTTCAAGGCTTTCCCAAAAAAGTTTGCTCAGTCAGATGATCAGATATGCAAATATCAGTCAAAGTGGTTAAAAAGTCAAACTGAGGTCAACTGTGGTCAAACCAAAGTCAAACTTAATGATTTTTTGCCAACATCAAGTTTATGAAGTAAAATTAATCATTTTATCAAGGTTTGATCATGATTCATCAAGGAGATTTCAGATCATCAAGAATCAGGAGTTTCTAAATTAGGGTTTTCATAGGAAAACTCAACTGAACTTTGACCAGCCATAACTTTCACATGCTTCATCAAAAATTTCCCATACAAAGCTCATTTTGAAGGAAATTTAATTATCTACAACTTTGTGTCTAACAAGCCAAGCCTAAAAATGCTTCATTTGAAAGGTATGAGCCAAAACATTACAGGTCATTTCAAAAGTCAACAAAAAGTCAACATCTTCCAAAAGGCATAACTTGAAAATGGTAAAGGATATGGACATGAGACCAAAGGGGTTTGTTAGAGGACTCTCTAAGATTTATAAAAATTCTAAGAACACATTAATAGCCTTAAAATTGAGGGAGATGTGCCTTGTTAAAGTTGGGAAATTGTTTAGGAGTGTATGAAGCAAATGAAGTCTCAAATCCAAATATTTCCAAATGGGCCCACCAAATTCCAACCCAAACTCAAAGATGACATCATGCACGACCCAATTCAACCAATTTCTGATTTTTATATTATTATTATTATTTATTTGGATTTTATTCAATAAAATTCATTTTAAATCAAAATAAAATATGAAAGTACAAATATTTGATTTGATTCTTCTTCTAGAAGCTCTTAAACATCATTTAAGTTGATTTGATACTCTCCAATTTTGTGCACAACCAATTTGGAAACATATCATTTAATTTTTTTTGATATTTTTGACCATAACTTTCTTCACCTTCAAGCAACCCATACAACTCCAACTAAGGCCCAAATTCTTAACCTAATTACATTACTATATAACCACAACAACATCACAAGACAAAAAAAAAGGATGGAGAGCAAAAGGATGATATTCATACTTTAAAATTTCACATAATTCAAAATTAGGTTTCCGCAATCCACCACTTTTACAAGTTGATTAAAGGCTGCAAATGAATCCTTGAGGTTTCCTGAACCTATTCCAATCATCCTCATCATCAAATTCATGCCAAATCATACAAACCAAATTCATATTCTTGCTTTTCTTTTGATTTTTTTCCAGTTTCAATGATTTATGCATGATTAATTGATTTTGATTACATAATATGTTTGTTTGATTGTGTAGATGGTTTTTGGATAGTTGGATTTAAGTTTCGATGCAGGAATCATAGAGCACCATGGAGAACTAAACTATTGGTTAATCTGCTGTAATCTGTTTTCTCCGATACTTCGAAGGCTGCAGTAGTGATAAGCATTCCAGGCTGACAAGTAAGTCAGGTAAGTACTACTGTTTCGATTTACTCCGAATTTTTTCCAGAAGTTCAGAAAAAAATCGACAAAAAAACTCTTTTAGAATAGAATTCTAAAAGATTTCGACCCTCAAAATCGCAAATTCCTATTTTTTCTATTTTATTTGATTTATTTTCTATTTTCATATTCTCAAAAAATCTAAAAAAAATTGTGCGTTCTTTATTTGATTTTATTAGATTTTTAGCATCGTTTTAATATTTTTTAGATTTTATTTTAATCGCTTTTCTTATTTTTCATTATTTTAAAATCTGCAGCGATTTTATTTGATCCTGTTTATTTCTTTTTTTATTATTCCAATAGTATATTCCAAAAATATGCAGGTGGGAGGAAGAAGATGGTGTGTGGCGTGCGCTAATTGGCCTAGTGACAAAGACCTAAGGTTGAAAGTCTGAGGGTGTGGGTTCAACACGCATTCCCAACATTTTGGCTAAGACACGTGGGTTCAACACTCATTCCCAACATTTTGGCAAAGAAACGTGGGTTCAACACCAACCCCCAACATTTTGGGTATCTCTAACTTTATTTTTCCCTTTTTCATCAAATTATATATTTTCTTTGAATTTCCTTATTGTTATTATTAAACTAATTTCTAAAAGATTAAACAAATTTTTTTTTAAACTTATATTTTTTATTATAAACCTTAATTTTTTTCATAAACCTTAATTTTTTTCCCTAAACCTTAATTTTAAACCTAAGTCTTAATTTTTTTCATAAACTTTAAACCCTAAAAATTTAGCTCTAATCTTTATCTTAAAACCGAAATTTCGCCCTAATTTTTACCCTAAAATTTTTCCTAAACCTTAAATTTATTTTAAACCTTAAAATTTTTCTCAAAGCCTAACCCTAATTATTTTCTTAACCTAGTTTGCAAACTTTTTTCTTCTAATTTATTCACTCATTTTTATGTTATTCATTCACTGTTTGCCTGATTATGTAACTGCTTCGCCTTTGTAATAATTGGTTTTTTTAAATTATTTTCCGCCATTATTATTATTATGTAACTTCCCCTAAGCCATGTAATAGTGTAGGAATTTTATTTTCTGCCTTTTAATTCTGCCATTTATTTTTCATATTAACTGCGTGGTTAGTAAATAGGGAGTGCAAACATAATTGTAATTAATTTAATTTAGATAACTAATTTAAAAAAAAGAAGATAAATATTTTAAAATAAACACTCACACACGTAAGTCGATCTTTGATCGCCATCTTGCACTTCCTAGGGTATTCCTCTTGGTTGCCTTTAAATGGTCAAGTCCCTCGAATAAAGGGGTGTCTTAAGCAAAGTCCCTTCACTTATAAAATCATCAAGTCCCTACAGATTTAAAAGATCAAGTCCCTTCGAGGTTGCCTACGGAATAATGATCTTGTCCCTTCGAATAAATGATGATAGTCCCTACGAATTGCTAAAGACATCCCTTAAGTTGCCTTCATTGACATACGATGACCCTACGCTTGTCCCTTAACAAATCTAAGGTAATGACTACCTATTCCTTAATAATAGGGATAGTCTTACCATTGAAAGAACATACGAGAACACGAAAGACTTAATATAGGGTAGGTACCTCTTAGTTGCTTGCTCACATTTCAAATTACTTTTTACACCTCACTTTCTTAAACATTTTTCGAAACAAGGCTTTGTATATATCTATACGAGGATCATTACAAAGTACTTAGAAAAATTTCTAATCACACACTACACTCTTCAAAAATAATTTATGTGAGCTAAGTAACTAAGAGCCCATGGATAACCATGAATATAAAGGGTGCTAACACCTTCCCTTTGTATAACCTACCCCCCGAACCCAAGTCTTTTAAAATAGGTATTTCCTGTTCTTTTATGTCCTTTCCATTTGGATAAAATAAAAGTCGGTGGCGACTCTTGCTATCAGCAACATGACTAAAAGTCAGTTCTCCCACCGTGTTACACATATAGTTTGATAAAGTTGTGAAAAGCAAGGACATATCAACTATTCCTATCTATTACAACCCAACACAAGTTCCCGCTGCAGCAAAAGTAACACCCATAACCATTACCACTACTGGTCCTATATCGTACCAGAGTGACAAAGCTATTCCTTGGAATTATGGGGGTGAACTGTACTATAATGGCCATAAGAAGGACTTGACTGCATCAACTTCGTCTCCATGCCCAATTGAAAATGTCGGAGTTGGAGGGTTCACCAGAAGCGGTAGGTTATTCGCTCCAGAAACTCTGAGGGGTAATACAGTGCCACCAAAGGATACTGTCGAAGCTCAAGCAAAATCCATGGGCAAACAACCCATGACCAATGATACACCTGCACCTTCGGCAGATCCTGACATCACTTTTGATAAGGAGGCGGAGGAATTCTTAAGAATTATTAAGAAGAGTGACTACAAGATTTTAGACCACTTACAATAGACTCCCTCGAAGATCTCTATTCTATCCTTGTTAATGTGCTCAGATTCCCATTGGAAAGCCCTGTTAAAAATCCTGAACAATGCTTATGTACCACATGACATATCGGTGAATCAGTTGGAAACCGTGGTGTCGATTGTAAACTCTAGCCATGGTTTGGGCTTCACAGATATGGATTTAACATCAGAAGGACGCAATCACAACCGCGCCTTGCATATCTCCCTGGAGTGCAAGGGTGTTGTACTATCCCACGTGCTGGTTGACACAGGATCATCGCTGAATGTATTTCCAAAGAAAGCCCTCATAAAGCTGAGTTATGACAGGGTGATGCTGAGGCCAAAAGATTTGGTTGTACGAGCATTTGATGGCTCAAGGAGGTCAGTGTTCGGAGAGGTGGAATTACCTATCAAGGTGGGACCAAAAGTGTTCAATGCTACTTTCTACGTAATGGACATTCAGTATGCTTATAGTTGCTTTTTGGGGAGACCATGGATTCATTCAGTAGGGGCAGTATCCTCCACTCTACATCAGAAGCTAAACTTCGCGTGGGAAGGGCAAATTGTGACAGTATCAGCAGAGGAAGACATCTTTATCAGCCACCTAGCCTCATTCAAATATGTGGAAATGGATGGAGAGATCGTTGAGACTCCTTACCAAGATTTTGAGCCTGTCAAATCTGAGATTACATCAGCTACTTCATCTGAAGACTCAAAGAAGGGAGCCTCTATAGATTCTTACAAGCAGGCCTTAGAAGTGGTAGAGTTAGGTGTGAAAGAAGGCTGGGGCAAGACAATTGAGATCCTAGGAAAGAAAGACATGTATGGAGTTGGTTACCAGCCAGGTCTGTCAACGCCCGGACAAAATGCTAGTGGTCGGAAAAGCCCAATCACATTCACCAGTGATGGTTGGATTAATCATGGCAATGTTTGTGCTGCGCAAGAGGATACAAATGACAGCGACTGCGATATGGATGAGTGGGTCAAACCTTGTGCTCTAGGGACGCAACTAAACAACTGGTCGTAAGAAAAGCTCATCTCTGTCACTTTCCTTAAAGAGTAATAGTTTTTATGTTTTTGTTTTCCTGTATTCAAGTCCTATGTCTTACCTAGGGCATAAGGACTCATTGTAAGGGTTCTTTTGTTCATAACGTGGTTTCATAATCATCAATAAAGAGGACGTTTTTACATTCATAACATGTTGTTCCATGTCTTTCATTTTTTTTTTTTTTTTCAAAATAAAATGGAAATGTTTTCACATCTCAAATAGCTTCTAAATCTAGCATGAATCATCATTCATGCAAATGCTCATCCTCGGGTCTCATCAACGACGACCTTGCTATGGCTCAGTATGAATTCGACAATCCAATTTACCTAGCCGACAAGGAAGGTGAAGAAGATTGTGAATTTCACGAAGAGCTGGCCAGGTTGCTTAAACAAGAGGAGAAGATGATTCATCCACATGAAGAGGCTATTGAAGTGATAAATCTGGGTACCGAAGAAGACAAAAGAGAGGTAAAGATCGGGGCTGCGTTAGAAGAATCTATCAAGAGTCGTTTAATTGCCATGCTTCGAGAATATGTTGATGGCTTCGCATGGTCTTATCAAGACATGCCTGGATTGGACACTGATATTGTGATACACAAACTACCTCTAAGGGAAGAGTGTCCACCTGTAAAGCAAAAATTGAGACGTACACGCCCTGACATGGCAATTAAAATTAAAGAGGAGGTGCAAAAATAGTTTGATGTTGGATTCTTGGTCGTAAGAAGTTATCCCCCATGGGTTTCAAATATTGTACCAGTCCCTAAAAAGGACTATAAGGTTAGGATGTGCGTGGACTATAGGGATTTGAATCGGGCCAGCCCTAAAGATGATTTCCCTCTGCCTCACATTGACATGCTAGTTGATAACACCGCTCAGTTTTTCGTATTCTCTTTCATGGATGGCTTCTCGGGCTATAATAAGATTAAAATGGCGCCAAAGGACATGGAAAAGACTGTGTTTATTACGCCTTAGGGCACCTTCCTGTTATAAAGTTATGCCATTTGGTTTAAAGAATGCTGGAGCAACTTACCAATGGGCAATGGTGACACTATTTCATGACATGATTCATCACGAGATTGAGGTCTATGTTGATGATATGATAGCAAAGTCACAAACAGAAGAAGGGCATCTAGTCAACTTAGCCAAGTTGTTTGACAGACTCCGGAAATTCATACTAAGGTTGAATCCGAACAAATGCACCTTCGGGGTACATTCTGGTAAGCTATTGGGCTTCATTGTTAGTGAACAGGGAATCGAAGTCGACCCTGCAAAGGTAAAAGCCATCCAAGAGATGCCTGAACCAAGAAGTGAAAAAGAAGTACGCAGTTTCTTAGGGAGGTTGAACTACATTGCACGGTTCATCTCACACCTAACAGCCACGTGTGAGCCTATTTTCAAGCTTCTAAGGAAGAATCATGCTATCAAGTGGAATGATGAATGCCAACAGGCCTTCGACTGAATCAAGGAGTACTTGTAAGAACCTCTGATTCTCATGCCTCCAGTTCCAAGGAGACCGTTAATCATGTACCTCACCATACTCGAAGGATCAATAGGATGTGTGCTGGGTCAGCAGGACGATTCTGATCGAAAAGAGTATGCCATTTATTACCTTAGCAAAACGTTTACCGATTGTGAGACACGTTACTCACTACTCGAGAAAACTTGTTGTGCTTTGGCATGGGCTGCTCGCCGGCTAAGTCAGTACATGTTGACTCACGCCACTCTCCTAATTTCCAAGATGGACCATGTAAAGTATATCTTCGAGAAACCGGCTCTAACAAGAAGAGTAGCCCGATGACATATGATTTTGACAGAATATGATATCCAGTACACTTCGGAAAAAGAAATCAAATGGAGTGTATTGTCATAGTATCTGGCCCAACAGCCAATTGACGATTATCAGCCCATGAAATTTGAGTTCCCGGATGAGGACATCATGTTCCTCAAGTTGAAAGACTGTGAAGAACCACTTCTGGGGGAGGGACCAGACCCTGAATCCAAATGGAAGTTGATGTTTGACGGAGCTTTGAACATAAACGGAAGCGGAGTAGGTGCTGTCATTATCTCACCAGAGGGGGTCCATATACCTTTAAATGCTCGACTGACATTCGAATGTACCAACAACGAAGTAGAGTATGAAGCTTGAATCATGGGGGTTGAGGAGGAAATCAACTTGTGAGGCAAGAACCAAGAGATCTTTGAAGATTTTTCCCTGGTTGTGAACCAAGTCAATGGCAAGTGCTTAGTTCATTAGCCTCACCTGGTTCCCTACAGGGATTATACCCGGAGGTTTCTAACTTTCTTTACCAAGGTCAAGCTGAATTATATTCCACGAGACGAAAATCAGTTTGCTAAGGCTCTAGAAACATTATCATCCATGATCAAAGTATGTCAAGAGAACTACGTGCCTTGAATCATGGTCTCTCATCTCGAAAGACCTGCCTATGTCTTCGTAGTTGACAGTGGTGAGGATAGTAAACCTTGGTATCATGATATCAAGCAATTCTTGAAGTCTTAAGAGTATCCGACTGGGGCATCCAATAAAGACAAGAAGACTCTTAGAAGGCTAGCAGGGGGATTCTTCTTGAATCAAGACGATGTGCTATACAAGCGAAACTTCGACATGGTTCTGCTCAGATGTGTGGACAGACACGAAGCAGACCTGTTGATGAAAGAGGTTCATGAAGGCTCCTTCGGTACCCATGCTACAGGGCATGTTATGGCAATGAAACTTCTCAGATCGGGGTATTATTGGATCACCATGGAATCCAATTGTTGTAAATATTCTCGCAAATGTCACAAGTGTCAGATATATGCTGATAAGGTCCACGTGCCTCCAAATCCATTTAGCGTCATGTCTTCACCTTGGTTGTTCGCCATGTGGGGCATTAATATGATTGGCAAGATCGAGCCAACGACTTCCAATGGTCACCGCTTCATCCTGGTTGCTATAGACCATTTCACAAAGTGGGTCGAAACGACATCCTATGCCAATGTTATAAAGGAGGTGGTAGCCCGATTTATCAAAAGAGATATCATCTGCCGATATGGAATTCCTGAGAGGATCGTTAATGATAATGGTTCTAACCTCAATAACAAGATGATGGCTGACTTGTGCCGGGATTTCAAAATCGAGCATCAAAACTCTTCACCGTATCGCCTAAAAGTGAACAGTGTCGTCGAGGCGACCAATAAGAATATCAAGAAAATCGTTTATAAGATGGCTGTGACATATAAAGATTGGAATGCGATGCTACCATTTGCACTACATGGCTACAGGACATCTGTGCACACCTCGACAGGGGCAACCCCGTTCTCACTAGTGTATGGTACGGAGGCAGTCCTACCGGTCGAAGTTGAGATCCCCTTGTTAAGAATAATGATGGATGTCAAGTTGAACGAATCTGAATGGCTCCGAGCCAGGTATAACCAACTGAGCCTCATTGAAGAGAAACGCCTAACAGTTGTATGCTATGGACAGTTGTACCAACGGCGAATGAAACAGACTTTCGACAAGAAAGTACGGCCTCAACGGTACATACCAGGTGACTTGGTGCTGAAAAGGATTCTTCCTCCTAACAACGATTACAGGGGCAAGTGGACACCCAATTATGAAGGTCTATTCGTGGTTAAAAAGGTCTTGTCGGGAGGAGCCTTGATGCTAACAACCATGGATGGCGAAGACTTCCATTCTCCTGTCAACATAGATGCAGTAAGAAAATACTTCGTGTAAAGAGACCCGCTGGATAAAAACAGAATAAAGATCCAGGAAAAAATGGGCATCCCGGCGAGCCAAAAACAAAATAATAGGCTCGGGCAAAAATTAGGGAAATATTGAAAAAATGTACACCCGCTGAGCTGAAAAGCCACATCAGACAACTCAGGCAAAAAATGGTATTCCGGTGGATTGAAAACCCAAAATGGCGATCCACGCAAAAGAGGGACTAACACGAACGATATCGGTCTGCGAAATTTGTGATCCATTTGCAACTAAAGGCATTCCAAGGGTTGAAGACCAATTCAATCACCTTTCTCAAGGGAAAATCAAGCGGAGAGTCATGAAGATATACAAGCCATAGCCGAGTCAAAACTTGATGACATCCATTTTTCACATTGCCAATAGGATAATTTGTTTTCCTTTTGAGCGATTTCCTCTTTCCAGGGATTGCTTCCTGATGTAATGCCTATTCAGGGCCATTCACCAAATCAATAAAATTCAATTTTAGTCAAACCAGCGACCATATGTTTTTGTTTTTCATCTAACATTGACTGATTGCAAAAACGTCCAGCAAATTGAGATTTAAAGTTGTGTTATGAACACTTGAATGCTTTCTAGCTCATGCAGGAGGATAGGAACATTTAATGCAACTCTGAAAGCGTTGAGTGATTGGGATGGTGATTCATACCATAAGCCCATGGCATACATGCCAAATTAAATCTCCATGTTATAGGCATTATCAGTTGTGTTTATGCAGGTACAGGTACAGACGTTGCTCTCAATGCTAGAGCAAACTTTCAGGAGAATTCTTCAACAAGCGTCCCCCCGATTCTCTTCCGTTATCCCCAGTAGAGCGGAAGTAGAAATATTCCCCAGCAGTGGTGAAAGAAGATTGATGGACTCCTCAAACAGAGACTTCCCTTCAACACAGGGGCAATCCCCAATAATGGTGAAAGAAGATTGATGGTCTCTCTAAACAGAGACTTCCCTTCAATACAGGGGCAATCCCCAGCAATACAAGGAGTTTCTTTCCTCCCCGATAGGTTGCTACCTCAACAGAGTATCATACATCTGATTCCCCAGCCGATTCAGAGAAATATCATTTCCCTGACGGAGTTCAACGGGTAGCGTACCTCGCAAGAAGAGTCCATCTCCAACAAGATCCTGACTCTAAAATCTCAAAGTCCAATTTATTTTTGGCATTGGCGGCAGTTTAGAGCCAGTGTATCATTAACAATATTCCCCGCAGAGTTGTTTTCTCCCCTCAGGGATTCACTAGATCAATGCAGTGATCATCATTTTTCCCGAGTCAAGCCACCCA
This sequence comes from Lathyrus aphaca, assembly GCA_963966055.1. Taxonomy (NCBI): domain Eukaryota; kingdom Viridiplantae; phylum Streptophyta; class Magnoliopsida; order Fabales; family Fabaceae; genus Lathyrus; species Lathyrus aphaca. The sequence continues at coordinate 399,116,911 of OZ014519.1, read as the reverse complement.
GGATACTTGCAGTCTCCTCATCCGGAGATCCCTTTTCATTTGAATTTGCATTTAGTAATCATCATTACATTTGCATCCTCCAAAGCGTAGCATTTCCATTGTGATGGAGCATTACGCCATCAATCCAAATATACGCATGTCAGCATGGGCCGGGTTTGGGAATATTGCAAGAAAACCCACAATATCTTCTCAACCTGAAGTATCTCCCACAGAGTGTCTAATTTGAGCTTTTCAATGTCGAGCCCCAAGTTCGTCATTATTATGAACCCCAAGTTCACGTTTCCGTTGCCGAGCCCCAAGTTCGCCAACATTTTGAACCCCAAGTTCAACCTCCTTGCAAACTCCAAGTTTGTCAAGTTTTTCCAATGTCGAGCCCCAAGTTCGTCATTGTTGTGAACCCTAAGTTTACGTTTCCTTTGTCGAACCCCAAGTTTGCCATCATTGTTTTGAACCCCAAGTTCAACCAAGTTTTCCAATGTCGAGCCCAAGTTCGTCATTATTGTGAACCCCAAGTTCACGTTTCTGTTGCCGAACCCCAAGTTCGCCAACATTTTGAACCCCAAGTTCAACCCTTACTTGCAAACCCCAAGTTTGTCAAGTTTTTCAGTGTCGAGCCCCAAGTTTGTCATTGTTGTGAATCCCAAGTTCACGTATTCGTTGCTGAACCCCAAGTTCACGAACATTTTAAACCCCAAGTTCAACCCTTACTTGCAAACCCCAAGTTTGTCAAGTTTTCAGTGTCGAGTTCCAAGTTTGTCATTATTGTGAACCCCAAGTTCACGTTTCCGTCCTTTTCAGATTAACAAATGCTTGAATAGGGGCAGCTGTAACACCCCAAATTTTCCCTCTCCCTTTTACCATCATTTTCATTATCATAAGCATGTCATAAGCACACCATATCCTAGCATTTTACATAGAAAAATGAGGCATGACAATCACATGTTCTAGCATAGGGCATATGATCAATCATCTGGAAATTTGAAGTTCTACAAGTCAAGATAAAAGGTCAAGTGACACTGCAAGAGCTCTATGAGGTATCCTCACATCCAATACAAGCACAAATTCATACACAAGAGTCAAGAAGAGTGAAAGATCACCAGAAGATCAAGGAAGCAACAATCTCCTGCACAGATGAATCCTAAATTAGGGTTTTGCATTTGGGCAGAGATTTCTTGTACCTTTGACCAATTCTTGTGGTCAATGTCCATTATATTATATGTGAAGCCTATGGATGAAATTTGGTGGAAAAACTCATTGCAAAAGTCATTCAATTCATCAGTTACTTGTGGAGGAAGAAATTGGTCAACTGTGTAATTAAAAAGTCAATTGTGGGAATTCAAGGGATCCAATCCCATGTTTTAAGTCAAGGTACCTTCTTAAGTTCAAGAAGACCTTTTTTGATCTCAAAGAACAAGAATCAAGATATTTTGAAGGAGTTTCCATTTTTGGCATGTGACTTGTAATGGAAGTTTCAATTTTTGGGAAGTTTTGCCCTAATCTTCAAAGGCTTCTTTCATGATCAATATGGTTCCAAATGAATTTTCTTCAAACATGAAAGTTATAGGGCATGTTCTCCCATTTCCAAAAAGTACAAGAACTCATCCATAGCATTTGTGGTTTGGAAATTAAGATCATTTGAAGTTGGACTTATTTTAGGGTTTTACATGAAAACCACCTTTCTACCAAGTTGCAAAATGGTTTGTAACTCATTTCCAAGATGACCTATGAGCAAAACAAGAACATAATATCATATTACATGGTATGAAAAGGATTTGGCCCAAGGAAAATCATCAAATCTGTGCCTGAATGGAGAGAAAATTACAAAGTGAAACAAGTGCAAAATCACACAAAGAGCATGATACATTCACATCCAAGGGCTGGGATCATTTCATTTATGATTAATAAGTGGTGTGTGATCATCTTGTGCACACGGGAAAGGGTTTACACGCAATAGTAAGGATATTACACTTTTCTTGCCAAATTTTATTTTCACTCCCATCACACTCTCCATGCTTCTATTTGATCACAAACCCTAATCAACATTCAAATATCATCATATATAAGCAACACACACGAATTTTGGCAGCTCAGCCTCTCTCATTTCACCATTCTCAACTCTCTTTCATTTTTTCTTTTCTTTTCGAAACTCACAAACCATACACACATTGCCATTTCTTCTTCCACAATCATGATCAGTGAAGCTCAAGGAGAAAGAATCTACCATTAATTCCAGCTGAAAGCAAGGTTTTCTCACATTGCCATTCAAGAGCATCTTTGTTCGAATCTCAAGATCTAGAGCAATACAAGCTCTCTCTTGCATTTATTTTGCAAGGAGAGGCCAGAGGAGGTTGATCTGCTGCTGGAGAGGGGATTTCTTGAGCTATTTGAGAGTTACAACTTTCAGGTAAGCTTTAAATTCATAGATCTGGAAATGATTTTAGTTGTGTGCTTTATGATCTACTCACTTTGCTGATTACACTGATGTGCTTAGATTTGAATTTGAGTGAATATTGAATGAGTATGCTTTATTTGAAGTTTGATGTGTGGAACTTTCTCTCTTCGACCTGCTTTGTTCTTTGAGTATTTTTTAATTTTATTGATGGATTCATGATCAGCGTAGCAGGATGAATGGATCTGGAGATTTGTTTTAATTTCTGATGTGTTTCGTTCATGGCGTTGAATTTTCCGGTGTCGGATCCCTAGCTCCGATTACCGGATTCTGGAGTTTGATTGCAGGTTATATGAAGGAGATGAAATCCTCACCCTCCATTCTTTGATCTGGACAGTCCACTGCTTGCTAGCGCATTAAAATGATAGCCTCCCCCTCACGTGTTTTCTTTTTTCTTTTTGTTTCTGAATAATACATTTTTCTTGCCACTACACCATATGTATCATGTATTGGCACGCTGATGTGTTGCTTTGGTTGACCTAGGGTTTCTATTGACTTGATCTCACGCACTCCTTTGATCTGATGGCTTTGGTTTTTTCCTGATTTTATGAATTTCCACCATAAGTATTTGTGAGACACGCTGAATTGTTTGGGCCTATCCTGATATCCACGCCCCTCTTTTATAAGCCCATTTTTTTTGAACTGAATTGGTTTACTTATTGTACCTCCTTCATCTTTTTGTTTTATTTTTATTTTATTTTATTATTTTTTTGCTTTTGATTTTTAAAAAATAGTTAGATGTTTTTAAAAATCACTAGAAAAAATCATGTAAATCAAATTTAGTTTTCTTTAATTTTGTACAATTTTATCTTCCATTTATTTTTATTTTTCGTTCATGAAATATTTGTTTGGTTTATTTTATTTTATTTATTCATTTTAATTCACATGCTGCCTTGTTTAATTTCTATCTTGATCATAGATTTGAATTTTGATTTGGTTCTTTTTTCTCTAGATCATGGACATGATGTAGTTTGTTAGTGATTTATCTCTTAATTTTTAGGTTTTTGTATGTTGAATTTGGCAAAGTTTCTTTGTGCATGATCTTCAAAACCTAATTGCAATGTATGCCCTCCATTACCCTAGTTTGCTTTTATTTGTGGACCTCTCCTTTTGGTGTGTTGTTTTTGTGAGTTTAAGGAACACTTGGTTAATTTTTGAATTTTTTTATTGAAGTTTTCATTTAATGTGAAGTTTCTTGCTTGCTTGCCTTAATTTGTGTCTTTTCTTGTCACATGCTTGTTTTTTAGGCTAGGAGGGCACTTGTGCCAACTCCTATAGGATTTTTAGAGTCCTCTTGACATGAGTATAGGTCCCTGGTCCTTGTATGATGTTTGCATCTTGATTTGCTTTGAGGTACTTGTTCTTGAAGTTTCTCACATTTGAATGTATGCTCACTTCACTTCTTATGCTTACTTGCTTCTCATGTTGATAATACTTGAATTAGTATGCTTCTTTCCATGATTTTTTTTGTTGCTTAGGCACATCCTTGGTATGTTAGGGTTCTATTCTTAAATTCTATGATGCTTGCTTACTTTGTATGCTTTGTGTTATCTCATAAATGTTTTGTTCTTTCATAGTGACTTGTATTGCTTTATGATGAGTTGTTTGCTCTAATACTTTCATGGTTTTGTGTGTGTAATCATAGCATATGAATGGAGTGTGTTACTTCTGGTTGTGATGTTTTTAATTGGTTTTTTCTTGTTTACATCTCATTTGGTTTTAATTGTTTCATCTCATTACTTGTATATATTTTAACCTTTCCTTGTAGGGGCTCATGGTAAGTGAAGTGTGGATGACATCCACATTTCAAGTCTTCATCTCATCCTTTATTTTTGCTTTATCATTTGTCTTTGTGGTGTTCCTTATGCCATTTTGTGTTTAACTTCATCTCTTCCCCCCTTAGAAACAACTTATCTCCTTTAGAGGAGTAAGTTGTATTCTAGTTCTTCCTTCTTCTTCTTCTTTCATTCTTTCCTTCTTCTTCCCATCTTGAGATAGTACAAGCTTGTCTAGCATGATGCACAAGTATGATCATGAGACTATTTTCATAAAGAAAATCATAAAAGATACTTCTTCATAAAAGGTACAAAAATACTTAATAAATTCAACGAGTTAGTGAGCTCAGACCCTAATCTCTGGAATCAAGTTTTGGGGATCTTCTCCTTACTTGGGTGTGCTTGTTCTATTATTCCATCTTGGAATGTAGTAGCAAGTACACATTTCATGGAAAAGAGCGTGAGTTCACTTCCTTGTGCCACACTCATAAAAAACACTGGACAAAGAATAATTGTCTCTCCTTCGGGACTTCTTTTCTCATCACCCTCACTCTTTACTTACGAACTCGCTCCTACTTGTCACTTTGCAAGACGGTTACGCACTTGTCATCCGAGCCTACAACACCTAAGCATTGACATATGCAATTCAAGCTTTTAATACACAAGCAATCTTTTCCACCCCTAGTTAGGGGAACTACGGAGACTATGATCCTCATGTCCAAATGAGGTACGTAGGAAGCGGGGTAGGGCACGTTCGAGCACTCTTTTATTTTCCCTACATTTCCCCCTTTCTTTTCTTCCTTATCCAGTTTCAGTCTTTCTTTTTGCATCAACTTTCATTTCTTCACCCTATGAAACATTTTCTTTGCAAGCGTGGATCCCGTCGGGTACGGCGGATGATATAGGGTGTTAATACCTTCCCAGGTCGTAACCGACTCCTGAATCTAGTTTTTTGGTTCACAGGACCTGTGTCCTTCCTTTTCTCTTCTTCTGGTTTATGCAGTATTACCATTCCCGTTCCTTTGGGATAAATATGCATGGCTGGCGACTCTACCTCTTTCCGCGCCACTTTCGCGTTTGTACCAGGATGGAGAAGCTCTAGAAGATGTAGAAAGCTCAGGAAGCTAAGGAGAAGGAGTTTGCTGGAAGGGAAGCCTACTTCCAAAGAAGAGGTTTGATGGACTCAAGGAGAGAAGCAAAGCATAAGAAGACTCAGAAGACTCTCAGAGAGGCCAGACAATCTATCACTTGGTTGCAGGAGATTAGGGAAAAGGATCAGAAGGTGTATGAGGAAAAAGAGAAGGCTTACAAGCTACAGATCCAAGACCAGAAAGATGAGATGGAGAAAGTCCACAAAATACGAAGGGAGAAAATTCAATAGTTGGTACAGAGTCAACAGGCTTTGGAGGAAGCACTTAAGGAAATTGTAGATCTCAAGTTGATGGTTGGAGTGAAGAAAGCTAGGGAAGAGATGAGACTTACAGAAGAGGAGGCATAATCTTCTTGCAGCTTAGAGTTTTAGTTTGCTTGTATTTTCTTGTATTTTTAATTACCTACAGGCTTGTTGTAGGAATCTTATTTACTTTTCCTGCACTTCATTTTTAAGACTTGTAACCCTTCCGGGAATTGTTGTTACTCTTGCCTTATTGGGGTTTTTCTTATTACAGTAGTTTCCTTTGCTCAGTCTTCTGGTCTTTCTCTGAGTATGCTAAAACCTATTTGTCTAAAGCCATCAGATCTGAATACCTCTCAAAGAAGTTTCGTGAGGGAAAGTCAATTTCCAAAAAGAGCCATATGGGGCATTCCTTGCTAAATACCGGAACTGGGGGCACCAAATGCCTGACCATAGAAACACGAATAGTTGCATTGCATGCATATAACCTTGTATTTGTTTTGCAGGTACAGTTACCGAATTTCTAACGTCTCTTCTCATTTCAGGCACTATAGCTCCAAAGAAAGATCCCAAGAAGATTCACAGATATCCAACAAAGGAGAATAGAGAAAGAGTGATAGATCAGATGCAGGCTGACTTGGCTGACTTACGTACAAGAATGGATCAGTTCATGACCCTTATGTCTGGTATGGGTCAGACTCAGTAGCGCTTGCGAGAGTTGGTGGAAGGTAATCAGGTTAGAAACAATGGTCAAGGAGATGGAGGCAATCGCAATGGGGCAGGCGCCCGTCATGCTGAAATTCCTGTGGTACAACCTGGTGTTACTATTATCAATGATGGAGTGAACAATCTTCAGATGGATGGATAAGATGAATAGTTTACACTGTTAGATGGGCTGAAGGACAAGGGATTGATATGAATCGTTACTTTGAAGAGATGGCTGAACAAATTCGTTCTATCCAATCCTAGAACTCCTTAGGGTTTGATATTACTAATTTGGGGCTGGTTCCCGGGGTGAGGATCCCTTACAAGTTTAAGAATCATACATTTGATAAGTACAACGACACTGCATGCCCGAAAACTCATCTTCAATCTTTCGTCGGAAGAATCACTGCCACACGGACGATAAAAAGCTATGGATGTACTATTTCCAAGATAGTCTTGTTGGGGCGTCTTTGGAATGGTATGTGAAGTTAAGCAGGGTTACTATCTGAAGTTGGAAAGATTTGGCAGAGGCATTTGTTAAGCAATACCAGTATAATCTGGACATGGCTCCCAATCACACGCATTTGCAAAACATGTCACATAATGCAAAAGAGAGTTTTAAAGAATATGCTCAAAGATGGCGCCAGCTTGCTGCCAGGGTACAACCTCCACTGCTAGAAAACGAGATGGCTGACATGTTCATGCGAATTTTGCAAGGAGTGTTCATTGAACATTTAGCATCATGTTCGACGACCAAATTCAATGATATTGTTATAGCAGGGGAGAGGGTTGAAACTCTATTGAAGATGGGTAAGATTCAAGATAATGGAGCTGGAAATTCTTCTGGAGCAAGAAATCCTTTTGTTGGCCCTCATAGAAGAAGAGAAGGGGAGACTAATGTTGTTTATGGAAGAGGAAGGGGTCATAGATACATGAATTTATATGACCAAGTGACAACTGTCAGTATACCCACAAGTCCTACTCCTCAACCGCAACAACAACACAACAATTATCAACAGAGGCCTTACCAAGAACGCAGTCCTTGCCCCGCTGATCGTGTTTTCGAAGCTATTCCCATGACCTATACAACATTGCTACAATGGTTGATAGACTTGAACATGATACAACTGAGGACATTGGTTCCACCACCACTAGGTGATCTTCCACCAGGGTATGACACTAATGTAAGATGTGCTTTTCACTCAGGAGCTTCAAGACACTCAACATAAAAGTGCAGGGCGTTGCATAACAAAGTTCAGGACTTGATAGATTCAAAGGCTATCAACTTTGTGCCTCCACCAAATTTTAATTCTAATCCTATCCCTAATCATGGTAGGGATATGATTAATGCTGTTGAAGGCGGAGAACACTTGAATTTGATTCTGGATATAAAGGAGGTGAGGACTCCCCTCTTGTTCATAAAAGAAAGGTTGTTAAGAGGATATGAGTTTCCTGGATGTGATTTCGATTGTGAAGAATGTGAGATGTCCGTTAATGGATGTGATAAATTGAGAGTTGGGCTGCAAATTTTGATAAATGAAGGGACATTGTAGTTTGACAAAGTTAACAAACAAAGTGACTCTGTTTCTACTGTGACTATCTTCTATGATCCAGCCGATATGCCAGTCCCAGTCCGGAGGGAGCCTGTTACAATCTTTGTGCCACAGGAAGTCAGTCTTGTTACAATCACTATGTCTGGTCCTGTACCGTATGATGATGACAAAGGTGTGCCATGGCATTACTGGTCAGATGTTTATGTATAAGGAAGAAAGGTGGAGGATAAGCCTGTAACTATAAATCCTGTTGTTGCTAGTGTTGGAGGCTTGGGTGGCTTCACTAGAAGTGGACGATTGTTTGCTCCACAGACCCTCCGGAACAACGATGAAGCTGAAGCAGCTGCCAAAGCTAAGGGCAAACATATAGCTACTGAGGAGGTGGTAACCCCGAATGCTGATCAGGATGTTTTTGAAAAGGAAGTAGAAGAGTTTATGAGGATAATAAAGAATAGTGATTATAATATAGTGGAGCAATTGAACTAAACACTATCCAAGATTTCCATATTGTCCCTATTGATGTGCTCGTAAGCACATAGGGAGGCTCTGTTGAAGGTGTTGCAGTCTGCATACGTGCCTTAGGAGATTACTGTTAATCAATTGGAAGTTGTAGTGGCCAACGTAAACTCTAGCCATGGGCTAGGATTTACTGACAGAGATCTTACAACGAAAGGAAGGAGCCGTAACAAAGATTTTCACATCACAATGGAGTGAAAAGGCGCTGTTCTGTCACACGTCCTGGTTGACACAAGTTCTTCCCTAAATGTGCTGCCAAAGAAGGCCTTAATGAAATTGGAGGTTGATGGTCTTATTTTCCGACCTAGTGATTTAGTGGTAACGGCTTTTGATGGCTCTAGGAGGTCTGTTTTCGGGGAAGTAGAGTTACCATTTAAGATTGGGTCACATGTGTTTAAGTGTATTTTCTATGTGATGGACATTCAGCCAGCTTACAGTTGTTTGTTGGGACATCCTTAGATTCATGTTGCATGAGCCGTGATGTCTATTCTTCACCAGAAGCTAAAGTATGTGGTGGATGGACATGTGGTTACTGTTTGTGGCGAGAAAGATATTTTTGTTAGCCACCTGTCTACATTTAAGTATGTTGAGATGGACGGTGAAATCCATGAAACCCTATGCCAGACGTTTGAAGTGGTAAATTTCAGCCCAGTCTCTCCCACTTCTATGTTCTAGAGCAGTGAGAAAGAGGGGACTTCTATCTCTTCGTATAAGCAGGCTAAGGAAGTGGTACAGTCAGGGAAGGCCCAAGGCTGGGGAAAGTTGCTAGAGGTTGAGAATAAGAATGATAAGTTTGGTATTGGTTACCAACCGGGGCAGGCTGGATGGTCCCAGAATAGCAAGACAATGAACTTCACGAGTGCTGGGATGGTTGACCCCAATCATGTGTGTTCCATGGACGAAGATGCTGACAACGACTGTGACCTGGACAACTGGGTGCGCCCATGTGCTCCCGGGGAAGAGTTTTTCAAAACTGGTTTGCTGAGGAGATCATCCAAGTTACTGGTCCAACAAAGTAATTTTTCCTGTTTTCCTTTTATTCATTTGCATGACAAGTCCTACACTCTGCCCAAGGTGTATGGACCCATTGTAGGGCCACCATTGCATTCTATGCAGTTAATTTTACCATGAATAAATGACATTTTTTATACAAATTGTGTTCCTTTTCTTTCTTTTTGAATTTTTTTCAAATAAAAAAAATAAAAATGGCAATGTTTTTCTTTTTATTTTCATTTTCACAAAAAGCGGAATCTGAAATAACCACATCCTTGTGCAGAGTCAATCATTCGGATTTCTCTAATAACTCTTCTGATATGACCAAGTATGACTTTGATAATCCAATCTACCATGCCGATGAAGGGGTTGAAGAAGACTGTGCACTCCCTGAGGAATTAGCCAGGTTATTGAGACAAAAGGAAAGGGTTATTCAGCCTCATCAAGAAGAGCTTGAAGTCATCAACATTGGGTCTGAGGACGTAAAGAGGGAAATTAAGATTAGGGCCTGTCTGCAGGCTAAGGTAAAGGAAGAATTGATTGACATGCTTCAAGAGTATGTGGATATCTTTGCCTGGTCATATCAAGATATGCCAGGTTTAGATACTGACATTGTTATGCATAAGCTTCCATTGAGGGAAGACTTCCCTCCTATCAAGCAAAAGCTTAGAAGAACCCGTCCTGACATGGCGTTAAAGATTAAAGAAGAGGTTCAGAAGGAATGGGATGTCGGTTTCTTTGTCGTGACTAGTTATCCACCTTGGGTAGCTAATATTGTACCTGTACCAAAGAAGGACGGCAAGGTCCGAATGTGCGTTGATTACCGAGATTTGAATAGAGCAATCCCAAAAGACGATTTCCCACTACCTCACATTGATGTACTGGTGGATAATACGGCTCAATTCTCGGTATTCTCCTTCAAGGATGGTTTTTATGGTTATAATCAGATCAAAATGGAGCCGAAAGACATGGAGAAGACAACGTTCATTACCCCGTGGGGAACATTCTTCTATAAGGTCATGCCCTTTGGTTTGAAGAACGTCGGGGCAATGTACCAACAGGAAATGGTGACTTTGTTTCATGACATGATCCATAAGGAAATTTAATTCTATGTGGATGACATGATAGCCAAGTCCCGTGATGAAGAAGAGAATTTAGTTAACCTCAGGAAATTGTTTGAAAGATTGAGAAAGTATCATTTGAGGTTAAATCAAAACAAGTGCACCTTTGGGGTGCGTTCTGGTAAGTTGTTGGGTTTCATTGTTAGTCAAAGAGGAATTGAGGTAGATCCTGCAAAGGTTAAAGCAACACAAGATATGCCTGCACCGGAAACTGAAAAAGAAATGCATGGTCTCTTGGGTAGATTGAAGTACATCGCCTGGTTCATATCTCACTTAACAACCACATGTGAGCCAATATTCAAATTGTTAATAAAAGAACAGGCGGTTAGGTGGAATGAAGATTGTCAAAGAGCATTCGAAAAGATAAAAGAATACTTGCAGGAACCTCCAATTCTAATGCCTCCAGTTCCAGGAAGGCCACTAATCATGTATTTAACTGTGTTAGAAGGATCAATGGGGTGTGTTCTAGGCAAACATGACGAGTCTGGTCGGAAAGAGCATGCAATCTACTACCTTAGCAAAAAGTTTACCAATTGTGAATCTCGTTATTCACTGCTCGAGAAAACTTGTTGCGCTTTGGCATGGGTTGCTCGCCGATTAAGACAGTACATGTTGACTCACATAAACCTGTTAATTTCAAAGATGGATCCTATTAAATACATTTTGAGAAACCAGCATTAACCAGAAGGGTTGCTAGATGGCAGATGGTGCTGACAGAATATGACATTTAATACACTTCTCAGAAAGCCATCAAGGGAAGTATACTTTCAGACTATCTTGCGCAACAACCCCTTGAAGACGATTATCAGCCAATGAGATTTGATTTCCCCGATGAGGACATCATGTACCTCAAAGAAAAAGATTGCGAGGAACCACTTCCGGAGTAAGGGCCAGACCCTGAATCCAAACGGAAGTTGATGTTTGATGGGGCAATCAATATCAATGGACGTGGAGTTGGTGTTGTTCTCATTACTCCCGAAGGTGTTCATTTTCCCTTCGCTGCCAGAATTACTTTTGGCTGCACCAACAATGAAGCGGAATACGAGGCATGCATTATGGGAATCAAGGAGGCTATTAATATAAGGATAAAGACCCTAGATATATTCGGAGACTCCGCCCTCGTGATAAATCAGATTACCAGCAAGTGGTATACACACCAAGAACACTTAATTCCTTATAGGGATTATGCCAGAAGACTGTTGATGTTCTTCACAACAGTAAAGCTTCAGTATATACCATGAGATGAAAATTAATTTGCTGATGCATTAGCTACGCTTTCTTTATCAATCAAAGTCATGTGCTGGAATTATGTCCCTAGGCTTGATGTACCAACTTATGTATTTTCTGTAGACGCGGTGTCTGATGAGAGGCCTTGGTATCATGATATCAAACATTTCTTGGAAAGCAAAGAATATCCAGCTGGGGAAACTTCCAATGACAAGAAGACCTTAAGGCGACCTGCTGCTAGTTTCTTCTTAAACACTGACGGTGTTCTATACAAGAGGAACTTTGACATGGTCTTGCTCAGATGTGTGGATAAGCAGGAAGAAAACATGTTAATGCAGGAAGTCCACGAGGGATCTTTCGGTACTCATGCAGGAGGACATGCAATGGCTAAGAAATTGTTGAGGTCAGGGTATTATTGGCTAACCATGGATGTAGACTGTTGTTCATATGCCCATAAATGTCATAAATGTCAGATCTATGTAGACAAGGTGCATGTACCTCCAAGCCTGCTTAACGTCATCTCATCTCCTTGACCCTTTTCTATGTGGGGCATTGACATGATCAGAAAGATAAAGCCTACTGCTTCGAATGGCCATCGTTTTATTTTGGTCGCAATCGACTATTTCACCAAGTGGGTCGAAGCAGCGTCTTATGCTAATGTCACTCGCCAAGTGGTGGCCAGATTTTTGAAGAGAGATATTATTTGCCGATATGGAGTTCCCAAGCGAATCATTACTGACAATGGTTCCAATTTGAATAACAAGATGATGGCAGAAATGTTTTGGGACTTCAAAATCCAACACTATAATTCTTCTCCTTACCGACCAAAGATGAATGGTGCGGTTGAGGCAGCAAACAAGAATATTAAGAAGATTGTGTAGAAGATGGTCGTCACCTATAAGGATTGGCATGTGATGTTACCATTTGCATTGCATGGATACCGTATGTCGGTTAGGATGTCTACTGGGGCAACTCTGTTTTCCCTAGTATATGGCATGGATGTAGTCTTACCTGTGGAGGTGAAAACTCCTTCTTTACGTGTGATGATGGACGTCAAGCTTGATGAGGATGAATGGGTGCATGCCCGATATAACCAATTGTGTCTAAAGAATGAAAAAAGATTAGCAGTTGTGTGTCATGGGCAGCTTTATCAGAGGAGAATGAAGTGAGCTTTTGATCAGCGAGTACGCATTTGGGAGTACCAAGTTGGTGAGCTTGTACTCAAGAGAATGATTCCTCCAGGTTCAGATCACAGGGGCAAGTGAACTCCAAATTATGAAGGCCCATTCATAGTAAAGAAATTTTTCTCTGGTGAAGCACTGATGCTCATTACTATGGATGGTGAAGACTTCCAATCCCATATTAACTCGGACTTAGTTAAAAAATACTTCGCATAAAAAGACCCGCTGGACACAAAAACAGAATTAAAAGTCCAGGCAAAAAAGGGCATCCCAACGAGCTAAAAACAGAATAAAAACCCAGGCAAAAGTTAGGAAAATAAATAAAAAATGTACACACGCTGAGTTGAAAAGCCACATTGGACAGCTCAGGCTAAAAAAAGTATCCCGGTGGATTGAAAACCCGAAAGGGCGATCCACGCAAAATAAGGGAATAAGCGAATGACTGTGATCCGAGTAATCTGTACCACATCATTGTCCAATTAATCTGGTAGTATCCAAAGGATAGGAATCAGTATCATCTTCCCCTTCAGAAGGCAAAGGCAGGAACGGAAAATCATGAAGATATATTGTTCATAGCAGAAAGGAAACTCATTGGAATGCCGTGTACATTGCCATTAGGATAGTTTCTTTTTCTCAATTTTTGTGGTGACTACCTCTTTCCAGGTGGTTACTTCCTGATGTAAATTCTCGCCTATTCAGAGGCTCATCAATAAAAGAATATTCAGTCAAGGATCTTAGTCTTTGTTTCCTGTCTTATTTAGTTTGTTTGCAAAAATGTCTTGATTTTTTGGTAAAAGAACATTGCATATAAACTTGTTGGCTTTATGAATAACATGCGAAAGGAAAACATCTAAAAATGCTTTGAATGACAGGTGACATGTGATGATTAACTCATGCCATGTAATTTCCCGGGGCATATGAATACACTTTTGTTATTGCAGGTACATACAATGAGTTTTTGTTCCCATTTAGCCTTTCCACAGATGAGATAAGATGGGGATGTTAACCCCAACAGAACTTCAAGTTAGTTGAACATTTCTTCTTCCGCAAGCGGAGTCAGCAGTAAAGTATTCCCAGCAGGTAGCTAAAGGCCTTGCATTTCCCCACAGAGTTCAGAATGTCATAATTCGTTTCCCAACAAGGATTATTTAAGCAAGCATCTTCCCTAGCCAAGTTTGAAGATGGTATTCCCCATAGAGTTTCATGTTGGGAGGTTGCCCTCATTTAAATATTCCTCAGGAGGTCGCTAATTTATTTTTGGCCCTTGTGACAACACAGACAGTTATTCATTTCCTCAGCCAGAGTCAAGCATTGGCAGAACATCCTGGTTTTGTTCTTCAGCAGAATGTTCTACAGATAGTATTCTCCCCTACAGAGTTGTTACTCTCCTTGCAAATCAAGTGTTTCATTGATACTTGTTTGTATCACCCCTAACACTCATCTGTGTTAGTAGTCTAGCTCTCATTCACTTGTCTGTGTTTGTTGGTTTCCTGATGCTCGTCTGCATTGTTTCAAACACTCGTCTCTGTTATCTTTCTTCATTCACTCGTACGTATTTGATACCTTTCCGATACTCGTCTGTATCGTGTTTAACACTCGTCCGTGTTATCTTTTTACAAACACTCGTCCGTGTTCTATATCTTTCCGATATGGCAATATGAAAACTGGATCTCATCATGTTCCTACCTGGCTATGACCCGTATGTCCTCAAGAATCTCCGTGTACTTTGCTTTTGAGGAAGATGATTGGTCTGGTTCTTAACCCTCAGATTATCCTTGATTGTAGATGACGAATCACAGATCTCGCAGATCACAGTTGTTTGTTTCAGTCCCTCTTTTGCGTGGATCACACTTTTGGGTTTTCAATCCAACGGGATACCCTTTTATCTCGGGCTGTCCAATTTGGCTTTTCCGCTTAGCGGGTGTATATTTTTTTTCCGTTTTTTCCCTAACTGTTGACCGAGTCTTCTATTATGTTTTTGGCTCACCGGGATGCCCTTTTTTGCCTGGACATTCATTCTGTTTTTGTCCAGCGGGTCTCTTTTATACGAAGTATTTTTAACTGCGTCTGTGTTGACAGGGGATAAAAAGTCCTCTCCATCCATGGTTGTTAACATTAAGGCTCCACCCAAGAAAACCTTTTTAACCACGAATGGACCTTCATAGTTGGGTGTCCATTTGCCCCTGTGATCTGATTGAGGAGGAAGGATTCTTTTCAGTACCAAATCTCCTGGTATGTAGCGTCGATGCTGCACCTTCTGGTCAAACGCCCGCTTCATTCTCCGTTGATACAATTGTCCATGGCATAAAGCTGCTAAATGTTTCTCCTCGATGAGGCTTAATTGATTGAACCTGGATTGTATCCATTCAGCTTCATCAAGCTTTACATCCATCATTATCCTTAAAGAAGGAATCTCCACTTCAACTGGTATGACCGCCTACATACCATACACAAGTGAGAATGGGGTTGCCCCTATTGAGGTGCGCACAAATGTTTGGTTCCCATGCAATGTGAATGGCAACATCTCATGTCAATCTTTATATGTCACAACCATTTTTTGCATTATCTTCTTGATGTTTTTGTTGGGCGCGTCGACGGTGTCGTTCATCTTCGGGTGGTACGGAGGAGAGTTATGATGTTCGATTTTGAAATCCTGACACAGATCTGCTATCATCTTATTATTGAGATTGGAACCATTATTAGTAATGATTATTTCAGGTATTCTGTATCGATAAATGATATCCCTCTTTATGAATCGGGCCACCACTTGTTTAGTAACATTAGCATAAGATGCCGCTTCCACCCACTTGGTGAGGTATTCAATGGCAACCAGGATGAAGAGATAACCATTAGAAGTGGTAGACTCAATCTTTCTAATCATATTGATTCCCCACATGGCGAAGGGACAAGGTGAAGACATGACACTCAACGAATTAGGAGGCACATGCAACTTATCAGCATAAATTTGTCACTTATGGCATTTGCGGGAGTACTTACAACAATCGGATTCCATGATTATCCAATAATATCCTGATCTCAAAAGTTTCTTCGCCATGGCATGTCCTCCAGCATGGGTACCGAAGGATCCATCATGAACTTCTTGCATTAACATGTCCGCTTCGTGTCTATCAACGCATCTAAGCAAGACCATGTCGAAGTTCCTTTTGTATAGCACGCCATCCTGCTTTAAGAAGAACCCGCCTGCCAACCTCCTCAGAGTCTTCTTATCTTTGCTGGATGCCCTTGTAGGGTATTCCTAAGATTTCAGAAAGCATTTGATATTGTAGTACTAAGGCTTGTCATCATTAACACCATCAATTGCAAACACATATGCAGGACTGTCAAGCCGAGACACCATGATTTTAGGCATATAGTTCTCCTGTTGGACTTTAATCATGGAGGAAAAGGTTGCTTGAGCATCAGCAAATTGATTCTCGTCATGAGGTACATAATGAAGCTTTACCTTCGTGAAGAATGTCAACAACCTCCTGGTGTAATCCCTGTAGGAGATCAAATGTGGTAGATGAACGAGCCACTTTCTGTTAAACTTGGTTTATAACCAAAGGTGAATCGCCGAAGATCTCGAGGGTCTTAATTCGCAAACCAATTGCTTCCTCAATCCCTATTATACAAGCTTCGTATTCTGCCTCATTATTGGTGCATTCAAATGTCAAACGGGCAGTGAAGGGCATATGAACTCCTTTCGGTGTGATAATAACAACACCAACTCCACTACCATTCATGTTAACAGCCCCATCGAACATCAAACTCCATTTGGATTCAGGGTCGGGCCCCTCCTCTGAGAGTGGTTCTTCACAATCTTTCAATTTGAGGAACATGATGTCTTTATCAAGGAATTCAAACTTCATTGGCTTATAGTCATCAATCGGTTGTTGAGCCAGATAATCTGATAATACATTTCCCTTGATAGCTTTATGCAAAGTATATTAGATGTCGTATTCAGTCAAGATCATCTGCCAATGGGCTACCCTTCTGGTCAAAGTTGGCTTTTCAAAGATGTACTTGACAGGGTTCATCTTGGATATCAATAGGGTGGTATGAGTCAACATATATTGTCTTAGTCAGCGAGCAGCCCATGCCAAAGCGCATCAAGTTTTCTCGAGCAGTGAGTATCTTGTTTCATAGTCGGTAAACTTTTTCCTAAGGTAGTATATTGCATGCTCTTTTCGACTAGACTCATCGTGTTGACCGAGAACTCAATCAATTGATCCCTCGAGCACTGTAAGGTACATAATCAAAGGTCTTCCCGACACTAGAGGTAAGAGGATTGGAGGTTCTTGAAGATACTCTTTGATTTGGTTGAAAGCCCATTGACAACCATCATTCCACTTAACAGCCCGATTCTTTCTTAACAGTTTGAATATCGGTTCGCACGTAGCTATTAGGTGATATAAGAACCGTGCAATGTAGTTCAATCTTCCTAAGAAGCCACACACTTCTTTCTCAGTTCCAGGCTCAAGCATTTCTTGAATTACTTTCACCTTTCCAAGGTCGACCTCAATTCCCTTTTCACCTACAATGAAACCCAAAAACTTTCCAGAGTGCACTCCGAAGGTACACTTGTTTGGGTTCAACCTCAATTTAAACTTTTGTAGCCTTTCAAACAGCTTGGCCAAGTTGACTAACTGCTCTTCTTCCGTTTGTGACTTTGTGATCATGTCATCAACATAAACCTCGATCGCGTGATGAATCATGTCAGGGAAGAGAGTCACCATTGCCCGTTGGTTAGTTTCCCCGACATTCTTCAAACCGATGGCATCACTTTGTAGCAAAAAATGCCCCAAGGGGTAATGAAAGTAGTTTTCTCCATGTCATCTAGAGACATCTTAATTTGATTGTAGCCCGAAAAGCCATCCATGAAGGAAAACACAGAAAATGGGGTTGTATTGTCAACTAGCACGTCAATATGTGGCAGCGAGAAGTCATCCTTTAGGCTCGTTCTGTTCAAGCCTTGATAGTCTACACACATCCGAACCTTGTCATATTTTTTCGGCACCGGCACAATGTTGGCAACCCACGATGGATAACTTTTAACACCCAAGAATCCAACATCAAATTGTTTTTGAACCTCTTCCTTGATTTTTATTTCCATGTCAGGTCGAGTTCTTCTCAGTTTTTGTTTCACTGGAGGTAGTCTTCTCGGAGTGGCAGCTTGTGTACTACAATATCAGTGTCCAGCCCTGGCATATCTTGATAAGACCAGGAAAAGATGTCAACATATTCACAGAGCATGTTAATCAACTGACTCTTTACAGATTCTTCCAAAGCAGCCCCAATATTGACTTCTTTCTTATCCTCTTCGGTTCCCAGGTTCACCACCTCAATAACCTCTTCATGTGGCTAAATCACTATCTTCTCTTACTTTAACAATCTGGCTAATTCCTCGGGCAGTTCACAATATTCTTCACCTTCCTTGTCGACTAAGTAAATCGGATTGTCAAAGTCATAGCGAGCCATTGCAAAATTGTCATTGATGAGACCCGATGGGGTACATCTGCATACTAGATTTTAGAAAAAATGGGGGAGACATGAAAAAACAAACATTGCCATTTATTGTAAAAATAAAAAATTAAAGACAGGGAACACCATGAATGAATTCCAAAACATCCATTTTATTAATGATTTGATATTGCATATTGACACAATGAAAAGCCCTTATAATGAGCTAATATGCCTCGGGAAAGACATAAAGCTTTCATACAAAGAATAAAATCACAAAACAATTACTCTTGGTGCTGGGTAACAGTGATGATTTCTTCGGATGACCAATTATTAAGTTCCACTCCTGGGACACTTGGCTTGATCCATTCATCCATTTCGTAGTCACTATCAACTATTTCCTCTTGAACAACGCCGATATTGTTGTGATCCACCCAACCGGCACTAGTGAAAGTGATCGGGCCTTTTCAACCTCTAGCATGTTGAGATGACATTGGTTGAATAGGATTATAACCAATTTTGAACATGTATTCTTTTTTGGGGACCTCTACCATCTTTCCCCAACCTTCATTAACCCCTGATTCCACAACTTTCAGAGCCTGCTTGTAAGACGCGATAGACACACCCTTCTTCTTTTCTTCTGAAAGGGAAGCTGATGACGATGTAGCCTCAGTTCTGACCAACTCAAAAGCCTGGCAAGGAGTCTCATATATTTCACTATCCATCTCCACGTATTTGAAGGAAGAGAGCTGGCTAATAAAAATGTATTCCTTCCCACATACTGTGACAATTTTCCCTTCCTAGAAAAACTTTAGCTTCTGACGGAGAGTCGAGGATACAGCCCCGACCGCATGAATCCAGGGACGTCCGAGTAAACAACTATAAGCAGGATGGATGTTTGTGACATAAAAGGTCGTGTTAAACACCTGTGGTCCTACCTTAATCGGTAACTCTACCTCTCCTAAAACCAACCTTTTGGAATCGTCAAACGCTCTGACTACCAAGTCACTCGGCCTGAGCACCACTCCGTCATAATCCAACTTGATTAACGCTTTCTTTGGAAGCACTTTCAGGGAGGACCCTGTATCAACAAGCACGTGTGAAAGCACAACCCCTTTGCATTCCATCAAAATATAAAAAGCTCTTTTGTGACTGCGCCCCTCAGCAGTTAGATCCAGATTTGTAAACCCTAATTTGTGGCTAGCGTTCACTCTAGAAACAACCGTCTCGAGTTGGTTTACCAATATTTCTTGTGGAACATACACATTGTTCAGGATTCTCAGCAAAGAGTTCCTGTGGGATTCAGAACATATCAATAGTGACAAGATCGAGATCTTGAAGGGTGTCTGTTGCAAATGGTCGACTATCTTGTAGTCGCTCTTCTTTATGATCTTCAAGAATTCCTCGTACTCTTTGTCAAAGGTAATGTTTGGAGCTAGCACAAGAACATCATTTGTCACAACTTGCTTGCCCTTGGCCTTAGCCCGGGCCTCTACGTCATCATCTGATGGCACTGCGCCGTTCATCAAGGTCTAAGGCGCGAATAATCGCCCACTCCTCGTGAATCCAGTGACTCCCACATTTTTGACTTGCAGTGGAGCTGCACTGGAGATGGTTAAATTTGGTTTCTGGCCGTTACGATAAACTTCTGCCCCATAATACCATGGGACAACTTTCTAATTTTGATATGGCATAAGACCAGCAGTGATGAACGTGATTGGTGCCACTCTGGCCAGTGTCGGAATTTTGACAAGGGTATAGTAGATAGTGACCGTAGAAACTTCATCTTATTTCACAACCCGATCAAACTGGATGCTTCCTTCATTAATCATTTTCTGAATTCCTGACTTCAACCTATCACACCCATTGGTAGATCCTTCACATTCTGGGAAAACTTCCCCACAGCCTGGGGAGAGACCTTTCTTTGCTAAACAGCCATTTACTTCTAGTAACAAAGTCTTCAAGGAATCAATGTCATAAACCAAATTCAAGTTGTCACCGTCATATACGGCTCCCACGGTTCTTCCATGCGAAGGCGTGGGATTTTGCAGGACATTCGGTGTAGGAGCAAAGTTGATCACCTTTGAGTCCATTAATTCTTGCACCTTATGCTTAAGGGCCTTACAATATTTCGTAGTATGACCTGGGGCTCCTAAATGGAACTCGCAATGGGAATTGGCATCATACCCCTCCGGAATTTTCCCTGGTCTTGGAGGCTGTAAAGTTCCAAGCTGAATCAACTGCAGCTGAATTAGATTCTGTAAGAGTTTAGAGTAAGACATCAGTGGAACCTCAAAATGTCTTTCAACCATCTTAGGCCTTGGCTGGTACCCCTGTCGGGCCCCCTTGGTTGTTGTTGAGGCTGTTGTACTTGTTGTTAATTGGTAGTAGCAGGGATGGTGACAAAAGTTGTTTGGTAGTAAGGGTTCTGGTTTCCTCTCTTTCTTTGGGCGTATACTGCCCTAATTTCTCCCTCTCTTCTTTTTATAATTGGTTTCTTGATCCCAGAAGTAGAAACTTCATTTTCTGGATCTTACCCTGTTTCATCCAATTTTCAACCCTTTCACCAGTCAGTATAATATCGGAAAAACCACTAGAAGAACAACCTGCTAGATGTTCCATGAAGTTCCCTAGGAGGGTATCCATGAATAAATCCACCATTTCTCTTTCGAGCAAGGGTGGTTGAACCCTCGCAGCCAACTTGTGCCACCTCTATGTGTACTCTTTAAGGCTTTCAGAATTTTTCTGGGATAGGCTCTGCAATTGAGTTCTGCTCGGGTCCATGTCGATATTGTAATGATATTGCTTGAGGAACGCTTCTCTAAGTTCCTTCCAGTTGCGCACAATAGTTCTATCTAGTTTCATGTACCACTCAAGAGAGCCTCCAGATATGATATCTTGGAAAAAATACATCCAGAGTTTCTCATCTTTGGTATAAGCAACTATCTTGCGATAGTAAGCTTGAAGATGAGTTTTGGGGGCAAGAACTCCCATTGTATTTATCAAATGTTAGGGCCTTGAACTTCAGAGGAATGATCAATCCTTGCACCAATCCCATATCATAAATATTAATACCTAGGGTATCTTTGCACTCAAGAGCTCTGACTTTTTTCTGCTAGCATCTGAAAGTCCTGAAGATTACCTCCCATACCGAATCCCATTTCCTCTTTTAGCAGCGAGAACTGGTCTTTCTGACGATCTTCCACATTATGAATCAGAATATGAATACCATGCGGAGTGGGAATCCTATTACCTTTTTTTTTGGATAACATCATCATTAACTGGGTTTCCTTGTGCATCCAAAGTCGCTCCAACAACCGGAGGCTCCACTTGCGGCGGATCCATCCTTTGGACAACAACCCTCAACTCTTGTTGCCCTTGGGCCATTCCGTGCATCATGTTCATGAATTTACTCATCCGCATATGGAGCTCAGTCAGCTCAGCTTGAACGGTGTCCATGACGTTTCTTTGATTGCAACAGGTGGTGTACCATTGAAGATGGTGCCTTGCAATCCTGTCTACATAAATAGATAAGTTAGGAAAACTAGATGACCTACTAAAATGTAAATATCAAATGAATGCACTGAATGTGTATGATATGTCTATTCATTTTTAGGGTGTCCCATCCCCTGATTCCATCTTTGTGGGATTGACAAAGACAGAAGCCCTTTGTCGTTTGCTTCAAAAAATGGGCAGTGTTGATAATATGAGGTGTGTGTATACAGTAGATGTGCCAAACAATGTCGAGAATACGAAGACCAATGTGTGTTGCAAATGTGCAATATGTGTTGTTGATCATAAAGAGAGAGCACACAGAATGATAGTCAAAAGCTCCTTTAATAATAAGCGTTTGCTGATATAGTCAGAAGACATGGAACATGAATCTTAAACAGAAGTGCAATGATAAAGAGATTCCATCAACAATCCTGATGGTAATCCCACAACATACAGGAAAATAGAAAGATGTCTCCATCAACATGATCCTCTATCTAAGTCTGGTTTGCTCGAGTCAACGATTGCTCCAGACTCTGGAACTTCTACAATGCCTTCGTTTGCACCTAGTCGTCCTCAACCATTTTCAGCTTTTTCTGATAGTAGATCATCATACGCTTGTAGTAAGCAGCTTCCTCTCGGGCCTTAACAAGTTCTGCATCTTTTCCTCTCAACTTATCAGCCACTTCTCCATCTTTCTCTTTTAGCTTATTCACCATCTCTCCAGCTTGAACTTTATCATGTTCCTCTCTTTTAACCCTGTAAGCAGTATGTCTCTTCTTCATGTTTTCAAACATCACAGTCTTTTGGTCCATTTTCCTTCTAGTGTCAATATGCTCCTTGGAAGAACTCCTATTAGAAAACTCGAATCTTGCTAATCGGGCTAACTCAACTTCACCCTTTTTCCCGACGATAGCATTCCTCTCAGCATCTTCTTGAGCTTTCCACTCAATCTCACGTTTGGCATGCTCTGCCCTAACAAGCTCTCGACTCAACTGTGCATTCTCCTTTTACATCTCATCCCTTTTCGCCTTCATTTTGTTGAACTCCTCAATACTAACCGTGGTAGGTTGTTCCATAGTCATAGGATATAGAAGAGGTGCAAGCTCAAATGGCAATAATAACACTTCGACCCATTCTTTTAGCCATTCTGCAAACGGTGGATACATTCAGCAATTACCTACTCCGTCTTTTCCCTCATCGTCTATCGACTATGCCAAGCGTTGGAAGCCTTATGAGAAATATTGAACCCATCTGTTGATTGAAAGTAAAGAGACTCTCTGACGTCTTCAGCTGCTGGTGGTTCCTTCAGGGCATACCCGAACTGTCTAACCGCGAGGCAAGGGTTATAATGAATTCCCTCTTTCCTCCCAATTAATGGAACATTTTGGAAACCTCCGCAACTATGAAGAATGTCAACACATCGTAACCCTTGATTAACCCAAACAATGTCCTTTTCTTGTAACCCCATAAACCTTTCCGACCACTCGAGCGAGTGTTTAGTCCTCTCAAAAGCCCCTGGTTGCAGAAGGAAGCGTGTAAACCACTTATAGAACAAAGATTCACAACAGTTCAACACCCCCCTCCTCTTTTTATTCTTGTAATGCACATAGTGGTAGAGATCACCTAAGAGAGTAGGAACTGGATTCTTTGCTTTGAAAATGCGAATAGCATCGACATCCACGAAGTTTGACATGTTTGGAAATAAAGTGATTCCTTAGATACATAAGGCTAGGATCGCATTGAAGGTACTCCACCTCTTTTCTTCAGCATCTTTGGTAGCTTCATCCAACAAGAAACTCAAATGATACCTTCAGATACCTCCTTTGCTATCAATCTGATCTTCCAACAATGACTTGCTCAAATAAAGAGCAGCAACTATATCTTTGAAGTTGGGGTCAATCTTGGATCCAAATAATGGTGTGAAGTCCTTTACGGAAACCCTCAAGAAACTCGAGTACTCCTCTAGCATAGGTTCCAATATGAAGTCAGAAAGTACAAAGCATCTGAGTTGTGGATCATAGAGCTGTAGCAAGGTGTGCATACCCTTGAAAGCATAATCACTATTGGGCTCTATAAAATACAAAATCCACCCATAATCCTTCTTGAAGACATCGAGAACTTCTGGAGTTGCTAACGATTTCACTTTGAGGATCGCCTTCGCAACCGACTCGTGAACCTTGTAGGAGATAATACACTTGGTCTTCTTCCTGTCTTCTATGCTCAAAGAATAATACCTACAACTATAATCAAGGATGTGGTTTGCAACCCTGCAAATGAATTGTGTTAGGAATGCAAGTATGCAAATGATTTTATGCAATGCACTGGTATGTGATCACTGTTGCATATACTGAGCATTATTGTACTGTCTTCTGATTTTCCTGAATACTAACTGTCAAGAATACCAGATCATGAGTATATGTCAACAGAAAACCCAAGTATCATAAACAAGGTAGGTTGAAGGTTAATTTTCCTGCAAACCTGTAAACAGTTCCCCCACCTTACAAGTATGCTCCGGGTCTACATCACAGACTCTCAAAGCCGAGGAACAATAATACATTCACCATCTCCAAGAAATGGCTCATGACTAAATCAGGGAATCAGTTAGGCATTATGTACTACTCAGGGAGGTCTTAGCTGAGTCTGGTAAAAACAAGCATCACCCATAAGTTCCTAGCTTCAAGCACTAGGATCGAGAAACAATAGTACATTCATCCTGAAGGGTACAATACTATCGTCATACAAAAAGTGCATTGACTGGGTTCCTATGAGAGAACAAGGTTATCCTATGCGATTTCCCAATGGGCCCTCAAGTGCGAATGGGTTTTCCATAAAATGTGGTATGCCACAGTCACCACTAGAGAGGGTTGTTTCCACTAAGGTCCTCGGTGATCGGTTCCTAGTGTTAGCAGCTCAGGTGTGAATATTCTATGGTCTGCCTAGGCAGTATAGAACATCTCCCAAGAGATCCTGATCTGGTTGTGGGACTCGTGAAAACTACACATGCTCAAGACCATGCAAGCCACACGACTGCCCACTCTAAATCCTATGTCTATACTCAAGCCAGGTAGTTGGCTTATCTCATAGTAACCATATCCCACTGAGGAAAACTAGAACAACCAGTATATGCAAGTATATGATGCATGGAAAGTAAATGCGGAATGCAGTAAATAAAGTAAAGCGATAAACTGTAAATAAAATAGTAAAGCTAAACTAAAGCGCACAACAATAAATGAGTAAACACCCAAAGAAATAGAAAAAGACAAGTGCTAGGATTGACTCTTATAGGGGAAACCAGAGATTCTGGGTTCGATCCCCAGCAGAGTCGCCAGCTGTCGCTCTCGTGAATTTCATCCTAGTAAAAATGCGAAAGTGGCGTGAAAAAGGTTTTCTAGCTAGGAATTTTTATCCCGAATGAATGGGAAAGGTAATGCTGCACAAATCGAAGGAAAAAGGAAAGGACTAGGTCCTGCGAACCAAAAAACTGGGTTCGGGAGTCGATTACGACTTGGGAAGGTATTAACACCCCAGATCGTCCGCCGTACTCGATGGGATCCATGCTTGTTAGTCTGTTTCAAAGGGTAAGGATAAACTGTTGCTGAACAAAAGAACTACTAGAACTAGAATGAGAGAGGGAACTGGAAAAAAGATCGAAAAGGTACGAGAAAAATGTAGGGAAAATAAAGAAGGTGCTCGAATGGACCATACCCCACTGTCTATGTATCTCATAGGAAATGAGAATCAGATTCGACGTAGTTAGCCTAACTTAGGAGGGAACTTTATTTGTGTTTATTAGGATGGCGTTGCCATAGTTCTAACTCAGGTGTTGCAGGCTCGTCGAATCGAGTGCGTTACCGTCTTGTTGTCGAATTATTGAGACAAGTCATAATCTTCCGCAAAGAATGAGAGATGAGAAGAGAAAACATGGTATCTTTGTTTATTCTCTTTTAGAAGAAGTGTTTTGATTTTGTGTTTATCTTATGTACAACACTAAAGACTATGATACCTGAGTGAATACTTTCCAAGGTCTCCCCCAATGGAACGTTTGTAAAGCATTCTAGAAGATTAGAGGATACCTCCACTAATCATTTCCCATATGGCTTAAGGCTTGTGGCGTAGTGTACAAACTTTCATTATTACATGTTTTTTATTTTTCTTTAAGGATGAGAAGTGAGACTCAAAGTTGTAAAGAAAAACTCTAAGGGAAACTAAGACTCGAATCCTACTGTTAGCATGCAATTATTAATCCTAAGGTTGAGGATTAAAGGGAAAAATATACCCAAGTTAGCATACAATTATTGATCCTAAAGTCTACCACATCGTGGCTTTAACTGACAATTAAATCCAAGTTGTGAATCCTAAGGGAGCATGTGAAGCAAACACAAGTATATGGAAATTAAGTATGAAATGTGAATATTAAAGTGAAATAATGAACATGGTCCTCCTATGTCATGGTTGGTGAGAATGAATAATGAGCCTCGAAAGGAGTGGAATGGATGATCAGGTGCGTCGATTGCACGGTGCTTTGACACACGACTTATGGTTTGTATCATACAAGGGTGTGCTTTGGGTTATGGGAGGGGATCGAAGGTGTAATCGAGGGATGTCCTAAAATCATATGAAATTCATTTTTTTTAAATTATTCGATGTTGGATCAAATATCTCTTTTCTCCCCTTTTTGAAATTTGGTTTTCTAACGCTTCATTTTATCTTTTTCTACCCTAGTTATTAGTATCATACAAGAAAAAAAGTATTCTAAACTATTACATCAGGAAAGCACAAAAAGCATAAAAATATCAAAGTGAAAATCCAAATCCGTAAGTTGAAAGTCCTCGAATAATACCTCCTACAACAAAAAACTTTTTAGTAAGTGAAATTTAACATGAATATGCAAAAGTATGAGCAAATGAATTAATATGGAGAAGTGCAAAAATATTAAAAGGCATATAAAGCAAAAAAATCGAAATTAAATTCGAAAAGTCGAAAAACAAGAATTAAAATTTGTCAAAAATTTATTTTCATGCTAAACTATTATTTTTAATTTTCTGGAATTTTTTATTATGAACGGTGACAAGTGTCACCGCCGGAGTGGATCACCAAAAAGGGAATCTTAGCCTCTAACTCAAAATTGACGGTGGAGTTATGCAATTTCATGAGCTTTTAATTTTTTAACGGTGCATTTATCATGATTTATGAGGTTTTATTTTCAAAGTCAAATCAATTCAATCATTAATCAATAAAAAATAAATCAAACATTCATACTTCAAAACATCTCCCTCCTTCATCTCATAAACGCATTCCTCCTTCTCTCACAATTTCATCCTCTCAAACTAAAAACCCTAGCCGCTGCCAACGGAAACCTCACCCTCCGATGAACCTCTCTGTCGCTCCCAATTATTTACATCTCGGTGCAGACGCGAACGGTCGGCGAAAAGAGACAATGAATGGGGTTGAATTGAATAGATTCGCCAGCTAGGAATTTTTATCCCGAAGGAAAGGTAATACTGCATAAACCTGGAAAGAGATAGATAATATGGTTGCGAACCAGAGAAACTGAGAAAGGGGGTTGGTTACGACCTGGGAAGGAATTAGCACACAGATCGTCCGTCGTACTCGACGGGATCCACGCTTACAAGATTATGTTTAAAAAAGGGGTAACTATATGTGCTATCTATGTGCAAAGCTAAGGAAAGAAAGTACAGGTGTCAGTGCAAAAGGTGAATTGCTCAGGAACTGAGGCTTAGAAAAGAAAGCTGAAAGAGGGGGATGACAAAGAGACTTTTGTTCGATAACTGTTAAGTTATGCCTACGTATCCTCGCGTGCAATGAGGAAGTCAGAACACCGTAGTTCGACTCAAAGAGACTGAAATAAAAATTGACTGTGAACTGCTTGCTTGTCTATGCTCAAGTGTATGACTCGTCTGGCTCGAGTTCTAACTGTCTTGCATTAGACGGAAGAAGCAAGTTCTCGCTTTGTGAATGAGTGTGATTAGAAAAGAATCCCAAAGGAGACGATTATTGTTTGTTTCTTTTGTGTTTTCAGTTTTTTATTATTTTTGGTGTTTTGCATAGGATTATGAGCTTAAGCCTAAATCAAGGGTTGTAAACTCATTATATCCTCCCTGATTAGGGATAATGAGCCTACTTAAGCATGAGATAAGCATCTCAACTCAATTACCATGATGATGTAGGATTAAGATCATTAACCTACTTGTGATTATTTAGATGTTTATTTGGGTTTTTGTTTAGTGTTAAGTAATGAGTTTAATCTCTAATCACAGATTAGTGAACTCATTACACCATCCTAATAGAAGGATGATATATGAGAACACTTAAGCTGAGGAAGATACCTCAACTTAATCCATGGTTAGGGATTAAATTCATTATATAACAAGCCTTTATTAAATGGATTTTAATTAAAGGATGAGATTAAGAAGTGGATTTTAAGTTTGTAAGACGACTTGAGGAGGACTTGTCCATTAAACACTAGGGTTAGTCCCTCTTAACCATAAGGAAGAGATAGAACCCTAATGTAAGGCCCAAGTTACAAGATAAAGTCTTGGAGATTATTAGTGTGATTTTATTAAGAGGTGTAAACAAATTAAAGGTTTAACACTAAGGATTAAAGTTATACACTCCATCCTAAGATAAGGATGCAGGCATAACCCTAATTCAAAGTCCTAAAGCTTTAAGAGTTTAGCCTCTGATTATGAGATGAGAAGATAGACTCAAGGAGACTCCAAGGTAAAATACTAGGGGGGACTATACAACCCTAAAAGTTATCATGCTTGGGAATCCTATGATTTGTGAGGCTTAAGAGGAAAGATCTTCAAGGCCACCAATGGAAGAAGCAGATGAAAAGGGAAGGAAGTAGAAGAATAAGTTACTTACTTCCTGAAGAAGATAAGTAAATTAAAAGAAAGAAAGTAAGAAGAATGGAACACAAGTGAAACAAGTCCACTTCAAATACAAGTAAATATGCATATGAATGATGGAAAGAGATGGGAAGTGAAGGCAAATCCACCTCCCAAAATAACTTACCAAAAGTTCCTAAAAATGTTAGTATGAATGCATAAGACATAAAGTAAAAGGAAATGAAATGAAATGAGATGTGAGGACCAAAGTCAGAAGTGAATTTTCAATTTAAGAGGCATATGAGATGATGAAAAGTCATACAAGATGCATATGAATGATCATACAAAGAAAAGATGCAATGAAAGCATGTTTAAAAACATGAAAACACATGAATGTCCATGAAGTGTAATGGATGCAAAACATAGAAAATGGATGAATAAATGATCAAGAAATGTTAAAGCATGTCTTAATATGTCTAATATGTCATACAAATGCTTGAAATGTCATGGAAAGTTCACATGACGATGATAGGCAAAGATGAATGCAAATGAACATGAGAAATTAGGGTTTTATGAATGTATGAGATGAAAATGACCAAAACAGAAGCAATCATCATGATAAAAAAATGAAATCAATCTCAAACAAACCCTAAACCTATACAAGCTCACACCCCAAAGGAGAAGGTCAGAAGCTTAACCTATTGACAGTTATGAATTTTCTAAGTTTGCTAGGGTTTTTGGGTGTTTCTTAAGGGAAAATGCAAATCAAATTGAAAATGCAAGATAAAATCATGAGAAAAATAACCTAGAAACTATATGCAATATGTGAAACAATGCAAAAAGAATCAAGTTCAAACTCATCATGGTTAGGCAGAAATGAATTTTTCAAGTTAGGGTTAGAAAATATGATTTTTAAGAACCCTAATTCAAAGAAAATTGTGAAATTATGATCAAACCTAAAAAGAAATTTGTATGATGAGTTTGAAAATGTTTCTAAATGTATTGGAATGGTTCATGAATATTTTGGTGATTTTTAGAAACCTAAATGCATTTTTAATTAATTTAAATCCATTAATTAATTAAAAATAACATTTAAATATTTTAAAAATACTTTTTAAATGCAAAAAATAAAATAAATATTATTTTTGGGTTAAGAAAATTATTTGGATTAGAAATGCAAAAGATCATATTTTTTTTGATGAGGTTTGATATTTTAAATAAAATGTACAAAAGAAATGAATAACATTTAAATAATTAGTAATAACATTTAAATATTTTAAAAATAACATTTAAATATTCCATTAATTAATTAAAAATAAAATTTAAATATTTTAAAAATACTTTTTAAATGCAAAAAATAAAATAAAAATTATTTTTGGGTTAAGAAAATTATTTGGATCAGAAATGCAAAAGATCATATTTTTTTGATGAGTTTTGATATTTTAAATAAAATGTACAAAAGAAATGAATAAAAATGGAATAAAAATAGATAAAATGCAAAATCAAAGCATCTAGTGGCTCAGATTCAAACTAGGGTGGAGAGAATTGACTGGCGCGCAATCCTACGGCTGACATTCAATCTGGCTAAATTTATTTAATTAATCTAATTAAATAGGATTAGGGTTTTAATGACCAATCTGGGCCATCCATCCACGCGCGAAACCAAGATCCTAAGGCTGAGATTCAAACTAAACCTAAACCCTAATTAGAGCCCTAATGACTCTCAGGTGGCCAGAGAAGACCTCCGGTCATCTTCTCCGGCCAGTCCCCTCCTCTGAAATGCTCAAAACACAATAATAATGCACCAAAATCTCCAAAAATGACCCTTGAACATCATTAAACACAAATCAAACCTCAAAAATCATTTATCACTCAAGAACATCATGAATCGAAGCAAAACGGAAAAACGAACACAACTTTCAGAAGCTAAATACATGCTCATTTTCAACTCATTTTCAAAACCAAACACATCACAATGATCAGTGAAACATATAGATTGATATTGTAACATAAAAGGCAAGTTCTGGAAAATTTGTTCTTGAGGATACCTGATATGGAGCTTTATGATTCTGAGCTTTCTGGACCTCTATCTTGTGCAAATCAACTCATTTGGGCCTCCTTGTGCTAGTGGAATGCTTGGAACAAGTTTGTGATGGCTGATTTTGATGATTCAGTTCTGTTGCACCAGAAATTGTGTTTTGGTTTTGTGTGCTTTCAGGCCATTTTAAGGGTTGCTTTGTGTTCTATGAGTGATATTGAGATGATTGGTGAAGTTTGTTTTGAGGTTTGATGGCTGGTTTTTGAGAATCGAAGAAAGGATGTTTTTGGCAAGTTTTGTGAAAGCCGAGTTCTTGGAGCATTCAGGCCAATGTGTTGTATGTAATGTGTTCCTTAGGGTTTTCATAAGCCAATAGGAGTGGTCAGAAGAGTTGGTGTGGCCTATTGTGATTGGTATGGGCAAGTTGCAAAAAATTAACAACTTTGTACTTCAAGCATGGGCCATGGCATGAACTGCTTCAAGGGGTGTCTGGCCTCAGCCTGATTAATGGAGGGCCATAAGATTGATTTTATGCAGCTGGCACAAGTGGATGGAAGGTTTCCAAGGTTTTTGCAATTTTCCATCTTTGAGAATTTTTGTGAAAATGTCTTGATGAATCTTGCAATCCAAGGCACAATTTTGGTTCAAATGCATTGCACTACGTTTGTATGATGTTTAGAAATCAATTAGAGGTCATGAAATGGCTTGAAACTTGAATTTGAAAAAAATCCTCTGTGGCATGAACTTGAAAATTATAGGAGTTTTGCCAACTTTGGAAGGCCATATCTTGAGTTCTAGGATGAATCAAGACATGTTCTAGTACTTTTTGAAAATGGGAAGACATAATATACAACTTTCATGTCCAAGAATTTTTCATTTGAAGCATTTTTGGTCATGAAAGAACAGGTTGAATATCTTTCCCAAAATGGAAAGTTTCCATTACAAGTCATTTCCAAAAATAGCAAGTTTGCATTTGGCTCAAAATTCTTCAACTTTGTGAACTTCCATACACTTCTAAGATCAAATAAAGATCATAGAGACTCAAAATGATGATGATGACCCTTTGGTGCTCTTGATGGAGGCCTCAGATGCCCTGATTTTAACTTTACTTGCTCAAGAAGTTACCCAATGATCAGATGACTTCCACAGTGAATTTCTTCATCAAATTTGGTACACATGATCCTTATAACATATTAAGACCATTAGAAACAAGAATGACCAAAAACATTGGGGTTAAGGCCTCTGAAACCAAAACCCTAATTTTGGTCATCTGTGTAGGAAAACCCTAGCTCTGTCTCTATGCCTTTGCCATTCTTTGTGATCCCTTCACTTTTATGATCTTTGGGGAGCATATTATGATCATGGAACACACATGGACCCTCTTGGCAAGATTCAAGACCTTTGGGATGGCTCAGATCAATTCTTGAATTCATCTGATCACAAACCCTAGATGCATTTATGCAGATGAAATAAACTATGCAGTGAGATGTAATGCTTATGTAAATGCAAAAATGAAAGATCACAAGCCATGGTGTGAGAAAGAGTGAGGGAAAATCTAGGGTGTTTACAGCTGCCCCTATTCAAGCATAAGTTAGCTGTGCAGGATGTAAGTGACTGGCTTAACAAACAAACAAGATAACTTGTGGTTGAATACCAAAGACCGAACGAAATTTGCACTTGCTGGGGAGAAGAAGTAAAGGGATATAAATTGTAAAAGGTAGTAAAATATGATTATCAAATGAACGTTGGAGGACAACCATCGAGCAGAGGACGACTGCTAGGGGTAAAACGGTAAGCAAGGCAATGACGGGGACGACCATCATGCTGGGAAATAAAGAAACTGCGACGGGGATGACCATCGGGTAATAAAATAAAATTCTCTGGGGATTGAGAAGAGCATTGATGGGGACGACCATCAGGCTTGGGAAGTAAAGTAGACAACGATGGGGACGGCCATCGGGTAAGCATGATGAAGGACGATCATCAGGAAAAGGAAAAGGGACCACGACGGGGAAGACCATCGGGTTAAAGGATAAATGAAATATTTGATGAGCGACGATCATCAAAGGTAAAGGGAGATCACCTAGCAGGGGACGACCTGCTCCTTATCACGACATAAGACGAATTCCAGATAGAAAAGATCAACGATGGGGACGGACATCGGATAAGCATGGTGAAGGACGATCATCAAGAGGTGAAAGACGATCACCTAGCAGGGTACGGCTGCTCTTGGGGATTGTCGCGACATAGGACGAATGCCGGATAACAAGATCAATGATGGGGACGACCATCAGATAAATGATGAGGGACGGTCATCAAAAGGTGAAGGACGATCACCTAGCAGGGGACGACTGCTCTTTATCTCGACATAGGACGAATGCCGGATAGAAGGTTCCAACAATGGGGATTCCACTGGGGAAAGGATGAGGGACGGCCATCCAAAGGTGAAGGACGGTCACCTGGCAGGGGACGGCTGCCGAAAATATCATGATATAGGACGAATGTCGGATAGAAAAGCTGCTTTGTCTTTGTGGGGATGTAAACACGGACGAGGGCTTACGCTTTAAAATAAAAGGTATAAGTGTTTGACAATGAATAGACCAAAGATGCAGACGAGCATCCTTAGAACCATGATACGGACGAGTATCGGTAGAGACAAACGCAAACTCGTGTTTAAGAATGAGGATTCGGACGAGTGTCAATCGGTTGACCAAGGAACACAGACGAGTGTTGAATCTTTTGAGGAGGTGATATATACAAGATACGGATGAGTATCAAGGACTTCTGTACAAGTATGATCTGTTGGGGAAATATGTGCAAGACACGGACGAGTGTCAAAAGATTAGGCAAGGGACACGGACGAGTGTTTTAACTTGCTGGGGAAGTATAACACTGGTGAGTGTCAACAAAGAATATGTACAAGTATGAACAAGTGTTTGTGACTTCTGAAGGTTTTATGGTGACTTTACTAGGGAAAGATGACACGGACGAATGTCGAAAAGAGCATGTATAATTATGAACAGACATTTGTAATGAGAATGCAGAGGGGATGCTTTGGATTTTATCTGTAGGGGATATGAATTCTGTATATTGTCGGTGAAGTGATTATGGTATTTGCAGGTGACTGGCTCGAACCCGGCTTATGATCATGCAAATGTTTGATTTTTGCCGTAATGCTCCGTTTTAGACGAAATGCTACGCTTATTTTGATAAAAAAAATGATGCGAATGCTATGATTATGCAAATGAGAAACTTGATCCGAAATCCGGATCCTGCGGGGATAAAGACCTCTGGCTGATCTGTTTGGAGGGAGAACTCACCTGGGGAAAGAGATCATTGATTGATCTGTCCGGAGGGAGAACTCCTGTTGGGGATGAGGAAGTCTTAGCAACTCCGTTGGGGGGACAATTCCACCAATTCTGCTGATGATGAGGGAAATCTGGCATTTCTGGTGGGGAATAGAAGGTTCTTTGACCACCTTGCCGTGGAAGAGTTGTCAATTATTGCTCGGGAGGTTCCGCTTGGGGGAAGAGATAACTTCTGGGAAGTAGTATGCTGGGGATTTAAATCTAGATATGCCCCATGTTGCGAAATATTGTCTGTTTTGAGTACCTGCAACCTGTTAAGACAAAGGAAAACGCACAAGTGTCCCGAGGTATCCTTAACCGGATTCTTTCATAGGAATTGGATTTGCTTAAGAATTCATATTTCCTGCAAGCATTTTGTTAAAAATGGCCTATAAGTTTCACGCAAATGTTGCATTATGAACTTTGGACATTTTGCAAATGAAAACAAAAATGTACAAAACAAAGTGTGACTGAAAATCCTGATTTTATTGATTTGTGTGCCCTGAATAGGCAAGTACAGTCAAAGAAGCGAATCCCCTGGAAGAAGGAGATTGCTTCAAATTGAGAAAATAAAAGTGTTGGCAATGTTGAAGATGACGCTCCAGTGAGCTTCCTTTGCTATGACCTGTATGACCTTGACGTTCTTCTTATCTTGCTTTCTGAAGAAAGCTGATTCTGACTGACGCTTTTTCCTTTCGAAGCTTGCCATGTTGTGAGTGATACAGACGAATTCAGAATGAAGTTGTTAGCTTATTCCCTGATTTTGCGTGGATCGCCCTTTCGGGTTTTCAATCCACCGGGATACCTATTTTTGCCTGAGCTGTCCGATGTGGCTTTTCAACTCAGCGGCTGTACATTTTTTTCCCTTTATTTTTGCCCGAGTCTTTTATTCTGTTTTTGATTCTCCGAGATGCCCTAATTTTGCCTGGACTCACATTCTGTTTTTATGTCCAGCGGGTCATTTTATGCGAAGTATTTTTTAACTGCATCTGAATTCACAGGAGACGGAAGTCTTCACCATCCATGGTTGCGAGCATTAGTGCTCCACCCAAGAAGACTTTGGTTATTACGTAGGGACCTTCATAGTTTGGTGTCCACTTGCCCCTGTGGTCTGTATGAGGAGGAAGGATTCTCTTCAGAACAAGCTCTCCCACTTGGTATTCCCGAGGTCTGACTTTTTTATCGAAGGCCTTCTTCATTTGCTTCTGATATAGCTGCCCATGGCAGATTGCTGCTATTCTTTTCACTTCAATCAGATTCAGTTGATTGTATCGAGACCGAATCCATTCTACTTCATCCAGTTTCACATTCATCATTACCCGTAAGGAGGGTAGTTCAACTTCAATAGGTAGGACAACTTCCATGCCATACACAAGCTGATAAGGTGTTACCCCAGTAAAGGTTCTGATAGAGGTTCGGTACCCATGCAATGGAAATGGTAGCATTTAGTGCCAGTATTTGTAGGTGACTACCATCTTTTGCACAATCTTCTTGATATTCTTATTAGCGGCCTCAACAGTGCCATTCATCTTTGGTCTGTAAGGAGAAGAGTTGTGATGCTGAATTTTGAAGTCCTGGCAAAGTTCTGCCATCATCTTGTTGTTTAAATTGGAACCATTATCAGTAATGATTCGCTCGGGAACTCCATATCGACATATGATATCTCTTTTCAAAAATCTAGCTACCACTTGTCTGGTGACGTTTGCATACGAAGCTGCTTCAACCCATTTGGTGAAGTAATCAATGGCTACCAAGATGAATCTATGACCATTTGAAGCAGTTGGTTCAATCTTTCCAATCATATCAATGCCCCACATGGCGAAGGGCCAAGGTGAAGACATTACATTCAAAGGATTTGGAGGTACATGCACTTTATCCGTGTAGATCTGGAACTTGTGGCATTTTCTGGCATAGGTACAACAGTCTGCATCCATTGTGATCTAGTAGTAACCCGATCTTAATAACTTCTTTACCTTTGCATGTCCTTCGGAATGGGTACCGAAATAACCTTCATGTACTTTGTGCATCAGCAGGTCTGCTTCCTTCTTGTCGACACATATGAGCAAGACCATGTCGAAGTTTCGCTTGTACAGAGAGCCATCAGTATTGAGGAAGAAACTGCCGGCTAGCCTTCTTAATGTCTTCTTATCGTTTGACGATGCCCTAGGTGGGTACGTCTGAGTTTCTAAGAAGAATTTGATGTCATGGTACCAAGGCTTGTTGTCACTAGCAATGTCCACGGAGAATACATATGTCGGTCGGTCCAGTCTGGATACCAAAATCCGAGGTACATAATTGGCAGCTTGTACTTTGATCATGGATGAAATGGTAGCCAAAGTGTCCGCAAACTGATTCTCATCTCGAGGGATGTATTCAAGCTTAACTGTTGTGAAGAAGGTCAATAATCTCCTCGTATAGTCATGGTAGGGAATCAGATGCTCCTGATGAGTGTACCACATGTTGTTGGTCTGGTTGATTACCAAAGCCGAATCTCCAAATATATTCAAAGTTTTGATCCCGAGGTCAATGGCTTCCTCAAGACCCATGATACAAGTTTCGTATTCCGCTTCTTTGTTAGTGCAGATAAAGATGAGTTTTGCCGAGAAAGGCATATGGACTCCTTTAGGTGTGATGAGTACTGCACCAACTCCACGACCGTTCATATTGACAGCCCCATCGAACATCATAGTCCATGCTTCTTCTGGATCAGGCCCTTCAGTATGAACCGGCTCTTCACAATCTTTTGCTTTTAAGTACATGATGTCTTCATCAGGGAAGTCAAATCTCATAGGCTGGTAATCATCAATGGGTTGCTCCGCCAGATAGTCAGACAATACACTTCCCTTGATGGCTTTTTGAGAAGTGTACTGAATGTCATACTCTGTTAGAATCATTTTCCATCTTACAACCCTTCCGGTAAGTGCCGGCTTCTCAAATATGTAATTGACGGGGTCCATCTTTGAGATCAAGAAGGTAGTGTGAGTCAACATATACTGCCTTAGTCGGCGAGCAGCCCACGCTAAAGCACATCAAGTTTTCTCGAGCAGTGAATAACGTTGTTCACAGTCGGTAAACTTTTTGCTTAGGTAGTATATAGCATACTCTTTTTGACCAGACTCGTCATGCTGGCCTAACACACACCCCATTGACCCCACTAATACTGTCAGGTACATGATCAGAGGTCTTCCTTCGATTGGAGGTATGAGAATTGGAGGTTCTTGCAGATATTCCTTGATCTTGTCAAAAGCTCTCTGACAATCATCGTTCCACCTGACTGTTTTCTCTTTCCTTAACAGCTTGAACAAGGGTTCACAGGTTGTAGTGAGATGAGATATGAACCTTGAAATGTAGTTCAATCTACCTAAGAACCCTCGAACTTCTTTCTCAGTCTTAGGTGCAGGCATCTCCTGAATGGCTTTGACTTTGTCGGGATCAATCTCAATTCCTTTTTTGCTTACAATAAAACCCAACAACTTACCAGAACGTACCCCGAATGTGCATTTGTTGGGGTTTGTCGCTCCCCCGAAAAGACACCAAGGTCAGATAGGGTACATACGCGAATGGTCGGCGAAAAGAGAAAATGAAAATGAACTGAATAGAGTCGCCAGCTAGGCATTTTTATCCCGAGGGAAAAGTAATGTTGCATAAACCTGGAAAAAAGATGGATAAGACGGTTGCGAACCAGAGAAACTGAGAAAGGGGGTTGGTTACAACCTAGGAAGGTATTATCACTCAGATTGTTCGTCGTACTCGACGGGATCCACGCTTAAAAGATTGTGTTTAAAGGGGTAGGTGTATGTGCTATCTGTGTGCAAAAGCAGGAAAAGAATGTACAAGTGTCAGTGCAAAAGGGTGAAGTGAAATTCTCAGGAATGAGGCTTAAAAGAAAATGTTGAAAGAGGGGGAAGACACAGATACTTTTGTTCGATAACAGTTAAGTTATTCCTACGTATCCTCGCGTGCAATGAGGAAGTCAGAACCCCGTAGTTCGACTCAAAGAGACTGAAAGATAAATTGACTGGTGAACTACTTACTTGTCTATACTCAAGTGTATGACTCGTCTGACTCGAGTGCTAACTGTCTTGCATTAGACGGAAGAAGCAAGTTCTCGCTTATGAATGAGTGTGATGAGAAAAGAATCCCGAAGGAGACGATTATTGTTTGTTTTTGTGTTTTCAGTCTTTTATTGTTTTTGGTGTTTGTCATAAGTTACTGAGCTTAAGCCTAAATCAAAGGTTGTAAACTCATTATATCCTCCCTTGACTAGGGATAATGAGAATACTTAAGTGTGAGATAAGCACCTCAACTTAACTTCTATGATGATGTAGGATTAAGATCATTAACCTACTTGTGATTATTTAGATGTTTTTGGGTTTTGTTTAGTGTTAAGTAATGAGTTTAAGCCATAATCAAAGATTAGTGAACCCATTACACCATCCTAATAAAAGGATAATAGATGAGCACACTTAAGCTGAGGAAGATACCTCAACTTAATCCATGATTAGGGATTAAATTCATGACAAAACAAGGCCTTTATTAAGGTGGATTTTAATTAAATGTGAGATTAAGAAGTGAGTTTTATGGTTTGTAAGACAACTTGAGGGGGACTTGTCCATTAAACACTAGGGTTAGTCCTTCTTAACCATGAAGGAAGAATTAGAACCCTAATGTAAGGCCCAAGTTACAAGATGAAGTCTTAGTGATTATTAAGATGATTTAATTAATAGGTTTAAACAAATTAAGGGTTTAACACTTAGGATTAAAGTTATACACTCCATCCTAAGAGAAGGATGCAGGCATAACTTTAATTCCAAAGTCCTAAAACCTTAAGGGCTTAGTCTCTAATGATGAGATGAGAAGAGAGACACAAAGAAGACTCAAAGGAAAAATTCTAAGGGAAACTAATAAGTCCTAAAAAGTTATCATGCTTGGGAGTCCTAGGGTTTGTGAGGCTTAACAGAAGAAGTCTTCAAGGAAGCCACCAAGGAGAAGCAAGATGAAAGGAGAATGAAGCAGAAGAATAAGTTACTTACTTCCTAAGAAGATAAGTAACTTAAAGAAAGAAAATTAGAAAGAAAGAACACAAGTGAGCAAGCCCACTCAAAGACAATAAAAAATTCAGCAAAGATGCAATATAAAAAAGATGAGAAGAAGTGGGAGGTGAAGACAAATCCACCTCTCAAACAACTTACCATTAACCTGAAAAGTTAGCACAAGATGCATAAGGAAAGAAATGAAATGGAATGATGCATATGCAAAGACAAAGATCAAAACCAGAAGCATACACATGATGCAAATGATGCTATGACATGATGAAAAGGCATACAAAGTGTATATGAATGATCATACAAAGAATGAGATGTCATGTAGGCATGCTTTGAAGTTTGAAAGTTCATGAAAGTTAATGAAATGAAATGAATGCAAATCATGGCAAATGAATGAAGAAATGATCAAGCATGATTATAACATTTCCTAAGATGTCTAAGATGACATATGAATGCATGAAATGTTATGGCAAGTTCATGTATGGATGCATATACAAGATGAATGCAAGTGAAGATGCAAAATTAGGGTTTTATGGAAGTATGAGATGCATATGAACAAAACAGAATTATATTACATGATAAAAATTTGAAAACACACTCAAAGGAACCCTAAACCTCTACTAGGTTACCATCCAAAGGGGGAGGTCAGAAGCTAAACCTAGAAGGAGTTATGAATTTCCTAAGTTTCTAGGGTTTTTTGGGTGATCCTCAATGTAAAATGCTAAACAAATTGAAAATGAAAGATAAATTCATGCCAAACATATCCCAGAAACTAAATGATATGCACAAAACAATGCAAAAAGAATCATCATCAAACTCTTCTTGGTTAGGCAGAAAATATTTTTCTAAGTTAGGGTTCAAAAATAGGATTTAAATGACCCTTAATTAAAATAAAATTCTCAAGTTATGATCAAACCTAAAAAGAAATTTGTATGAAGAGTTTGAAAATGTTTCTAAATGCAAAGGGATGATCCATTATTTTTTTGGTGATTTTTAGAAACTTAAATGGTATTTTAATTAATTAAATTCAATTGATTAATTAAAATAAACATTAAAATATTTTAAAAATACAATATTTATGCAAAAAATAAAATAAAAATCATTTTCTGATTAAGAAAAATATTTGGAATAAAAATGCAAAAGGAAATATTTTTGGGATTTTTCTAAGTATTTTTAAAATAAATATGCAAAAGAAATAGAATAAAAATGAATTAAAATGAATTAAAAGGGAAAGTCAGCTAATCCTAAGGCTGAGATTCAAACCTGGGGGAAAGGGGTTGACTGCGCGCGCAGATGGAGGGCTGGGATCTATCTTGGGTTAATTAATCTGATTTAAATTAATTAATTCCAATTAGGGTTTAATGGCAAATCCTGACCATCCTCGCACTAAACTAATCTTCATCCAAGGGCTGGCAATGAATCTGGGCACGCTAACCCTAATGACTTTCAGGTGACCGGAGCTAAGCTCCGGTCATCTTCTCCGGTGACCCCAAATCCTAACTTCTTCTATAGCTCACTAAAACCCAAACTAACTGCCCATAAATGATCCCCAAACATCATGGAGCTCAAATCAACAAACAAACAATATTTATAACATACAAATCAAGAGAATCGAAGCAAAACATTTTTACGGGCAAAATTTCAGACAGCCATGAAATACTCAATACACAACCATTTTCAATTCTAAACACATCAGCATGATCAGTGAATCATAAAGATTCATTTAGGAACTTAAAAACACATTTCTGGAAAAAATGTTCTTGAGGTTACCTGAGTTGAAGCTTTCGAAACTGGAACTTGCTGGGCTCTTCTTTGGTGCTTTTCCACTCCCCTTGATCCCCTTATGCTTCTGGAATGCTTGAAAGGAGTTTATATGGAGTGTTTTGAAGGTTTCAGTTCAGAGGTGAGTGAAATCGTGTTTTTGTTTGAGGTGGTTTAAGGCCAATGTGAGGGGTGGGAAATGATCTGGAGAGTGTATGAAGATGATTGGTGAAAGAATTTTGAAGTTTTGATGGATGGTTTTTTGAAATTCGAAGAGATGAAGTTTGAGAGTGATTTTTTGTAATCTGAGTAATGGGATGATTTAGGGCAATGTGTTGTGTGAAATGAGTTGCATAAGGCATGTATGTGAAGCTGTGATAGGTTAGAATAGTTGGTGTGGGCTATGCTGATTGGTATGGGGTGATTTGCAAAAAGTCAAGGTTGGTTGTACTTGAGGTATGGGCATATGGCAGGCTTGGATTTGGGCATGGCTTGGCTCAGCAAAGATCAAGGAAGGCTTATGGATTAGATTTGATGTGCTGTAACAAGTGTATAGAAAGATTCATGCCATTTTGCAAATTTGAAGAACTTTGGCCCTTTTGTAATTTCTTGAAGTTCAAGGCATGAAAGTGTATGATTTTTGGGCCAAT
Source organism: Lathyrus aphaca (assembly GCA_963966055.1). Classification (NCBI taxonomy): domain Eukaryota; kingdom Viridiplantae; phylum Streptophyta; class Magnoliopsida; order Fabales; family Fabaceae; genus Lathyrus; species Lathyrus aphaca. The sequence goes on along the minus strand of OZ014519.1, from coordinate 399,075,351 downwards.
TCTGATCAAAATGAGTTGTACTATGATGGTATGATGTTTAGAGATGCATTAGAGGTCATGAAATGGCTTGGCAAGTGGTTTTGCAAAAAATCCTCTTTGGTGTATTCTTGAAAATTATAGGATTTTTGCCAACTTTGAAGGATCATAACTTGAGTTCCATAATGAATTAGAACATGTTCTTGTACTTTTTGAAAAGGGAAAGACCTAATCTATAACTTTCATGACCAAGAATTCTTCATTTGAAGCATTTTTGATCAAGAAAGAGGAGGTTGAAGAACTTTCCTAAAATGGAAAGTTTCCATTACAAGTCATTTCCATTTTTGGCAACTTTTGGTTTAGCTCAAATTTCTTTAATTTTGTGAACTTCCAAGCACTTCAATGATCAAATAAAGATCATATAACTTCAATTTGATGAAAATACCCCTTTGGTTCCATTGTTGGGGGCCTCAGATGCCCTGATTTTGCTCTGACTTGCTCAAGAAGTTACCCAATGAACAGATGACTTCCACAATGAATTTCTTCATCAAAATTGGTACACATGATCCTTATAACATCCTAAGAACATTAGAAACAAGAATGACCAAAAAATTTGGAGTTAAGGCCTCTGAAACCAAAACCCTAATTTTGGTCATCTGTGTAGTGAAAACCCTAGCTCTGCTTACATGCTTTCCCAGTTCTTGTGATTTCTTGACTTCCTTGAACTTTGAAGGATATAATATGATGATAGAACACACAAGGACCCTATTGGAATGCTTGGAGGCCTTTGGAGTGGCTCAGATGGATCCTTGGATTGCTCAGATCACAAACCCTAGATGCAGATGAACTTGAACTATGTAGATGAAACAAATATGCAATATGAGGTGTAATGCTTATGTTGATGCAATCATGAAAGATCACTAGCCATAGTGTGAAAATGAGTGAGGGAAAATTTGGGGTGTTTACAGGGTTCAACTTCAACTGATACTTCCTCAGACGCTTAAACAACTTCAGCAGATTCACCAGATGATCTTCTTCAATAAGGTACATGGAAATCATATCATCAACATAGCATTCGATTTCTTTATGGATCATATCGTGGAATAATGTTACCATAGACCGTTGATATGTTGCACCTGCGTTCATCAGACCAAACGACATTACCTTGTAACAAAATGTGCCCCAAGGTGTGATGAAAGTTGTTTTCTCCATGTCTTCGGGTGACATCTTAATCTTATTGTATCCAGAAAATCCGTCCATGAAAGAAAATACCGAGAACTGAGTTATGTTATCCACCAATACATCAATGTGAGGTAATAGGAAATCATCCTTTGGGCTAGCTCTGTTCAGGTCCCGGTAATCCACACACATACGCACCTTGCCATCCTTCTTAGGTACGGGTACAATGTTAGCAACCCACGGCGGGTAACTAGTTACAGCAAGAAAATCGGTGTCCCACTATTTTTGTACTTCTTCCTTAATTTTCATGGCCATATCTGGGCGAGTGCGGCGCAACTTCTATTTAACTGGAGGGCAATCTTCTTTCAATGGTAGCTTGTGCATGACAATATCCATATCTAGACCCGACATATCTTGATAGGACCAAGCAAAGACGTCGACATATTCCCGAAGCATATTGATGAGCTGTTCTTTCACTGGAGCTTGCAGACTGACCTAATCTTCACTTCTTTCACATCTTCCTCGGTACCAAGATTGATAGTCTCAACCTCCTCCTGATGAGGAGTAATTACTTTTTCCTCTTGTTTCAACAACTTGGCCAACTCTTCAGGCAAATCATAATCTTCATCAACCCCTTCATCTACTTGATTAATTGGATTGTCGAAGTCATACAAAGTCATAGCAGTGCCGTTGTCGGTGCAATCTGGAGGATTATCTCTACAAGGGTTGAGATTTATTCATTTTAGTGATTGATTTTAATCTTGTTTAGAAAAAAGTGTGAATGAAGTTATTATTTTGAAAACATTTCCCTTTATTTTTTTGTGCGAAAATAACAAAAATGAAAAGATAGTGAGCGAAAAAGGAAATTGTTTGCAAAAAGATGTCATTTGTTCATTGATATTCCATTTGCACAAAATACAAATATGGCCCTATTACAAAATGAGTCCTGACACCTTGGGCAAGATGCAGGACTTGATGCATGCTTAAGCAGGTAATAATAATTACTCTGCAGGAGTAACTCTTATAATTTCCTGGGAAGACCAGTTAAAGACTTTTTGGCCCGGGACTCTTGGACGAATCCAGCTTTCCAAGTTGAAGTCGCTTTCAACCTCGTCTTCCACATTATTGACAACATATGGGGTTAGCATTCCCCCACTTACGAACTTGGGCTCTTTAGCAGCCTCTGCTTGATCTTGTCGGGATGGTTTATAACCCAAACCGAATTTGTCTTCTTTCTTTTCCACAGGTAGCAGCTTGCCCCAGCCTTGGGCGTTCCCATCTTCAACAACCTTCCGAGCTTATTGGTAGGAGACAATTGAAGTACCCATCCTGTCCTCTTGGGATACAACAAATACTTCAGTCGTCGCCTCGTTGACATTTAGTGCTTTGAAACCTTGGATCATGGTCTCGTGGATCTCACCATCCATCTCAATATATTTGTAAGTTTCCAGATGGATAACAAAAATGTCTTCTTCCCCACAAATTATGATAATTTTCCCTTCCCACTCGTATTTTAATTTCTGGTGAAGGGTCGACGTAACTGCACCAGCGGCGTGAATCCAAGGTCGACCCAACACACGGCTGTAGGCCAGATGAATGTCCATCACGTAGAAAGTAGTTTGAAAGACCTGTGGGCCAATTATCACAGGAAGCTCCACTTCTCCAAGAACAAACCTCTTGGAACCATCAAAAGCTCTGACCACCAGATTGCTTGGTCGGAGAGCTATACCATCATATTCAAGCTTAATAAGGGCTTTCTTTGGCAAGACATTGAGTGAGGACCCAGTGTCAACTAGAACATGTGAAAACACAGCCCCTTTACACTCTATGTGCAAAGCTTTATTATGATTACGACCCTCTGTAGTCAAATCAGCATTGGTGAAGCCTAGTCCATGACTAGTGTTAACATTAGAAACCACCGTCTCTAGCTGATTAACCGTAATCTCCTCAGGCACGTAGCTGCATGCAGGACTTTAAGTAATGCATCCCGATGCGCTTCGAAACACAATAGCAGTGATAGAATGGAGATCTTGGAAGGAGTCTGGTGGAGCTGATCCATAACCTTATAGTCGCTTCTCTTGATTATCCTCATGAACTCGTCCATATCCTGATCAAAGGACATCATCTGAGTTTCTTTTACCACTGGTTCTTCAGGCACCACACCCTTGCCTTTAGCCTTGGCAGCAGCTTCTGCCTCAGCATTAACTCTCAGAACTTGTGACACGAAGAGACGTCTGCTTCGAGTGAAGCCTCCGCCTCCCCCGACATTATCAATCTGTGGTGTATAGGTTGAAGAATCAAGAGCTACTCTCTTCCCGTTGCAGTAGAGATCTGAACCATAATGCTATGGCACATCATTATCTTTTTCATATAGAATGGGGCCAGGTACCAAGATGGTGACTGGACTGACTGCGGCGGAAGTAGGAACTGTTATTGTCTGTGGGTCATAATAGATGGTAACAGGATTTCTGACTGATGGTGGTGGTGAAAGACGGAAGCTAGGTTGTTGTTGAGATTGTTGTTGAAAGTTGTTGGAATCGAGGACCATTGTCGGGTCATAATAGATGGTGACGGTGGAGATGTCATCCTTGATGGTTGTTGTTGTTGTAGAAGCGGATGTGATTAAACTAATGTCTATTGAAGTAGTAGAAGGGATGCTTGTTGACTCTGTAGAAGAATCCGTCGGAATGATTGTTTCTGAAGTTGTGGGAGAGGTGTTTGCTGGCGTTGTAGGAGGAAAAGTTGTTGATGTTAAGCTGAAACTGTTGATGTTATTTGCAAGATACCTTCTTTGATAAGACCATTGATGCCACTTCTTAAACTTGCACAACCATTAGTGGAAATTTTGCAAGATTCACAGCAGACCTCACAACCTGGGAACACCTGGAACTTTAAAAGGTGGGCTTTAACCTCGGCCAGAGGTGTTTGAATACTTGCAGTATCTTCAATTAGGTTCACTGGTTGATCCTCCTCAATTGCATTTATCCTGGGCCCACCATGGCTAGGCATAGGGTTCTTTGTGACATTAGGAGGAGGTTCAAAATTTAAAGCCTTGGAATCAACTAAATCCTGGACCTTCATGTGCAAGGCTCTGCACTTTTCTGTTGTATGGCCAGGTGCATTGGAATGGAAGGCACATCTGGCGTTGACGTCATAATTCCTTGGAAGGTTCTGAGGATCTGGTGGAGCCAGAGTCCTCAATTCAACAAGATTGAGCTTCAAAGGTTGTGGTAGTAAAGTGGCATAGGGCATTGGGATGGGGTCGATTACCCTGTTGATTTGAGAGGGCCTTTGCTGGAAAGGACGTTGTTGTTGGTTGGTGTTGTTGTTGTAAGACCTTTGTTGAGGAAATTGTTGTTGCTGAGGGAAATGGTGTGCTTGTGGAGTGTATTGTTGTTGAGGTGTCGGAGCTGGAATTGTGACAACTGCTATTGATCTTGGCATGTACTGGGGCCTACCTCTGCCCATGTGTACTGAATTGGTTTCACTTGTCCTACTGGGCCCTGCAAAAGGTTTCCTTGTGTTGCTAGAACGGGAACCATTATCTGAGATTTTGCCCATCTTTAGCAGACTCTCAATTCTCTCACCAGCTATAACCACATCTACAAAGCTGGTGGATGAGAAGGCAGCAAGTCTGTCAATGTATGTCCCCTGTAGGGTATTCATGAACATATCAGCCATTTCTCTTTCAGACATTGGAGGTTGAACAGCAGCAGCAAGCTGTCTCCACCTTTGGGCATACTCCCGGAAGCTTTATCTTGAAGACTGTGACATTCCCATTAGGAGAGTCCTGTTGAGAGCCATGTCTAAGTTGTATTGGTATTGGCGTATGAAAGCTTCGGCCAAATCCTTCCAATTTCTGACTGTTGCTCTGGTCAGGTGAGAGTACCATTCACGGGATGCCCCGGTCAGACTATCCTCGAAGTAGAACATCCACAACTTTTCGTCCATGGTATAAGCTTTTAATCTTCCCAGAAAGGATTGCAGGTGAGTTCATGGACAAGAGGTGCCGTTATATCTTTCAAAGCAAGAAGGCTTGAATTTGAGAGGGATCCTGACTCCCTCCACTAAACCCATGTCCATAACATCAAATCCTAAGGAGTTTTGGGACTCCAGATATCTTAGCTTTTCTGCTATTTCGTCCAGACGACGATCATAGGCTTCATCCCCAGCACCAATTACAGTAAACAGTTCCTCTTGAGGGTCCTCATGCAAGGCACACCCTCTAGTGTTTCCTTGCGTATTCCTGATAGCATTAACTTCAGGGTTGAGATGAGGCCCAAACTCCGGGGGGTCAGTACGTGGCTGTACGTGATCATTTTTGTTGGTACCTCCTGTACCTGGATGATTCTCTTTAGGAGTTTGCCGTGAAGGAAAATTGCGATCTAAACGCAGCGGAAAACAAAAATTTTCCTTTAGTGATCCTTACGAATGAGCATGGTCAGTGATAGAATCGTTACCTCTTTGTGGCGATTCAGATCTTTGATGCAACGATCACAAGCGTTGATGAAGTGCAACGCCTCTACTCAGTCCACACGAACAGCTTCCGGTCACAGTGCTAGCTGCTTACGAACGGAATTATTTGAGTGAGAATCAAAAACGAAATTGCATCAAGTGAAAGCTTCATCACAAGGGTTCCTTTTATAGACTCTCTTGTGGGCTGCGGGCTAAAAGCCCAATTCACATGATCCATAATAATATTATATATTATTATAATAACTATTATTATAATAAATATATTTATTTTATTATTATTTTATAACCATTATAAAATAACAATAATTATTATTATATTATCCGAATTTCTATTTTCACTTAAGTGCACCGTACCTTACGGTGTTCCTTTGATTTCTCTATCTCTCATCAAACTGTCCTTATGTGTGTGACCCTGTAGGATTTCGTAACGTTGGTAATTATATTAAATTATATATTTAACATAATAAACAGTGAGCGGTATCTAGCAACACATCACTGCTACCCAAGTCACGAAAATGTCATGTGATCTGACAAAACCTTTTTCGTGATAATATATGTTTGTACAATTACCCTTTTGCCCCTATGTCTATATTGAACACAAGGCATACATTGTGTCATCCTTGTCCAGTTCAATATTGGGCCCTTAGACATTTCTCCTGTTATGCAGGATTGGCAAATTCCATCTAGGACACTCATGTCCCTCAGCATGCTTCGTGGAGTGCCCATCAACTGTCTTTATGATCATCCAGTTACGGATAATGTTTGATCAGCAATAAAGCACCCGACTCTACATCTAGGGTCCATAGTGGTTTCAGGTCGAAGGGTGGTAATACACCATTATCACCATGAGAATAACTTATGACACTTTGCATAACATACTATGTAGTATTCTCATAGCGGGTCAATCCGGTATAAATATTACTCCTAATATTTATACCTATGTCAAGACTTGATAACTCTTTATCCATGATCCATGAGATGTGATCATCAGTCTATCTTCATAATAGTCTCAATGCTTTAATGTTATCCCACTTTGCAATAAAGCTTGACTACGGATATTTTAAGAATAATGTCTTTATGTTTAATGGGATCTCATGATTAAGTCACACTTAACATTTCATTAAACAGACTAACTATTCTAGGGACTTTATTATTCTGAAAGACAAACATAATAAAGAAATGCCTTTTATTATTAAACGAATAATCCGATACAAGTACCAAAAAGTATTGGCCTCTAGGGCTTACACCAACAATCTCCCACTAGCACTAGAGCCAATTAGGCATACCCTTAATACCCATAGATCTAGTATGACCATCATGCTTCTGTTGCGCAAGAGGCTTTGTTAATGGGTCAGCGATATTGTCAAGTGTAGGTACTCTGCATATCTTCACATCTCCCCGATCGATTATCTCTCGAATGAGGTGATAACGCCTAAGTATGTGTTTGGATCGTTGGTGAGATCTAGGCTCCTTAGCTTGTGCGATAGCACCATTGTTATCACAATATAAACCAATGGGATCCACAATGCTTGGGACTATGCCAAGTTCACTAATGAACTTCTTGATCCAAACAGCTTCCTTTGCTGCATTTGAGGCAGCAATATACTCGGCCTCAGTTGTAGAATCAGCAACTGTTTCCTGCTTTGAACTTTTCCAACTCACAGCGCCACCATTGAGACAGAACACATAACCAGATTGTGATCTAAAATCATCCTTATCTGTCTGGAAGCTAGCATCAGTGTAACCAATTACATCAAGCTCTTCCTGACCTCCATATATCAAGAATGAATCCTTAGTCCTTCTCAAGTACTTAAGGATATTCTTGACAGCTACCCAGTGAGCATCACCGGGATCAGATTGGTACCTACTCGTTGCACTTAATGCATACGAGACATCTGGTCGAGTACATAACATGGCATACATGATAGATCCTATTGCAGATGCATATGGAATCTTATTCATGCGATCCCTTTCTTCCTTAGTTGAAGGGGATTGTGTTTTTGATAAACACAGACCATGTTGCATAGGTATGAATCCTTTCTTGGAATCATGCATATTAAAGCGTCTCAACACTTTATCTATGTATGTACTCTGACTTAGGCCAAGCAGTTTTTGTGATCTATCTCTATAGATCCTAATTCCTAATATATAGGCTGCTTCACCTAGGTCTTTCATAGAAAAACAATTCCCTAACCAAGTCTTCACTTGTTGCAAGGTAGGGACATCGTTTCCAATGAGTAATATGTCATCTACATATAATACCAGAAACACGATCATGCTCCCACTAACCTTCTTTTAGACACAAGGTTCATCTTCATTTTTTATGAATCCATATTGTTTTACAGTTTCATCAAAACGAAGATTCCAGCTTCTGGAAGCTTGCTTCAATCCATAGATTGATCGCTGTAACTTGCATATCTTTTGGGCATCTTGTGGTATGTCAAATCCTTCAGGTTGTGTCATGTACACATCCTCAAGAAGATTCCCATTAAGGAAAGCAGTTTTGACATCCATCTGCCATATTTCATAATCATGATATGCAGCGATGGCAAGTAAAATCCGAACAGATTTAAGCATTGCAACTGGTGAAAAGGTTTCATCATAGTCAACCCCATGAATTTGTTTATAGCCTTTTGCAACCAGTCTTGCTTTATAGGTATGTACCTTACCATCCATGTCAGTCTTTTCTTGAAGACTGTCGCTCCCGAAGATTTGCATCCCGGTACAAGCACGAACGGTCGGCGAGAGGAACAATGAGAACACACAACCGTGAACTCACTGGAGATGAATAGAGTCGCCAGCTAGGCATTTTCATCCCGGAGGAAAGGCAATGCTGCATAGGCCTAGAAAAAGATGGATAAGACGGTTGCGAACCAGAGAGACTGAGAAAGGGGGTTGGTTACAACCTGGGAAGGTATTAGCACCCAGATTGTCCGTCGTACTCGACGGGATCCACGCTTAGAAGATTTGTGTTTTAAAGGGGTAGTGTCAGTGCAATCTGTGTATAAAATAGCTGGAAAAGAATGTACAGGTGTCAGTGTAAAGTGTATAAGTGATATGAAGTATGAAAGTGTCAGTGTGAGAAAGGAGTGAAATGCTCAAGATCATGAGGCTAAAGAATGAAGCTGGAAGGAGGGGGAATATACAGAGACTTTTGTTCGATAACTGTTAAGTTATGCCTACGTATCCTCTCGTGCAATGAGGAAGTCAGAACACCGTAGTTCGACCCAAAGAGACTGAAAAGGTAAATTGACTTGTGAACTGCTTACTTGTCTATGCTCAAGTGTATGACCTGTCTGGCTCAGGTGCAAACTGTCTTGCATTAGACGGAAGAAGCGAGTTCTCGTTTGTGAGTGAATAAGATGAGAAAAGAATCCCGGAGGAGACGATTATTGTTTGTTTTTGTGTTTTCAGTCTTTTATTGCTTTTTGAAGTTTGTCATAAGTTAATGAGCTTAAGCCTACACCAGTGGATTTGGTAAACTCATCACATCATCCCTCTGATTAAGGGTAATGAGAATACCTTAAGTGTGAAGTCAGATTCTCACACTCAATCACCTTTGGTGTAGGATTAAGATCATTAACCTACTTGTGATTATTTAGGTGTTTTTGTGATTTTGTTTAGTGTTAAGTAATGAGGTTAAGCCATAATTAGGGATTAAACAGACTCATTACACCATCCTAATAGAAGGATAATAGATGAGAATGTTTAAGCTGAGGAATGCTCCTCAACTTAATCCATGGTTAGGGATTAAAATCATGACAAAACAAGCCCTTGTTAAGTGGATTTTAGTTAATGATAAGATGATGAAGTGTTTTTTAGGGTTTGTAAGACAACTTGAGGGGGACTTGTCCATTAACACTAGGGTTAGTCCTTCTTAACCACTTAAGGAAGAATTAGAACCCTAATGCAAGGCCCAAGTTACAAGTGTGATGTCTTGATGATTATTAAGTGAATTGATTAAAGGAGTTAAACACATTAAGGGTTTAACACTTAGGATTAAAGTTATACACTCCATCCTAAGAGAAGGATGCAGGCATAAGCTTAATCACAAAGTCTTAAAGCCTTTAGGGTTTAGTCCCTGATTATGAGATGAGAAGAGAAGACTCAAGGAGAAACACAAAGGTAAAACTATGAGGGGAGACTAATCAAAACCCTAATTCATTGTCATGCTTGGTTGTTCCTAAGGTTTGTGAGGTTTTCAAGAACAATCTTCAATGGAACCTCCAGGAAGCAGATGAACAGGATCAAGAGAAGCAAAGTGACTTGCTTCATTCAAGAAGTCAAGTCACTTGAAGAAAGAAAGTGGGAGAAACAAGAATGAGCAAGCTCAATCTCAAACACATATATAAATGCAGCAATGGATGCAAGGGAGATGAAAAGAAAAGTTATGAGAAGTGAAGGCAAATTCACTTCTCAAGTTTACTCACCACCTGAAATGTTAGAAAGAAATGCAATGCAATGCAAAATGGGATGAAATGGTATGATGTTAAACAGAACCAGAAGCATGTTGATGATGATAATGATGCTATGGAGTGCTATGAACATATGGCAAGGCATGGAAATGTTCATACAAGTTTATGGATGCATATGGAGCAAGCTTAGAAGCATGGATACACATGAAAAGTTAGGGAACATACAAAACATACAACATGGCAAATATGTGATGCAATGATCAAACATGCTTCCTATATGTCTTAAGATGTCAAATGAAACACAAGAATGTGTAAAATGCAAAGACAAGTCATGTTATGCAAGAGAATGCAAGAGGGATGCAAATGAAAGCCCAAATTAGGGTTCAAGGATCAAACATCAAACAAAAACCCAAAACAGAAGCAAAACCTAAGATAAAAAATGGAAAATGCCACTTAAAGAAACCCTAAACCCATACTAAACCAATGTCCAAAGGGGAGGTCTCAACTCTTAACCCATCTCAAGTTATGAATTTTCTAAGATTCTAGGGTTTTTTAGGGTTCTTAACAAAAGAAATCCCAAACAATTTGAAATTGAAGGATCAAATCAAGGCCACTTTATCCTAGAAACTACATGCCAAACACAAAACAAAGCAAAAAGAATCAATGTCCAACTCTTCTCAAATAGGCAGAAATGAATTTTTGAACTTAGGATCAAATTAATGCATAAAAAATGATTTAATTCAAAGAAAAATTCTTAAAGTGCATCAAGATCAAAAAAGAAATTTGGTTTGAAGGTTGGACAATGTTTCTAAATGTCTTAGAACATTTCATGAATTTTTTTGTAATTTTTAAATACCTAAAAGTATTTTTAATTAATTAATTTCCATTAATCAATTAAAAATAATCTTTTAAATATTTAAAAATACTTTTTTAATGATAAAAAATAAAATAAAAATATTTTTGGGTCTTAAAAATTAATAAAACTTTTAGGAAAAAGTTTCATAATTTTTAAGAATTTTTTACTATTTTAAAATAAATATGCAAATTAATTGAAAAGAAAATGAATTAAAAATAAATAAAACTGAAGGTAATCAGGATGGAGGGATGAGATTCACTCTGGATTTGAATCTGTTGACTACGCGCGTCATCCAAGGGTCCAGGTTGACTCTGATTAAATTATTTAAATTATGTTTAATTAAGCTAACACGTGGATTAGGGCATAATCAGAGAGATCCAGGCCATACACTCACGCGGGAGGTCAACGGGTCAGAGGCATCTCACGGTCCAGATTCAAATGGTCATTAATCACGTAATTAGGGCATAATCACTCTCAGGTGGCCGGAGAAGACTTCCGGTCGTCTTCTCCGGCCAGCAACTCCCCTGAAAAACTTCAAACTCCCTCAAATCGTAACAAAAACAAAATCTAAGAATTGGGAAATGTTCTCCAACCTCTCACGAATCAAACCCCTCTCCTAAAACAAATTTCTTTTCCCTAACTAAGCTGAATCGAAGGAAATAAGAACTAGGGCACGCAAGCTTCAGAGAGCAATTAAACTCTCATTTCAAAACCATTTCAAAAACTAAGAGCACCAGGATATTCAGGGAAGCATAAGGAACAAGTTCATAACATGAAAAACAATTTCTGGAAAAATAATTTTCAAGCTACCTGAGATTTGGAGCTTTCAACCTGATGACTTTCTGGCCACTTCTTTCAGTGCAAACTACTCCACTTGATCCCCAGATGAAGTTTGAATGCTCAAGAAGAGTTTATGTTGGCTGGATAATGAGTTTCGACAGCTCCTGCTTCAACTCAGTTGAAAATGGCTATGGTGAAATAGGCAGCTTCAGGCCATTGTGAAGGGTTGTTTGTGATCCTGAGGGTGAATGGAGAAGCTTTGCAAGGTTTGTTTGGATGTTTGTGAGCTAGGGAGGGAGATTCGAATGGAACTGCAGTTTGAGGTGAGAAATGGCTATGGGGTGTTCTGGTTGATTCATGCTTGTGTTCTTGCTGGTTTCTACTCAATGATGCATGGTGAGTTGAATGGTGAAAATGGTTTGAGTGTTTCTTGGCTGGGCAGAGAGATTCGAAGGCTTATGCAGCTGGGGTGTATTTTGTGAATGTGTTGTTATGAATGGTTTCAGCCTTGCCTTGTACATGAAATGGCTTGCAAAATGATAATGTATTTTAATCCTATAGGTCAGATGATGTGACCTGGCCTATAGTGATTGGTAAGTTTGCTTTTGCAAAAAGTCAAGTTTTGTGTAAGGCAAGCATGGCTCATGATCTAGGCAAGTACATGGCATGGGCTGCGCAGCAAAGGGTGAGGTGAGAGGCTAGCCAAAGTCAGCATCCAATGTCATAAGTTGTAGGAAGTGAAATGAGTGGTTTTGCAACTTGTTGCTTCATGGTTCACATGAAAGAAAGTCTTGTTACATGAACCAAAACATGAGAAGCCTTGGTCCAATTCTGACTTTTATGACTTAGAGGATGTTTGCATACTGGTTTGAAATGAATTAGAGGTTGCAATTGGCCTTGGTCCATGATTTTGCAAAATTCTCATTTGAGGCATGCCTTGAAAATCAATGATTTTAGCCAACTTTGTCACACCATAACTTTTGATCCAAGAAGAGTTTGATCATGTTCTTGTACTTTTTGAAAAGGGAAAAATGAGATCTACAACTTTCATGACCAAGGTTTTTCCATTTGAAGCATTTTTGGATCAATAATCAAAGCTTGAAAAATGACCTAAAATGGAGCATTCTTGAAAAGTCAACTATACCCCAAAAGTCAACATGTGCAAAAACCCTAAATTCTTGATTTTTATGAACTTCAACCTTCTTCCATGATCAAATAAAGATCATATATACTCAAAATGATGAAGATCACCCATTGGTTGGGTCATTGGGGGCCTCAGATGTCCTGATTTTACACTGACTTGTCCAGAAAGTCAACCCTTGATCAGATGACTTCCCCATGGAATTTCTTCATGAAAATTGATATGCATACTCCCTATACCATATAGAGACCAATGGAAGCAAGAATGACCAAAAAAATTGGGGTTATGGCCTCTGAAACCAAAACCCTAATTTTCAGTCAACTGTGCAGTCAAACCTGGCTCTGCATCCATTCAAACCCTAGTTCTTGTGATTCCTTTGCATTTTTGACTTTGTGGGGACATAATATGATGCTTGAACACACATGGATCCCTTTGAAGTGATTGGTAGCCTTTGGAGTGGCTCAAAAGGCTCTTGGATTGCTCAGATCACAAACCCTAGGTGCAGATGACTTAGGAACCATGCAGTGAATCAAAAATGGGATATGAGGGGATATGATTGTATTTATGCATATGAAATGATCACAAGCCATGGTGTGAATGGGTGAGGGCAAATTTGGGGTGTTTACAAAGACCCACTTGCATCCTATAGGGTTAACTCCTATAGGAGGTTCTACCAAGGTCCAAACCTGGTTTGTGTACATGGAATCCATTTCAGATTTCATGGCTTCTAGCCACTTCTCAGACTCAGGACCAGTTATGGCCTCTTTGTAGGTCACAGGCTCATCTTGATCCATGAGTAATACATCACCCTGATCACTTATGAGATATCCATATCTCTCAGGTTGGTGACGTGTCCTGCTTGACCTACGCTGGTCTTGTTCTACTTGAGCAGGTTGCTCTTCCACAACTACTTGTGTTTCCTGCTCTAGTTCCTCCATAGGTGTTTCAATGTTTTGTGATTCTTGAATTTCTTCAAGCTCTATTTTCCTCCCACTGTTTCCTTTGGAAATAAAATCCCTTTCCAGAAAGACTCCAGTTCGAGCGACAAACACTTTGCCCTCAGAAGGATTGTAGAAGTAATATCCTCTTGTTTCTTTAGGATACCCCACAAATAAGCATTTGTCAGATTTGGGCTCAAGCTTGGTTGAAATTTGTCGTTTGACGTAAACTTCGCAACCCCAAATCTTCATGTAAGACATATGTGGTTTCTTACCACTCCATATCTCATATGGTGTCTTATCAACCTTTTTGGATGGAACACGGTTAAGTGTGTAAGCTGCTGTTAATAATGCATGTCCCCAAAAGGAGTTTGGAAGATCGGCGTGACTCATCATGGATCGGACCATGTCTAACAAGGTTCGATTTCTTCTCTCAGATACACCATTCCATTGTGGTGTTCCAGGAGGAGTAAGTTGGGATAGAATCCCATACTCTTTTAGATGGTCATCAAATTCTAGGCTTAAATATTCACCGCCTCGATCTGATCGAAGAACTTTAATATTCTTCCCTAGTTGGTTTTGTACTTCATTCTTGAATTCCTTGAACTTTTCAAAGGACTCAGATTTGTTTTTCATTAAATACACATATCCGTATCTACTGAAGTCATCAGTGAAAGTGATGAAGTACTGAAAACCTCCTCTGGCTGGTATGTTCAGTGGTCCACATACATCAGTATGTATGAGTGCCAAAAGATCATTAGCCCTTTCACCTTTTCCTGTGAATGGGGACTTTGTCATCTTTCCAATTAAACAAGATCTGCATGTCTCATATGATTCATAATCAAAAGAGTCTAAGAGTCCATCTTTATGGAGTTTGGAAATGCGTTTCTCATTTATGTGGCCTAATCGACAGTGCCAAAGGTAAGTTGGATTCAACTCATTAGGTTTCAACCTTTTAGTATTAATGTTATAAATTGGCATTTCAAGATCAAGGACATATAGTCCATTATTCATTTTTGCAGTAGCATAGAACATATCATTCAAATAAATTGAGCAACAATTGTTCTTTATTATGAATGAAAAACCAAACTTGTCCAAACAAGAAACGGAAATAATATTCCTGCTAATTGCAGGTACATAATAACAGTTCTCTAACTGAATTATTAAACCACTAGGTAAAGTTAAAACATAAGTTCCTACAGCTAAAGCAGCAACCTTTGCTCCATTGCCAACTCGTAGGTCAACTTCACCTTTTGCCAAATCTCTACTCCTTTTTAGCCCCTGCACATTAGTACAAATGTGAGAACCGCATCCAGTATCCAATACCCATGATGCAGAAGTAGATAAATTAATTTCAATAACAAAAATACCTGAATTTGAAGTCTCTACTCCATTTTTCTTATCTTCCAGGTACTTTGGGCAATTTCTCTTCCAATGTCCGGTCTTACCGCAATGGAAGCAAGTGCCCTCCTTTGCTATTCCTCCACTAGGCTTCAAAACAGGAGGAGTGGGTTTGGGTTTGGCAACTTCCTTGCCTTTCCCTCTACCACCCTGTTTGATGGGCCTCTTGTTCTGTTTCTTTCCATTACTGACCATCAGAATGGATTTCCCTTTTGTCTTCATATTCTGCTCAGCAGTTCTCAACATGCCTAGCAGTTCTGGAAGACTTTTGTCCAAGTCATTCATACTGAAATTCAGGACAAACTGACTGAAGCTCTCTGGCAACGATTGCAAGATCAGATCAATCGCAAGTTCTTTTCCAAGGGGAAACCCTAATCTGTCAAGGTTCTCCACATACCCAATCATCTTGAGTACATGGGGACTTACAGGGGCTCCCTCAGCTAACTTGCTGTTAAAAAGGGACTTTGAAACCTGAAACCTCTCATTTCTTGCTTGCTCTTGATAAAGCATTTTCAGATGTCCGATCATATCGAACGCAGACATGTTCTCGTGTTGCTTTTGCAACTCAGAGTTCATGGTAGCAAGCATGAGGCAAGCGGTTTCATTGGTATCATCGAAATGCTTCTTATAAGCATCTCTTTCTGCCTTTGGTGCAGAACTAGGAGGTTCCTCCTCAGGAACTGGTGTCTCCAAGACATACAGCTTCTTATCGTGCTTGAGGACAATCCTCAGATTACGGTGCCAATCCAGGAAATTTGTCCCAGACAATTTTTCCTTATCTAGGATGGATCGCAAAATATTGTTCGATGTGTTTGTTGTCATGGTAATCTACAAGAGAAATATAAAAATATAAGTATCATTAAAACAACATATTTAATTAGGCCTTTAATCAAATATGCTCCCACTATTTTATTCAAAACAAATGACCCTCATCATTTGATTCGGAAAATCCCGTTGGAAGACTTTCTAGTGGGTCGAGATCCATGTTTCACTTTGTTTTAAGTCAGCGTTAGGCTGATTACACAAAACTAAGTTATTTAGGTAGGAACTCCTTCCAATTGTATCTCATACAACTCTCGAATATTTTCAATTGGGTGAATAACTCCTTATTCTGATCCATCACATGAATCATTCCCAATTCTTGCTTCTAAACATGTATAATCTTATTATAATTTGTTTAGTTAAGTTTGACCCATTGTTTTAGCAATTGGATATTACAATTATCCCATCACACCTTACTAATATAGAACATGCACCTCGCGTAGGCGAAACCTACAATGCTCGATACTAGTCTTGATGAGTGCTAAAAATTGGAAAGCATAAACTTAATATTTAATTTTGAGGGATTTTGTTATTAGTTTGATCTCACCGGCTTAACATGCAAAACGTCTTTCACATGCATCAACATACAATTACATGCATCAACATACATATAAAAAGATACAATTATGGCCCCTAACGCAATTGTTCTCTCAAGCCAATGAGAGAACCTAAGCTAACCTAATAACGATCTAAGCTTCTCCAAGCATGATCTCCAAGGTTATCCTCCTTTAATATTGAATACTTCCTTTTTCTTCATAACATAATATTACATTACATATAAGAAAACTCGTTTTACATACGAGGGAGTGAGATGAGAAAAGAAGTTACATAAAGAGATTGAGAGAGAGGCACGACACGCAGGCCGTATTTAAAAATCCCAAAACAATAATAAAGGATAAACTAAGGCCATAACTGATCACCACAAATAAATAATAATAAACACACTTTTATTATTAGTTTAAAATTCCGATAATTAAATAAACTAAATTAAATTTCGGCTGATTGATCACACTTTGCAGACTTAGCCGGGGGTTCCGCTGCCCGGTCAGCGGACGGTGGTCAGGGGCAGCGCCCCGGCGAAAAATTTTATGAACACTTCATTGTATTTCACGTCGTTTCCTGCACAACTTTTGTGCATTTACAACCCCAACCGGAAAAGTCTGCGGCAATACAACACTTGTACTGCCATTAATCCTAATGCAACAATTTCATGCCGTCAAACACAACTCGATTGATAACTCAATATGATAGATCAACATGTCATTGCTTCACCATACTAACGTCGGATTCCGAAGCGAATGAAAATGATGATCTTTCAAAAGAATTACAATCCTTATGTGATTGAATGGATGAAATCAAAACAGTATATCCCATATACCATCTTTGCATCAGAATTTCTTATATCTTATATAAAAGTGATCGATCTAATTGTGTAACCTATGGATGATCAATGTATCGCACAACTTCACCATACTAATGTCGGTTTCTGAAGCATAATCAACATCAATCATCCAAATCGTACACAACAGATGCCAAATTTAATTAATCGTTTATTGTTAAATTCATTCTGTGTTTTAATCGAATCAAATACAGAAAAGACGGAAATTTAACAGCTATCAGATCCATGGTTTCGTAAGTGGCTCTGATACCACTGAAGGAAAATTGCGATCTAAACGCAGCGGAAAACAAAAATTTTCCTTTAGTGATCCTTACGAATGAGCATGGTCAGTGATAGAATCGTTACCTCTTTGTGGCGATTCAGATCTTTGATGCAACGATCACAAGCGTTGATGAAGTGCAACGCCTCTACTCAGTCCACACGAACAGCTTCCGGTCACAGTGCTAGCTGCTTACGAACGGAATTATTTGAGTGAGAATCAAAAACGAAATTGCATCAAGTGAAAGCTTCATCACAAGGGTTCCTTTTATAGACTCTCTTGTGGGCTGCGGGCTAAAAGCCCAATTCACATGATCCATAATAATATTATATATTATTATAATAACTATTATTATAATAAATATATTTATTTTATTATTATTTTATAACCATTATAAAATAACAATAATTATTATTATATTATCCGAATTTCTATTTTCACTTAAGTGCACCGTACCTTACGGTGTTCCTTTGATTTCTCTATCTCTCATCAAACTGTCCTTATGTGTGTGACCCTGTAGGATTTCGTAACGTTGGTAATTATATTAAATTATATATTTAACATAATAAACAGTGAGCGGTATCTAGCAACACATCACTGCTACCCAAGTCACGAAAATGTCATGTGATCTGACAAAACCTTTTTCGTGATAATATATGTTTGTACAATTACCCTTTTGCCCCTATGTCTATATTGAACACAAGGCATACATTGTGTCATCCTTGTCCAGTTCAATATTGGGCCCTTAGACATTTCTCCTGTTATGCAGGATTGGCAAATTCCATCTAGGACACTCATGTCCCTCAGCATGCTTCGTGGAGTGCCCATCAACTGTCTTTATGATCATCCAGTTACGGATAATGTTTGATCAGCAATAAAGCACCCGACTCTACATCTAGGGTCCATAGTGGTTTCAGGTCGAAGGGTGGTAATACACCATTATCACCATGAGAATAACTTATGACACTTTGCATAACATACTATGTAGTATTCTCATAGCGGGTCAATCCGGTATAAATATTACTCCTAATATTTATACCTATGTCAAGACTTGATAACTCTTTATCCATGATCCATGAGATGTGATCATCAGTCTATCTTCATAATAGTCTCAATGCTTTAATGTTATCCCACTTTGCAATAAAGCTTGACTACGGATATTTTAAGAATAATGTCTTTATGTTTAATGGGATCTCATGATTAAGTCACACTTAACATTTCATTAAACAGACTAACTATTCTAGGGACTTTATTATTCTGAAAGACAAACATAATAAAGAAATGCCTTTTATTATTAAACGAATAATCCGATACAAGTACCAAAAAGTATTGGCCTCTAGGGCTTACACCAACATGCCGCTCGACCAACTGTCTTAATCTTTCTTGGCTTTGTGCCAACCCAGTCATTACTGCCATGAACTGGTTCATCTGAGCCCTCATCTCATTTCTCTCATTAGCCATCTGAGTTCTCACGTCAGTCAAATCTTGCTGAACTTGGTCCATCTGTAAGCTCGGAAGGTTGTTTCTTGTTGGATACCGGTGAACTCTGTTGATGGGAAAAACCCTCCTATGAGCAATGTTTCCGGAGACAACAGCGAAGTAAGAAAACAACAACAGAAAATACCTACAAAACAAAGAATGAGGTTAGTATGCAATGCAGTATGTCTATTTGTCTTCCAAGGGTATCCGGTTTGGTTCTTTGGTTTTGACTTTCCAGACCTCGAGGAATGATGATGTTGAAGAGAAATGAAGCCCAAAGGATAACACACAAACCATATATTACAAACGCAAAGATACATAGTTTATGATTACAACAAGTTCCCATGGTGGGTCAAAATACAACAAAATCAACAAAAGTACAAACAAAATGAAACAAAAGTACAAAGAAATCAAACATCCAACCCAAATTCACCCTCTTTGACTTCCTTCAGGAGAGCATCAGTCACTGGTCCAACTAGATGCTCTGTGATGGTCCTGATAAGAAGTTTCCTGGTAGCAATGGCACTTGTAAACTTCTTATACTTGTCTTGGTCTTTCAATCTCTTCAACCCCGCCCGGAGTTTCAACTTGGAGATTTCCTTCTGTGCTGCTAACAAGGCTTCCTAACTCTTCTTTTCATTAGCTTCTAGCTGCTCTATCCTAGCCTGGGTATTCTGATCTTCCTGTGAATGAGCCTCAGTAATTCTAATCCATCTAGCCTGACTCTCTTCCAAATAGTGCCCAGCTCTGGCTTTCTGAATCTTAGCTTCTTTGCAAGCATTCTTCAATACCAACTACCCTGATCGGGCCCTTCTGATGTAATCATTTGTCTTCTCAATCTTGGTCATATGCTCGATCCGGAGCTTCTCTAATCTTTCATTGTCCAGACGACTATCATTCCTCTCCCAAAGGGTCTTCTTTAGAGCTTCAGAAAGCTGAGTATTTCTCTCCTTCAACTTCTCAAATTCCTCTAAACTGATTGTAGCTATAGGCTCTACTACTGATTGTCCTGGCACATCCTCCAGGGTGAATGGCATGCGGGTGATATGTCCTCTAATGCGAGACCAATCAATATACTGAGCTAAAGCTATGTTGTTGCACTTGCCAAGAATGGCAGTCCCTTTTGTCTGAATATTATCCCAAGCCCAGGCTGCTTGTCGGATGATGGAATGATTATTTTGAACATCACAGTAAAGGGTCTCTGCCAAATCCTTCTCTCTTGGTGGATGTACCAAAGCATACCCTAGTTGCCTTTTGAAAAGTAAAGGATTGTAGTTGATGCAACCCTTTACTCCAATGAGAGGTACACTGGGATACTGCCCACAGCTTGTAATTATGTCCCTACCCTTGATGCTCTGAGTACACCACCTGATGTATTCTGAAGCGAGAGCAATCATTCTCTTAGCCCAATTTCTTGACTGATGAGGATTCAAGAAAGCTTCTGTCTTTGGCATGTATCTCAATAACCAACAATAGAAGAGAGGTACACAACATTTGACTAATCTTCCCCTCAGCTTCTCATTTCTCTGATGCACCGAGTAATAGAAATATCCTAGCAAGGTAGGAACTGGATTCTTCAACAAGAAGAGATGGATAGCACTCTTGCTTACAAACTTAGGCTCGTCTGCAAACAAGAGGATACCATATATGCTAAGGGCCAAGAAAGCACAAACAGTTTCCCACTTCCCTGCTGCAGCATGACTAGTGGCCTGAGTGATCAAGAAGTCCAGATGGATGCCTGGGATTCCAGCCTTGGTAGTCATATGCTGATTAATGATGGTGGTTTCCAAATACAGAGCCTTAGCCATGTCTTCATTCCTAGGAGCAGTCATCTCAGGGTTGAAGGGAATCCCTCTCCTGATGGGGACATCCAACAACATGGAAAACTCTTCTAACAAAGGGCCCAACTGAAAGTCTGGGAAAGTAAAGCATCTGAGACGAGGGTCATAGAATTGAAGGCAAGTGTGTATCATACTCCTCTGTGATGCATCCAAGTACATGATCATGTCCATGATACCACTATAGTGTTCCCTGAATAATGGGACATGATCAGGAGTGATAAGGGCCTGAATCTGACTGATTCCTGCTAGAGAGGGCTCAAAGAAATGATAAGTGATGTTGCTCTTCCTGGATGAATCCATACTGACAATGGATGCTGATGAAGGTAACTGATGAAGATATCTGAAGAAGATCTCTGATAACTGATGAAAATGGTTGAGCAGAAGAACAGTCAAAACCAAACCAAAGAAGATGTGGATACCTTGTAAAATAAATAGACAAACGTTAAAATGATGCAAAATGATGTATGCAGAATGATATGCAAGGGTTTGTGATCAAGTGCTGGATTTGTTATCTGCTTTGATAGGGTCCATGTGTGTTTAGAAATCCAGATGGAGGCTATAGAACCAGTAACCAGGTGGGGGACTCAAACAAAGAGTCACAAGTCCAGGGTTTCAAAGAATCAGCCGAAAATAGTGTAACCTTAACAACATTAGTAACAGGGTATGATGAGGCAAAGGGGTTCCTGCAAACCTGTAAACATCCCAACCCACTCACAGGTATTGTTCTAGAACAAGGATCCTCAGACTTGGATCAGTTATGAGAAGTGTAAACACTTCTAACCCGGAGGTACAATGTTTATATTAATCATAAAGGACCCTCCTCTAATTCACCTCAGATGCTGAAGGTCATCTAAAAAGGCCATCCAGACTTAGCAGGCTTCCCAGATAGCTCTAGTACTACAGGAAATCCGTAGCACAGAGTTCTCAAGAAGAAACCCATGTCTGAACCGTGTTTCATATTCCCGCACCAGACCGAAATGGAATGGGAAATAATATGAAGCCACTCTAATCCTATGTGTCACTCAGGCTCCCGATATGGAACCTTACTCACTGAGTATCCCTCCCACCAAGGTAAACAACAAATCTAGCATATGATATGATGACAGTAATTGGAAATGCATAAAACAGTATATGAAAACGATAAATAAAGCTGTACAAAAAGCAATAAGTAAAGCGATAAACAGAAAGCACACATAACACATAACACCCTTATAAACACAAATCACACAAGCGCTAGGAGAAACCCACAAAAGGAACCAGAAGCCCTAGTTGCAATATCATCAATCCCCAGTAGAGTCGCCAAGCTGTCTCTCCCAAAGATTTACATCCCGATGCAGACGCGAACGGTCGGCGAAAAGAGACAATTAATGGGGTTGAATTGAATAGAGTCGCCAACTAGGAATTTTTATCCCGAAGGAAAGGTAATGGTGCATAAACCTGGAAAGAGATAGATAAGATGGTTGCGAACCACAAAAAAACTGAGAAAGGGGGTTGGTTACGACCTGGAAAGGTATTAGCACCCAGATCGTCCATCGTACTCGACGGGATCCACGCTTACAAGATTGTGTTTAAAAAAGGGGTAAGTGTATGTGCTATCTGTGTGCAAAACTAAGGAAAGAAAGTACAGGTGTCAGTGCAAAAGGTGAATTGCTCATGAACTGAGGCTTAGAAAAGAAAGCTGAAAGAGGGGGATGACAAAGAGACTTTTGTTCGATAACTATTAAGTTATGCCTACGTATCCTCGTGTGCAATGAGGAAGTCAGAACACCGTAGTTTGACTCAAAGAGACTGAAAAATAAATTGACTGTGAACTGCTTGCTTGTCTACGCTCAAGTGTATGACTCGTCTGGCTCTAGTGCTAACTGTCTTGCATTAGACGGAAGAAGCAAGTTCCCGCTTTGTGAATGAGTGTGATGAGAAAAGAATTCCAAAGGAGACGATTATTTTTTTTTTTTTTGTGTTTTCAGTTTTTTATTGTTTTTGGTGTTTTGCATAGGATTATGAGCTTAAGCCTAAATCAAGGGTTGTAAACTCATTATATCCTCCCTGATTATGGATAATGAGCCTACTTAAGCATGAGATAAGCATCTCAACTCAATTACCATGATGATGTAGGATTAAGATCATTAAGCTACTTATGATTATTTAGATGTTTATTTGGTTTTTTTTAGTGTTAAGTAATGAGTTTAATCTCTAATCACAGATTAGTGAACTCATTACACCATCCTAATAGAAGGATGATAGATGAGAACACTTAAGTTGAGGAAGATACCTCAACTTAATCCATGGTTAGGGATTAAATTCATTATATAACAAGCCTTTATTAAATGAATTTTAATTAAAGGATGAGATTAAGAAGTGGATTTTAAGTTTGTAAGACGACTTGAGGAGGACTTGTCCATTAAACACTAGGGTTAGTCCCTCTTAACCATAAGGAAGAGATAGAACCCTAATGTAAGGCCCAAGTTACAAGATAAAGTATTGGAGATTATTAGTGTGATTTGATTAAGAGGTGTAAACAAATTAAAGGTTTAACACTAAGGATTAAAGTTATACACTCCATCCTAAGATAAGGATGCAGGCATAACCCTAATTCAAGGTCCTAAAGCTTTAAGAGTTTAGCCTCTGATTATGAGATGAGAAGAGAGACTCATGGAGACTCCAAGGTAAAATACTAGGGGGGACTATACAACCCTAAAAGTTATCATGCTTGGGCATCCTATGGTTTGTGAGGCTTAAGAGGAAAGATCTTCAAGGCCACCAATGGAAGAAGCAGATGAAAAGGGAAGGAAGTAGAAGAATAAGTTACTTACTTCCTGAAGAAGATAAGTAACTTAAAAGAAATAAAGAAAGTAAGAATAATGGAACACAAGTGAAACAATTTCACTTCAAAGACAAGTAAATATGCATATGAATGATGGGAAGAGATGGTAAGTGAAGGCAAATCCACCTCCCGAAATAACTTACCAAAAGTTCCTGAAAATGTTAGTATGAATGCATAAGACATAAAGTAAAAGGAAATGAAATGAAATGAGATGTGAGGACCAAAGTTAGAAGTGAATGTGAAATGTAAGAGGCATATGAGATGATGCAAAGTCATACAAAATGCATATGAATGATCATACAAAGAAAAGATGCAATGAAAGCATGTTTAGAAGCATGAAAACACATGAATGTCCATGAAGTGTAATGGATGCAAAACATAGAAAATGGATGAAGAAATGATCAAGCAATGTTCAAGCATATCTTAAGATGTCTAAGATGTTATACAAATGCTTGAAATGTCATGGCAAGTTCACATGATGATGATATGCAAAGATGAATGCAAATGAACATGAGAAATTAGGGTTTTATGAATGTATGAGATACAAATGACAAAAACAGAAGCAATCATCATGATAAATAAATGAAATCAAGCTCAAACAAACCCTAAACCTATACAAGCTCGTACCCCAAAGGAGAAGGTCAGAAGCTTAACCTAATGAGAGTTATGAAATTTCTATGTTTGCTAGGGTTTTTGGGTGTTTCTTAAGGGAAAATGCAAGATAAAATCATGAGAAAAATAACCTAGAAACTATATGCAATATGTGAAACAATGCAAAAATAATCAAGTTCAAACTCATCATGGTTAGGCAGAAATGAATTTTTCAAGTTAGGGTTAGAAAATATGATTTTTAAGAACCCTAATTCAAAGAAAATTGTGAAATTATGATCAAACCTAAAAAGAAATTTGTATGATGAGTCTGAAAATGTTTCTAAATGTATTTGAATGGTTCATGAATTTTTTGGTGATTTTTAGAAACCTAAATGCATTTTAATTAATTAAAATCCATTAATGAAATAAAAATAACATTTAAATATTTTAAAAATACTTTTTAAATGCAAAAAATAAAATAAAAATTATTTTTGGGTTAAGAAAATTATTTGGATCAGAAATACAAAAGATCATATTTTTTTGATGAGTTTTGATATTTTAAATAAAATGTACAAAAGAAATGAATAAAAATGGAATAAAAATAAATAAAATGCAGAGTCAAAGCATCTAGTGGCTCAGATTCAAACTGGGGTTGAGGGAATTGACTGGCGCGCAATCCTATGGCTGACATTCAATCTGGCTAAATTTATTTAATTAATCTTAATTAATCTAATTAAATAGGATTAGGATTTTAATGACCAATTTGGGCCATCCATCCACGCGCACCAAGATCCTAAGGCTGAGATTCAAACTAAACCTAAACCCTAATTAGAGCCCTAATGACTCTCAGGTGGCCGGAGAAGCCTCCGGTCATCTTCTCCGGCCAGTTCCCTCCCCTGAAATGCTCAAAATACAATAATAATGCACCAAAATCTCCAGAAATGACCCTTGAACATCATTAAACACAAATCAAACCTCAAAAATCATTTATCACTCAAGAACATCATGAATCGAAGCAAAACGAAAAAATGAACACAACTTTCAGAAGCTAAATATATGCTCATTTTTAACTCATTTTCAAAACCAAACACATCACAATGATCAGTGAAACATATAGATTGATATTGTAACTTAAAAGGCAAGTTCTGAAAAATTTGTTCTTGAGGATACCTGAGATGGAGCTTTCTGATTCTGAGCTTTTTGGACCTCTCTCTTGTGCACATCAACTCCTCTGGGCCTCCTTGTGCTAGTGGAATGCTTGGAACAAGTTTGTGATGGCTGATTTTGATGATTCAGTTCTGCTGCACTAGAAATCGTATTTTGGTTTTGTGTGCTTTCAGGCCATTTTAAGGGTTGCTTTGTGTTCTATGAGTGATATTGAGATGATTGGTGAAGTTTGTTTTGAGGTTTGATGGCTGGTTTTTGAGAATCAAAGAAATTTTTTGGCAAGTTTTGTGAAAGCTGAGTTCTTGGAGCATTCAGGCCAATGTGTTGTATGTAATGTGTTCCTTAGGGTTTTCATAAGCCAATAGGAGTGGTCAGAAGAGTTGGTGTGGCCTATTGTGATTGGTATGGGCAAGTTGCAAAAAAGTCAACAACTTTGTACTTCAAGCATGGGCCATGGAAGGAGCTGCTTCAAGGGGTGTCTGGCCTCAGCCTGATTCATGGAGGGCTATAGGATTGATTGATTTTATGCAGCTGGCACAAATGGCTGGAAGGTTTCCACGGTTTTTGCAATTTTCCCTGTTTGAGAATTTTTGTGAAAATGTCTTGATGAATCTTGCAGTCCAAGGCACAATTTTGGTTCAAATGCATTGCACTATGTTTGTATGATGTTTAGCAATCAATTAGAGGTCATGAAATGGCTTGAAACTTGAATTTTCAAAAAATCCTCTTTGGCATGAACTTGAAAATTATAGGATTTTTGCCAACTTTGGAAGGCCATATCTTGAGTTCTAGGATGAATCAAGACATGTTCTAGTACTTTTTGAAAATGGGAAGACATAATCTACAACTTTCATGTCCAAGAATTTTTCATTCGAAGCATTTTTGGTCATGAAAGAATAGGTTGAATATATTTCCCAAAATGGAAAGTTTCCATTACAAGTCATTTCCAAAAATAGCAAGTTTGCATATGGCTCAAAATTCTTCAACTTTGTGAACTTCCATACACTTCTAAGATCAAATAAATATCATAGAGAATCAAAATGATGATGATGACCCTTTGGTGCTCTTGATGGAGGCCTCAGATGCCCTGATTTTAACTTTACTTGCTCAAGAAGTTACCCAATGATTAGATGACTTCCACAGTAATTTTCTTCATTAAATTTGGTACACATGATCCTTATAACATATTAAGACCATTAGAAACAAGAATGACCAATAAAATTGGGGATAAGGCCTCTGAAACCAAAACCCTAATTTTGGTCATCTGTGCAGGAAAACCCTAGCTCTGCCTCTATGCCTTTGCCATTCTTTGTGATCCATTGACTTTTATGATCTTTGGGGAGAATATTATGATCATGGAACACACATGGACCCTATTGGCAAGCTTCAAGACCTTTGGGATGGCTCAGATCACTTTTTGAATTCATCTGATCACAAACCCTAGATGCAGTTATGGAGATGAAATAAACTATGCAGTGAGATGTAATGCTTATGTAAATGCAAAAATGAAAGATCACAGACCATGGTGTGAGAAAGAGTGAGGGAAAATTTGGGGTGTTTACACTCTCTCAACCGCAAAATCTTAATATAAACCTCCATTCTTTTTCCTCCCTCCTCTCAAATCCACAAACAAATCAATCTAATTCCTCCTAAATCTATAGATCACCACAAATCAGAAACAACATAGAACGCAGAATCAAAAGAGGATCAAGATTTACGTACCTTGAGTCGAAGTGGTGAACACCGATGGCTCGAATATCCGAATCGACGAGTTGTTGCGACGAGGATGATAATAAAGATCGAAGCTAAGTGCTCGTGTTTGTTTAGTTGCTGTTCTGCTTGTGCGATTCAGACTCGTTACTTTTTGTTGATCCCGTAGCGTTTGCCTAATCCTACAGGTTGTTGCACAATGAAGATGATGATAATAATCAAAGGAGAAGCTTCATGATGAAGACGCGTTGGTGAAGATGACAATCAAAGGAGAAGCTTCGCGATGAAGACGAGTTGATGAAGGTGAGGATTGAAAGTGCCTCGTTTGTGGTATAATGCTTCCTTGATTCTTGTTATGATTGAAACTTGTTTCGTTGATTTGTTTTTGTCCCTTTGTTGATGATTTTGATTATTTTAGATTATTGTTTATGCCTGGTGCGATGAAGGATGAAAGATGGTGATGAAGATTGATGAGAGTTAAAGGTGAAGGTTGTGAAGAGGTGAAGATGCAGAAGATGGAGAAAGAATGAAAATAGAGGTGAAGATGGAAGCTGAGAAGAAATGCAGAAGAATGAGAGAGGTATTCAGAGAATGTGAATAAGGAAGATGCAGAGAATGAGAAAGAATGAAGTTGAAGATCTCAAATTGCAGCAACGTTTAAGCTTTATAGAAGATGCACTGAGGGATTCAATTGTAATTTCCAGGTAAAATATGTTATGAAGTTAGTTGGAGTTTGTTGTGATTTCCGAGTTAGTTATGAAGCTTCTGAGTTTTCAAATGCATATTTCGAATTTTTTTAGATGGATTTTGTTTAAATTTTTCTGTGAACTTCTGTCATGAGTTAGAACTGACTTTTTCTTGATTCTTTTTTATGCCATGATATCAATTTTTTTTTGTTTTTTTTACTCTTGGTCGTTCTGTTATATTGGCCATCTTCTTCTGGTTGTGAGTTTTATGTTTTTTGTTGTTATTCACCTGCGTTTTTGGATGAGCACATTGTTGTGCATCACTTCTATTTTCCAGCAAACCCATAATCCTTTTTTGGCTTTAACTAATGTATGTTACTCATATTTTAGTAGTTTCAAAAAGTGATGAGGGGACGTTGGATTGATGTAGTTGGACTGTGGCATGAAGGCTAGTGATATATGGCCTTGGCTCAAGAACAATTCTCATTCTGACTTTTGACAATGAATTCTTTTACAAGTCTCGACATATTCATCACGGATCCTATGCATATGTAACTTCAACAAGCATTAATTTCCTTTTGGTTTTAGATCTTGGACTTTGTAACATTAGGTTCAAATGTGACTATATTTGTAAAAAACATGTAATGACCATCCAATCTTATTCTGAACCTTGTATTGTATTTTCTTTATAGCCTTGAATCCTCATAAGTCAGTCTTGCACTCTCTTTGTGAGTTTGTCCCTTAACCAAAAATTGTGATTTGTTTCCCTTTTAATTTCACAAATTTATATTAGAAGTACTTTGGCTACAAATATGAGATAAACCATGGCACATACATCATTACCCTGTTGATTTTCGTAAGCACAACCAAATTCAACTCGACATGTTCTTGTGTTATCTAACTTGTTATACACCAGAGCTTTTAAACCTTATTTAAACTTTTTTCCTTGCAATTTTCTTGATGATGATGGGCCAAGACAATTTATTTGAATCCAGCTTGCACATAATCTTATTTGTCTGAATAATACTTAAAGATGAACAATTGATAATGGTTTGGATGATATGAGTATTGAAACATGAAATCCCACACTGAGGCAACAATTATAATTAACTTTTCACTTCTTTGGGTCCTTCATTAAAACCAATCTTAAAATGACCTCAACTTCGAACCAAGAAATGACTTGAGTTATGACCTCATGGTCCTTGACTTTTGAAAATTGCAACTTGATTCTATAGAATGATCATGAACTAGCATCTCACCCTAGTTTAAAAGAGAATTAATGATCTTTAGATATAAGGAATTGGCCCATGACAAATCTAACTTGGGAGTGAAGCAATTCTTCTTTCTTAACCAAGATCAATTCAAGCAAATCTTGAACTGAACCCTTATTGCACACATACTTGTCATGATAACCTCAAATGCATGAAAATACACACACACACACATATATATATATATTCGGGATTTTTGAATATATAATTTGGCCATGACGTGTATGGAGAAAAATGGTCGCCAAGAGATTCTTTTTTCTATTCTCATGAAACCCTAATCTCCTTGAAATTCCTCTTGAATAAGGAAACATATTGGATTGCTGAAAACCTAAAACCCTGGTCCAATAACATTCTCAGTTGAAAGCTTATTGCTTTCGCTTTCCTAGAAGAAACTCAAAGCAAGTATGAAACCCTAATTCAAACAAATCTTTGATCATATGTCGTGAAAGTATAATGTCATGCATAATTGAGATTTTATGACCTAATGGGAGATGCGTGTGAATGCAGGCATAAGCCAGGTGGATGGTAAATGAAGAGGGCAAATTTTGGGGTTTTACACACATACATTGTACTCGCATGGTATTTCAACATGATGAGTGGAGGTGTGTTCCACACCCAGACTGTGACTGTCTTAGATATATCTTGTGTGGGGATTTCCTATACTTCGGGATAGGACCTTGATAGTTATGTGCATCTGGGGACCGATCATTGAGAAACTTTGTGGAAACAACCCTCTCTAATGGTGACAGTGGCAGACCATATTTTGTGGCAAACCATTCACACCTGAGGGCCCACCGGGAACTCGCATAGGATGGTCTGGTTCTCTTATAGGAACTTAGTTAAAGCATCTGGTCGTATGACGATAGTACTGTATCCCAATGGTTAAATATACTATTGTTTCTCGATTTCAGCGCTTGAAGCTGGTGACTTATAAGGGATGCTTGTTTTTCTCGGACTCACGCAGAGACCTCCTTGTGGTGACTTCTTTGACTATTACAAAAGGGGGTATGTTTGGTTTCTCCTTGGAGTCCTTGGTGAAGAAGGCTGAAGAACTTGATACCAAGGCACAGTGGGACTCAGTGTGCGCCATCCTGGCTCTCTCCATCTATGGCATCTTGTTGTTTGCAGATCTTGAGAAGTTTTTGGACATGAATGTTATACATTTATTCTTGTTGAAGAACCCAATGCCCACATTGTTAGGGGACTTATATTATTCAGTGCACTACAAGAATGAGAAGAACTGGGGAGGTTTAGTTCGATGTTGTGCTCCTTTGTTTCATAGGTAGTTTATGAGGCACTTTCCTAATACTGGGGTGTTTATTGATCCTGCTTTATTTTGGGCTCAGATATTAGAGAGGTTGTTTGCTAAAGATGTCAAGTGGATTACTTTAAGGATGAAGGGTACGAGTTTTGTCACCAGCTGTAGGAGTTACCCTAATGTACCTTTGTTAGGAGTGATTGGGGGAATCAACTATAAACCAGTCTTGTTGAGAAGGTGTTTAGGGTACACTTTGATAGACGTCCCAGAAGAATTAGAGTTGGCTCTGACATTCTATTTCTCGGTGAAGGACAATATGCCCTTGGTAAGGAAAGATGCTGGATCTTGGAAGTGTATCAGAAGAAGGGGAGTAGCCTACTTTAGTAAGAGTAACAATTAGACTTTCCCAGAGTATGAGACATGGCTGAAGAGTAGAGCTCAAGCAGTGTTATTGCCATTCTCTTCTCCAGTTCCTCCAGTGGTTGAGCCTAAGACTATTGTTCCCCTTTAAGAGTATCAGAAGTTGGAAGCCCAGTTGCATGAGGTTATGGTTGAGAATTCAGAGGTCACCAGCTTATATCATTGCATGGCTCATGCTAATAAGGTTTTATAAGAGAAGATGCACAAGATGCAATAAGATAGAGAAGCCAAAGAAAATGAATTTGGCGATAGGGAGGCTTATTTCAGAAGAAAAGTCTTGATGGATATCAGAAGGGAAGCTGAATGTAAGAAGACCAGAAAGTCTTTGAGGGAAGCTAATCAGACCATTACCTTATGGTAGGACAAATGGGATTAAATTTAGAAAGAGCATGAGGAAAAAGAGAAGAATTATAAGCTGCAAATTAAATACAAGAAAGAGGAGTTAGAGTTAACTCATAAAACTCGTCTGGAGAAGTCCCAACAGCTGGAGCAAAGCCAGAAAACTCTAGAAGAAACACTTAAGGAGATATCAGATCTCAAACTGAGGGCTGGAGTCAAGAAGACAAGGTAGAAGCCAGGATCTAGTGTAGAGGGAGCTGATGTTTTCATGCAGCTCTAGTTTTTAGTTTGCTTTCTTTTTATGTATCCAGATTACCTACAAACATGATGTAGGAATTTTGGTTTATTCTTTCTGCATTTTTATTGCTTTGTAAAACTTGTACCCTAATGGGAATTATATTATTTCCGCCTTGTAGGTTTGTTTTATGTTATGCAGTTTTTTTATTCAGCTTCTTAATTTTTGTATGCACTGACACTTGGGCCGTTCCATCTAGTTGAATCCGAATTCCGTGCAAATGTCTTCTCAAAAGTAGAGGGTAAAAAGCCATCTAGATTGCTTTATTAAATACTGGAACTGGGGCATTATTGACCTTGAGATTGGAAACACAAGCATTTGCATCACATGCATATCAAACCCCTTTTCGTTTGTTTTGCAGGTACAAGTTACAGATGTCTGAATTCTCTAACTTTTCAGGCGTTATATCTAAATAGAGAAAGCATATCCCATATCATGGAACAACTCCAGGAAGAGGTGACTGCAATGAAGACCCATCTGAGGTATTTTGTGGTGGAAATTCGAGTGTTGTCCCAGGATCATAAACTGTTGAGGGAAGAGGTTAACAAGTTGAAGGCTCAGATGAACCAGATTGCAGACATGTTGAAAGTTATACTGAAGAAAGAAGATGGTCAGTTGCTTGCTGCTGCAATTGAAGTGTTGACTCTTCCCATGGCTGGGGAACTTGTGGATGATCACGGTTCTCTTCCCAAATATCCACTGACAGAATCTTCTCACCAACCATTACCTCATGAAGATTTCAAGATAGAAAGGTCTGAGAAGAAGTTTAATCCAATCCCCATGTCGAATGTATGACCTCAGCATACCAGGTATCCTATGGGTCCTAATATCAAGGACAGGTGTGAGTTCCACTCACGAGCATTTGGGCACAATGTGGAGAACTGTAAGATGCTTAAGCATAAGGTCCAAGAACTCATCGATGCATGGGCAATAAAGTTTGCACCCATACAAGAGGCTAAGCGAAGAAACATTCCTTCACCTGATGCAAAAGGAATTAACGTGTTCCACGTGGTTCAAGGGTTATCTGCAGTTCAAAAACCTTGGGTTCTGAAATTGTCGCACCAGCAGATTATGACTGAGACTTCCCCAATGGTACACTTCTGCCTCAACAGAAGTGAGAAAGAGTTTTTAATATTTTACCAATGTCTCTTGCTGATCTGCTTCAGCGTCTGCTGCACTTGAGAGTGATCGAGCTTCGTAAGCTGTCTCCACCTCTTGCTGAACTCCCAAAGGGATGAGATGCTAGGGCCCATTGTGACTTTCATTCAGGGGCACCAGGCCATGATATTGAAGGTTCTAAATCATTTCCGCATAGAATGCAAGACTTGATTGATGCGAGAGTGATCGAGTTTGGACCAACTGATGTAAATGTAGTTGATAATTTTACTTTAGGGTCTACCTCAGGCCATGGGAGTGATCGAGCTTGAAGTTCTGATGTAAAGCAAGAAGTTATTTACATACGATAGAAGTCCTGGCGCATCAACAAGAAGTTCTCCACAAATGATAGAAGTTCTGACGCAACTATAATAAGTTCTTCACACAAGATAGAAGTTCTACATCAAGCTGCTTCCTTGATCAAACTTTGATATTCACTTACAGCGCATACTCTAATTTCAGAATCAACCTCATTAATTGAGTATCAAAGATTTAACGCCTATCATACATAAATCTCTATATTTGGAAACTCTTTAAAGACATTTATCATCATCCAAAAATATTTTTAAGTGTCTCCAATGGTTCAAATATTTATCTATTTAAAGGAGATACTTGGAAGAAAAAGTGACAAACTCTTGCGCACATATTCAAACAATTCCAATTTTTATTCTCTCATTTTGAAATAATTTTGTATAACAATATCACAGTTGTGATAATAGATTTTTAGAAGCAATCCTTTTACACACTTGTAATCAAATATTTGATATTCCTTGAGTGACTAAAGTGTTAGGCAGTAGACTCAAGAAGACATTGACAGTAGGTCTTTGTGAATTGTAATCATTATTGATTAGTGAATTAAGACCTCATTGAGAGGCAAAATCACATTGGCGGGTGGACTAGATGTAGTTTAAGTTCAAACGAACCAGGATAAATTCATTTAGTTTATTGTCTTTAATTTTTTGAAAACCCCAATTCAAACCCCCATTTCTTGTGTTTTTCGCTTTTTCACAATCAATCTTGATGAACAAGATTGTTGCACATCGGAAATTAAAAGAAAAATTGAGAAGAGAAAGAATAGGATTTAAGGATGAGGAAAAGGAATTATCTGCTAAGATCTCTCTGCCCACAAACTGTGGAAACTTTTCTTTGATTCACTTGCAACTACAAATCTGTGAATACAATATGTTGGGATGAATACAAAATAAGGGTTACTCCCTATTTATAGATTTAGGTTAACTTGAACTCCAAGTTAAAAGCCCAAAACTATAAAAGCTCAACATTCCTATTTTAGCTAACATTTCTAAAATAGGCCTAAGTCGAAATTTGTGTGAAGCAACTGCTTCGACACTTCGACACACACACACACACACACACACACACTAGGTTAACTCGACACATCCTTGTTCGAACTCTAACGACTTCGACACTAGGAATTACAACTCAACAACGATGTTGTCTTCCTTCTCGACGGTTCATGAGCAAAACCGATGAATGATGAACACTGAAGATGAAGATGGTTGATTTGTTTGGTTGAAATCAAAATGAATGATGAACGATGAATGTTAGGGTTGAAATCGTGTGTCGTTTCGTTAATGATCGATGAAATATGAATGTTAAGGTCGAAAATGTCTCGTCTCGTTTCTCAGTGAAAAATGACAACTGAAAAGACAAGCTAGTTAGTTGTGTTACTTGAAAATGAATAAGTGATACTACCAAGGTCACTTACCACAACCGTGGAGATATATAATTTATTTAATGAAATTTTATAAAGAAACGCCAAATTTAAACCTTTTAAATTATTTAAAATAATAAAAAATCTATCACAGCGGTTGATTTAAACAATCATAATGATATCACATATATTTTTTATTTTAAAATAAATAAAAAAGAAAGACGCAACTAAAATATTAAATAAATAAGATGATTAAAATCAATAAAAAATTGATTATATCATCACGGTTGGACTAACTAACGGTGGTAATATTTTAATAACTTTTAACTAAAGAAATAAAAAAATATTGACATCTGAACATAGGTAAAATGTGTGTTGTTATATATATGTTTTATAATAGTATATGATAAGGATATGCATGAGGGTTCTCTTGCTTTCCTGAGTAGATGATTAGATGCTTAGATACTCAATATAAAGAGGGCGAGTCGAAAGAACCATTCCGCTGTTATTTATTCGAGTCATTTAACAATTTTTGGTTAATCAACTTTGCCTATAAAATAATTAAGAATACAGTAACAACAGTTTACATATTTAAGACAAGTTCGAATAATTATTAACTCATTTAATTAGTCAAACTTCTTGTTTAGATCCTTAAACATGCAAAATAAACACAAATTAAGGAAAAGACGATGAAGTTGTGATCAAATGGGACTCTTGATGGTAGCAGGTTATCATTTTCCAAGTCAAGTAAACGGGGTCAAGTTATAGAATACGTAGAGCATATAGGACGACAAGAACAAGACAAAAAACAATTTGCCTTTAGCAGTTTTTTCCTCATTTGAAAGTCTAAATAATAACAAGTTGGAATAATAATGACTACTTAAATTTCAACGGGTGGACCAGTTTGAAATTTTTGCCACTTAAGGTTAGTGTTGAAAATTCAATGAACCGTGACGGGTAGATAAATGTCAGCATTTCTTAATTTGTCCACCATGTTCTCTCTTGAACTATGGTGTCCACTCTAATTATTAATCATAATTATTAATGATAATGTTGTTTTCTTATGGAACCATAGATCGATGACACAATATAGGGATGTTTTTCCAATAAGGTGGTATGAGTCTTCGGCACGGTATGGTAGGGTGGACTTATATGGTTAGTGAAGTTTACTAGGGTTTTAAAGTTAGTCTTGCTTATTAGGGTTTAGGGTTTAGTAATTGAATCTCATCTAAATTATATCTTTACATATATTTTAAAATTAAGTGCGATTCATTAAAATATATTTTGTATGCATAAATCGAATTCTTAGGTAAAAGTCTATGCAAAAAGGTTCAAGTCAATTAGTCAAGTACTTGGGTTAAGAAACGCATGAATATATGATTCCTATCATACTAACTTTCGACTCAATTAGAAAGCTTCACTTTTTTTAAAATATCAATTTTTTGAAGTGTGATTCGCAACACAGTTGCATAATTCGAATCAATAAACAAATGTGATAATCATGTTTTGCTTAATTCAAAGAAATTCAAATCATATGTTTATGTGATTCGAATTAGGTGTAAGTTTGATTCGAATCAGACTTAATGTTGATTTGAATAATTAATTCAATTTAGACAATTTCTTTTTGGTCACATATGATAAGAGACTTCATTTTGGTCCATTAACTTAAAAAATATTTATATTGGTCCCTTAAATATTCAAAACGTACCATGTTAGTCTTTTTCGTCTAATTAACGATGAAAAATTCAAAAATTGGTTGCTAACTTCGTTGCTTATTAGAAGAAAATGACTAATATGATACGGTATGAAGAGTTAAGAGACCAATATGAACAATTTTAAAATTATGAGACCGAAATGAATCGTGAAATTAAGATACGCGACTAAAAAATGCATACCTTCAATTTAAACTCCTGATTTGATTATGGTTATGTTAGAATAATTTGAATAATAGAACTCTTTGAACCGAATCATTGACTCAAATCAAATGTGCAAAATATGAGTTTTGAGTTCTTAGTTCAAATCATTTTCTCGTTCTTCTCGAATGATTCACTTTGCTCTTGACTCGTATTAAAAGGAGTGTTTATACTCATTTTTAGTAATCAATCTCACGTTTATAAATTAAATTAGCCTAACAAGAATCATAACTTTGAAAGATTTTCAAAAATCTTGAAACCATCTTTCAAAGAACACTTCTTACAATTTTTTAGTGCTCAAATCTCAAGCACATATATAAATTAAATTTTCTCTCTCTAGTCTAGTCAAACTAGTTGGTTACTGGCTTGATTAAACCTTTAGGAGTGTTATTTACATTTGATAATTTATTATCATATTAGGGTTAGTAAAATATCATTTTTGTAATGCCTCTTAATCATTTAAGAGAGCTTCAAATAGATTAATGATTGTGAATTTGAAATTTTTTCATATTTCACCTACATATTGATTAAACGTAGCACATAATTAATTATAAGCATTAAAAAGAAAATTGATCATTTTCCTTTTTAAGATATATATTTCTATACAAAGGAGACTTATCCTCATTTCAAAACACACTAGAATTCAAATTTCTATTATCTTATTCTCATTCTCTACTCGTTTTATTTTTTTAGACTCTTTCACTAAAGTTGCATTAGTGTCATGTGAGTAAAAACTACTTGTGAGAGTTTGTTGTATTTGAGTTCTTGCTTAAGTGTTCTTCATCAAGAGTGTGATTCTCTTGTTAGATATAGCTTTTGGTTTTGAGATTATCCTTGTAAAATATCAGTTTGCTTCTTGAGATTATCCTGAAAAAATATTTGTTTAATTCTTGAGATTAGTCGATCAAAATCTTTATTTGATTCGTGAGCTTGTTTGTTAAAAGCTCTGTTTGATTTAGGGGATTAGCCAATATTAAATCTATCTTTTTTTGTTGTAATAATATTCATGGACATATCCTTAAAAGCTCAAGATATTATTTTATATGAATTGTCAAGAAAAAATTCTTGATGAGAGGAGTAGACTAAGTGGTAGGCTGAACCTCTATAAATCCTAGTGAAATCTCTATATCTCTATCTCTATCTCTTTATTTTTATTGTTTGATTTTTTTCTCTCTAAATTTTTTTTCTTCTATTTACCACTACACTATCTTTTCAATAACATAAATTATTTTTCAAAGAAAACAAAATTTTAAATTAATTAAGAGTAACATCAAAGCCTAACTTATGTTCAAGACTAAACATCTCAAGAAGGAGGAATTGAATTCAAATGATTTATTTAACAAGTCTCAATCCTTTAAAGAAGAAAGGTATGCTTTGTGGGAAGAGAAAATAAAAAAAAATTCATAGAAGGAATGGATTTTGAAATGTGGTAGGATGTGAAAAATGGTCCATTTGTTCCCACACTCAAGTTAACAGTGTTTTAGTGAACAAAGAGGAAGATGATTGGACCAAATAAGAAAGAGAAAATTTTCAACATAGTTTAAATGCAAAGACTCTCATCACTACCATTCTCGGTATTGATGAGTTCTTATGTGTATCTCACAGTGATACTTGTAAGGGAAATGCAAGACACCCTTCAGGTTACCCGTGAATGTACAAATGAGGTAAAAAAAGGAAACAATGGACACATTAACTCATGAATATGAACTCTTCAAAATGAAATCCTAGGAGAATATTTATGATTAGCATAAACATTTTATCCATATCATAAATTACATGAGAGCTCTTGGGAAATTTTTTCAAAACTAGGACTTGGTTGTAAAATTTCTTAGATTCCTAAACCATATTTGGCAACCCAAAGTCACTGCAATTTCTGACTCTAAGGATTTTTCATCCAAGGACTTGGATACTCTTTTTGGTAAATGCAGGAACATAAGATGTAGCTGAAATGGTTTGGGCATGATAAAGAAGATGACAAGAGGAAAAAGAAAAGTCGTGTTTTAAAAGTTACAAATATAAAAGATATAGAGTCATAAGATAAAGACTGTCAAAGAGAAATTTATACAAAATATAGAACTCATGTTTCGAAAATTCCAGAAGCAAAGTTATGAAATATCCTAATTCACTTTTACATGTTGTTAATGCGGAAAAAGAGCACATAAGTCCAAACTACCCTTAAATCAAAACTAGAGAAGTAACCATAATGAGAATTAGAAAAAGTTCAAGAAACCTCAAAGAGAAGTAAAAATGGCCTATATATCTTGGGATGAGAATGACATGGAATCCTCAGATGAAGAAGAAGAAAACATACATTTTATTAGAAAATCATTAAAAAAACAAGGTAACTTCACATTTTTCCTATCATGATTTATTACGCATTTGCAAGGACTTAAATAAGGAAAAAAATAAGTTAAAACATCGTGTCTTCACTTCTAAAAACCCTATTTCTTTCCTTGAAATTGAAAATAAAAACCTCTTTCAAGAAATAGAAAATATTAAAGAACGTAAAAATGTTTCATGTCAAATCTCTTCTCCTTCTCGCAAAGTATTAGATAAGCCTCTCAAATGTGATCAATTTGATATTTTAAGAAGTAAAAACAAGGATTTACAAACAACATTTAAATTTTTTACTAAGGGAAGAGATAACTTGAATCTCCTTCTTGAAAATAAAAGAGCATCATATAATAAGATTGGTATGGGTTATGAAACTATAAATATTGTTAAATGTTTTAGCAATGTATGTCGTGGAAATAAGATTTGTAAATGCAATACTCTTAAGTATAATTATTGCAATAAAAATGGTCCCATATCTCGATTTTTCTTTGTAAAGAAAAGTCATGTTAGTTAAATTGTATTATCTCCTTCTCACTTATAAAAAGAATATATTGAAATGTAAATGAGAAATATGCATGCTCAAATTATAGAGATAATATGTATTCCACTTATGCGAGAGGGCTAAAAAAGAATAGGGTACCAATAGTCGAAAAGTCAAATTATGATGTAGATATACATAACAACTCGAACTCAAAATATAATATTGATATTGTTTGTTAAAATCATATGACATAAGATATAAACTTGTTCTCTTATTTTACTCCTACGAGAAAAGAAGTTTCTTTGTATAGCAACATCTAGTGATTCTAGCGATGAGTTTGTCAAGGTATACATTTTGAAGATAGTTAAGAATACATGATAAATGGATTTGATAAAGGTTTTGATGAGTGTTTAAATGATGTTCAACTAAGAAATACAAATGTTGCAGATGGTGCTTCCACAAATGAGCATGATCCGTTGATAAAGATTTGATAAAGGTTTTGATGAGGGTTTAAATGTTGTAGATGGTGTGCAATACTACAAACAATACTTTTAATGCCAAAACTTTCACCCTCAACCCACTAATAATCGAGGTATATGTCCTGGCAGCGCCATCCTTTATTTAATTTTTAAAAATATATACAACCTATACACTCGGTTATTACCAAAATCGAGGGAATATAACCATGAGGGGCTCGTTTTGAATCCTAGTTACTACATTTTATGTTTTATTTTCATTTTTAATTGATTTAGGGTCACATGACGCCTTTCCCTTTTCCATTCCCCCTTATTTATTTATTTTTTATTTATATTACCCTTGGTTATATTTGTCAAATAAGGGATAATATCTTTTGTATCAAAATTTTCAAATGTTAATTTTTTTCTTTAGTTATTATAAATTAATTACCTCACTTTTGTCTAAAAATCGACGGGATAGTTATCTTAAATGAATTCCCAGAATATAGCACTATGGGGTTTTCCTATTTTTTAATTTTTAATTAATATATTCCCTCGGCTTAGCCTAAAAACCACATGTTTGTTCTATTGCATGAACACTTAAAATAACTAGACTATAACTTGTCATTTACCTATCGACAAATACTCTAACTTCATCGTCATTTTCTTCACAAAAACCTTATGCGATTTTCATCAAACATCTTTCGACATCAAATCAAATATCATCTCTTTTCACTTTTTCCATACCCAAAATTTTGACCCTAAGATATACACCTCATCAGAGGGAGTCCATTGACCAAAGGACTGTGCCAGACTGGTTTGAACAGTATCCCCGCAATGGATCAGGATTCCTGACTCCCTCAGAGGATTCAGGCAAAGGGCCGATCATTAATACATAATATTTTCAACCTTTAAATCACCAATAAATGGGTTAAAGAATCTCAAATGATGGAAAATCTTTCAAGGACTATACAAAAGTTTCAATGATCTGGGTCTCGAGCCATCACAATCACCAATTAGGGTTTCAGTCAATTGATGCCCTCCAGATGAAATTTTTCAGAGAGAAAAGAGCCAAGACCTCCATATATAATCAAGAATGTTTACATTACTTTTACAAGCCATTTACAAGTACAAGAGGTGCAAAGATCAAAGACTGCAAAATTAGGGTTTCACAGTGCCTAGATTAGGGTTTCTAACTAATCGGGGAACCAAAAGTCGAGATTTTCATCTGGACAAGGGCCTATATCATAGGTAATGGTTTAAATAGCTCATATACATCATTTAAGTCCATTCATAAGGTCAAAATACCTCAGAGGATGTCTAGTCAAAAAATCAAAAAAACAGGGGTATCTAGTGTAATTTCCTTCTGGACCAAAAAGTCAAAGTTTGACTTTTCACTCAAAATGATCCTCATGACCTATATTACAAGAATATAAGGTCAATAAATGCATTTGATAAAAAAAATTAGAAATTTGAAGATAAATTGTAAAAGGGGAAACCTTTGAAACTTAGAATTTTTTCTAAGTTATGGAAAAAATGTTCAAGTGGCCTACTTCCAAGCATCATAACTTGTGATCCAAGCATCAGATTTTGGTGCACCAAAGCTCAAATGAAATATATCATCACAAACTACAAATTATTCAACTACAAGAAACTCCAATTCATTACGGATTTTAATTTAAAGATGGATCAAAATCAAGAAAAATACTAATTTTCAACACTTGGACAAAATATGTAAGTACAAAATCAACAAAACACCAAAACTTGGAGGGATTTTTCACCAAGATCCAAGCTGATTCAGATCCTTCTCAAAACACTAATGTTGTTGCAAATGTTTTTGTTGAAATAAGTGATACTAAGAGACATTTAGATTAAATCGTGTGTTTTGAAAAGCACTATGGAGACATTATTATATATAGATAGATTACAACTAATTACATGATATAGTCGATGTGGGACTATTCTATATACAAATATTCTTAACACTATATATATATATATATATATATATATATATATATATATATATATATATATATATATATATATATATCAATACTCCCCCTCTAGCTTGAGCATATAAGTCAAATGCACCAAGTTTGTTACATATATAGTTAGTTCTAGGGATTCGTAGAGATTTTGTAAACAAATCTACCAATTGATCATTAGAGTTGACAAAGCTTATGACGATGTCACCTGACTCGATCTTCTCTTTGACAAAGTGACAGTCTATCTCAATATGTTTGGCCCTCTCATGGAAGACTGGATTTGAAGCAATGTGTAATGCAGCTTGATTATCCCAAATAAATGTCATTAGTCTTGCTTCTTTAATTTGAAGTTCCTTGAGCAACTGTTTTAACCAAATAATTTCACATGTTTCCATTGCCATGGCCCTATACTCTGCCTTGAAGCTTAATCTTGCAACAACATTTTGTTTCTTACTTTTCCAGGATATAAGATTTCCTCCAACAAGTACACAATACCCAGAGGTGGATTGTTTGTCATTAGGTGACCTTGTCTAATCAGCATCGGAGTATCCAACTATCTGGGTATGTCCTTTATCCTCATACACAAGACCTTTTTCAGGAGCATATTTGATGTATCTCAGAATCCGGATAACAACATCCATGTGTTCCTGACAAGGGGAATTTAAGAACTGGCTTACCACACTGACTGCAAAAGAAATGTCCGGACGAGTGACTGTGAGATGATTCAACTTTCTAACCAATCTCATATACCTTCCTGAGCCAGATAGAGGCTCCCCATGATTAGGTAGTAGTTTGACACTTGAATCCATAGGAGTATCATATGGTTTATCATTTAACAAACGTTTCGTCCAAAACATCCAAAGCATATTTCCACTAAGAAATCACCAAACCATCTTTAGATTAGGCTACTTCAATACCCAAGAAATAGCAGAGTTTACCAAGATTTTTTGTATGAAATTGTTTCGAGAGATGTTGTTTCAACTGGAGTATTACTTGTTGATCACTACCAGTTATGACAATGTTATATGCATACACAATAAGATAAATATACCCTTTGGGTGAGTGACGATAAAAAACAGAATGGTCAGCTTCACTATTGACTATACTAAACTATTGTACTACTGTTCGCTGTGGCTTCTGGCGAACAACCTCTGGTTAACCAATTTCTTCAGAAAACTGGGTTACTTGCAGGACCAACCAAACAAGTCCTGGGACACATGTGCACTGATTCTGTCGAACTGTTCTTAGTGTTTTGTGATAAATTTATGGTTTGTTTTGTTAATACTGTCAAAGTGTTAAGAACTTTGATTTTACAAGTAAAGTACAGTTTCAAATTTAAAATGAAATAAAGTTGAAAGTTTTAAACAAAGATAAGAAGAAAATGTCGAAGGCTATAACTTGCAGAAAGCAGTAAATAAAGTTTAAAAATGACATAAACTTGAAGAATGAACAAGTAATTTAAATAACTTTGAAATATAAATGGTGTTCAAACGTACATGGTTCCAAATATCAAACTCATTTTCTCTCACACTGGGTACTTAGAGTATTTTACAGGAATTTTGTATCAATTTTCACACACATGATTCTACACAAACTACCCTATTTATATACAAACAAAATAACTGCTTAGAACGGAAAAACTATAACTAAATGACAAGTGTCAGCCTGCATGTAATTCTCTTCTCTGAAACTTCCATGTGTCCAACTGCCAAAGGTTACAACCTTTTGAATTTGAATTCCTTTCTTTGGTGACGAAACCTTGCACCTCTTCAATCTGTCGAAACCTTTTAAAGAAGAAACAACTCTTTCAGCATCTGCCAAACCCTGTCTTTTGTCAAAACCCTCTTCTGTCGAAACGTCGAAAGACAACTTTCTTCTGTCAAATACTTAGCTATAAATAACTTTCCAACTCACTCTGCCAGAACACTATTTCCCCTTCTGTCGAAATAATGGAGCTTTAAACCTTGCCAGCAATTCTTGAATTCTCTTTCTTTTATTATCCTTCGACAAAGATGACCTTAAGCTCTCAATTTCAGTCTGTCAAAATTATGAGCTTACAAATTGCCCCCCAGCAAAAATGTTTTCGACTATTCTTGGAGAAACATCTTTTGCTGTCGAAATGACCTTTGACTTCCTGTCAGTCTCATTTATTGTAAAGTGATTTTGTTGAGTCCCAAGAAAAACATCATGATTTCCACTTTATGAAAACGTCATGTCTAGCCCACGTTTTACACAATCTCCCATGACCCTATATTGTAGGTAAATCATGGCCTCCTACCAACTGCCACTTTCTAACTTCCACCAATGGATCAAAAATTGCACGTCTCCACTTCCCAACTGAAAGTCTTTTTATTTTCCTTTTTTTATTATTAGTCATTTATTTCATCTTCTATAAATACCAACTTCAGCAACATTTCATACTTTTCACATTCTCAACTCTTCTCTTACCCAAACGCAAAACTCCATTTCAAGACCTTTTCAAAGCTCCTGCTCCTTCAACCTTTTCATCAAATCAATGGCTCCTCCAAAGACTACTACTGGTCGCAGTACAAAAAAGGCAAAGAAGACCATGGATCTTCCTCCTGCTCACATACTATCTGGGCCCATACAAATGCAGCAACAACAGTACTTTCCAGAACCCCCAAATGAAAGGGAAAAAGAAAGCATTTACAGGTCTCAGGTAATGATTCCCATCTCTGTTTCTGGTGTCCATCATGCTATGTTAGGTCCTATTTTTGATCCCACTGTTGATCCTAACCGTTTGAAAGAATTTTATCCCTGTTATTCTGCTTCTAAACCCATAGCTGCTAGCAGAAACCCTAAACCTGTCGAAACCTCATCCAAAGAACCTAAAATCCTCATGGGTTCGACAGAGATAGATCTGTCTTACCTAAACCAAACTAGGATTTTTAGGAGTCCCCCTTTGACGAAAGATCCCTCCGACTAC
This sequence comes from Lathyrus aphaca, assembly GCA_963966055.1. Taxonomy (NCBI): domain Eukaryota; kingdom Viridiplantae; phylum Streptophyta; class Magnoliopsida; order Fabales; family Fabaceae; genus Lathyrus; species Lathyrus aphaca. The sequence goes on along the minus strand of OZ014519.1, from coordinate 399,030,883 downwards.
TTAGCGTGGCTCACTAGGGTCGAAAAAGCCAAAGAAAAGTTTTGGAAGAAAACTGGTATTTATGACCTGATCCAACTGTCGAAGGAGGGTCCCCGTTATTGCCAAAACATGCTGTTAGCCTCTTTGTACTTTTGGGATAGTACTTACAATACTTTCCATTTACCCTGTGGAATGATGACTCCTACCCTATTCGACATAGCAGCCATAACTGGCCTTAGTCCTTTAGGAGAAATCTTTAACCCTGAACACTTAAACAAGGATCCCATAGGCTTCGACACAAAGCATGCTGGGTATTCTGTTTTCATCACTCATCACCAAGGTGAAGACAATGAAGAAGTCTCCGACAGAGAGCATATTGCTTTCCTTACCCTGTGGTTAGCCAAATTTGTTTTCTGTACTAGGTCCCTTCAGGTGGCCAGAAGTTACATCATTATGGCCAATCAACTTCATAATGGAGTTGCATTCTGCCTGAGTGAGCTACTTTTGGCAAACCTCTATGAATCCTTGAGTGAAAGTGTAAGTAACCTCAAAACCCTTAAGGACAAAGGTAACATTAGTCTTACAGGCCCTTTCTGGCTCCTACAACTATGGTTGAATGCAACCTTTGAAACTTTCATCCCCATCAAAATGCCAGTTGTCGAAGAGGCAGTAAAAGAAAGGCGTGTCGAATGGCCTAGGTTGGTTCAACTGACCCCTACTGATGATAACATAAGCCTTCGACAAGCATTCACTGGCTACATCATGATGTTCGCCAAACGCTACAAATTTACTCCTCCCATGGCACCATTTGCCAGCAGACTTGTAGGTCCCAGGTGGTTTACCAGACAACTCCCAGTGGAGAACCAGAAAGACGAAGATTCCTATATATCCATTTGGGAAGCTTTCCTCATGCCAAGGCACTTTTTCTCCCACCATAGTCTCAACAACACTAAGGTGTCCCTCGTTGTTTACCAACCCAATATGGTGGCTAGGCAATTTGGATTAATTCAGACGAAGACGAAGCCTATTTATCATAAGAAAGGCGCTATTATATTCTATAACTCATTTCAAAACTTCGACAAAAGTTTGGAGCTATACAACAAGTTTTTCGACTCATCTTTGGAAGTTTATCCCACCATCTTTCAACCAAACTTCCTCTGTACTGAAGAATTCGACATTTGGTGGAAGGAATATTATATCAACAAATTTTTCGACGTAGCAACCTTCACTACTCTCCTGACGAATGCTTTTACTTTTGTGCAGGATAAGAAGAAAAAAGGTACAGACAAACACATTAAAGAGATTCAAAAGTTTCAAAAATATTTTGAAACTATTTACAGGCCCAATGATCTTCGTCGAACCATAAGTGAAGCAGCAGTAACTCTAAAACAAAAGTTTACAGAAAAATTGGATAAGTTGGGGGTGCCTTCGTCTCTCCCACCACATGCACGTTACAACTTTGCATTCACAACTTTTCCTCCAAAATTCCCTCCACTCCCTTTTGCAGAATTTGGTGTGGCTTTGAGCCCTCCATTTCCAGATTGGTTTGTGTGTGGATCTGATTTAAAACTGCTTCGCGAATCCAGCAAGAAACTTGCCGAACGAGTGGTTCCGACGAAGTATCACCTGGGCAACTTCACTGGGCACCTTCATGTTGGGATAGAACATATTAGTGTCGAAGAACCCATTCTTGAAGGTGTCTAAGAAATTACATTACTCTTTTTAATTCTAGCTCCTTTTATTTTCATATCAATGTTCATGCAATTTTTCTCTTTCAACTGTCAGAATTGTCAAGAAAGCTACTGGCGAAGGAACTTCTTTTAAGACAGTCGAAAAATCTCCCACAACCACCAAGAAGGTTTCGACAAATAGAGAACACCTTCTTATTCATGCTTCTCAATATTTATACTGAATGCCTCTTCTTTTTCTACAGGTCACTCGTACACCAGCTAAGAAAAGAAAACAAGAGGAAAAGGAGACAAGTGTCGAAGAGTCTGAGGATGAATCCCCTGAACCTCAACCCTTGAAAAGAAACAAAGGTCTGAGAATAAAAACAGTGGCATCTCAAAGATCCATAGTTCACAGACGAACTCCCCCTGCAAGTCCAATCAACAAAATTCCCTCAAGGAGTGAAAGAAGTGGAGACTCAAGTGTCCATACTGAGATTCCTCAGGTATTTACTTCGACCAACAACACTCCTAGTCTTCACTGCATATATCCTTATCTTATACTTCTCTTTTATGTTCTCTGTAGGTTGTTATTGATGTCGAAGAGACTTCCACAATCCAAGAAGAAAATGTCCCTTCTAACTCTGAAAAGACTCTGGCTGAAAGGCTTCAAGATGATGCCACTCCAGATGCAGGTGTCCATGGACCTCAAACTTTGGATGAATTCAACCTCAGTGACTCTGAATCTTCTGGCAACAATTCTCCCTTTCGACCAGACTCCACTGCAGAAGAAAAGATAACTCCAGAGCAAGATGCACCACTTCAAACACCAGCTACTGTACCAGAGACTGACGAAGATGCTCTTGTTCAGGATGTACAAGCTCCAGATCCAACTAACACCACAACCGTTGACAAAGAGAATGTCGAAGAAGAGGTCACTCTGTCGAATCAACCAGGAGTCAACTTGAGCTTTGGAGGAACTTCTCAAAACGTTCCTTCTTCATCCAAAGTTCCTACAGAAACCTCTTTGGGTACTGATTCGACGAGCTTGTCACACGAAGAGATTGAAAGCTTGAAAGTTAGAAAACCTTTGTAATATTTAAAAGCCTTACTCAACTCCAGGTATAACTTCCAAGACTCCTCTCCCAGTGGTTCGACAGCTTCAGGGGCCACTTCTGACATTCAACCCATCAGTGTCATTATGGATGAGATCAAAGCAAAAATCCTTGGGGTGGACCTGTTTGAGATCTTGGCTGAGAATGCTTCTGCCCAGTATGATCTGAAGAAACTCTTGAAAAGAGCCAATTTGTTGGAGGCTTCGACTGAAGAAAGCCGTTTGGTTATGGACTTGATGTCCTTAATTGATTCTGTGAGTGCTGATTTGGTTCGTCAGAAGGAATTTTCTCAGAATATTACAGCCAAATCTGAAGAGCAAGTTTCAGAATGGAATATAGTGGCGTCTTCGACAGAGAAAATCTCAGAACTGAATAAGCTTTCTGACGAATACACCAAGGCTACTGCTGAGTGTGAAAACAACATTCAGGCCTATCAAGCTCAAATTGCTGATCTTCAGAAGAAAATCCTCCAAGAAAAGGAACGCCAGACCTCTCTCCAACAGCCCAATCAAGAGGCAATCGACAGCGAACTCTAGAAGGGTATACAACATGCAGAATCAGCCCAACAACTCCACAGGGAGATTGAAGAACTGACTGTCAGTAAGAGTCTCTGCGAGCGTCGAATTCAGCTTCAGAAGAAAAAGTTCGACGAACTCAAAGCTACCTTCTTTCGACAGTAGTTTGTAATAGGACTGATCAGTGATATTTAGTGGTAATATTCAAGCCGGTTTTCAGCGTCTTTTGAGTCTAGTTTTATTTTGTTTGTAGTGTCTCGTTCATGTTTTGTTTTAGTTTTCTCATTATTGCGTGCAAGTCGGTGTTTATCGTTTTTACTTTGTTTTTATCAGTGGAATGGGTTATGTGGTTGTTTCTTTGTGGTGTTTCAGGTAAATATGTAATCGGTCGTTCGAGGTGTCCGAAAGATGGTCCAAGCTTTTAAAAACTGATGGGAAATGAGAGTTCAGAGACACAACACGGGTGCCAGTGTTGCACAACACGGCCCGTGTTGTAGAGACCAGAAGAAACACAAATTCAGTTCAGAAAATAAGAAGTCAGGGGTGTGACACGGGCACCCGTGTTGCACAACACGGCCCGTGTCATGGCAGCTGGGAAAGAATGTTTTGGTAGTGATCCAGAGTCACAACACGGCCACCCGTGTTGCACAACACGGCCCGTGTTGTGAAGACCAGAGACAATTTTGTGTTTTGCTGCTTCGAGGGTATTCCGGACATTTCGCGGTGCTGTTTGAAGACTGATTTATATTTGCCCATGATGACTGTGAAGGGACACTTTTTGAATTGGGGCTTTTTGGAGAGAACGAACACGGGAGAAGAAAGATTTATCAAGAGCGGAAGCAATTGACGATCCGACTAATCCAACGTTAATTGTAATGTCTAAATTTGCTTACTCTGTTTTTATTTCCAGTTTGAACATGAGTGGCTAAACCCCCCAATGCCAGGGGGGTGTCCCTGATTTGCATTTTGTAATGACTTGTTGAATTCTTCAATTTGGTATTATGTTTTAGTTTCGTTTCTTTATTTTATCGCAACGTCCTTAATGCTTTATCGGTATTGGAAAATAAGATAACTGATCGTGGTTAGGATTTGGTCTGACCAACCATTCTAACCTTATTGCATAATTTTATCGTAAAAAAATATTACTGAGGAATTGGGATATTTTTAGATGAACCTTTTTATGTCAGAATTATTGCTTGATATTCTTCTATGACCTTTGAGGAATCATGGTCTATGAAGAATACCAAAGGTTTTTCTTTAAAGGAATTTTGGAAAAACATTGTAGGCATAGGAAAGACACGTTCTAAAGCACATATCTAAAATTAAGGAACCTATGAGTCATTGCATTGCGAATCATACTCCCTACCTGGAATTACTTTTATCTAAGTGAAATTATTTGTTTTTACGTTTTATTCTGTTCAATTTATTTAATTAAATCTCAAACCATGAGTTTTGTCCAATTGAAATTTATCACGAAGAACTTATTTTAATACGCAGTCCTTGTGATCGATATTTTGGGTTAATCCCTTCTATTACTACATCGGTAAAAATAGTACACTTGCTATTTTCTGGTCAAGTTTTTGGCGCCGTTGCCGGGGACTGCCAAAGAATTAAGTTGTTTGTGTTATATCAATTGGAATTTTGTTGCTCTGCGACTAAAATTTTACTTTACTCTCTGTATATCATTTTACTGTTATTGAAATTTTGTTTTCTAACTCGTGTCTAACTGTTTATGCGAGGTCAGGCCTCATCTAAATTTTCTTTTGACACAGAACCAGAAAGAGCTTTGCACGAGAGACGCCGCAAGGCAAGAATTGATAGTCTGGCTAAGACTTGTTCAAGTGTCCCGTATCAGGAAACTGAGGACTATATTTCAGTTCACTCGGAGCACAGCGACTCTGATTCAAACAGAGAAACTGACCCTGAATTCAACGACATGGCAGGAAATCAACCTGCTCCAGAGAGGCTCTTAGGTGATTACGGAGGGGCAAATGCTCAACCTAACAGGATGACGATTGTTAATCAACCGGTGAATGTAGCACACTTCCAGTTACATCCATCTACTATCCGCCAGTTAGAGAGCAAGCCTTTCTCCGGGAGAATTAATGAGGATGCAAATAAGCATCTTCAGAGATTTCTTACTACTACCACTTCTTTGAAGATCGAAGGTCATTCAGAGGAGGCAAAACGACTGGTGATGTTTCCATTCACTCTTACTGACGATGCTGAAGAGTGGTTCTATTCTCTTCCCGCAGCAAGTATTACAACATGGCAAGAGATGGAAACAGCCTTCCTTAACGAATACTTTCCTGCTTCAGTGTTCATCCGGAAAAGATATGATATAGTCAATTTTAAACAAAAAGAGGGTGAATCACTCGGAGATGCTTATAAAAGATTCAAAAGGTGTTTGACTTCGTGTCCTACCCATAACATGGACGCAACAGAGCAAATGCAAAACTTTGTGAATGGGTTGAGACTCAAGACAAAGCAACTGATTGATACTGCTGCAGGTGGCTCAACAAACTTCTCAACAGCCACAGGTATTAAAAGAATCATAGAAGCTATTGCTGCCAATGAACACCTTGAGTTATATGATCGCACCGTGAGTCAACCAGACGGGAAAATCGATCTTAAGCTAACAGAACAGGTTGTAAAAATGGAAGATCAAATTGCCGCAGAAGTTGAAAGAAGGTTAAAGAAGATGAATCTGGGAACTCACACAGTTGCTCAGGTTGAACCCGTTCAAGCGGTGATTTGCGAGATATGTTGTGGTCCACACTTTGCCATGCACTGTTTGGCAACTCAAGAGCAGGTTGAACAGATTAATATGTTGAGGCAAAACAATCCTTATGCCAACACATATAATCCGGGGTGGAAAAATCACCCAAATTTCTCTTGGAAAGATCATCAAGGGAACATCCAGAAACCGGTTCAAGGCCAACAACAGTACCAGCCCCAACAACAACCTTATCAGCCTCCAGTGTCAAGAAAAGCTGATTGGGAGATTGCCATTGAAAAGATGGCAGCTCACAACTGTCAATTTCAAGAAGAAACCAGAAGTAATTTCAAGAACACTGGAGCATCTATAAAGAATCTTGAGGTGCAAATGAGCCAAATTGCTCAACACCTTGCTATCCCTAACGCTCCTGGGACTCTTCCTAGTGTTACTGTAACAAATCCTAGAGATAATCATAAAGTAAATGCAGTCACAACGCGAAGAGGTAAAGTTAGTGAAGAGGTTCAAGAAAATTCTGAAGTTGAAAATCAATTGATTGAGGTTGAGCTTGAAATCAAAGACAATGAAGAGGTTGACAACGACAAAGAAGTTACCCAAACACCGGTCATCAAAGAAAAAGCGGTTGAACCTAAACCGGTGGTCAAACTTCCGTATCCTACAAGAAACAAGAAGAAAGGGCAGCAAGAGAAGAATTTTGAAAAATTTCTTGACTTGTTCAAAAAGCTGGAATTGAATATCCCATTGCTTGAAGCTCTTGAACAAATGCCCACTTATGCCAAGTTCATGAAAGATATAATTGCTAAAAAGAGGACTATGGGAGCTGAACCTATTATTCTAACCGAAACTTGTAGTGCTATTTTGCAGGGATTGAAGATTCCGGTGAAGAGAAAAGATAGAGGAGCTGTTACCATTCCATGCACTATTGGTGACCGATCGTTCAAGAGAGCTCTCATTGACTTGGGAGCGAGCATCAGTTTAATGCCTTTATCTATCTACAAAAAGTTAGGTATTGGTGCTGTGCAAGACACTAGGATGACTCTCCAATTCGCGGACCATTCTGTGAAGCGACCTTATGGAGTTGTCCATGATGTATTGGTTAGGGTGGACAAATTTGTGTTCCCGGTTGACTTTGTGATCCTGGAAATGCCAGAAGATGAAGAAATTCCCTTGATTTTGGGAAGACCTTTTCTAGAAACCGGGAGAGTTATGATAGACATGGAAGGTGGAACGCTAACAATGAAGGTGTATGATGAAGAGTTAAAAATTGATGTTAGGAACACTTTAAAGTACAAAGATGATGTGGGCACTAGTAGCAACATACAGGTGTTAGACCAAATGGAAGCTAGTGAGCATTTAGAAAATGTGTCCAAGTTACCTCTAGAGAAGGTGTTGAGTATGTCCATTTTTGAAGGTGATAAGGAAGTTGGAGATAAGGATATGGAAGTGGTTGCTATGCTTGAAGAGCAACCTATCTTCAAAAGAAGTAGAATGCACCGGTGGGAAGAGTTGCGACAGCCTACGACAGTTGATGAAGGCAAAGAGAGACCAAAAATATCTGAATTGAAGCAACTTCCCGAGAATCTCAAATATGTCTTTCTTGACACGGAAGAAAAATGTCCCGCTATTATTAGCGCTAATTTGAAAGACATGCAAGAAGGAAAGTTAATTGAAGTCCTAAAAAAATTCAAGGGAGCTATTGGGTGGAAGATTGAAGACCTAAAGGGTATAAGTCCCACAGTGTGTATGCATAAAATTCTGATGGAAGAAGATCACAAACCGGTTGTACAACCTCAAAGGAGATTGAATCCGGTGATGAAGGAAGTTGTGCGAAAAGAAGTTGTTAAGCTATTGGATGCGGGATTGATTTACCCCATATCCGATAGTGCTTGGGTGAGTCCGGTTCATGTGGTGCCCAAAAAGGGGGGAACAACTGTGATAACAAATGAAAAAAATGAGTTGATTCCTACTAGAACCGTTACTGGGTGGAGAGTGTGCATCGATTATAGAAGATTGAATTTGGCTACGAGAAAGGACCATTTTCCGTTGCCATTCATTGACCAAATGCTGGAAAGACTAGCGGGACATGAATACTATTGTTTTCTTGATGGATACTCCGGGTACAATCAAATCGCTGTTGCACCGGAAGACCAAGAGAAAACGGCGTTTACATGCCCTTATGGCATTTTTGCTTACAGAAGGATGCCATTTGGGCTATGTAATGCCCCCGCTACATTCCAAAGATGCATGACTTCCATTTTTGCGGATATGCTGGAAAAACACATGGAGGTGTTCATGGACGATTTTTCCGTGTTCGGATCCTCATTTGATCATTGTTTATCTAACCTTTCACTTGTTTTGCAGCGATGTCAAGAAAGTAACTTAATATTGAACTGGGAAAAATGCCATTTCATGGTGAAAGAAGGCATTGTTCTTGGTCACAAGATCTCACAAAAAGGGATCGAAGTGGATCAAGCCAAAGTGGAAGTGATCTCTAAGTTACCTCCGCCAATCAACGAAAAGGGCATAAGAAGTTTTTTGGGACATGCGGGATTTTACCGCAGGTTCATAAGAGATTTCTCAAAGATAGCCAAACCTTTAACTACTCTGTTGGTTAAAGATAAGGCTTTCGTTTTCAATAAGGAATGCAGCGACGCTTTTGAAACACTAAAAAAAGAATTAGTGTCTGCACCTATTGTTATAGCCCCTGATTGGTCCCTACCCTTTGAGATTATGTGCGATGCTAGTGACATTGCGGTGGGGGCTGTTCTTGGACAGCGGAGAGGAAAATTGCTTCATGTAATTTACTATGCTAGTCATGTTCTGAACCCTGCACAGATAAACTATGCAACTACCGAGAAGGAGTTGTTAGCAGTTGTGTATGCCTTCGATAAATTCAGGCAATATCTGTTGGGTTCAAAAGTGATTGTTTATACTGACCATGCTGCTTTGAAATATCTTTTTGCTAAGCAGGATTCCAAGCCCAGGTTGTTGAGGTGGATTTTACTCCTTCAAGAATTTGATGTGGAGATTCGTGACAAGAAAGGGTGTGAAAACACTGTTGCAGATCATCTTTCTCGAATGTCACCAATTGAGGAGACGGAAGAGCAACGCCCTATAAAGGATGAGTTCGCTGACGAACACATCCTAGCTGTTATAGGAGTGCCTTGGTTTGCAGATTATGCAAACTATCTCGTTGGCGGTATTATACCCGACGATTTTGATTCTAACAAGAAAAAAAAGTTTGTTCATGATTGCAGGTTTTATTTATGGGATGATCCGTTCCTCTACAAAAGAGGGGTGGACGGCCTGGTGAGAAGATGTGTACCTGAAGAAGAACAAAAAGATGTGCTGAAAGCATGTCACGACTCTGAGTATGGGGGACATTTCAGTGGTGATCGAACAGCGGCTAAAGTCCTGCAATCAGGACTTTATTGGCCATCTTTATTTAAGGATGCGCAAGAGGTAGTGAAAGAGTGTGACAGATGTCAGAGGACTGGGAATATATCAAAAAGAAATCAGATGCCCCAAAATTCTATGCTCGAGGTTGAGTTATTTGATGTATGGGGGATAGACTTCATGGGGCCATTTCCACCATCGTTCGGAAAAAACTATATTTTGGTGGCTGTGGATTATGTGTCCAAATGGGTAGAAGCTGTGGCATTACCCACCAATGATGCTAAGGTAGTGGTTAGATTCCTAAAAGAAAACATCTTCGCAAGGTTCGGTGTCCCGAGGGCGTTGATAAGCGACGAAGGGACACATTTCTTGAATCACCTTATGGAGAAGTTGCTGCAAAAGTACAATGTGAAACACCGGATAGCTACTCCTTACCACCCCCAAACGAGCGGTCAAGTGGAGGTATCCAATAGACAATTGAAACAAATCTTGGAAAAAACAGTGAATTCATCCAGGAAGGATTGGTCTCTTAAGCTAGATGACGCTTTATGGGCATACCGGACGGCTTTCAAAACGCCTATCGGTATGTCACCATATCAACTGGTTTACGGAAAGGCATGTCACTTACCTTTGGAACTTGAGCATAAAGCCTTTTGGGCATCTAAGTATCTTAATATGGATTTGTCAAAAGCTGGAAGTTCGAGGATTCTTCAACTTCATGAGTTAGAAGAATTCAGGAATCGGGCGTATGAGAATGCCAAAGTATACAAAGAGCAAACGAAAAAATGGCATGATACAAGGATTCAAAGAAAAGAGTTTTGGGAAGGACAACTGGTCCTTCTGTACAATTCAAGGCTGAAGCTGTTCCCAGGCAAATTGAGGTCAAAATGGTCGGGACCTTTTGTTGTTCACAAGGTATTTCCTCACGGAGCTGTCGAGATTAAAAATCAGACCAACGGAGATATTTTCAAAGTGAACGGGCAAAGGTTAAAGCATTATTTCAAAGGCCAGCCCACTGGTGATGTGCATGTCACTCGTCTTACCCAGTAGTACGACGGACCGTCGAGCCATGCGACGTTAAACGCAGCGCTTCGTGGGAGGCAACCCACGAGTTTTTCAGTCTGACTTTTGTGTGTTTCTGTTTTGTAGGTTTTGTTTATCACTGATTTTAAGAAGGAATGAACGAGGTTTGAAGTCATAGTAGGAAGATCAGAAAAGCCAGAAAACGGAAAACCAGAGGTGCAACACGGGTGCCCGTGTTGGGCAACACGGCTCGTGTTGCATGATGCAGACAGATGGGTGTTTTTGTGGAGTTTGGATGGATTCCAGGGATGCAACACGGCCACCCGTGTTGTGCAACACGGCCCATGTTGCAATGTCTGGAGATTGTTTGATTCAAGACATTTTTAGAAGAGATTCCAGGGGTGCAACACGGGTGACCGTGTTGTGCAACACGGCCCGTGTTGCAAGTGCTGTTTAACATGAATTTTTGAGCCAGAGAAATTGAAACATCCAGGGAGGCAACACGGGTGCCCGTGTTGTGCAACACGGCCCGTGTTGCTCATGCGGGAATCCTAAAATTCAAATTTTTTTTAGTTTCCCTATTTTGTCCTGTGGGCCCCACGTGTTTAATTTCATAATTTTCAATTAATAGCTCATTAACCTACCATTTATCACTTTTCTTTCATCTTCTCCAACCTCATTTCTCTCTAAAAACCCTAACACCATTGTTATACCTCTCAAAACCTCCATTTTCTCAAGCACCCACTCACCAAAACCCACTTCTCCATTCACGAAATTTGTTCCCCATCACTTTCTTGTCACTTCTACGGTGACCGTTTCCTCTAATCTTTCAAATTTTTTCGTGTGCTTCATTTGTGCAGGTTTGAAAAATGCCTCCTAGAAGGGATACCGGTAAAAATGTTGCTGAATCTTCTCGTCCTCGCAAGAGAGCACACCGGATGCCGAATGCTCATGGCATTTTATTCGAGGACCCGGAGCATCAAGCAAAGTATGCAAAGTTGGTAAGGCGTAAGTTGATACCGGCCCGGTACATGTGCAACGAAACTCTTGAAAATCTAGGACTCAAATTTGAAGTCCATAGAATGTTTCACAGTATCGGGATGTTAAATTTCATGCAATATGAAGCGCCAACTTTTGAGCGCATAACCTTGGAATTTTTGAGTTCTTTACGGTTTCAGCTCAAGCATACCTGGACCGGATCTGACACCGAGTATTTCGGTACTCTGAAGTTCCGCCTTTTTGACAATGATCATGTGATGTCGGTGGCTGATCTGGGGAAGATTTTAGATCTCCCAGTTTTTGGGCCTGGTGCACCGCCGAGTACATTCGACGCAGGATCATTCTGGAAGGACATCACCGGCAACACCGAGTATGCCGCGTCTGCTGCAAAAGCCTCATGCATCCATAATCCGTCCTTCCGGTACGCTCAAAAAGGGTTAGCTTACACCCTGTTCTGCCGAGGCGATAGCACAGGAGTCGCAACTCTGCGAGAGTTATACTTCCTGTATGGAATGGCAAACAATGAGCTGATTAATGTTGCGGCCTTCGCAGCAGACCACCTGAAGCGGGTAGCCAATGCTGCCTCGGGTGAGATTTCTGTTGGAGGGATGATTACACAGATTGCTCAGCATCTGGGGTATAATGAGAGGCTGCTTGAAGTGCCTGCAGTGGCAGGTAAGACAAAAATTGATCTTGAAACATTGGTCAACCAAGGTATGATTAAAACTGCTCATAATTATTATGCTGTGATGTCTCGTAACAAGCATTTGATTTCGTTGCCTGCACCTAATATGATTACTATAGATAATAGAGCTAACTGGCTGTATGAGGACCCCATGCTGGGAGGTTCTGATCAGTTTGATGAGTATTTTTCAGATGAGGAGGATGCAGGGAACCAACCTGAAGAGGTCCCGGTGCAAACTGCTGGTGGTTCATCTAACCAAGCAACCGGTCAGTGGAATGTTTCCAAGGACCAGTGGGACGAAATGATTAGAGAGCAGACCCGGCAAGGGGACTTAATCGATGAGCTGCATGCATGGATGCAGCAGATGAAGCTTCATGGATTTCCTCCCGAACAGTGATAATTGTGAGTCCCCTCCGACATTGGTTCTTAAACAGTGAGGACACTGTTGAGTTCAAGTGTGGGGGGGTTTAGTTTTTATGTTTTCGTTTATTTTATGTTAATCTTTGTTTATTTTAATAGTATCGTAGTGTCGGCTTGAAGATTATAGCTTTATGTTATCTGTAAAAACACCCCTAAGTTAACCTGCTGTGTGTTACATGTGAATTATGAGAAAGTATATAGGATGCGAGTGAAAAAGAATCCCGATGAGAAAATATGGAAAATTTTGATGTATAGGTACTACATAAGCACACTGAGTTTTCGGAATTAGGAACGAGTTCGACATGTAGATTCGTGCCATGGTGCTTTGATTTGAGAAGTAAACCCGAAGTAGTTTATATTGATATATCTGGCTTTATCTATAATAATTATGTGTGCAAAGATGATCCAAAAGAAAAAAAAAAGCTTCAAGGCACCGAAAAAAAAAATGAATATAAACATTAGAACGATCGATCCTTCTAAGTTGGGTAACTCTCACAAGGTTATTCAACCTAACGGCGGTTGAACATGAATGTTTCCCGAATGGACAGAAAAATCGGTGCCAACGATAAAAAGAGGAATCAATCTTGCACACATAGTGAAAATCATTAAAAGCCTTAAAAGTGATTGTCCGAATGAAAAGGGTTGAAAATCGAAAAAAATAAGACCTAAGCACGAAGCATAGTCGGAGAGGTTACCGAGAAGGGAGATTCGGATCCGTGGTTTTCCACGGTGCAGTGTTTGTGTGATATCTATACTGAGAGAAAAGTACAAAAAGAACTCATTGGGTGAATTGGAATGAAGGATCCACGTATGAGTATCATAATTCATATTGCTAGTTTTGAAGATGTGAATGCAGGATTTTTGCTTGAGGGCAAGCAAGAATTCAAGTTTGGGGGAGTTTGATCAGTGATATTTAGTGGTAATATTCAAGCCGGTTTTCAGCGTCTTTTGAGTCTAGTTTTATTTTGTTTGTAGTGTCTCGTTCATGTTTTGTTTTAGTTTTCTCATTATTGCGTGCAAGTCGGTGTTTATCGTTTTTACTTTGTTTTTATCAGTGGAATGGGTTATGTGGTTGTTTCTTTGTGGTGTTTCAGGTAAATATGTAATCGGTCGTTCGAGGTGTCCGAAAGATGGTCCAAGCTTTTAAAAACTGATGGGAAATGAGAGTTCAGAGACACAACACGGGTGCCAGTGTTGCACAACACGACCCGTGTTGTAGAGACCAGAAGAAACACAAATTCAGTTCAGAAAATAAGAAGTCAGGGGTGTGACACGGGCACCCGTGTTGCACAACACGGCCCGTGTCATGGCAGCTGGGAAAGAATGTTTTGGTAGTGATCCAGAGTCACAACACGGCCACCCGTGTTGCACAACACGGCCCGTGTTGTGAAGACCAGAGACAATTTTGTGTTTTGCTGCTTCGAGGGTATTCCGGACATTTCGCGGTGCTGTTTGAAGACTGATTTATATTTGCCCATGATGACTGTGAAGGGACACTTTTTGAATTGGGGCTTTTTGGAGAGAACGAACACGGGAGAAGAAAGATTGATCAAGAGCGGAAGCAATTGACGATCCGACTAATCCAACGTTAATTGTAATGTCTAAATTTGCTTACTCTGTTTTTATTTCCAGTTTGAACATGAGTGGCTAAACCCCCCAATGCTAGGGGGTGTCCCTGATTTGCATTTTGTAATGACTTGTTGAATTCTTCAATTTGGTATTATGTTTTAGTTTCGTTTCTTTATTTTATCGCAACGTCCTTAATGCTTTATCGGTATTGGAAAATAAGATAACTGATCGTGGTTAGGATTTGGTCTGACCAACCATTCTAACCTTATTGCATAATTTTATCGTAAAAAAATATTACTGAGGAATTGGGATATTTTTAGATGAACCTTTTTATGTCAGAATTATTGCTTGATATTCTTCTATGACCTTTGAGGAATCATGGTCTATGAAGAATACCAAAGGTTTTTCTTTAAAGGAATTTTGGAAAAACATTGTAGGCATAGGAAAGACACGTTCTAAAGCACATATCTAAAATTAAGGAACCTATGAGTCATTGCATTGTGAATCATACTCCCTACCTGACATTACTTTTATCTAAGTGAAATTATTTGTTTTTACGTTTTATTCTGTTCAATTTATTTAATTAAATCTCAAACCATGAGTTTTGTCCAATTGAAATTTATCACGAAGAACTTATTTTAATACGCAGTCCTTGTGATCGATATTTTGGGTTAATCCCTTCTATTACTACATCGGTAAAAATAGTACACTTGCTATTTTCCGGTCAAGGACTTAGGAAAATTTATTTGTTTAAGAATACTTTCTTTTAGCAATTTCATATGTAATGCTATTTCACGCCATCTGTTTGGCGAAGACAAGTTTTATTTGCAATTTCAATTTATTCCTATTTTTATTTCCTGCAATGTTGGTTTATACTTCTTCAAGTACTTTCCATTTATTTTCAGCACTCTTCTGTCTTTTCCTAATTCTTCGACTTCGTATGCACCATTTGAAAAAACTCTTAGAATTTTGAAAGGTCCTTCCCATTTAGGGGACCATTTTCCCATCACTCTGTCTTTCTTCTCCATGGGCAAGATCACTTTCCAAACTAAATCATTTACTAAAAAGGCTTTGAATTTTACTTTTTTGTTATAAAACTTTTCTACTCTCTCTTTCTGCCTTCTTATTAATTCTAAAGCATGCAACCTTTCTTCATCTAAATCAACCAACTCATCCATCATCATACTCCAGTAGATTTCAGATGGAATCTCATGATGTCTTTGAACTCGTATTGACTGTAAACAGATTTCGACTGGCAACACTGCATCATGTCCATAGGTTAATTTAAATGGGGTAGAATTAGTTGCCTCCTTAGGGGATGTTCGACAAGCCCAAAGGATTTGATCCAGAGTCTTATGCCAATTTCTGGGTTTTTTACCCATATGCTTCTTTATCAGGTTTATTACTACTTTGTTGGCTGCTTCGACCTGACCATTTGCTTGGGCATAATAGGGTGTCGAAGTCAACAACTTAAAACCTGTTTCTTTTGCAAATGCCTGCATATTTCGGCCAGTAAACACAGATCCTTGGTCAGTGGTTATAGTCTCCGGTATTCCAAATCTATACATTATGTGTTTCTGGATGAAGTCTATGACTGCTTCCTGATCTACATTCGTCAATGGTATGGCTTCAATCCACTTAGTGAAGTAGTCTACCCCAACTAAAATGTACTTCTGCCCTTTTGAAGAGGCTGGTCGAATTTCACCAATTAAATCTAAAGCCCATCCTCTAAATGGACAAGGCTTTATAATGGAATGTAACTCATTTGCTGGTACATGAGGTATGCCTGCATGAATTTGACATTCCTGACAACCCTTTGCAAATTCGACACAATCTTTCAACATGGTTGGCCAATACATCCCTTGTCGAAATAGCAGCCATTTCATCTTATGCCCTGCTTGGTGTGCACCACATGCACCACTGTGTACATTCGACAAAGCTATATAAGCTTCAGTCTCTCCTAGGCACTTTAGTAGAACTCCTTCTGCAGTCTTTTTAAACAATTCATTTCCAAAGAGCACATAACTTATAGCTCTATACTTTATCTTTCTTTCGACTGTCTGGTTTGGATTTTGTAAATAATCTTTGATAGGTTTTCTCCAATCTCCTATCCCTAGATTATCTATATAAAAAATTTCAAAGTTTTCTTCATCACCATATCCCAATCTTATTGTCTCCAAATCAGATGGGGACAGCCTGGTGGATAAAACTTTCCCTCTCACTTCGACAACTTTCATCAGATTTTCCTTCGACACTTTATATCCTGAAGCCAATTGAGCCAGGTCATTTGCTTCCTGATTTTCTAATCTGGGAATGTGTCTAAAGACTACACTGTCGAATCTCTTGAGGAGTCTGTTGGCTATCACAAAGTACATGATCAAATTTTCTTTGACACATTTGTACTCTTTCGTCAGTTGTTTTATCACCAATTCAGAGTCACCCATTATTTCGACCTCTGTTGCCCCCAGTTCCAACAAAATTTCAAGTCCAGCAATTAAAGCTTCGTATTCTGCCTCATTATTTGAACAGAATCCTTCTATTTTATACTTGAAATTTGTTGGAATTTTATTGGGAGAAATAATTAACACCCCAACACCTGTTCCATTTTTATGACTGGAACCATCAAAATATAACCTCCAAGGCTCTTTTTCGACATAATTTGTCTCATCTCCAAGTATGGAGTGGTCAGCTATAAAGTCAGCAACTACTTGCCCTTTAACAGCTTTTAGAGGCATATATTTTAAAGAATATTCAGTCAAGGCTAAAGCCCATTTTCCAATTCGACTATGTAAAATAGACTTAGACAACATATGCTTTATTACGTCGAAATGAGAAGATATATGTACATCAATGGGTTTTATATAATGCTTCAATTTTGTAAAAGAGAAATATACACATAAACATAATTTCTCTATCATACTATATCTAGTTTCAGCATCATTTAAGACTCTGCTGAGATAATAAATGGCTCTTTCGACGCCATGTTCATCTTCTTGACAAAGCATACTTCCTAATGTTCTGTCAGATGCTGATATGTAAAGCCTCATGCTCCTTTTTCGACAAGGAGATATTAAGACTGGAGGATTTGCCAGATACTCCTTGATCTTGTCGAAAGCATCTTGCTGTTCTTGCCCCCAAGTGAAGCCCTCCTTCTTCAGTTGAAGCAGAGGTGAGAAGGTCTGTGTCTTTCCACTAAGGTTGGAGATAAACCTTCTGAGAAAGTTGATTTTCCCTAGTAGAGACTGTAATTCCTTCTTTGTCGATGGCGCTTTTGCTTCCATTATTGCCTTAGCCTTGTTTTCATTAATTTCAATCCCTTTCTTGTGGACCACAAAGCCTAAGAAGTCCCCAGCCTGCACACCAAAAGCACATTTAAGAGGATTCATTTTCAAACCAAACTTCCTCATCCTTTCAAAGGACTGTCGAAGATGGTTAATATGGTCCAAGCCTGAAGCGGATTTAATCACAATGTCATCTATATAAATTTGCATAAATGTTTCGATGAAATCATGAAAAATAGAATTCATGGCCCTTTGGTAAGTAGCTCCAGCATTTTTCAAACCAAAAGGCATGACCACCCACTCATATGTTCCTATTGCTCCTGGACAGCGAAAAGTTGTTTTTGCAACATCTTCTTCGGCAATGAAAATCTGGTTATAACCAGAATATCCATCAAGCATACTTAAATACTCATGGCCTGCTGCCGAATCTACTAGCATTTCTGCTACTGGCATAGGATATTCATCCTTAGGGGTAGCTGAGTTTAGATCTCTAAAATCAATGCATACCCTCAGTTTGCCATTTTTCTTAATCACAGGAACAATATTAGCAATCCATTCGACATACCTTGTTGTACGGATGAATTTGCATTTTAGAAGCCTTTCGACTTCTTCTTTGATTTTCGACAGAATTTCAGGTGCAAAGCGTCTGGGAGTCTGCTTTATTGGCTTTCTCCCTTCCAGTATTGGCAACTTCAGTTCAACCAAATTTCTGTCTAAACCAAGCATTTCGTCATAATCCCATGCGAAGCAGTCTTTAAACTCATTCAGCAGTTGGATCATTTCGCCTCTGAGTTGAGGATTCATCTTGGCACTGATGTAAGTTGGCCTTTTCTCTGCCCCCAGTCCCATATTAATCTCCTCCAAAGGATCTTGTGCCACCATCTTTATGTTGGTTGGTGATGGATCCTTTTCAAACCCCAAGGGTTCGTCATCATAAATGGCATCAAGTCTTTGACTCTGCCATTCGCCATTAGAACCTTCTTCTAAACTCTGCTTTGTATGTTGTTCCTCCATGTTTTCTTGAGGATGTTGTTCTTCGACAACTTGAGTGTTGGCTTCGACAACCATATTTCTAACTTCATCCTCAAGGGCCGCTTTGAGTTGTTTTTCGGCTATATAAGCCGAAATCTTTTCTAATGTTGATACTTCAGTCATTTTCACTGAATTCACTCCCCCATCCAGTAGGGTTGACATGGGCAGTTCCCCAAGTGTAATTTGTCTCCCCAATTATTTCTTTATCCCACTGGAAACCATGCGTAGGATGGAGGTACATGGAACAGTAAGCGTTGTCGGAAGCTGTTAGGTCGAAAGCAGCAGGATTGCATGGTGCTATATGGGCTAGGTTCTTGTCGAAGTTACGACTAGAGACGTTGTTCACATCAGCTGTGAAGTAACTCTGATCTGCTTCAATGTTTTCGACAATCCCATCTGGCCTCCAGATTGCTATTCTTTGATGCATGGAGGATGGCACATCCCCAATCCCATGGATCCATTCCCTTCCCAGCAGCAAGTTGTAATTTGCCTTTGATGCTATCACCACAAACATTGTAGGCCTGGTAATGGATCCTACAGTCAAGTTCAGTTGTATTACTCCCAGTGTTGTCCCTACTTTACCTTCATAGTTGGACAACACCATATTGTGAGGTTTAGTGTCGGAGTCATCTTTTCCAATCCTCTTTATCATGTAATGAGGAATTAAATTTACAGCTGCTCCACCATCTATCAGAATTTTGTTGACCCCCACGTTTTCTACCTTTCCTTTTATGAAGAGAGGCTTTAAGTGAGCCTTCATTGCATCATCTGGCTTTTCGAAGAAAGCATTTTGCTCTTCGACACAGCCATTGTTCATTATGTAGTAGTATACAGGCTTCAGGCCTATGCTGTCATCTGCCATGTCATCCTCTTTGTCTTCGACTTCCATTATCCTGTCATAGTCTTTGGGCAGCACAGAAACCACATTGCAGGTTACGTCGAAGGAGGCATCTGATTCTGAACTAAAGTCATCTGTAACTTCTTCGTCCACTGGCATTTTGTTGTTTGTTTTCTGCATTTCTGTGGTGTTACTAGATTCATTCTTCTGAGGGGTTTCTTCTTTTGCCAAAGGTCTCCCCTTGCTTGTAATCTGCACATACTTGCTTGATTCAGCTTCCTTCTGCCCAACCCTTTTGTGTCCGACAGTTTCTTTTTCAATTTTCTTCTGCCTTTGGAATCTTCTCCATTGGAACCTAGACATAGGGTTCTTCCCTTTGTAGTTCTCAGAGACGTACTTTGGCTTTGCCTCCCTTTTAACTTCCATTGAGGGTCCCCTGTTCATTTCAAAACTCTTCCATCTCTTCTGACCTTGGGCATCCCTTATAGGCTGAACCCATTTGTCATCATTTGGCCTGTTGGATGGTTTGTAAGTGTTGAAACGTCTTTCTCCCACTCCTTGGATGTGATGGTTTCCTTTTCTTGGGTCGAACCTTTCGTTTCTGGTTGGTGAGATTGTCCCCCAATTTCTTTTCCTCTGGGTCTTCTTTGCTGCTTCTAAGTCATCAGCTGCTTTCCTGTCGAACACAACACTGCATCTTGGGAAAAGCATAACTTCTGTGTTCTTCCTTTGACACCTCTGGATGAATTCGACAAGACTTTCATTCTCTTCTGGATAAACCAACTTCTGATGCTTTTCCTGACGTTTCTTTCCTTTGTTGGTATCTTGTCCTACCTTTTGGGTGATTTCCACCATATGAATCCCAGCATTCTGTTCAGTTGTAATCTTTAATTTGTTCATTTTTTCGACTAGCATCATTTCCTCTGGAATATTCTCCTTTGACTGATTCACACTGTCTTTTGGGTGTAAACCCTTATAGATGTATTTGCAGCAGTGTGCAACACTTTCGACAGGATGTTCTTCAGTTCTGATGGTACCACTGTTCATTGGTTCGACAGTAAGGGAATTGTCATTAGTCCCTGATGTCTTGATATCATCATGGTCAAGGCCCTCAGTGGCCTCTTTTTGGACAGTGAGTGTTTTGTTATCCTCCTCTTTGTCATCATCTTTGAAAGAATCTCCCCATCCTGTGGGTTTGATTTTGTCGATATCTGTTTTGGAGCTTGGTGGTGCTGAATATTTCACCATGAAATTGAACTTCCCATTCGACTCTCCTAGAGTGTCCCAGATCACCCCCTGCTCAGCATCTCTTTCATAGTTTTTCTTGTCGGAGCTTCTTCCCACTTTGACTGTATTTCTTTCGTCGAAACCTTCAGTAGTTTCAATGGCATTCTCACTGTCGAAGTCTTCAGAAACTTTGACTTCTTTTTCCTCAGCCTGGTCAGCAAGATCATCACCTTCTTCCACCACATTTACATGGGTGTCGAAACCTTCAGCAACTTCTATCATGGTGAAGTTGGTGTCGAAGCTTTCAGTAACTTCTACCATTTCAAAACTTTCCTCTGCCATGATCTCCATTTCGACCACATTTACCATTTCTGGTTCAGCATAATTGGCTTCCACAACCTGCATGGGATTGGAGTCAATCCTCATCTGTTGCTTGACTTTGTCTCCAAACTTCAGCCTTCCATTTTGGATTGCATTCTGGACAAGATCCCTGAAAAGGTAACATCGAGAAGTTTTATGACCCAAGAAATTATGGTATTTACAAAAACCTCTCTTTTTCTGTTGGTCTACAGGAGGCTCCTTAGTGCCTGCTGGTTTTATTAACTGACCATCTTTGACTAATAAATCAAATATTTCATCACATTTGGTGATGTCGAATGTATAGGTTCTTTTAGGGAACCTGTCATTCTTTTCCACTTCGACTGGATTTTTTCCATTCGACGGGGCTAAAACTTTACAAGAATATGGAGGGCCTTGTTTTAATTCTGCCAGATCAATTTCTTGCTGGTCGAAATTGATTGGTTCGTTTTCGTCATAATCATCTTCTTGAACTATTCCTACATAGGCCACTCTTTCCTTCTTGTTTTTATTTGATCTAAATTTTTCGTTTTTTAGTCTTTCTATTTGCCTCACTCTGTCTGCCAGTTGTGCCATGTCTCTCAAGTATTGGGTATCCAGCTTTTTCCTTATGGAATAATCTAGACCCCCTGCAGCCATTTCGACTAATTCTTGTTCCGGCACTTGCGTAAAGCATCTGGCTTTTAACAATCTAAACCTATTCAAATAGTCATCTATAGGTTCAGAAAATTTTCTTTTAACACTTGCCAACTCTTTTAAACTTATCTTGGTTTGTCCCATATAAAATTGTTCATGGAACAATCTTTCTAATTGGGTCCAAGTGAAGATTGAAGTTGCAGGAAGAGATGTAAACCAAGTGAAAGCATTTTTTGTCAAAGAACTTGGGAAGTATTTCATCCTTAAGTTCTCATTATTAGCAATCTCTCCTGCCTCTATCAAATAACGTGCTACGTGTTCTATGGTGGACTCACTAGTATCCCCTGAGAATTTTGTGAATTTGGGGACTTTCCACCTTGGTGGTAACTCTTGTTGCAAGACAAATTCAGACAGGGGGGGAAGTATAACTAGGCCTTTGTAATCCTACGTTTACTCCATTTTGTGCCATTATTCTCTCAACCATGGTGGCAATATTATTTTCGACAGGCATGTTATTGTAACGCATTCTCTGCTGTAATATTTCATCAGCATTTTGGTTTCTCTGGACTATTATTCTCCTTGGTTCCTGTCGGATAGGCTCTTCTACATTTGGCTGTTCGACTATCACCTCTTGCCCCCTGGGATTTTCATGAGGGTTTCCTAAGGGCCTTTGGTTTATAGTAAGTTCTTCTTCGACAGCCCTATTGGCAGGATTCTGATTTAATTGCATTCTTTGCTGTGCTTGCAGGACTCCAAAAAAGTCAGCAATGCGTGCCATCTGTTCTGCCAATATTTGGTTTGTTTGGGTAGTGTTTTGTATTAACGGATTGAACACTTCTCCCATTTGTTGTGTCAAAGCCTGCACCATATCATGATTGCTTTCATCCATCTGTTGACGAATTACTTGTGCAGAATGGTTTGTCATGGTGGGCATATGGAAACCTGGTGGAATTTGATTCATTCTATTTCCATTTCCACCATATCCTGATCCCTGCAATGGCGATGACACTTGAACCATAGCATCAGAGAATAATGGTGACGAATTATGTAGGCTTGCCATCATTGAAGTTGGCATTCCATACGGTTGTTCCCTCCCAGTCAAAGGCTGAGAATAATTCATATATGGCCTGAATGTATTTCCCCCAGGGGGAGGGGTTCCAAGGGGTCTGGCGTGTCCCATGGTGGAAGAACTAGGCGCATTGTGGGATCCTGAACCCGTTGGTATGGAATCCCCCAAAGGAGGCCTAATTTGTTCTAAAACAGGGCCAGACGTTGGTATTGTTCCTGACGAAGGGATAGGATTGGAAACTGGAATTGTTTCGTCAGGATTGTTTGAAGTATTTGGCAAGTTAGCCATCTTTCTTCTTCTTGTTCTCTTAGGTCTCTCTACGTCAGTTACGGCTAGTTTACCGCTTCTAAGAATCATACAACGTAGCAAGGAACAATTTGTCTAAGAAGTTCTCTATTAGATTTTATCAAATGCACGGGTCCCACTGGGCGTGCCAATTTGTTCGCTGTGGCTTCTGGCGAACAACCTCTGGTTAACCAATTTCTTCAGAAAACTGGGTTACTTGCAGGACCAACCAAACAAGTCCTGGGACACATGTGCACTGATTCTGTCGAACTGTTCTTAGTGTTTTGTGATAAATTTATGGTTTGTTTTGTTAATACTATCAAAGTGTTAAGAACTTTGATTTTACAAGTAAAGTACAGTTTCAAATTTAAAATGAAATAAAGTTGAAAGTTTTAAACAAAGATAAGAAGAAAATGTCGAAGGCTATAACTTGCAGAAAGCAGTAAATAAAGTTTAAAAATGACATAAACTTGAAGAATGAACAAGTAATTTAAATAACTTTGAAATATAAATGGTGTTCAAACGTACATGGTTCCAAATATCAAACTCATTTTCTCTCACACTGGGTACTTAGAGTATTTTACAGGAATTTTGTATCAATTTTCACACACATGATTCTACACAAACTACCCTATTTATATACAAACAAAATAACTGCTTAGAACGGAAAAACTATAACTAAATGACAAGTGTCAGCCTGCATGTAATTCTCTTCTCTGAAACTTCCATGTGTCCAACTGCCAAAGGTTACAACCTTTTGAATTTGAATTCCTTTCTTTGGTGACAAAACCTTGCACCTCTTCAATCTGTCGAAACCTTTTAAAGAAGAAACAACTCTTTCAGCATCTGCCAAACCCTGTCTTTTGTCAAAACCCTCTTCTGTCGAAACGTCGAAAGACAACTTTCTTCTGTCAAATACTTAGCTATAAATAACTTTCCAACTCACTCTGCCAGAACACTATTTCCCCTTCTGTCGAAATAATGGAGCTTTAAACCTTGCCAGCAATTCTTGAATTCTCTTTCTTTTATTATCCTTCGACAAAGATGACCTTAAGCTCTCAATTTCAGTCTGTCGAAATTATGAGCTTACAACTACAGTGCTGAATCTGCCAAACCAAGCTCTCGGAGATTGCTTAAGACAATAAAGAGACTTGTGTAGCCTACAAACCATACTAGATGACTCCCCCTGAGCAAAAAACCCAGGTGGTTTCTCCATATATACTTCCTCTTCAAGATCACCATGTAAGAATGCATTTTTGACGTCAAGTTGATGAAGAGTCCAATGTTGAATGGCTGAAATGGGCAAAAGAAGTCTAACATATGCCATCTTGGCTATAGGAGAAAAGGTATCACTATAATCCAACCCAAACATTTGAGTGTATCCTTTGGCTACCAAGTGAGATTTAAATCGATCAATCTTACCATCTGGACCAACCTTCACTGTATAAAGCCAACGACAACCTACTAAAGATTTTCCATTGGGTAGAGGAAGTAGTTCCTAGGTACCACTGCTTTGAAGAGCACACATTTCATCAATCATTGCTTGCCTCCACTCAGGGTGAGATAATGCTTCACCTGGAGTTTTAGGAATATAAATAGAAGACAAGAAAGACAAACAAGTATACTACAAAGGGGAAATATGATGATAACATAAATCAGTATAGTGTGGAGAACGATTTCATGTTTGACATATACCTTTTCGAAGGGAAATCGGAAGATCAGACTCAGGTTGCAGGATCCGATCTGGTGATGGCGAGAGCTTCAGAGGAGAGTCTGTATTGACCTCAGGGACATGTACGACTTCAGGGACATGTACTACTGCAGGGACAGGTACGACAAACTTTGGGTGGTCATGCTGATATGTTTGAAGTGGGCGAGGAGTGATGGGGTCAACCGTAGGGGTATCTGGTGGATCGGGTTCCCTAGAATGATGGGGAATAATGATAGATGGGACGCACGAAGGAGGTTTGGGAATACTTTCCTGTAGAGGTTCTGTAGTTACTTGGTTGGACTCGAAATATGGAATAGACTCGAAGAACGTAACATCGGCGGATATGAGGTATCGTTGTAGAGTATGAGAGTAACAACGATAACCCTTTTGGGATTGATGATAGCCAAGAATGACACACTTAAATGATCGAGCTTATAGTTTATCAAGACCAGGAGAGAGATTGTGTACAAAACACGTATACTCGGAGACTCGAGGAGGAATTGGGTGAAGTGGAGAGTTTGGAAACAAGATTGAATAAGGGATTTTATTATTAAGGACAGATGAGGGCATGCGATTCATGAGGTAACATGTCGTGAGCACCGATCACCCTAAAACCAGAGAGGAACATTACCATGGAGAAGTAGGGTCCGAGTGGTTTCTACGAGGTGCCAATTTTTGCGTTCGGCTATCCCGTTTTGTTGGGGTGTATGAGGGCAAGATGTTTGGTGCAAAATACCATTGGATGACATAAAAGTTTGAAATTGTTGGGATAAATACTCACGTGCATTGTGATTTCTTAAGGTATGAATAGGCAAACCAAATTGGGTTCTTATTTCTCGATAAAAATTTTCAAAAATGGAAAACAATTCAGATCAGATCTTCATTAAAAATAGACATGTGGAACGTGAAAAGTCATCTATAAAAGTTAAAAAAATACCTAGACTCAAAAGTAGACACGGTACACAAGGGACCCCAAACATTGGAGTGAACTAAAGCAAACGGGGACGCAACCCGTTTATTGACTCGATCGGGAAATTGACTACGAGTATGTTTCCCTAACTGACAAGACTCACAATGAGAGGATAGTTTAGATAAATCGGGCACCAACTTTTGTAGCTTGGGAAGACTTGGATGACCTAACTGCGTATGTATAATGAGAGGATAATCTATGGTGGAACATGTGGTAGATGACGCAGAGAAGTAATAAAGGCCTTAAGACTCACATCCGACGCCAATCGTCTGTCCCGAACTCCGATCCTGCAGAGTGATATTACTAATAATAAAGGTGATAGAATAAGTAAGGGAGCGGGTTAAGAAACTGACTGGAAGAAAATTAAATAGGCAATTAGGCACATATAGAACAGAAGTAACAGAGAGAGATGGTAAAATTTGAACACTACCAATCCCTTGGGATCAGGTTTGAGAACTATTTGCGGCAGTTATAGTGGGTAAGAAACCAGAGGTAAAGAGGGAATAAAAAAGACCGTTATTACCAGTAACATGATCAAATGCACCAGAATCGAGGACCCAAGGACCAAGAGGAGATGATTGAGAGAAGCAAATAGATGAATTACCAGTGTGTGCAATCGAAGTCGTGGAACCAGAGGCCTGATTAGTCTTACACCACCTGATAAAATCCTCGTAGCTTTGCGTAGGGTTCTTAATAGAAGGTGAAGTATGCATAGTGTTTGGGTTATCACTTTGAGC
Organism: Lathyrus aphaca; assembly: GCA_963966055.1. Lineage (NCBI taxonomy): Eukaryota > Viridiplantae > Streptophyta > Magnoliopsida > Fabales > Fabaceae > Lathyrus > Lathyrus aphaca. The sequence goes on along the minus strand of OZ014519.1, from coordinate 399,004,635 downwards.
TGCATTTACTTGACGTGAAGGTTTGCCATGTAGATTCCAACAACGGTCGATAGTATGCCCAAGCCGGTTACAATGGTCACACTTAGGATGAGGTTTGGAGTTGGATGACCCTCCTCAAGGGCAATTCTGATTGTTGCCAAGAAATGCGAGGGCATCAGTGTCACCGGATGTCGGAGCAACAATAGATGGAGGGGTAACTGGACCAAACGCATGAGGTGTATCCAAGCGCAAAATTTGTTCACTAACTGCATCATAGTTAGGAATAATACTACTTGATAAAATTTGGTTATGAACAAAGTCGAGTTCGGATGGTAGTCCTTTAAGTTCCATGACCATGAAAAAATTACTCTAATTTTCAGCAGAGCTGTTGCACCTTTTGCGTACGGCATGAGAGTTGCGTAACTAGCTTTCAAGGCATCAAGCTTACTCATATAGGTTTGCATATCCATATTCTCTAACTTCAGTGTGTCGAGTTTGAGGAGGACACTATATAGACAATGAACGTCGTTGGATAAGACTTTCTTGGCCTTTTCCCAAACCTCATTGAAAGTGGAGAAGGCTTGATACTGCACTTGGAGGTTAGGTGCTATGAAGAAACATAACAAGGTAAGTAGAGAGGCATTAATTTTCTTTCATTGAGTGTGTTTGATGGCGACTACATTAGTCAATTTTGTGATTTGGTGATCTTCATATCCCTGACCATGAAACCACATATCGATAGCACGAGCCCATATGTTATAGTTTGTTGATCCGGTTAGTTTTTTACATGGGATAAGTGGAACTTTAGTAAACGAGACAGAATCAGTGTCTCCCATGGCTTAGTGACACAAAAAATGGAGTGAAATTGGGGTTGTTTGCACTGGAGCACCATTTTCCGTGAGTCGGAAAGTAAACCAGAAGTCGAATATTGAACGGATGGGGAGAGGTGAGTAGATTGGCAGAAAACTGGTCGGAATCAGACACCGGACACGCGGGGCAGTAGAGAGAAAAAAGGGCGACGACCGGATTAGAGGACGGCGAGTTGAATCATGGGAATGGTTTTCCGAAACGTCGTCGAAAGTTTTTTCGGAATAATAACGGCTGAAATGGCGGCAACAGGGTGTTTATCGGAGAATATTAAAAAATCAGAGGCAAACCGGAGCGACAACACGGTTTGCAAGAAAAATCTCACCGGAAGACAGTGGGTCAACCTGGTAAAGCACAGCGAAGAAAGAATTTCCTCTTAGCAGGCTCTGATACCATGTTGAAATAAGCGATACTAAGAGACATTTAGATTAAACCGTGTATTTTGAAAAGCACTACAGAGACATTATTATATATAGATAGATTACAACTAATTACATGATATAGTCGATGTGGGACTATTCTATATACAAATATTCTTAACACTATATATATATATATATGTGTGTGTGTGTGTGTGTATATATATATATATATATATATATATATATATATATATATATATATATATATCAACAATTGCCAACAATTTAAAGAACCGATTGACATGAAAAGATCTTGCCTGTACATGAAGAAATCATGGATCAAAGTGGCCATTCCAAACTATTTTGCAAAAAACAAATTTTCACAAACTTTTGAAATCTGATTTTTTGAAACAAAAGACAATATCAAATGGATTTAAGCATCTAAACAATCATTATAAACCTGATCAAACCTGCAAATTCATGATTACACCATGGAATTCACCAAAATGACATTCATGCATTTCAATATTATGCATTTTGATCCAAGGGTCACGAAGCTCCAAAATGGCGTATTCTTGGATCTCTTGTTCAATAAGCAATATGCAGACACAATTCAAGCATAAAACTTATGAGAAATGTGAAATTTGCTACTACATAGCTGAGCTATTTGAAAAATTCATCATTTCATGTGTAAGAGATATTTTTACAAAGAATGACTCACAATTGTGACCTCATCTCTTCAAGACTTAAGGGCTAAGTAATCTCAACATCTTTGCCTATAAATATAGACCTCATTTGATCATAAAATTACACCAAAGCCTCTGATCTCCAAGCTTTCTCTTATTTGCTCTCAAAGACTCAAACTTAATATTTTGAGTAATCGCTACTGGTTTTTGAGTTGTGTCCTGTAACACGGTTGGAGAACTGACTTGGTGTTTTTGTTTGACAAAAACATGTGTGGATAGCAAGAGTCACCACCGACTTTTATTTTATCCAGTAGAAAAGGGTATAAAAGAACAAGAAAGACCTTAAAAAGATATTGAGTTTGGGGGTAGGTTATATGAAGGGAAGGTGTTAGCACCCTTTATATCCATGGTTATCCATGGGCTCTTAATTACTTAGATCACTTTAACTTGTTTGAAAAATGTGCAGTGTGTGTTTAGAAAATTTTCATAAGTCTTTGTAATGATCCTCGTATGGATGTATACAAAGCTTTGAGTTTTGAAATTGTTTGAAAGTGAGGTGTGAAAAAGAATTTTGAAATATGAGCAAGTAACTAAGAACTACCTATCCTAGACTGGTCTTTCATGTTTTTTTATTTCCTTTAAAGGGTAAGACTGTCCTTACTATTAAGGAGTAAGTAGTCATTTACCTTGGATTTATTAAGGGACGGGCGTAGGGTCATCGCATGGTCAACGAAGGCAACTTGTAGGGGTGTCTTTAGCAATTCGTAGGGACTATCATCATTTGTTCGTAGGAACAAGATCATTATTTCGTAGGAAACTTTGAAGGGACTTATGATCCTTTAAATCTAAAGGGACTTGATGATTTTTTATTTTAAGGGACTTTGCTTTTAACACACCCCTATTTTCGAGGGACTTGGCCATTTATTAAGGAAACCAAAAGGTGAACCCTAGAAAGTGAAGATGGCGATCATAGAACGATCGACTTACGTGTGTGAATCCTGTTTTCAGATATTTATCTTGATAATTAATTTTCTAAGTCCATATTGTTCAGTTAATTCTTTTCACTCCCTAAGTTACTATCCACGCAGTTAATATAAAAATAAGGTCAGAAATTAAAAGGCAGAAAATAAAGATTCCTACACTATTACATGGCTTCGGGGCAGTTTCATAATAATAATAGCGGAAAATAAAACCTAAATATTTCAAATGCGAAACAATTACATAATAAGGTGAAAAATAAATGAATAACATAAAAATGGGTAAAAATAGCAAATAAAAGAAAAGGTTTGCAAATTATGTTAAAGAAAAGTTTTTAGGGTTTTAAGGTTTGAGAAAAAAGTTTTAGGGTTTAAAGAAAATTTTAGGGTTTAGGAAAATCAGGGTAGTTAGTTATGAAAAACATAAATAAATTAATTTATAAAAAAAACTAATAAAATAATTTTTTAAAGAAAATAATTAAATAAAATAAAAAAGCAAAACATTATTAGATTCATTTAAAGAAAAAGTTAGTGAAGATAATTAAGTTGGTTTTTAGTTAATTATAATCATCATTTAATTAATTGGTTAATTTAAAAAATAAATTAATAAGAAAATTAAAAAAATGAAATAAAACAAGAACCAGATTTTGCCAAAATGAGGGAGCCAAGGTTTGAACCCACGCCCTTAGCCTCAAATATCAACTCTCCATCCATTGGGCCATGCGCGCCTGGTGTGAATAATCCATGTTTCCAACCACCAGGCCAAACACACACTTGTGATAACCAAATGAATCAAATGAATAAAATATAAAAGTAAAAATTTGAATTTTCAGAAGCGCGCCAAAGACTTCTTCTTCAACCTCTTGACCTTCGAAATTTCCTGTGAAATTTGTTGCAATCTTTGCTGCAAATTTATTTTAATAGTTAAACCTGCAAAACTTCAATCATGAACAATAAGCACAATTAATCCATAATGTTTATATCAATGGAACTCCCATGACCTACACAACTCAAATATGACCTAAACAATAAGCATAATTACTTAGCTACGATTGGAAAGCTCGAAACATACTCATAGCTTCTTCCTCAAAATCCTCCACCAATAAAGATAGTGGGAGTCATTCAAGTGATGATGAAGACGAATCAAATGAAGATATGGGTTTGTTTGTAAGAAGATACAATCGGTATCTCAAAAAGAATGAGATTTCCCATTCGGACAAGCGTCTCATCAACTATCGAAGAAAATCTAATCCTTCGAAGCAAGAGTTTGTTAAAAGTACTAAAGGCAAGGGATCTTGTTATAACTGTGGAAAACCGGGACATTACAAACCGGATTGCCATATGTTAAAGAAAGACAAGGAAAAAGACAAATATCAAAGAAAAGGTAACAAGGCTAGAAGAGCATATATTGCTTGGGAAAGCGATAGTGATTCGTCTAGCAAAGATACCTCAAGCGATGAGGAAGAGAAAGTAAATCTTTGCCTCATGGCTCATAAGAAAGGCAAGAAAGAGGTAAAACATGCTAAATATGATTATGCTGAAAAATTTTCTTATAATGATTTGCTTAGTACTTTTAATGTTCTCCATCAAGAAGCTAAAGAAGCTTTCAAGCGCATTGCATCCGACAAAAGAATTTTTGCACATTTAGAGAAAAAGGTTTCGGATAATGAAAATGCTATGAAAGATCTTAAGGCATCAATGGTAGAATCTATAGTAGAAGACAAGCGAGAATGGCACAACTTTCATAGTTGTGAAACATGTTGGATTTGGCAAAAAGAGGTTAAAACTCTTCAATCCAAACTAGACAAGTTATCACAACCAAAAATGACATTCACTATTGATTGTTCAAACTTTAGAGAATCAATGAACAACCCATATCAAAAATATACCTATGTTGTGAAGGATCAAAATAGTCAATGCAAGTCTAAACCATTCTTGAAATGTCACTATTGTTGCAAGGAAGGTCATACAATTGCCAAATGTCGTTTTAGGAGATACTTGGTCCCTAAAGGCATTTGTCAATGGTTGTCCAAAAGCAACAAAATTTCCGCTCACACTCTAGGACCCAATGAAAATTAGGTACCTTTCTCTCTTGTCTAATCATGTAGGTGGAGTGTCTTGAGACTATGGAGAAACGATGGTTTCTTGATAGTGGATGCTCAAGATATATGACAGGTGATATTTCCCTATTCTATGACTTTGTGGCTAAGAAAAAGGGCTTTGTTACCTATGGTGATAACAACAAGGGAGCTATACTCGGAAAAGGTAGTGTAGGTAATCCCTCTTCTACATCTATCTCTAATGTCCTTTTAGTTGAGGGTCTTAAACATAACCTTGTTAGCATTATTCAATTATGTGATAAGGGATATAATGTCTCATTCTCTAAAGAAGGTTGCATAATTGAACATAATGAAAACAAAGAGGATGTGTTTAAAGACTTGAGGGTTAACAATGTTTATATGCTTGATTTGAATTCGATGACCTTGAGTTATCCTAAATGTCTTATTTCCAAAAATGAAGAGTCTTGGCTTTGGCATAGACGTTTAGCTCATATCAACTTTGACTTGCTAAATAAGGTTGTGTCCTAAAACTTAGTAGTCGGTTTGCCTAACATAAAGTTCACTAGAGATCATCTTTGTGATGCTTGCCAAATGGGAAAGCAAACCAAGATATCTTTTAAATCAAAAAATTTAGTCTCCACTTCTAGACCTCTTGAACTTCTACACATGGATCTTTTTGGTCCTTCTAGAATCAAAAGTATAGGAGGGAACTATTATGGTTTTGTTATCGTTGACGACTACTCTCGATTTTTTTGGACAATCTTCTTAGCTAGTAAAAGTGATACCTTTTCGGCTTTTGAAACTTTTACCAAATTATCTCAAAATAAACTTGGCACAAACATTGTAACTATTAGAAGTGACCATGGAGGTGAGTTTGAAAATCATATCTTTGAAATTTTTTGTGAAAACCATGGCATTGATCATAACTTCTCTGCTCCTAGAACTCCACAACAAAATAGTGTTGTGGAACGTAAAAATCGTGTGTTAGAGGAATTAGGAAGAACTATGATTAATGATAGTGGCCTTCCTAAATATTTTTGGGCCGATGCTATTAGCACCGCTTGCTATGTTTTGAATAGGATCACTATTCGACCTATTCTAAACAAAACGCACTATGAACTTTTAAAAGGAAGAAAGCCTAATGTGTCACATCTTCATATTTTTGGTTGCAAATGTTTTGTGCTAAATAATGGAAAGGAAAATATTGGTAAATTTGATTCAAAAGCGGATGAGGGCATCTTCCTTGGATACTCTAATTCAAGCAAAACATATAGAATATACAATAAAAGGTTGCTTATAGTTGAAGAATCTGTACATGTATCTTTTGATGAATCTTATCCGAATGTTGTCGGAAAAGGTAGTGTTGTTATTGGTGCAGGTGCCTCCTCTAGTGAGATTGTTAAAGACATTGATATTTCTCGTGTGGAACCCTTTCCGGATTTTTTTTAATAAGGAGCCGGTTGATGTGTCTAGTCTCAAAGATGAAGGTCAAGCATCCTTTCAAAATGATCTACCATTGGAATGGAAGACATCAAAATATCATCCTATCGATAACATCATTGGAGATATCTCAAAGGGTGTCAATACTAGATTAAGACTAAGTAACTTTTATTTTTATCATGCCTTCATATCTCAAATTGAGCCTAAAAATGCCAAAGAAGCCTTACTTGATGAAAATTGGTTCCTAGCCATGCAAGAGGAACAAAATCAATTTAAAAGAAATGAGGTTTGGGACCTTGTTCCACCTCTGCGAGATCATCGAGTAATTGGCACCAAATGGGTTTTTAGGAACAAATTAGATGAAAACGGCACTATTATTCGCAACAAGGCGTGTCTTGTTGCTCAGGGGTATAACCAAGAGGAAGGCATAGACTATGAGGAAACTTATGCTCCTGTTGCCCGCCTTGAGGCTATACGCCTTTTACTTGCATTTGCTTGTTCACAAAACTTAAAATTATATCAAATGGATGTTAAGAGTGCCTTCCTTAACGGATATATAAATGAAGAGGTTTATGTGTGTTAACCTCCTGGATTTGAAACTTTTGAAAAACCAAATCATGTTTACAAACTAAAACGTGCTTTATATGGTCTCAAACAAGCTCCTAGAGCTTGGTATGAGCGCCTAAGCAAATTTTTAATCAATCAAGGTTTTTCAAGAGGAAAGGTTGACACTACTCTCTTTATTAAACGTGAAGGAAAACATTATATATTAGTTCAAGTATATGTAGATGATATTATTTTTGGATCTACTAACATAAAGTTGGTCAAAGAATTTTCAATTTCTATGCAAGGTGAATTTGAGATGAGTATGATGGGGGAGATAAATTTCTTCCTCGGACTTCAAATTAGACAACTTGAAGATGGAACCTTCATAAGTCAGACTAAATATTGTAATGAGTTGCTCAAAAGGTTTGATATGACAAACTCCAAGTCTATTGATACACCAATGCCTACTGCGGCAAGTCTTGATCGTGATGAAAAGGGTAAGGATGTAGATATAAAAAGGTATCGAGGTATGATCGGATCTTTTCTTTATCTTACCCCATCGCGTCCAGATATTATGTTTAGTGTATGTATGTGTGCTAGGTTTCAATATTTCCCTAAGGAATCACATTTAAAATCAGTTAAACGCATACTTAGGTATCTTTGTAGTACGTCTAAGTTTGGTTTATGGTATCCTAAGGGTAGTGATTGCTCTTTGGTAGGTTTTTCCAACTCCAACTTTGTCGGTTGCAAAGTGGATAGGAAAAGCACAAGTGGAACTTGTCATTTCTTTTCAAACTCTCTTGTTAGTTGGCATAGCAAAAAGCAAGTTTCTGTTGCTTTATCAACTGCAGTGGTGGAATATATTGTAGCTGGAAATTGTTGCGCCCAAATCTAATGGCTAAAACAACAATTGCTCGACTTCAATATCTCTCTCAAACAAATTCCAATTTTGTGTGACAACACTAGTGAAATTAATCTTACCAAAAATCCTATTCTTCATTCACGCACTAAGCATATTGAAATAAGGCATCATTTCCTTAGGGATCATGTAGAGAAAGGTGATGTGGTGTTTGAGCACATTGATAGTTCAAATCAACTAGCCGATATTTTTACAAAACCACTTTCTACCGATCCTTTCTTCTTTATCCGTAGGCAACTTGGTGTTCTTGACATCTCGGATAGATCTTAATAATCATTGCTTTGTTTGTATATTATTCTTTGGTTCAACTTCTCTTGTCTCTAACTTCTTGTTGTATAGAGTTATCGTACATCTATTTCTCATATACTCGAGGTAATATCCTTCTATACTTTGTTATCACTATTCATTCATGATATATATATATATATATATATATATATATATATATATATATATATATAGTGAAATTGTGTTGCATTGCTTATGTTTGTATTTTTTATCTATTTCTTCTATTCACTTGAATTATGATTGATTTTCTATTAAATAATTAGCATAAATGATGATATTTTCATGATTTGAGGTGGTTTAAGTGGCTTTTGGTGAAATATTGGTGAATTTTTTTTTCAAAACTGTCGGGTCCCAACAGGCCGACTCATGAGTCGGCTCATGGAACCTTATGAGTCGACCTCTCTGCTTCGTTGAGCCGACTCATTTCAAATTCAAATTGAGTCGACTCATTTTACAATTTGAGCCGGCTCATTGTCGCGTCAACTGACATTTGGCAGTCTTGAAAAGACGCGCCGCCTGCCTTTCCTTCTCCCTAGGTCGGCACATCAATGCCTTCCATCCACTTTTGACTTTCAATTTATGGTTTTAATGGATTTCTACAATAAAACTCATTAACATTTCATTTTATTATCATCATCTCATATTTTCATATTCTCTCAAGTTTATCTCTTCAACCTCAAACCCTAAAATCCTCTCTCAAAGCTTCAAATTTCTCAACAATGGCTTCAAGACCTACAGGTAAAAGGCCACGTGGTTCTACTTCACAATCATCACTCCCTGTCAATGCTTTGTCTCTTCTTCCATCTGACTTTGTTGAGGATTATAACAAGAGATTCAAGAACAGGAAGGTTGTTCCACAATATGTGTACTCAAGAATAACAACAACTCAAATGCACATTCCTCACATTATTGAACTAATGGATTTTCAAGGTATCAATCCCTTTCTCTCCTGTCATGTCAACTATAATGAGGATTTGGTCAAAATGTTCTATGCTGGTCTGATTGGTACTTTTAAAGGTTTCGAATTCAACTTCTGTATGAACTAAACGGTATGCTTAAAGAACCTTTTGTTGAATTCATTGCTAATTCTAAATTGTTTCCGAATACAACTACTAAAACTTAAGCCATTGGATCGTATCCTTCATTGGATCGTTGCCCACAATTTACGTCCAAAGAAAGGGGGCTTCTCTCGTATTGATATGAGTGAAGTTCATTTGATATATATTCTTCGGAAAAAGATCAAAGTCAACTGGCCCCATTATTTTGCGAGTCGTATTTTTACCTTAAAAGAAAAGAAAGGAGTTTCTCTTGCATATCCTTCCATCATTCAGAAGATCATCGACAAAGCGGAAATTGATGGTTTTGACTTACCTATGGTCTCGGTGCCTGACTCAAATTGGTTTCAACAAAAGACCTTAAGTCTTATGGGTCACATGTGGGATTCCCAAGAAAGACGTTATCGTTTTCTGTCAAGAGGTGACTTTAATCAAGAGGCGGACGAAAATTCTGAAGGGGATGATCTTGAGGATCAAAATGCACCAAATGCGGTTCCAAATGAAGAATTGCCTCCTGACAACGCAGAATGGAATGGTAATCCATCTTCTGATTCCTATGTCAATCAAGGATGGGGTGAATGGCAACATACCAGTTGGACAAACACCACCACTCGCTTTACTCCTCCATCTCCTCCTCCGCCTCAATCACATCAAGCTAATTCGTCAAGCATTATGGCTATGCTTCAGAATATGCAACTTCAACAGCAAGCTTTCTACACCACTCAAACTGAAAGATACTCGGAGTTAGAACGACGTTTAAATGAGCAAGACACCGCTTTTGCATATTATGTGTCCATTCAAGACACTCGGTATACAGCACTGCAGGATCATTTGGTTGCTCAGGACACTGCCTTCAACTCTCTCAACAATAGTTTTCTTCAGTTTACCGAAACCGACATGGATGACTCATAACCCATCACTTATTGTCGCCGCTACCCATCCACTCGGGATTGTAATCCCCAAGCTTGAGATAATCATTGCATAATATGTGTTTGTGATGTTTATGAATGTTGTTTATGGTTTTTTTTGTATGAACTCATATTTCCTTTGATTAAATTTGTTCTGTTTATTGTCATTTTCTTTACTTGCTTTTCCAAATTGTGTGTTTGTGAATGCGTGTTCCTATTGCAATTGGTTTCTCATTTGAAATTAGGTTTCACATGTTATTTCCATTGGTGGATTAACTCATATGTTTCATCTTGTTTTTGATGTTGTCAAAGGGGGAGATGATATTGATATTGATAGCATATAAGATCGGGTCATATAGTTAGGGGGAGCTTAACAACAACATATGACGATTGATTCATCAAGTTATTGCCATCATAAAAAAGGGGGAGTTTGTGTGACATGGCATGAATTTTAATGTGTCAAAAACATGACATGTTTGAAAGCTTAAGTGGTTCTCTAAGAAAAAGCAAGAATTGACATTTTTGGAAAAATGAACTGAATGAGCCGACTCAAATTCCATAATGAGCCAACTCATTCATTGTGACTTGGTGCCAAACACACGAGTCCCAACAGGCTGCCTGAAGCATCAATTTTGGTCGACTCATGGGTATGGATGAGCCGACTCAAAATCCTTCATGAGTCGAATCATCAAGAAGTCTTTTCTTCTCATTTTCTGCGGGTCTCAACAGGCTGCATCTCTGTTCATTTTGGTCGGCTCACCTGGCAATTTGAGTTGGCTTATTTAATGATTTGAGTCGGCTCATTACTGTGCTGACTCAATTTTTTCATTTAATTTTTCCCTTTCTTATGTTACTATCACTAACCAATATAAATAGCAGATTTATTTTCATTTGAGAGTTTAACAAGGAAAGTGAAAGATATACACACAACTCTCTTCATCTTCTTCATTCTTGCATCAATCAACAATCACACACAACAATCTTTGTTTGATTACGATGCTTGTTTCGAAGATAACGTTCAATCGTGAATTAAAGTTTCAAATTGGGTCTAGAGTGTGTGGGTTTTCCTTGGAAAAATCTAAAGGGGTTTCTCCTCCAAGATCATTGAAGATTTGGGGGTTTTGCACACATCGATCGTTCGTAGATTCAGCCGAGTGAGGTAGATTGAAGATCAGGTGGATCGTTCTTTCATATCATGGTAGACGGAGGATTGCGAAGATCTTTATGGGTTCACAAGTGTTGGAGAAACTCATTCGTGCTCAAAGTTTGGAGAATCGTGATTCTTGCAAGAAGGGAGCAATTAATCGGAGGCTTTCTCGACACGCATGGAAGACTTGATTATACTTTGGATCAAGGGACAAGAAGAAGATTTGACAGCATATTCAACGTGGTTTGGTTTGTTGGTTCATTTATCTCTCTTCTTGTAAAACAATTGCGATTTAATAAAATTGCCCAATTCAATTTTGAATTGGGGGCAGAGTACTTCGAGCGAGGACGACGAAGGAACTGCCTCAACAAATTTCTTGTGTTTACGTTTCTCGCATTTTACTTTTGTTCATATTGATCTTGTGTGCTTGAAAATTCTGGTGTATAAAATTAGTGCACTAAAAGTGTTTGATAAATAGTTACACTCAAAAGTGATAACTAGAGTGGATAAAATTCTGCACTATTTGATACAACAAAATTATTCTTGGTGTGTGCACTCCAAGTGTTTGGTAAAAAGCCTAACCACACAAATTCAATTTGATTGTGCTTAATTTCTTTTCCATATTATCGTTAAGAATAGTTTTATCAAGTGCTGAATTATCAAGTGAATCATTTGTGAAATATTAATTCTTCTAGTCATCATTTCATTCCAATTGGGTTTTACGCATATCCGATCTCCAGTGACTTCTAATTTGAACTAGACAATTTTTCGGGAAACTTCCGCAATACTTTTTCAATTAAATTTTGAAAAGTAAATTTTTAAAAAGGGATCTATTCAATCCCCCTTCTAGATCCGCGCTATCGTCTAACAGAAGTCACACTAACTGTAGCCACCAGATCAACCATATCGGTATACGTCGTACAGTTTCCTTGGTCTATTTCCACTTACCTAAGGTACACTAGATCCGGGTTAAGATATTTCACATAGTAACCCCACAACAATCCCTTAAAGATAAAGCAAACAAATCGAAAAAGTAAGTGATCTTATTCCTAAGGCAACCCCTATTTTACTTAGTACTCCCCTGCAGAGTTGCCAGTTCTGTAACACGATGGGAGAACTGACTTAGTGTTTTTGTTTGACAAAAACATGTGCGGATAGCAAGAGTCGCCACCGACTTTTATTTTATCCAATAGGAAAGGGTATAAAAGAACAGGAAAGACCTTAAAAATATTTTGAGTTTGGGGGGTAGGTTATATAAAGGGAAGGTGTTAGCACCCTTTATATCCATGGTTATCCACGGGCTCTTAATTACTTAGCTCACTTTAACTTGTTTGAAAAATGTGCAGTGTGTGTTTAGAAAATTTTCATAAGTCTTTGTAATGATCCTCGTATGGATGTATACAAAGCTTTGAGTTTTGAAAATTGTTTGAAAGTGAGGTGTGAAAAAGAATTTTGAAATATGAGCAAGTAACTAAGAACTACCTACCCCTAGACTGGTCTTTCATGTTTCTTTATTTCCTTTCAAGGGTAAGTCTGTCCTTACTATTAAGGAGTAAGTAGTCATTTACCTTGGATTTCTTAAGGGACGGGCGTAGGGTCATCGCATGGTCAACGAAGGAAACTTGTATGGGTGTCTTTAGCAATTCGAAGGGACTATCCTCATTCATTCGTAGGGACAAGATCATTATTTCGTAGGCAACTTCGAAGGGACTTATAATCCTTTAAATCTGAAGGGACTTGATGATGTTTTATTTGAAGGGACTTTTCTTTTAAGACACTCCTATTTTCGAGGGACTTGAACATTTATTAAGGCAACCAAAAAGGGAACCCTAGAAAGTGCAGATGGTGATCGTAGAACGATCAACTTACGTGTGTGAATCCTGTTTTCAGATATTTATCTTGATAATTAATTTTCTAAGTCCATATTGTTCAATTAATTCTTTTCACACCCTAAGTTACTATCCACGCAGTTAATATAAAAATAAGGGCAGAAATTAAAAGGCAGAAACTAAAACCTAAATATTACAAATACGAAACAATTACATAATAAGGGGAATAGTAAACGAATAACATAAAAATGGGTAAGAATACGAAATAAATAAATAAAAGGTTTGCAAATTAGATTAAAGAAAAGTTTTTAGGGTTTTAAGGTTTGAGAAAAAAATTTAGGGTTTAAAGAAATTTTTTAGGGTTTAGGAAAATCAGGGTAGTTAGTTATGAAAAACCTAAATAAATAAATTAATAAAAAAAACTAATAAACTAATTTTTTAAAGAAAATAATTAAATAAAATAATAAAGCAAAACCTTATTAGATTCATTTAACGAAAAAGTTAGTGAAGGTAATTAAGTTGGTTTTTAGTTAATTATAGTCATTATTTAATTAATTGGTTAATTAGAAAATAAATTAATAAGAAAATTAAAAAATAAATAAATAAAAAAAGAGCCATATTTTGCCAAAATGAGGGAGCCAAGGTTTGAACCCACGTCCTCAGCCTCAAATGTCAACTCTCCATCCACTGGGCCATGCGCGCCTGGTGTGAATAATCCATGTTCCAGCCACCAGGCCAAGCGCACACTTTTGATAACCAAATGATCAAATGAATAATATATACAAGTAAAAATTTGAATTTCAGAAGCGCGCCAAAGGCTTCATCTTCAACCTCTTGACCTGTGAAGTTTCCTGCGAAATTTGTTGCAATCTTTGTTGCAAATTTATTTTTAAAGGTAAACCTGAAAAACTTCAATCATGAACAATAAGCACAATTAATCCATAATGTTTATATCAATGGAACACCCATGACCTACACAGCTCAAATATGTCATCAAATAGTTTTTAAATCAGCTAAATCAAGAAATCCCAATCATGACCTTAGAACCCTAACAATGGTGAAACTCGTTTTTGGCCATGAAACTCCAAGCCAATAACCCATAAAGAATCCATGTATCACAATAAACACAAATCAATGATTAAATTCAATTTATAACAAGTAAATGTATGAGAATCGAAAAATGTAAAAACAAGAACAAGTGGGATTCGGTTATGGCAATGGAGCATGAGTTTGATGGTTATGGTGATTGGGATAGGTTGTGAGAACCTCCAAGGACGATTTACTACCTTTAAATTGCTTAGAAATGGCTTAAATTCTTGAAACCGAATTCCAAATTTCTTGGTTTTTTTGAAACTTGAAAGTGCTCTCTTTTCTGAATTTTTTGTCCCTAACCCTTGTAGTTTGTTTATGGTTATGTAGTGATGCTATTAGGTCAAGATTTTGGGCATTCGTTGTATGAATTTGAGTTGCTTGAAGATGAAGAAACCAATTTTTCATAATTGTCCAAAAATCAAATATACACATGCTATATTGGTCTTGCATGAATTTGGGTATTACTAATCACTTTGAATACCATATATTTGATCCCAAAATTAATTTCAAACCAAATATTTGATTTTATATAATTTATTTTAATTAAAAATGATTTTAAATGATTAAAATAAAAATAATAAATAATAAAATCAGAAAATATGGTCATTGAGTCGTGAATGGACTTATCTTTGAGTTTGGATTGAAATATTGTTGGCCCATTTGGAAAGAATTGGAGTTATGGCCCTTTTTACTTCATACACCTCTTGAAAATTGTCCAACTTCAATAATGCATAACTTCTTCAATTTTGATCCTATGAATGTGTTCTAGGACGTTTTAGAAATATTAGAGTGTCTTCTAATTAATCCTTTTGGTCTCATGTCCATATCATTTACCATTCTTAAATTATGAGCTTTGGAAAAAGTTGACTTTTGTTGACTTTCAAAAAGACATATAATGTCTTAGCTCATATCTTTCAAATGAAGCATTTTTGGACTTGGCTTATGAGACACAAAGTTGTAGAGAATTGGATTTCATTCAAAATGAGCTTTGGACAGGAAATTTTTGATGAAGTATGTGAAAGTTATGGCAAGTCAAAGTTTAGTTGATTTTTCCTACAGAAAACCCTAATTTAGTAACTCCTGATTTTTGATGATTCTAAGGTTTCCTTGATGAATTATGATCAACCCTTGATCAAATGATTAATTTCACCTCATAATATTGATGTTGACCAAAAATCTTGAAGTTTGACTTTGTGTTGACCACAATTGACTTTTTGACCAACTTAACTGATTTTTGGGTATCTGAGCATCTGACAGGACAAACTTGTATGGAAAGCTTTAAAACTTGTCATGGGGATTCTTTAAGGTATGTGGGATGTTATGAAGTCCACTTGAGGCTTTGGAAGTCCACTTTTCTTGGGGAAACTCAAAACCTTAGTTCTAAGATCCATTGTTCAGGAGGAGGCTTTGTCTGGTGAAACCTTCAATCCCTTTGACCAATTGAGAATCTTATGGCTATTAAGAGACCTCTTGATACACATCATCTTGAATATGGGAGGGTAAATTTTGGTGTACAACATGTCCACTATCAACTCAAACTAATTGCTCAAACATATCACATATGATATTTATGAGGTGTTCAAACACATAGATCACCTCTGGAACACTTACAACCTAGAATCACTCTTCAAAACCTCAAAGAAGGTTTGTTTCTGCAACTTGAATATCAAAAGTTTATCCATCCATTTGAAATCAATTCCAAGTGTGCAAACATACTCCATATGGTGTAGGGAAGTTGTCCAGGTCATCACACCATCTTTATAACACCTCCAGCTCGAAATCACAACTCCAGCTGCAAGCTCAAGTTCAGGTAAGCCTCAAACTTGGCTAAATCATAATCCATGCATATTTCCTTGCAATATATTTTTACATATGTGCATAATCACATTCTAAGTAATCCCCCTCAATCAATTTCACAAAATCATCATCATGTTGAATTTCATGAGGCTCGGGCCAAATTAGGCTCTTTAGTGTTCTTCACTGATTCTTCACTCTACACACAAAATAAATGAAATTAATTGGTTCCATTGTGTTCGTGGGATCAAAAAACACAATTTTGATGTTTATTTCATCTCAAATGGATGCCTATTCCATGAGATACGATTGATTTTGCAAGTTCAGGGCAAAACAAACATGGCGCGTGTTCTTGGCGCCCTTTTTCAAATTTTAAAATATTTAAATTTTGTGATTTTATTTAATTCAATCCAAAATTAATTTCTCTCTGATTATTTTGAGTTTTTAAATGATTATTTTTTCATTAATTCTAAAAAATGTTTAAATATTTTATTCCATGAAAAAAACTCCGAAATTTATTTTTATTATATTTATTATTTTCAAAAAGAATTAATTTTATTTGTTTCTAAACATTTAAAAATTCATTTCTTTCACTTGATTTTTCAAACATAAATGATATTCAAATTGTTTTCTCATGGATAAAACATAACTTTTCAAACATTGATCCAAGGTTTCAACTTGGTTTTCAATTGTGTTTAAAATTTATCAAAGTTTTAAATAATTTTTAATATTTAAAATATCAAAAACTAGGGTTTAGATTTTAATCATCCTCAAAATGGCTTTTATCACTCTTGGGCCTCTATTAGAGTGTAAGACCCATCCCTTTTTTAAAATGATCCATTAGGGTTCATCTGATCCATTTTCAAAAACTCGGCGTGATCGCTGATAACGAGAAAATGTATCGATTATATTGCTATGTTTCAATACCGTTTTATCGCATAATTGTCGTTTTAACACCCGATTCCTCGAGTTTTCTTTGCCATTTTGCAGGTACATCATATACAGAGCTAAATCATGAGCCACGAGTGAAATGAGCAAAAACATCCATTAAAAGATGAAGAAATGAAGAATTCTGCATAACCTGCATATTTTGTTACACTCACGGTCGTCACCTAGGTGTCACGACCGTGACACCCCAAAAGGAGCACTCACGACCGTGACATATCCCTCACGACCGTGACACATATAATACAAGGGACACGAACGTGACACCCTTGTCACGAACGTGACACCCTTGTCACGACCGTGACAAGGGAAAAATAGGTTATTTGACTGAAGACTTGGTCATGAACGTCACGCTGCATGAAGTGCCTATTTTCCAGCTGACCCAGTATACACACATTCCCTGGATTCTCTCCTACGAAGCCCAAGCAACAATTCAACTACCAAGCCCATTTAGTTTTCTATAAATAGCTTAATTGAAATGAACAATTTACAGAGTTTTAGTTTTTAATTTCTTGCGGAAGCTCTGCCGAATTATTTTACGCCCTTTATATTTTTCCAGCATTATTTTCATTGCTTTATTTTCTTGTATCCCAACCAACCTTATAACAATTTCCAACATCAGGAAATTGTTATAAATTAATTTGTTTCAAAGCCTTCAGAATTTTTAGAATTTATTTCCGATTCCGACAAATACTCCGAGCTTTCCAGCCTGTGGAAGAAGGAGTCTGCCATTTTATTGTTAACCAGGTTTATATTAATTTGCAATTTTATATTTATGTTGAATATTTATTTTTCTGCCATGAATATTTCGTTTTATGTTTCCCTGCCTCTGTCTGGTTCAACAATAATGAGTAGCTAAATACCTTAGGGCGGTATGTAATTAAAACAAACTGAATCGGTAAAATCAACTCTAGGCTTAAAATAATTAAGAGCTTAATAATCTGGCTGAGACTTTTTATTATAAAATCAACCTTTTTGTTACGAGAGTAAGGAAAGTGTATTAGGTTAGGTCAAGACCACGAGAGTGTGAGATTTTAACCAGATAGCTAAAGTTAGGCATTTAAATTAAACACAGCGAGAGCGCTTTAAAATAAATTAGAATTACTAAGTTTCCAAAAATTATCTCTAAACACTTATGGGCTAGCGAGAGCAGGCATAGGGCTTTAGGGGTAAGATCTGAGATAAGACCACGAGAGTGTGAGTTAAGGATATTTAAACTGGTAACCTCTACAGAATAGATTAACTGAACCATCTTTATAAGCCTAGGTTAGATTGACCCGCCTAAGTTATCATAATTACATACCGACCGCCTTAGTATTATTTTATTAAACTTAAATTTAATTCCCGCCTTTAATCTTTAAAAACAACAAAAAATCGTGACAACCCTTCACCTTAGCTAAACTAGAAGTTCCTATAGCACTAAGTAACCATAGAGTCCCTGTGGATCGATAATCTTAAATATTACTTCGATAGGTTGTGCACTTGCAGTTAAGATACCGCTAGACACATAATTAGATACGTCTTTAGCCCATCAAGTTTTTGGCGCCGTTGCCGGGGACCTTAATTTAGTTACTAGTGCACTTTAGGGTAGCATTGTCTAGACTAAGGTAACAACTATTTTCTTTTCTTAATCTAAATTCTCGAGTGTATGCCAAGTACTCGCTCCCAAGGCGAAGACTTGCAACCTCTAATCCCAGAATCGGAACGCTTCTTACACGTAAGAAGACGGATATTCGATTACGAACAAAGTTACAATATTCCAGATCTTCAATTAGATCCACCTAAACCAGTCGTAACATCAAAAGACGCAGAGATGGCTGAAGAACAGAATCACCCACTCAAATATTACGCTAGTCCTTCGCAAGCTGAACCGCATTCCAGCATTGCCGCACCGGCTATCAACCGAAACGATTTCGAACTAAAACCTTCGTTGATATCAGCCGTGCAACAAAATCAATTCGCCGGAAATCCTACCGAGGATCCGAACCTTCATCTATCGATCTTTGTGCAATACGCAGATACCGTAAAAGCCAATGGTGTTACCCAAGAAGCTATTAGACTACGTTTGTTTCCTTTTTCACTTCGAGACAAAGCGAGAACCTGGCTTCAATCTCTGCCTTCGAACTCAGTAACTACGTGGGAGGAACTAAAGAGAGTTTTCTTGACCAGATATTTCCCACCTAACAAGACAACTATGCTGAGAGCTCAGATCAACGGATTTAAAAGCAAAGGGAAAACGAATCACTATTTGAAGCTTGGGAACGCTATAAGGATATGCTGAGACTTTGTCCATATCACGTATTAGTAGAATGGATGGTCATCCATACCTTCTACAATGGGCTCTTGTATAATACAAGAATGACAATTGACACTGCCGCGGGCGGTGCACTAATGGACAAAGAATATAATGATGCTTATGCACTTATCGAAAGTATGGCTCAAAACCATTACCAATAGGGAAGCGAGAGAGTCGCAACTGAGAAACCAACAAAAGGAGGTATGTACGAAGTGAGTAGTATGGACCAAGTCAATGCAAAGTTTGACCAACTAAACCAAAAGATCGACAACTTGGCCATAACACCAACAACCACCGTGGCTGCAGTAACACCTAACTGTGAGTTATGTGGAGTTCCAGGACATGAAGTTCCTGATTGTCAACTATTGACAGGAATTCCCACAGATCAAGTGAATTACGCTCAAGGAAACCCATACTCAAACACATACAACCCAGGTTAGAAGAATCATTCGAACTTCTCCTATAAGAATAACAATGCTTTATACGCACCAGGTCAAGCACCAGCTACACCACCAGGATATCAAAAGACTGCTCCTAATGTCCCTAGAAAATCAAACCTTGAACTGATGATGGAGAACTTTATAGCTAACCAATCTCAAACAAACAAGGACTTCTTAAACCAAAACATTCACACTAGTGAGCAGATTAAGCAATTAGTAAGCAAAGTAGATGCATTAGCTACACATAACAAAATGCTTGAAACCCAGATTTCACAAGTAGCTCAACAACAAGCACCTACCGCTGCACCAGCTGGAGTATTTCCTGGACAACCTCAACCTAATCCGAAAGGACAGGCCAATGCCGTGATATTAAGAAGTGGCAAGGAACTTGACGGACCTACCGATCCAAGACTTGACAATCCGGCCATGTACCAAAAACCGGATAAACCGACTGAAAAGGTGAACGATCCAGAAGAAAAGGAAGATGATAATCAAGAGGCAGTGGAGAAAGAAAAGCCTTATGTGCCTCCACCACCCTATAAACCACCAATTCCGTACCCTTAGAGATTAACCAATTCCAAGACGATGGGCCAGTTTAAGAAATTTGTCGAACTTCTGAAACAGTTGAATATTACTATTCCGTTTACAGAAGCCATCACTCAAATGCCCTCGTATGCTAAGTTTTTAAAAGAAATCTTATCCAATAAGAAAAAGATAGAGGATAACGGAACAGTTACACTTACTGCTGAGTGTAGCGCCATTATTCAGAATAATATGCCTTCTAAGCTAAAAGATCCAGGAAGTTTCTCTATACCCTGTGTAATAGGAAAATTCGTCATTGACAAAGCTCTATGCGATTTAGGAGTCAGTATCAGTGTTATGCCCTTTACGATTTGCAAAAGGCTAGACATGGGAGACCTAAGACCAACTAAAATGTCTGTTCAACTAGTCGATCGCTCTGTTAAATATCCTGTAGGCATACTAGAAAACGTCCCAGTACGTATAGGACAATTCTACATCCCTACTGATTTCATAATCATGGACATCTCTGAAGACTCCAATACACCTATCATACTAGGAAGACCATTCTTAGCTACTGTCGGAGCTATAATAGACGTAAAGAGAGGAAAGCTAACCTTTGAAGTAGGTGAAGAGAAAGTTGAATTTATTTTAACACAATTCTTACAATCACCAGCTATAGAGGATACATGCTATCTACTGGACGTAATTGACGAATGTGTAAGAGAAATGGAAATGAAAGAAACTACCTATTCTGAAATTATGAAAATTCAAATCCCTCCGATTTTCGAAGATGATAATTGGCGTGCGCCGTATCAGGATGATAGTCTAAGCGAAATTTTAGCACTTACACCGGATCCCATGCCAAGTAAGGATAAACCTACATTAGGATTAAAAACTTTACCTAATAACCTAAGATACGAATTCTTAGACATTGAATGTAAAAGACCAGTTATAATAAATTCCAGTTTAGGAACAATCGAAACAAAGAAACTTTTAGATGTCTTAAAGAAATATCCAACTGCGTTAGGATATAACATATCTGATCTCAAAGGAATATGCCCTTCAATCTGTATGCATCGTATTCTGCTAGAAGAAGATTGCAAAACCTCCAGAGAATCTCAGAGAAGAATTAACCCAATCCTTAGCACTGTAGTAAAGGAAGAAGTTAAGAAACTACTAGATGCCGGAATAATATATCCAATCTCTGATAGTAAATGGGTTAGTCCAGTACATGTAGTGCCAAAGAAAGGAGGTATCATTGTTGTGAAAAACGCTAAAGGCGAATCGATATCACAAAGAGTAGTGACGGGACATAGAGTGTGCATCGATTATCGTAAACTAAACAAAGCCACTCGAAAAGATCATTTCCCACTACCTTTTATAGATCAAATGTTAGAACGATTAGCCAAGCATTCTTATTTCTGTTATCTTGATGGTTACTCAGGATTTTTCCAAATCCCTATCCACCCAGATGATCAAGAAAATACTACATTCACATGCCCCTATGGAACATTCGCTTATAGACGAATGCCCTTTGGATTATGCAACGCTCCTGCAACCTTTCAAAGATGTATGATGTCAATCTTCACAGATTTTATAGACAACATCATGGAAGTGTTCATGGACGACTTCTCTGTATGCGGGCAAAGTTTTGAAGGATGCCTATCAAATTTAGAAATGGTGTTGGAAAGATGTGTAAAAGTAAACCTCGTTCTTAACTGGGAGAAATGTCATTTTATAGTCAGAGAAGGAATCGTATCAGGACACGTCATATCCTACAAGGGAATTGAAGTTGATAAAGCTAAGATAGAAGTCATAAAAGATCTTCAACCCCCTAAAACCATTCGAGAAATACGAAGCTTTTTAGGACACGTCGGTTTCTACCGACGATTCATCAAAGATTTCTCGAAAATCACTAAACCTCTCACTGGTTTATTAATGAAAGACGTTGAGTTCATATTCAATGAAGATTGTCTTAAAGCATTCGAAACTCTAAAAACAGCCCTCATCACCGCACCAATCATGCAACCCCCTGACTGGAGATTACCTTTCGAAATCATGTGCGATGCGAGTGACTATGTTGTAAGCGCAGTTCTAGGCCAGAGGAAGGAAAAGAAACTTCATGCGATTTACTATGCCAGTAGAACCTTAGATTCTGCTCAGATGAACTACGCCACTACTGAAAAAGAATTGTTAGCAGTTGTCTTTGCGCTGGACAAATTCCGTTCTTACCTAGTAGGAGCGAAAATAATCGTTTACACAGAACACGCTGCTATCAGATATCTATTGACTAAGAAAGATGCTAAACCAAGACTCTTGAGATGGATTTTACTCTTACAAGAGTTTGATCTCGAAATAAAAGATAAGAAAGGTACTGAAAACGTCATAGCGGACCATTTATCTAGATTAGAAGGTATTAAACCCGAACAAGTGCCGATTAACGATGATTTTCCGTATGAACAGCTGATAGCACAAATAGGAAGCGACCCAATCCAGTTAGACATAGATGAACCAGAACCCGTGGAAACAATCCAAACAACTATAGGACTGCCATGGTACGCTGACATTGTTAACTACCTAGCTGCAGGAGCTCTTCCACCTGATTTAACCTATCAGCAGAAAAAGAAATTCTTTCACAACCTAAAACATTACTATTGGGATGAACCATTATTGTTCAAAAGAGGACCCGGTGGAATCTTTCGTCGATGTATTCCCGAAGAAGAAATAGAAGATGTCATTGCTCATTGCCATTCATCTCCTTATGGTGGACATGCAAGCACTTCCAAGACTTGTGCAAAAATCTTGCAAGCCGGCCTATTCTGGCCTAATTTATGGAAAGATGTCCACATCGCTGTTATAAATTGCGATCGGTGTCAACGCACCGGTAATATTTCAAGAAGAGATGAAATGCCTCAAAAAGGAATATTGGAAGTAGAAATCTTTGACATCTGGGGAATAGATTTCATGGGACCATTCCCATCATCTTTCGGTAATAATTACATACTCGTAGCTGTTGATTATGTTTCAAAGTGGATTGAAGCTATAGCTTCTCCTACAAATGACACACGAGTAGTAATAAAGCTTTTCAAAAATATAATCTTTCCCAGATTTGGTGTGCCTAGACTCGTCATAAGTGACGGTGGCTCACACTTCATTTCAAAAATCTTTGACAAATTACTATCTAAGTATGGAGTAAGACACCGTGTGGCAACACCATATCATCCACAAACAAGTGGACAAGTCGAAGTCTCGAACAGAGAAATCAAACAAATCTTAGAAAAGACTGTCGCCATATCTCAGAAAGATTGGTCATCCAAACTTAATGAAGCTTTATGGGCTTATAGGACCGCTTACAAGACACCCATATGAACTACACCTTTCAAATTAGTTTATGGAAAATCTTGTCATCTCCCTGTAGAACTAGAACACAAAGCTTATTGGGCGATCAAAACTCTCAATATAAACTATAATGCTGCAGGAGAAAAGCGAATCCTAGATATTAACGAATTAGAAGAATTAAGGTTAGATGCTTATGAGAATGCTAAAATATATAAATAAAGAACTAAGCGATGGCATGATAAACGCCTATCTAGGAAAGAATTTAGTGTGGGAGACGTTGTACTCCTCTTTAATTCAAGACTTAGGCTCTTTCCTGGAAAACTAAAATCTAGATGGTCAGGACCCTTTGAAATAACTAGAGTGTTCCCGAGTGGAGCAATAGAAATTAAGGGTAGGAATAGTGAACCATTCACAGTAAACGGACAACGTTTAAAACATTATCATAAAGTTGAAAATAGAGATTATGCGAATAGTCTAAGGCTTTTAGAGTTGTCCACTAATTCCCCTGATTAATCTACACCTAAGCATTACGTCAGGCTTTAGACGATAAAAACAGCGCTTAGTGGGAGGCAACCCATTTAATCATTTAAATCATTTAAATCATTTTCATCATTTTATTATTTTGTCATTTATCATTTTATTATTCATTTATTTGTTTTGTCATTTTATAGTTTTATTTCATTATTACTATTATTGCTTTTAATTTATGCATTTTATTTTCTTATTCTTCCTTATTTTAATTTTAAATCACTTTTACAGATTTTTCTAAAGTCTTTTCCACTTTCCTTCTCCCCCTGATTTGTTTCCTCCGTATTTGCACTAACTATGGCTAACCAACCGATAAACCTTATGGAAACCAAATTTAGAGGTAGGAACCAAAGAATGAAATTTGAAGAGTTATCACAGAGACCAATGGATTTGACTCTATACCCGGATGATCTGACTATGGAAACCTTAGGTATACATGATAGCATCCTATACTTGTTTAACCGACTTGGATGGGAGAATGCACTGATTCAACATAAGTTTGTGACTTACCGCGAGCTCACCCTTGAGTTCCTTAGCTCCTTAGTAAACCTACTCGGGCGCGGTTTTGGATTCAGGAAAGGATTTATCAGTTTCCGCCTATTTGGAATAGAATATGACTTTAACCATAAAGAACTAGCTGACTTATTAGGATTCCCTAGTGGACCCTTTGCTTTTACTACCACACAGGTAGAATTGATGGACATTGAGCTGGATTTCTTTTGGGGAACATTAACTGGAAACTACCACCCTGAACCAAATGGCATGAACAATGATGAGATACATAACCCAGCTATCTGTTACTTCCATAAGATCTTTGCCCATACCTTCTTTGGAAAAGAAGAAAACCTTACTGGAGTATCTAAAGATGAGATATTCATTATGTCATGTTTCACCAATGGACAACCAGTCAATGGTGTGCCTTTCATGATGCAAACCTTCACCCGAATCCAAGAAGAACCTGAATTACCTATATTAGTAGGAGGTCTTGTAACCATGATTGCTGATGCCTTAGGACTTAGATACCAATTGCACAGGTGTAACCGTTTAGGTACCATCCGTCCTATGAATCTTAACTTTTGCTTTAATCGCCATATCATAAGGAATTTAGGACATCCACCTTTCGAGTACCTAATCAGGAATGAGGTAGTAACCCTGTTCACACTACCAAACCATGCTAGAGTAAGTGTTCACAATAAGGATAATTGGCTTTATGAATTAACCCCACCTGACTATCCATCTACTCCTGAAACACCTCAATCTTACAAGATAAAGGATGATATAATGACCGATGTAGAAAGTGACCCTGAGACACCTCCTGGTTACCATGACATTGACCACTCTGACGAAGTGATTGAAACCCCTGAAGTGAATCAAGTAGATTATGCTGACAACTTAAAGAACATCATGAACACTCTTGAAGCTTACCAAACCGATATAAATACCGTTAAGGATGGGATTAAGAGCATGCGATTGGACATTATAGGACTAACTGACATAACATGTGAGCAATTCTACCACCTGAACTCTGCAATCGAAGATTTGAAGAAGCACTTTTGAAAATGCTGTAGTGATCTAGCTTACTTTACTTATTGTTTTCGTTTCTAGTTAGTTTTACTTTTCGCAAACATTTTCGTACCGTATTTTCATTAATGTAATTTCATTTCAATTATCAAATGCAAAGCACTTCTAGTTTACAATTTTTTCAAATTTAATCAATTTATATGCTTTCAATCTATATACTGTTATGTTTGAATTACTTAATGTTTTATACAATTTCTCGTGTGATGCAATTTACAAAGTACTATGTGATATTATATATTATATATTATATGGTGTTTATGTTTTATATTAAGTGAGAAGTGATACAAAGAATATTATATAAATTGTAACGTGAGAGATAATATGCTTTCTGGAAATTATTCAAGGAATTAAGCCCTCACGGTCGTCATCACCCCCCTAACGATCGTGACAAGCTAATTAGCGCGTCACGACCGTCATTCCCTTGTCACGACTGTGACGACCTAATTATAGGATTCGTGAGAAACAAAACTGTTTCTTCTTCGAAACCTCTTCTTCTTTCATCTTCCATAACTTTCAAAACCACCCATTATCTCCTCCAACTTCCGTAACCTCCCATTACCAAATTAAACCCCATTAACCTCTCCATTATCACCACACCTATCACATTCTCACCTTGCAATATTACTCCGAACCATTTTCCTCTCATTTTATCACTTTTCTCACAAAATTTAAAACTCCTTATCTCACACTCTTGTTCTTGCATGCAATGGAAGCAATACAATTTAGAGATGGTGAGCATGGAGAAAACCAGAGAGAGAGGTTCATCTGATTCCAGAACCGTGGTGTGCAACCCACGCGATATGTCGACACTGTCTGTTTGAGAGAATTGGGAATGCTTAACAGTGTCAAGAGCCTGCTTCAAAAGGTCGGTCTGTGGGATCTTTGCAGTCATCCCCAGCCCACATTCGAGCTTCTGACATTGGAATTCCTAAGCTCATTCCATTACATCACTCCTACCAGTTCTCAGAGTCAACTCACCGGCGTCGCAAAGTTCAGATTACTTGGCCGGGAGTTCAAACTTTCGCAAAATAGGATAGCCGAGTTGCTAGGTTTCGATCACGGGAATGAAGCTCACCTCTGCGTGCCGGACAATTTCAGTGAAACCGCTTTCACCCTATGGCACGACATAACTAACACCCGTGCCTCAGCCTTTCAGAGCCTGAATGCTACGCATATCCACAACCCGACGATCAGATACTTTCACCGCATCATTTGCAACACCATCTTTGCACGAGAGTAATCACAAGCTCAACTCCAAGGAGCTTTTGTTCTTACACTGCGCTCTAAATGACGAGCCTATCAACGCTGCCCCGTTCATGCTATCACATATCCAGTCCATTGCGCAAAGAGGCGCAACCCCCTTTGGCATAGGCGGCATTGTCACCACCCACGTCATTCAGTTGGACCTTGGTGACTTGGTCGTAAATTTGCCTAGCAGAGTCGCCGAGTTCCTAACCAAGAATTATTGCAGGTCCGCACACTTGATTGAGCAAAGAGAGGATGGCAGGTTTAGCCCTGTTATCCACGACACTGTTTATCACCACATCATCTTGTCGTGCCGTGACCACATCGATCCGTCTAGCCGAGCCAACTGGCTCTTTGCTTTACCGGATGCTGCCGGCCACGCCCCCATTCCTGATGAGCAGGCCGATCCACCAGTGGACGAGATGCAAGACGCCATGGATGCAGCTGAGCCTGTCCAGGACATTCCTGAGTCATCCACCCGACAGCCTCCTGCACCGGAATTCACACTTGAGTATGTCCTCCGTGCGATTCATCAGCAAAACTAGATGAATGCCGCACTGGAGCGAAGGCAAAAGGAGCAGCATGATGCATTACTCCGCACTATTGCAACCAACTAGAGGTCTACTGATGAGAAGCTCGGAGAGATCTTTAGCGAGCTAGAGGCTTTACGCATTGATATCACTGCTGTCACCGGTACCGGTTCTGACCCTGAAGCGACTCCGACCAGACGCTCCTGCACCAGAAGCCGAGGCCGTGGTCATCAGCAGCCTTAGTTTTAGTTTTTGTTTATGTTTGTTTTCCGTTTTCGTTGTTTGTATTGTACTTTACCGCTATTATATCACAACATTGAGGACAATGTCTGATATAGTGTGGGAGAGGTACCTTTCATTTTCCGCATTTTCCCTTTTCGCACTTTTCCATTCCGTTGTTTTTCCATTCCCGTTGTATTTCCTTTCGTAAGTTAATGAAACGAGCAAATTTTTTGTGCTATTTTCTTTAGTTTCGAACTTTCCCCGTTTATTTAGCCATACCGAAAAAAATCTTTAATTAATTATTCACATTACCCGACTTACCTACAAAATCATAATTAGGAAGCTGAGAACGATTCAACAAGATCAATACAGTCTTGACACCTTAGACTTCCCACTTAGCGATTCCGTTCCGATGATTGTTACGACTACACCTTAAGTTTCAGTTCTAAAGTAACCCCTAGTAGTTTATACTAGCAGTCAGCACCGTCTGAACACAAACCACGTGGGGAGCCGATGAATATAAGCGTTTGATGCCTAATCTATAATAATCCTTCATATCTCTATGCAAATGAAAATAAATTGCACCAAAGTACACGGTCACATATAAGAAACGAGAAATATGAGAAGGAGTCCATTGCGGGTTGGTTCAGAGGTACTGGTTCTGAACTTGGTAGGGCGTGCTACGGCTCGATCCCCCACAACCTCCAAATCGGATAATGTATGAAGGGTTACCACATTCGTGTACCAGACCCCGTGCTTATAAAGGATCAAATTCGCTAACCGGCTACTCCACTACGTGCGTGCTAAGGAAAAAGGCTTAATGTGATTGCGCTAGAATGAAACCGGGCGAAATATGATCGAAAGACTCTAGGTGAAATCGTAAAGCAATTACTGATTGTTTCGTTTAACAGGAAGTCGACGACTTAGCTTGTTGCTTGTGTCATTAGTGTATCGTTAGTGTTTTATCAAAGTACCAGTTTATCCGACAAAATGATCCCTCGTACGGTTTGTTATGTGTGTGCGTCGATAAAAACTTGTCCGACAATTTTCAACCGACTATTTGCTTGAGGACAAGCAAAGGTTTAAGTTTGGGGAAGTTTGATAACGAGAAAATGTATCGATTATATTGCTATGTTTCAATACCGTTTTATCGCATAATTGTCGTTTTAACACCCGATTCCTCGAGTTTTCTTTGCCATTTTGCAGGTACATCATATACAGAGCTAAATCATGAGCCACGAGTGAAATGAGCAAAAACATCCATTAAAAGATGAAGAAATGAAGAATTCTGCATAACCTGCATATTTTGTTACACTCACGGTCGTCACCTAGGTGTCACGACCGTGACACCCCAAAAGGAGCACTCACGACCGTGACATATCCCTCACGACCGTGACACATATAATACAAGGGACACGAACGTGACACCCTTGTCACGACTGTGACAAGGGAAAAATAGGTTATTTGACTGAAGACTTGGTCATGAACGTCACGCTGCATGAAGTGCCTATTTTCCAGCTGACCCAGTATACACACGTTCCCTGGATTCTCTCCTACGAAGCCCAGGCAACAATTCAACTACCAAGCCCATTTAGTTTTCTATAAATAGCTTAATTGAAATGAACAATTTACAGAGTTTTAGTTTTTAATTTCTTGCGGAAGCTCTGCCGAATTATTTTACGCCCTTTATATTTTTCCAGCATTATTTTCATTGCTTTATTTTCTTGTATCCCAACCAACCTTATAACAATTTCCAACATAAGGAAATTGTTATAAATTAATTTGTTTCAAAGCCTTCAGAATTTTTAGAATTTATTTCCGATTCCGATAAATACTCCGAGCTTTCCAGCCTGTGGAAGAAGGAGTCTGCCATTTTTATTGTTAACCAGGTTTATATTAATTTGCAATTTTATATTTATGTTGAATATTTATTTTTCTGCCATGAATATTTCGTTTTATGTTTCCCTGCTCTAATACCTCAAAATTTGCCTTCATATTTATTCCCTCTACTGGTTTACCACTCTGCATTCATCTGCATTTCTCACCAGGTCATTAACATCGTAGTAGTTCATTCCATTGTTTCATAAGGCATGTGATCAGGGCTCAAGGAAATTAGGGTTTTGTACCTTATACGTATTTGGCAAGGATTGGAATAACAGAGAATATTCACTGGACTATGATTCCATTCCAAATGCTGTTGCTCAGTTGTGTCTCAATTCAGATGGGAGTTTGATTTAATTTTGGTCACATTATAGAAGGATCACTGCAATTGCAAGGTTATTTTGGACCACTGGACTATTTCTTAGACAATGCATATTCAAAGTTCGGGCTGCCGTGTGTTGTGATTCATCGGGATATCGAGCAGTATTTTGTGTGAAGTCTGGTTTGAATCTTCAGTTTACCAGTGATTCATCTGGATTCGAATGGTCAGGGCATGTTTCAGATAATTCAAAGAGTTACGACTAATTTAAAAAATATATTCAGTGGCTCAGAAGTGGTTGTGCTTATAGATTTGTGGAAAGATTTCAAGATATGTTTTGGGCCAAAATCAAGATCTCATTCATTGCTCTGTTCTCACTGTTATTAACCATTCCCGATTATTCCATTCCATCTTCACCTTTATGCTTCAATACGTTTCCATTAATTCGTCTTCATTTCTCTCTTATTCACTTTCCCATTTATCTTTTGTCCGTAATCCATTTTTGAACCATCTTTCATTTTTCATAGTTCATATCAAACTCATGTTTTCTCCTTGTCCATTTTTTACATCATTTAAGCTCGATAGCAATTTCGTTCTAGAATCATCATAAATTTCCACAAAAAGTAATAAAGAGGTCATATTTCTTTTGTTTTCACCCTAATATCCAAATCATCAAACTAATTTCCAATCGGTCGCCATAAGTCCAAGCCCGTGTCCAATAAAATTTATTTTATTTTTTTATTTTTATACCTCTTATTTTTCAAGTCAATATTCTTTTTGAGTTCCATATTTTAGGCCCATTAATCAATTCCCTTGTTATTCCATGACAAGTCAACGGATTTCATTTCTTCGAACCCTCCGTTTACTATCTTTCTTTTAAGTCCTAATTGAACCCATTAACTCTTTCTTTAATCCATTTTTAATAAGTCTTTTAGAAACTCTTCCAATTACTTGTTATCATATCCAGTTCCAAAGTTCTTCTTAAAAATATTTTCCAACCATTAGGTTCAATTTAACTCCGAGTCAAGTCAGATTGACATTTGGGTTGAATTTTGTTTTATTAATACCACAATAGAGGAGTGTTAAAGTTCTTGAGCAAAAGGTCAATCCAATTTGCAGGCCCAATTCCCATTCACATTTGTCACACAGAAATTTTATATGGGGTCCCTGGCTCGCTTTTTCTTCGATTGCCATGTTTGGTACGAAAAGTTTATGTACGAGAAATTTGTAGCAGCATGACAAGAACTTGTACATTGGAAATAAAGTAATAATTAAATTATAACATAATGTCCAATAACAAAAGATTGAAGCTTATTACGAAAATTCGTTTGTATTTACGACAATGACATAACAAATTACAGGAGGATAATTTAGTAGCAGGAAGGGAAATGGGAAATGTAGCAGGACAACAATGAAAACAGGAAGGAAAACTTGGAAAAAATTCTAAAGAAGGGCTTTGTTCTCGGCGCCAATTTCGTTCCACTTCGTTAACCTCATCATCAATCCATCAAAAAAACTGCGCTCTATAACCTGCAAATCGGAAAAGGAAAAGAGAAGAAAGTTCACTCAATAATCATCATAATCAATAAGCAAAAATGAAAAATCCGTAAATGAAAAATAACCGAATTCCAAACAGAAATAAGAGAAGAGGCTATTCAATCAACTTCCAACATCACTACTGTCCATTTACATTTTCAAAATGAGAAGCAAGGAGATATAAACAAAATCAGGAATCAAATTACCAAAACAACTTCATAACAGAATGAAAAAAAAAGTGATCGAAATTGATAACAGAATTATAACAGATTCTTAACTGAAAGGGTCTAGAGGATTTACCTGAAGTTTCCAGAGCCTTCTCCTAGTTTCTATAAATCAGATTGGTTCTTCACACTTCATTCTTCTTCCTCAATTTCTGGAGTTTCCATACACCATCCAATTCCAACCTTCACGTTCTTCAACCAATTCCTTCAAACCAACTTCTTCTACACAACCCATTCATCTCTTTTTTCTGATTTCACAAACTCTTCTATTCTTCAATTCTCATTCTTCTTTCATCACCACTCTTCATCACCTTCTTCATCTCCAACCTTTGTTCTTGAACCCTTTCAACCTTCAACTTTTGTTCTCGAACTACCCTCATTTTCGTCAATCTACAACAACCGAATCATCAGTAAAAAGAAACAAATTGAATCAACAAGAAAAAAAGCAACAAACCGAATTACAGCAAGGAAAAACAACATACTGGATGTGAACGAAACTCCTTCATCGTCGTCTCCACTTGCATCGCACAGCGTCATCAATGACGAGCAGGATCAAACATCAACAACAACGGTTATCACCATTTGATATGATCTGAAGCTTCAACTTCATCGTCATTTTAATTTTCATCTTCATTACACGAACATCAACAACAACCCTCAAAGATCAACCATCCAACCACCTGCAAAGTTGCTGCAACATTATGAGTTAATCAGTGCAATATAATTCGAATTCAAGACTAATGGAAACAATCTCGAAACAGGGTAATTACACGAGTGAGGAATCCGAAAGCTCGTCACAAAAAAAAAATCATAAATGCTCAGCCTCAAACCGGTAACATCGTTCATCGTCAACAAGCTCCAACAATAATTCGACCTGTAAATTCAACAAAGAGGATGAGACAAGAAGAAACAGACTCTTAGAGATAAGAGGGAAGGAGTTACTAGGACGAATTGCACCGAGAATCGATAAGCGAAATACCGAAAGTGGACAAAACTATTTCGCCTTCAATCTTCATCACTGGTTTCGTTCTCCGAATCGCAGCGGCATTGCTCGCGTCTCCACCACAAAGGCTGATCGAACGTCATATTCTTCCTCACCACCTAGCAACGATTATCATTTTCGCCATCATCGCAAACAAAAATCTTCAATAGACCTTCGTCGTGTTGCATCCGAATTAACTGAAGGTGTGTGAATCGTGCTTTACTTATTTCAATTTCATGGGGGTTCAATTTAGGGATTTGATAGAGGTTTAGGGTAAGATTGGTTTTGATTTGAGATGAAGAAGAACGAGAAATTTAGGGTTTTTATGAGCTTAGTGTCAGGATAGGGGTAGGTCTAAGGCGGAGGATGAGGTTCTCACCATGATGGGTCTCAGCTTTGGGCGTTTAGGCGCGCGGCGGTTTTGGGAGAGGGAAGAGTGATTATGGTGGCGGCTTAAGGAAGAAGAAGGAGGAGATTTAGGGTTTGTATGAGAGGGAGAAAGGAGAGGCTGCGGCTTAGGGAAGAAGATGAGAGATTAGGTTTTGTGAAGAGGAAAGGGGATAACGCGTGAGAGGAAGAAGAGGGGATTCTGAGGTGTTTTATGTTTCTTAGTTTTTTGTTTTGAGTTATAATATTTTGTTTAATTGAGATTGATGGGAATAATTAAAGGTCTTAAGTACCAATTAAGATGCTATTAAAAGTTATAAAGAGACCATAATTGCATGAAGTCACCACTACTAATTCAAATTATGTGGATAGGATCTTTTTTTTTTTTGAATTCGTCACCTTCAGGCTCCTGCGCATGGGCCTAGGGAATTCGCTAATCCCACCCCCCATTCTGGGCCCAATTTCAGTCTTAACTCAAAAACATTGCTTCCTCACCCCCTTTCTATTCTTTTCTTTTAAATTTCTATGTTTTGTATAATTTTCATTTAAATTCATAAAAAATATTGGAATGCATATTAAAATTCTAAGAAAATTATACTAGAATATTAACTAATCTTAGAACCATGCCCAATTTTTATTTTCTGATTTTTGTCATTTTTTTTATTTAAATTCGATTTTACATTTTAATTGATTTACATTGAATTTCCACTTAGACACATAAATTTGTACAATTTCTTTCTGCCACTTACCACAACATTTTTCCCCCATTCTTTTTGCTATGATTAAAGGACAAATAGAAGTACCTAGATTATTTTTTGTGTATTTTTTAAGGCTTTTTTTCTACTGTTTTGGTAGTATAATTTGTGTAAATTTGTGATTGAACTTTACATAGAATTAAAGGACCATTTGCCATAGTTAGGATTAGAATCTTTAAGAGATTTTTTTTAACATAATAATATAATCAGGTTAGAGACCTTAGGAAATTAATTTCACATTTTTTCCATGACTTTTAATATTTTTGGCATTTAAATTCATTTCCATCATATTGTGCATATTCATGGTTCATATCATTCACTAACTATTTGTTTTTGTGTGCAAGGTATTTTTCAAGGATTGGCTTATGGACTTGGATACTTTTATGCCATGATTGTGTTTTATATTTTGTGTGCTTCGTGATGTAATAGCTTAGAACTTGTATGCTTGTATAGTTTCTATAACTAGGTTAGAAAAGATAAAATGAATCGATAGAAAACCAAATCTCAAAAAAATGAAATAAATAAAACTCGATCCAACGTCGAGCAAGTTTTCAAATAAATAAATAAAGTTGCATGTGACATTAGGGTTCCTCGATTACCATCGTTCCATTCCATTCAACCAAAAGCAAGCCTTGTATGTTTCACACCATAAGTCGTGCGTCTTAGCACCACGCAATTGACCCACCCGATCCATCGTGTTATCCCATTTATGTTTCATGCATGTTTTCTTCCCACCATGACTTAGGAGGACCATATTGTTCATTATTGCCTTTTATGTTCTCATGTATAGTTCTAATATTTCTTAGGTAGATTTAATCTTAAACCTCACTAACCATAGGTCATCTTCAAATTCAACTAACTTAGGGTAAGTCTAGTTTCCCTTTGAAGTTTTCCTTTGATAACTTGAGTCTCTCTTCCCATCTTAAAATAAAATCAAAAACAAATTAATAAAGGAAAAGGTGTACAATGCGCCACGAGCCTTAAGCTACATGGGAAATGACTAGTGGAGGTCTCCTTCACTCTTCTAGGATGCTTTACAAATGTTCCATTGGGGGCGATCTTGGAAAGTATTCGCTCCTGTGTCATAGTCTTTAGTGTTGCACATTCAATAAACACAAACTTCAAAACACTTCTTTTAAAAGACAAAAACAAATAACAAGCGACTATCCTACGGGAGCTTCTTTTCTCATCTCATTCACTCACAACGCGAACTCGTGGCGACTTGTCTTATTTGCAAGACGGTAAACGCACTCGTACCAGACGAGCCTGCAACACCTGAGCATAGACATACGCAGTTCCAGCTGTAAAAAACACAAACAAATAGTTCCCGCCTTAGTTAGACGAACTATGGCGTCTCTGATCCTCATTTATCCCGATGAGGTACGTAGGCAGTGGGGTAGGGCCCATTCGAGCACAATCTTTATTTTCCCTACATTTCCCTTTTTATTCTCATTTCAGTTCCTTTCTCATTTCATATTTCAATTTCCAGTTAGCGGTTTTGTTCAGCAACATATTATTTCTCACCATTTGAAACAGACTTGCAAGCGTGGATCCCGTCGGGTACGACGGACGATCTGGGGTGCTAATACCTTCCCAGGTCGTAACCGACTCCCGAACTCAGATCTTTGGTTCGCAGGACCTTGTCCTTTCCTTCTTCCTTAGGTTTGTGCAACATTACCTTTCCTATTCTTTTGGGATAAAAATGTCTGGCTGGCGACTCTAACCTTTCCGCGCCACTTTCGCGTTTGTACTAGGATGAAAATCCCGGGAGCGACACCTACCTCTGTCTGGTTCAACAATAATGAGTAGCTAAATACCTTAGGGCGGTATGTAATTAAAACAAACTGAATCAGTAAAATCAACTCTAGGCTTAAAATAATTAAGAGCTTAATAATCTGGCTGAGACTTTTTATTATAAAATCAACCTTTTTGTTACGAGAGTAAGGAAAGTGTATTAGGTTAGGTCAAGACCACGAGAGTGTGAGATTTTAACCAGATAGCTAAAGTTAGGCATTTAAATTAAACACAGCGAGAGCGCTTTAAAATAAATTAGAATTACTAAGTTTCCAAAAAATATCTCTAAACACTTATGGGCTAGCGAGAGCAGGCATAGGGCTTTAGGGGTAAGATCTGAGATAAGACCACGAGAGTGTGAGTTAAGGATATTTAAACTGGTAACCTCTACAGAATAGATTAAGTGAACCATCTTTATAAGCCTAGGTTAGATTGACCCGCCTAAGTTAGCATAATTACATACCGACCGCCTTAGTATTATTTTATTAAACTTAAATTTAATTCCCGCCTTTAATCTTTAAAAACAACAAAAAATCGTGACAACCCTTCACCTTAGCTAAACTAGAAGTTCCTCTAGCACTAAGTAACCATAGAGTCCCTGTGGATCGATAATCTTAAATATTACTTCGATAGGCTGTGCACTTGCAGTTAAGATACCGCTAGACACATAATTAGATACGCCTTTAGCCCATCAATCGCCTTTTTCACTGCATTAAGTTTTCATCTGTGAATATTTCACATAACCATTTGTTTTCTAAAATGAATTGTAAATTTTTTTCATGAGTAATCCTTTGTGTTTAGGATTCATTCTTTCTGTTTTAAACTTTCTCCCGTCTGTTTTAAAACTCTGTCAGGCTTCCGTATAAGTCCTGGACCCACCAACTATTTCTTGAACAATTTTCAATCTCTTATACAGAGATTATGGGCCCACTTTTTTATAAATCTCATCTCCTTTTCAATTTTCATCTTTATGACTAAATATCTAATACACCAACAACTAGGCTGAGCTTCACTCCAGGTGAACTACTTTCTTGATTATAGGCAGCTTTTCAGCACCCAAGTCCTACTTTGTGTATGAAATCATCAGATAATTAATCAACAAAACAAATTCCATAGGAATCCTTATGTTTAAGCCATATTATTGGCTTTTGAGTTATCTGCCTCTTTCTAATTTTTCGTTGTTTTCTTAAACTCTTGTTGTTTGCTTAGAATATAATTGTTTTTCCAAAATTATCTTTCTTTACCTCATACTAAAGCAAAGATAATAATAAACTTCTTAATGACAAAGAGAATACTATGTATAAAACACATTTGTAATCTTTCTCCCTCAGGATTTTGGGCCTCTTCTTCCCAGTATAACCCCAATTTCATTCTTAATAAAACAACTTAAGAATATTCAAACCATAGCAAAGACATACTTAAAATTGTTAAACACATTTACTGAAACCTTTTATCTGTTTGCATGCATCTTTAATATTTATAGTTGCATCTTGCTAGAATCTCTAAGTAGTTGGGTTATCTTCATCCAAACAGATACTCCATTCAAAACACTTAGGATTATTCTTTACAACTTACAAGGGGTTTACAAAGATAAGAAGTTTCACGGTGAAATGTTTCTTTGTAAACCATCCCTAGCTTCATCTTGAGCTTTATCCAAGGACCCATGGGCCTCATATAGGTAACCTAACCTCCTATTAGGCTTAAACACAATGACCCTTTCTGGCTTCCTAAACGCATAGGAACAAACCTTAAAATAAAAAAAAAATACAATAATCTCCCTCTCCCAGATGAATGACCAATCTAGCCTACTCTTGGGCTTTGTACAATTGAATTCCCCCCAGATAAAGGAATGTCTGATGACCACATCTTATAAATCTCCAATAGAAAAAACTATTCATACAGAGTCACTCTACCAACAATTTTCAGCCTATAGGATACAAATAATCAAGAGTCAGTCTCTCACAAATAAGTTTCACACCTGGGATTCTAAATCAGAACACGGATAAAACTTTCCCACAAAGTCAGTTTTCTTTGTTTAGATTCAACCTTGGGCTTCAATCAAGGCACATTTAAATCAAAATCTTCTCTTTTTATAGATGACAAATTCTCTCTACTTAGCACCTTTTAGCTTCAACCTTGCCCTTCAATCAAGGCACATATAGTCAAACACTTTACAATCACTCAAAATCAGTCAGTCTTGGAATTTAACTAAGCTAACACCAGTCATGGTATTATACTTTAACTAAGCTAACAACACCAATACAGTCATAATCTTGGACTTTAACTAAGCTAATTTCCCACAATACAGTCATAGTCTTGGACTCTAACTAAGCTAAACATACAACCTTTATTTAGCTATGCAAATTAAGATAACCCATTCAGTTGTCCTGAGCTATGAAATTATGGTCAACCATTCAGTCTTCCTTTAGCTATACAATTCAAGGTACCCATTCAGCCTTTATTGAGATATGCAAATCAAGATACCATTCAATTTATTCTTTGATTTATGCAATTCAAGCAAGCAAGCAACCAACAAGTTACAAACATCTGTTTTTTCAGATTCAAACATGGGTTTTGATCAGGAAACAAACAGACTTTTTAGCCTCAATCTTGGGCTTTGATCAAGTCACAAATATAAACTTTTGAGCATCATTATCCTGTGCTTTAACCAGGACACATGTATGAAACATATAATAGAAGAATAGTATACGACTGTCGAACTTGACACTGGGGTTAAAGATGACAGACGTGATAATATGCCAAATGTATTTAGGTTTAATGAATAATATTAAAGTACAAAGGATTTCAATTTCAATGTTGGAATGTAGTTTACCTCAATGAAACAGTTCTAGAGTGTTATACAGTAGAATAATGTTTTGAAGGGTAGGGATGTGAGATTTAAAAAATTGATGCAGTGAGGTGTAGGATTGTGTGTAAGGATAAACAACATTATGAATACATTGTGTTGTGTATTAAAGTCTTAACATCTTTAACATTTATAATTAAGACATTGTTTCAAAAACACAAATGTGGAAGGTTTTTTTTAATAAAAGTGCCAAGGCAGCTTGGGTTGCAAAATTCGTTATTGATGCGATGAAGAAAAATAACAAGATGAAGTTGAATAATGTAGTTGCAAATGTTAGGGTGAGGTATGCAATTGAAATCCCGAGTTGTAGGGATTTTAAAACTAGGCAGCTTGCTAGACCAATAGTTAAGGGGGACTCTAGCCAAAAATACAGTTTATTGTGTTCATATGGTGTTGAATTAAGGAAGGCTTCATCAATAAACACATTAAAGCTTAACATTCAATATCAAGGTCCAGGATTACAACCAAGATTTGAAAGGTGTTACATGTTCTTTGATGGGACAAATAAAGCTCTGATATTGGCACGTAGACCATTTATAGGATTATATGGATGTTATCTAAAGCACAAGTATGGTGGGATATTGTTGATAGTTTTTGGAAGAGATTTGAACGATCAATATTTACCTATTGCATTTGCAGAAAAACAAACAAATTGTACTAGTTCAACAAGTAAACTCAATAACTTAAATATCTATAATAGCAAGTCATACTAATAATGTCCAAAAGAAACCAAAGAAAAGGGTTAGTTTCTTAAATTAACTTATTAATGCTCATATTGGCATAATGCACATCACATCATAAGAGCTCGTTTATATTATTTATTTCTTTTAGGGTGGGGGCTGAGAGCTTAGTGGGTAGCAACAGGCTCACAAAAAGGAAAAGATTACTCATAAGAAAAAGAAAAATGGAATTGATAAGCATAATGCAGGCCCAAGTCAGAATAATGCGGGACCAACTCAGAAAATTGTATACCTAGATGAGCAAACTGCATGTCCAACTCAGAAGACTCCATGTCTAGATGCTCAAACTATAGGCCCAAATGCTTAAACTGCAGGACGAGATGCCCAATCTAAAATTGCTACATAAGCTTCTATTGTTCAAGAACCTGGTTTAAACAAGTACCCTAGGATAGACTCTGATATATTAGCATCATTTTTGAATGAAATCAACAATGGAAACAATGTGGTACTTGACATTCAACCTCTTAGTATTAATAGAATCCCCACCAAACCATGCCCCATGTAAACCTAAGCCCTTTAAATTCATTTGGTGCCATGACCTTCATTGGTAAAGCAACCAAAGTGGCTAAGTCCATATCATTTAAACCTTCAAGAGTTGTAAATCAAACTATCATTGATCATGTAAGTGTGATTATGTCAAACTTATGCATTCATATAGTTTTACACATATAGATAAATGTCCTAACTCTTACTTTCCATCATAGGTAAAAAAGTATGATTTCAAAGAGTAAGAAAGTCAAGCATGGTGCAGTTTATATAAGAAAGAGTAAAATAATTATGACTCTCAAAATAAAAGATATCATGGGGTCTAGAAAATATCTAGAAGTTGTGATGATATTTTGAAAATGTATTTTGTATAACACTTGTAATGGTCTATTTTGGACATGCTACAAAGATTAAGTTGTATTTGGTTTATGTAATGAACAAAACAATTATTTAGTTTTAAACAACTTGTTTGAATTAAATTGTATTTTGCATCAGCACTATTTAAAACAACTTGTTAGTAATGTCATGAATGAGTGATATGGTATTATTCATTGTGAAATTGTTGTCAATTTTAGAACCATTGATTGAAAAATGTGGTAGGAAAAAATAAGGAAAAATTATGCCATAATCAAGAGCCCTTTTTTTTCTTCCATAATTTATCTAAAGATTTAACCTCAGTAGGGCTAAAATTAATCAACATGATCTGATTATTATATCATCGACACCAACATTCCATTAAAAATAGTCATCACATTTAGATGGTCACATTACACAATAATTAATCAACAACATTGAAAAATGTAGCACCCCATTTAAAATAATTGAGTTGTTGTGTGTGTTTTTGTGTGTATTGAGTTGTTTTGGGGCATTTGGGCTCAGGTGAGCAAAGGGTATTGTCTTTAGTTGAATAATGGGAATTAAGAACCTTAGTTCAATAATAATATAATGATAAATAATAATAGAGGACATAAATAATAATAGTAATATGGTTATTAATATTATTATTAACATTACTAGGATTATTTAAATTATTAATTATTAAAATTAGTTATGGGAGATCATTAAGGATGGTAAAAACCCTTAATCTAAGGTTAGTAAGGTTTAGTGAGATGATTGTTGTTTTCACGTAAAAAGAGAGAGAGCTAGAGGAGGAAGAACAAGGGTGTTAGGGCAAGGTCCCATCATCAATTTTCGTGGGAATCCAGATCCAAATTCAAGGTAAGGGGGGAGAATGGGTTCAATATAGGTGATTATAACATGAGAGGATATTTAGGGTTCCTTCCCCCCGTAGGATTTTGTTTGTATATTTTCTGTCAGTGAATCAGAATCTGTTGTTGATGCATTTTGTTGTGAAATTTGTGTGGGTCTAATTGTTAATACCATGAATTTTGTGAATAAATTTATGTTGTTATTGATGGTGTATGAACTGTGTTACAGATATAGAATTGTTGCATGTTGTGAGTGACGACGATAGATTTTATAAGTAATGAATCTAGTAATTAAAATAGATTAATGGAATAACTGAGAATATTTGTCCTAAAATTGATGTAGAAATGCATGTTAGGACAGATCTCGACTGAAGAATTGAGATCCTAGTAGAAGGATTCATAATGGTATGAGAAAAATGGGATTTTGAGACATCCTTTATCCATACACGTAACAATCGGGATATTACGCGTATGCCATGAGGCAGTACGCGTGTGGTACACAATAAAACCCAGATCTGGCATGACCTTCTGCCTATACGCGTGATGGTACGCGTATGAGGCCAGGCCTTACGTGTAGGAAGAAAGGATACATGTATGGAAGTTTGAGGAGAGATATGTGAGAGGGACAAGCCTCTGGTCATACAAGTAACAAACAAGTCCTTACGCGTATGACCCTGGGCAAAACGCGTATGTGATGGGCCATACACGTCTGGACAACATGAGGTGCAAAATTTCATCCTTTCGCGATTTCTTTCCCCGATTTTGTGTCTGATGCAGTTTCTTTTGGTCTGAGAGGTTATGGTAAATGTCAGAACTTATTGGACCTAGTAATAGTATTAAAAATTATTAAAATCGAATTTAGGTGGATTAATTAGAAAAGTAGATAATTAAGGTCGTGTGAGGTGTTTTATTGATTGTGTGCATTGTATGGACTGTCTTGGACAGATGTAGTAATTCTAGTGAGAATTACGGTGAGTAAAGGACTCACGTGTGATTAAGGAGGATTGTGTAGATGTAGAATTTATTTTTATACATGTGATTATACATATTTTGTGTCATGCATTTCATGATGTTGTAGGTGGAGACAGCTAGGTGAGAATCCATGATGGATGCTTAGTCTTGTCCGGACTCTGATGTGGAGTTGTGATGGAGACATATCATTGCTCAGAGGAGTGTATGTGACTTATCCGGATTCCGACGGGAATCAGGTTCAATGAATGAACCATTGGATTGTGATGGTACCACATGCATTGTGTCAAGTCATTTAGTCACATTGCATAGATACATGTTTATTGAATTGTAATTGGAAAATTATGAGTATGTCTTGATTGTTTGATGTCATGTGGTTGGTGTGTTACTACTCCTTAACATGTTTATTTCATTGTTAATTATTGAATGTAGTTCTCACCCATTTTTTGTTGTTGTGTCTGTGCTCCTTGGGGAGTATAGATAACAGGGGCCTGAGTGGTGCTTGGAGTTCGTTTTGCTTAATCGAGTCTTAGGAGTTGCTTTGATACGTAACACTGGATTTTGGGATTTTTACTATATTTTTGTCTATTTGAATTTGTTACTTATCTTTATTTGTTAGAATTATATTGGACCACATATTTATGTGGATGTTTTCTATTAAGGGCCTTGGTGTCGTGGAGTTTAATTAAATTCATTATTTCCTATATTTAATTCATTATTGAGAAAATTAATAGATGAAGCATTTAAGACTTCATAGTGTTTTATATGAGAAGTGACATCCTACTGTTGTATAAACTCTAATTATTTCCACAATATATTTGTGTATTTTTATAATGGGAGATTGGGGCGTTACAATTGGTATCATAGCAGGTCAGTTCATCTGGCCATGTGTCTTAGTAGAGTCTGTCTATAGAGTGGACATAGTTATGCATTCTTCTAACCTGTATTTTGATTGTGAACAGTATGGATGGAAGAGATATAGCTCTTGCTGCTGCATTACGCGATGTTGCGCAAGCAGTGCAAAGTATTAATTATAATGTTAAAGATGTCGAGTTCCGTAATTTGGGAAGATTCCAGAGTAACAAACCACCAACATTTGAAGGTACTCTTGATCCAGATTTTGCATAGAAATGGTTGAAGGCTATTGAGAGATCTTCAGGACCATGGGGTGAAATGAGGCACAAAAAGTACAGTTTGGTACTTATATGTTGGCTGGTGAAGCTGAACTCTGGTGGAATAATAGTCGTTAGAGGTTGGAAACTGCAGGTATTGCTATTACATGGACAAAGTTTAAAACTGAGTTTCTGGAGAGGTATTTTCCAAAAGATGTCCCTGGTAAGAAGGAGATTGAGTTCCTGGAATTGAAACAGGGAAGTATCACTGTTTCTTAATATACTGCTCGATTTGAGGAATTGGTGAAGTATTATGCTCATTACAATACTAAGAAGGCCATGACTTCTATGTGCCTGAATTTTGAGAACGGGATGCGTCCCAAGATCAAACTGGGGTTTACTTATCAGAAGATAAGAAATTATCCAGAGCTGGTGAATAGGTGTAGAATTTATGATGAAGATAACAGGGCCCGAATTGCTCATTATAAGTTTCTGAGTGACCAGAAGGGTAAGCAGAGACATGGAGGCACACC
Source organism: Lathyrus aphaca (assembly GCA_963966055.1). Taxonomy (NCBI): domain Eukaryota; kingdom Viridiplantae; phylum Streptophyta; class Magnoliopsida; order Fabales; family Fabaceae; genus Lathyrus; species Lathyrus aphaca. The sequence continues at coordinate 398,961,246 of OZ014519.1, read as the reverse complement.
TTAGAGTGCTCCAACTGATAAAGGAAAACATAAAGCTATCTTAGGAAAGAAGCCAAGTGGGGGATGGATTGCTCCCAATCCTACCAAGTGTTTCAGATGTGGTAGTTGGGGTCACCGTGCTAGTGAATGTCAGAATAAGGTGAAGAAATGTTTCAAGTATGGACGACCAGGACATTTTATGGCATATTGTAGGGCTAATATACCTACTTGTTACAACTATAGGGAACATGGTCATATCAGCATACATTTCCAGAAACTAAAGAAGTCGCAAGCAAGTGGTGGAAACGTGTTTGCGTTAGTGGGAGCCCAACCTACTAATGAGGATTGTTTGGTCAAAGGTACTTGTTATATCCATGACATTCCTTTGGTTTCTATTATTAACACAGGTGCAACCCGCTTGTTCATTTATGTTGATTGTGTGAAGAGATTAAGACGTGTGTCGTCTACTTTGAATTGGGGGATGGTGATTGATATTCCATCTATCAGTTCCGTGACCACTTTGTTGGTGTGTTTGAAATGTTTGTTAACCATATTTGGTTGAGATTTCAGAGTGGACTTGTTTTGTTTACCACTCAGTAATTTAGACAAATTGGTTATAGTACAACTGGGTGTATATTGATTGCTTTAGGAAAAAGCTGTTATTTCTTACTCCAGAGGAGGATGCATTGGCCAATTCTCTATCTACCAAGGAATTGATAACCCTATTGGAAGAGGAGGCGGAGGTGTTTGCGGTGTTTGTTTCATTATCCGTGGAAGGCAAGACAAAATTTAATGAGTTGCCAATGGTGAGTGATTTTTCGGAAGTATTACCAGATGGCATTACATAATTGCCTCTGAAGCGAGAAGTTGAATTTTCTATTGATCTTGTTCCTGGTACTAAGCCTATATCTATGGCACAGTACATGGTGTCTGCTGTAGAGTTGACAGACTTGAAATCTCAAATTGGTGAGTTGCTTGATAAGAAGTTTATAGACCTAGTGTTTCATCGTGGGGAGCTCCAGTGTTATTAGTTAAGAAGAAGGATGGTAGTATGCGTTTGTGTATCGATTATCGGCAACAAAATAAAGTGACCATTAAAAAAAGTATCTACTTCCAAGGATTGATGACTTAATGGATCAGCTCGTGGGAACTCGTGTTTTCAGTAAAATTGATTTGAGATCGGGTTATCATCATATTTGGGTGATGAATGGTGATATTCATAAAACGGCTTTTAGAACTCGTTATAGACATTACGAGTAAGCAATGATGTCATTCGGAGTTTCTAATGCACCAGGTGTGTTCATGGAGTACATGAATCATATCTTCCATGAGTATCTAGATCAGTTTGTGTTGGTATTTATATATGATATTTTGATTTATTCCAAGTCAGAAGAAGATCGTGAAAAATATCTTAGGATTGTCTTGTGGGTATTGAAAGATACTCAGTTGTTTACGAATCTTTGAAAGTGTGAATTTTAGTTACAGACTATTAGCTTTTTGGGACATATTATTTATGGTAATGGTATAGTTGTGGATTCACCGAAAGTGAGTGCAGTGCTTCAGTTGGAACCTTCGAAGACAGTAACATAGATTATGAGTTTCTTGGGCCTAGCAGATACAAGATTCATCAAGGGATTTTCTAATTTGGTGTTACCATTAACTTTGTTGACAAGAAAAGTTCAAGCATTTGTTTGGGATTGGCGTGTGAAGGAATATTTAGAGAGGTGAAGAATATATTGACTACAGTTCCAATGTTAGTGCTACCAAGTCCAAATGAACCTTTTGTTATGTATTGTGATATGTCTAAGATGGGATTAGGCGGAGTGTTGATGCAATATGGAAAAGTTGTGGCTTATGCTTCACATAAATTGAGAGTGCATGAAAGGAATTATCCTACTCATGACATTGAATTAGTTGCGGTCGTTTTAGTGTTAAAAATATGGAGGCGTTAATTTTATGGAATACTTATTTGATCATAAGGAATTAAATATGAGACAGAGAAGATGGTTGGAATTCTTGAAAGATTATGACTTTATCTTGAGTTACCATCCGGGTAAAGCTAATGTCGTAGAAGATGCCTTGAGTCAGAAGAAAATTCATATGTCAGCGTTAATGATGAGGGAAATGGAACTAATTGAACAGTTCAAAGACTTAAGTATAGTTTGTGAAGTAACACCGGAGAGTGTTAGGCTGGGTATTCTTAAACTGAATAATGACATCCTTGATATGATAAGAGAAAACTAGAAGCTAGATATGAAACTGGTGGATTTGATGCCAACAGGAGGAAATGATCCTGAGAGTTATTTTAAAATGGATAATTCTGGTGTGTTGAGATTTCGGAACATAATTTGTGTACCAGATAATCTTGAGTTAAGGAAAATGATATTAGAGGAGAGTCACCAGAGTAGTTTGAGTATTCATTTAGGAGATACAAAAATGTATCAAGACCTTAATAAATTATTTTGGTGGTTTGGTATGAAGAGAGGCATAACTCAATTCGTTTAAGCTTGTTTGATATGACAGAAATAAAAGGTAAAGCATCAGAAACCTTCAGGGTTGATGCAACCTTTAGAGATTTTGGAATGGAAGTGGGATAGTATCACCATGGATTCTGTTATTGGGTTTCCGAATATGGTGAGAGTCAATGATATTTGGGTAGTGGTAGATCGACTTACGAAATCTACACATTTTATACCAATCAACATCCGTTTTCCATTATAGAAGTTGGCAGAAATTTATATCAGAGTAATTATGAAGTTACATGGAGTTCCGTCAATTATATTGTTGGATAGAGATCTGAGGTTTACTTCAGAGGGTTAGAAGATCTTACAGGAAGCTTTGGGTTCTAAGAAGAGATTGATTTTTTCTCATCATCCGCATATCGATGACCAGTCAGAGAGGACTATTCAGTCATTGGAGGATTTGTTGAGAGCATGTATTTTAGAAAATGATGGTGCGTGGGATAATTATTTTCCACTAATTGTGTTCAATTATAATAACATATACCATTTTAGTATCAGAATTGCACCTTTCGAAACATTGTATGGAAAAAGGTGTAGGACACCTTTGTGTTGGTATGAGTCGGGTGAGAATGTTGTTCTTAGACCCGAGAATGTGCAACAAACTACAAAAACAATTAAGATGATAAGGGAGAAGATGAAAACATCTTAGAGCAGGCATAAAAGTTATCATGATAATCAGAGGAAAGAATTAGAATTCAACAAAGGTGACCATGTATTCTTGAGAGACAACACTGTGACTGGTGTTGGACATGCATTGAAATCGAAGGAGTTGGATCCTAAGTTTATTGGACTGTATCAGGTTTTGCAGAGAGTTGGGGCTATTGCATATAGGGTGGTGTGTAACATATCAAACTTTGCCCTCTTATTTATTCCCAATTTCAAGTAGCTTATGCTTCATTTCTACATCATTTAGCATATCTTTTCATACATTGCAAATCATAATAAAAAAAATTTAAAAAAAAATAAAACATGCATCATTGGTTGACCCTCGGGTATGCGATCAATGATTATTCAGTGATAATATCAATTATTGGATCTCAAAAGGAAAATATGCTCAGAACAGACAACGCAGGTGCATTTCTAAGGTTTCCCACCAAAAGGAGGGAAAAATCAAATTTGGCTTGTGTTAACCAGTTAACACATCGGTTAACGCGCGTGTTTTCTTCCTAAAAATGCATATTTTCAGCATGAGGGGATTTTGGCCATTTTTCCATTTTTTATTTGTTTTGATTTATTTCATTTCATTTAAATGTGGAATTATGGAGAAGGATCTAGAATTTTTCCTAACCAACTCTTAACTAACTCCTAACTATAATCCCAAACCTAACTCCTAAGCTAATGTCTAATCCTCACTCCTAACCCAAAACACATTCCAAGCCTAAGATGTATATAATCATTTTTCCCTCCAAACCTCACAACAACACTTTATTTTTCACATTTTTCTCTCATCACTCTCAATTTTCTCTCACTTTTCTCTCATTTTCCAAAACCCACGCAAAGCTTCATCTTCCAAAATTCTTCAAGTTTTGCATTGAAACTTGAAGAATTTGAAGCCAAACTTCCATCATTGCATTGATTTCATGGATTATTGAAGGATTTGCTACTTTTTTGATGTTGAATTCACATCTTGGAAGTGATTCTTAGAAGATTTCATTAAGGTTTTTCGTCAAATCGTATTTATTTTGCATATTCTTGCAGAAGAGCTTCGGATCTACGGTTTTCTAGTCAATAGCGTGTCGATATCTCTTTGCAATGATTACCAAAGCAAACCTCAACTTTGTAGGTTGGAGAAACTCATAATCACTTTTATTTTAAGTTATTTCACATTTTCTCGACATGTGTGTTCATCACGTTTAGTTGATTTTGGACTCTTTAATTAATTGGATCATTAGGTTTTAGGATCTTGATGTATTTGTGGTTCCAATTGATGATGTAGTGGTACATTTATGTGTAAATTTCATGCTTACTTGATAGGCATTACATTAGGAACTTATTTGAATAAGTTGTTGCTGGGAAGTGCTTTTCTGCAGGTTTTTTGTGCTACTGGTCTAGTGTTAACCGGTTAACACATTGTAATTTTTTGTGTTTTTGCAGGTTCTGGGACCGTTAACCGGTTAACGCATTGGTTAACCGGTTAACATTGAAGCAAATTGTGTTTATTTGTGCATTTTCTTGTAAGTTTTCATGCTATTCCATACCTAATTACCATGGACCATTAAGATATCATTTTAGGGAATTTTTAGGAGCTGCTTTGGTGCAGGTTCATGTATCATCTACTTCTTTCAACACACATGTTGCTTACTTCTGATTTCTTTGCATAATTGTGAATGTGTGCTCATGTTGTGTTGTGAAGTTTGTTTCCATGTTTGAACCTCATTGTTGGCATGATAATAATGGATTAAATTTATGTTTTTCATTGTTTTCATGATCGATGCATGTGTTGGATATTCATGTGCATAATTGAACATGTTGCATATTAATTGATAGAGGTGCATGATCCATATATGCTTGCACATATTATTGGTTACATGTTTGTGTTATGTTTCATTTTGATGTTAATGTTTACATTAGGAAGAATGCATTGGGATGCATGTCCATATTGTAGTTGCTTGTTTGCATTAAATGCTCACTTTTGAAAATGCACATTACTTTGTTTGAGAAAATCCATTGGTGTAAAATGATTGAAATGTTTGCATTCACATATCCATGTTCATATTAATCATGTTGCATTCTTTTATGTTGTTATTTGGTGCATATCCATGTATTGTTACTCGTGCATTTACATGTTAAAAGACTTAATTCTGCCATGCATTTCACTACTGCATTTCTGAACATTAGTTGTTAAATGTATGCTGCCTTGCCTTGTGTTTGCACTTTTTACACCTGCTGCCATGTTATTAGATAGCTGTAATAATTTGTTTGTATGTCATTTATATGTGATAGATGTTTGTGTGCTGAAGCATTATCGTAGCTGTTGACTTTAGAATTTATCTACCCTTTAGGCACCTTTAGCTTTAGGTTTGAGTCTAGTTTGAACACTAATCATTTTAGTAGATATTTGGTACTTAATGGTCTTCCTTTTTATCATCTTTGATTTCATAAATCATAGATTTTACTAACCTTTTCAGGGGATAATGGTAAGTATGAAGAATGTGGATGTGCATCCACATTCTACCTTCTTCCTTCCTCTTTTAAGCTTTCTCTTGTTTGATTGTGACAAGCATTTTATGTTTCTTTGACATTTCATTTCCTTTCATCCCTTTGAGTTTGAATCTCATCATCAATCCTTGAAGTGAGTTAGAACTTATTCCTCTTCTCTCCTCTTCCATGTTTAGAGTTCTTCAAACCTTATTAACCTTAGGACCTCCATTACACAATAACATAGGGTGAGTCTTAGTTTCCCTTAGAGTTTTCCCTTTCTCAACTTGAAATGACATCTTGTGTTATGGACTTATTCCATGGGGCATTTGCATTTATCCCATCTTAGGGTAATGTGAACTTGTCTAGCATTATGTATAAGTTTAAACTTGAAGTCATTATCACAAAGAAAAGCTTAAAAAGCACTTATTTACTCAAAAATACAAAAAACACTTAATAAGTACAATGGGCTTGTGTACTTAAGCCCTAATCTTTGGAACCAAGTCTTGGGGATCTTATCCTTACTTGGGTGTGCTTCTTCCTCATTCTATCTTGGAGGAATGTAAGAAGTACATACTTCATGGAAAGGGATTTGAATACACTTTCTTATGCAAAACTCAAATAAAACCTTCTAAAAAGCTTCAAACCAACAACAACCGTCTTTCCTACAAAAATTCTCTTCTCATCTCCCTCACTCTTAATGAAAGAACTAGCTTCGACTTGTCTTTTGCAAGACGATAAACACACTCATTCAAGGTGAGCCTGCAACACCTAAGCATAGACATAAGCAGTTCAATCATAAAAAACACAAACAAACAAATTTCCTCCCTAGTTAGGGGAACTAAGTTGACTCTGAATCTCATTCCCGATGAGATACGTAGGCAGTGGGGTAAGGCCCATTCGAGCACACTTCTTTACTTTCCCTACATTTTTCTCATTCTTTCTTTCATTCTAGTTCAGTAGCAGTTTATTTTTACCCCTTTGAAATAGATCAAGCAAGCGTGGATCCCGTCGAGTATGACAAACTTGAAGGGGTGCTAATACCTTCCTTTATGTAACTGACTCCCTTACCCATTCTATCTGGTTCATAAGACCTCGTTTTTTCCTTTTCCCCCGGTTTGTGGAGCATTACCTTTCCCTTTTCTTGGGATAAAAATGCCTGGCTGGGGACTCTTCTTCTTCTCTCCGCCACTTTCGCGTTTGTACTAGGATGAAAATCTTGGGAGCGACAGCTGGAGACTCTGTTGGGGACCTCCTAACCAGAGTATCTCTAGTTCCCTATGAGATTCAATCCTAGCGCTTATCTGTTTTTGTTTCTTTGGGTGTTTATCTATTTGTTGTTGTATGCTTTAGTTTAGCTTTAATGCTTTATTTAGAGCTTTATTTTACCGATTTATTTACTGCTTTCCGGATTTACATTTCATGCATCATATATTGGACTGTCTGGACTGGTTTTTTTGGCGGGATGGGGGTTACTGTGAGATGAGCCCAATACCAAGGCTCGAGTGCACCTTATACTTTAGCATGGAAAGAAACTGTACTTCCATGATATATCATCATGATGAGTGGCGGTGTGTTTCACACCCAGATTGCGACCGTTTTGGAAATATTTTGTGTGGGGGTTTTCTCCACTTCAGGATACGACCTTGAGAGTTATGTGTATTTGGTGACTGATCATTGAGGACCTTAGTGGAAACAACCTTCTCTAGTGGTGATAGTGGCAGATCACATTTGTAGGAAAACCCACTCGCACCTGAGTGCCCACTGGGAACTCGCATAAGATGGCCTTTTTCTCTTGTAAGAACTCAGTCTAAGCACTTTTTGTATGGAGACAGTATTGTACCCTTCGAGATGAATGTATTATTACTTCTGTATCTCAATACTTGAAACTGGGAACTTATGGGGGATGCTCGTTTTTCAGGACTCAGCTGAGACCTCCTCTTTTAGTGTATAATGCCAAACCAGAAACGATGACTGTATTATCGTAACTAGACTTGAGAGTCTGTGATTTTGACCCTTAGTAGCACACTTGTGAGATGGGGGGATTGTTTACAGGTTTGTAGGGACCCTAACTTTATACATACCCATTTGGTTCTCAACTCGGGGTTCTATACAAAGATGATACTACTATTGTTGATCTATATAGACACCTGGCTCATTGTTCAAATCCAACATCAGACACATATCATTGACCACATGTCTGTTGCATACATGACATCTTAACATTTATGCACACATGTTCAGTTATTTCCGAGGATCGCATATTTGAATCAGGCCGTTGGATTTTTTCTATATTAAAACTTTAATCTAAGAAGATAGATTCCTTGGAAATAACGGAACATGGCATTTTCATACATCCTTTCATTCATGATAGGTGTTTAGAGACATATTCTTATCCTGATTTGGTTTCTCTTCAGAATGGCCACCTTGAATCACAATTATCAGGGTATGGACATGGAAAAACTCCAAGTGTAAATGATTGAGATGAAGGCCCATCTGGGGCATTTTATGGTGGACATTCAGGCGTTGTCCTAGGATCAGAAACTACTGAGATAAGAGGTCAACTGCATGAAGACTCAAATGAGCCAGATCACAGAAATTTTGGATGATGTATTGAAGAAGGAAAACAATCAGTTGTCTGCTTCTACAATCGAAGTTCTGACTTCTCCCATTTCTTTGGGACCTTTGATGGAACATGGATTGCCTTTTGAATCTCCTCCGTTGTAAGAGTTTTCTCATCAGCCACCATCTCCTGAGGAGTTCAAGACACAAAGGTCTGAAAGGAAGTTTGACCTGATCCCGATGCCATATGCGTAGTTGCTTCAACTTCTGCTTGAATTGAAGCTGATTAAGTTGATTGACATAGGACCATATCACACAAGATATCTTATGGGTTCTAATGTCAATGCTAGGTGCAAATTCCATTCAGGAGCATTTGGCCATAATGTGGAAAATTGTAAGATGCTCAAGCATAAGGTCCAAGAACTCGTCAATTCAGGGGAAATCGGGTTTGCACCTGTCCAGGAGGCCGAGCAAAGGGATGTTCCTCTACTTGCTGCAAAGGAGCTGGGTATTTCTCCCATCATCCTGGGATCTTCCTCACGTTGTAAGCCTTGGGTTCTGAAGCTGCCACATCAACAGATTATAACTAGGACTCCCCCGGTTGTACCACCTCACCATCATAAGCGAGAAAAGGTTTTCGACCTTTTACCAATCTCCCATGCCAATCTACTTCAGCGCTTTCTTCATTTAAAATTGATTGAGCTTCACAAGTTGTCGCCGCCACCTGCCACGCTTTCAAATGGATGGGATGTCAATGCTCGGTGTGATTTTTATTCGGGGGGCACCAGTTCATGATATTGAAGGTTGTAAACCTTTCCAGCACCAGGTGCAGGACTTAATTGATTCTGTAGTAATTGAGTTTGGACCAACTAATATGAAGGTAGTTGGTAATTATGCTTTAATGTCCGCCAAAGAAGTGAATATTCCTTCCATTTCTCTGAGGCGTACCCCAGGTCATGGGTATTCTCCTCCGCTTTGGTTTTCAAAGTCATCAAATCAATAGTCTTTTCCAAATACGGGAAGAAAGGTATAGGGGCAGTTTGGGTGCCCAAATCAACATCATCAGCTTTCAACAACAGAGACAAGGGCCTAAGAAACTCGAAAGAGTGCATGATCAAGTTCCAATTCCTCGAAGCCAACTTCTTGATCATTTTCTTCAAGGCTCTTTGATTAAGTTAAGCCATGCCATGCCAGTGCCATATCCTTATGAGTTCCACTCAGGGACATTCTGACATACAATTGAAAATTGTAGAGAGTTCGAACATATGGTGCAAGGTTTTATTGATGCAAAGGTCGCCACACCAGATTGTGTGCCTTTAAGATGAAGTCTTCATATTATCCACCCAATTTGCAAGGGAACTTCAGAGGCAATAAGTTCAGACAGAGTCAGGTCTCCTCAATGATGGAAATGTTCAGCTTCTTTACTGCATTTTCATTTATAGTTTATTTTGTTTATTTAAACATTTGTATGCATGCATGAAACTTGTTTGTTTTTTAATGATAATCATAGTAAGACACACATGTTTTTCTCAAAATAATCCATTCATATTCACGCATAATTTTGTGAATGTGCATTGCAATACCAACTATCATGCTTAAACTCTTGAGGGAGGATGACAAAATGAAAACGCAAAAATCTCTAATTGTGTGCTTTTGAATAGGACCATGTTGACAATGTACAGGAATTGTTTCAAATCCCAATGATTGGAGATATAAGGGAGATAAACCCTCGCTAACCCCTTTGAGCCTTAAAGTAGGAGTTTCTTTTCGCATGAAAAAAACCCTTTAGTTTAACCCAGGGGCAGGGTAGGTGTTAGCTAGTCAAACCAAGCGTTCAAACTTTCATAAAGGAGTGCGCATCTGAGGATCCATTACCTTTATTGTAGCACATCAAGAGGTCCAAAGACTGGAAACCACAACGGTTATCCCTTATCAACTGAGAAGTGAGACAATCACGACCCTTTCAAAGAAATCAAGACAACCAGTATCACACAATTTGTTCAAAAAAAGAGAGAATCGAAAAAAAAATGAAAAAGCCCACTAAGTTGAAACTTGAAAACAAGCGACTTAGGAAACAATTAGGGTATCCCTCTAGACTTCACAATCAAAGATTCGTAAGAATCAGTCCAGGAAAAAGTTAGGGATAAGCAAAAGAACGCAAAAGCTAAAGACGAAAAGGATTACACAAGAAATATCCTTAAACAAGAACAAAGTTGCGTGATACAGACACAAAAGACAACAGGGGTGACTGACTCCCAACAACAACCAGATTGGTGCTTGAACCTTTGGTGTTATTGGTTCCTCAACCATCACAAAACTCGTTTTGAGAGGTGAGCACTTGTGCCGAATTAGCTGAACATATGAATGGAGGACATCACGAGGAGTGGGTGGTAAACTTTGAGCATATATCCTTTGTTTCTATAACCGTGAACCAGGCCACGATACAACCCTCAAAATTCCTAACTGAAATAGGGCTATTTTAAGAGTGTACTACCACGAGACCGTGTTCCTGACTCCTATGAGTTGTGATAAAAGATCTTTATTGGTGTTTCATGTACATGCTTTCATAAAAAATAAATGTCATATCTTAACCATTGATTCGCTCACAAAAGTTTGCGACATCTTTTCAGTAAAACTTCAAGATTAACATGTGTGTTACATTAGAATTTTTCGTTTTCTGAATAAACATTTTCTGCTTGCATACGTTTGTTTGACATCAAAAAAGTTAACATATGGAACCTTAGTCCAGAATTTTAATCTTGCTGAGTTGAGAAGTCTTAAAGTCCCGAAGGACCAACATACAAAGGTGTACTTTTCCACGAGGCTCTGTGTTGCAGGGATTATCCCAACGAGATGTGTTAAGGTGTAGACAAACTGGGGCAATTACTTCGAGATCAAATCTCCCAAAAAACCATTAGTCTGGGGTGTTCCCTCAAAGTTCAGCCAATCCGAGGCAGTCACGTCGAGCAATCCCTAAAAAATTCAGCCAAACTGGGGCAATCACTTTGAGATTCAAATATCTAAGAATAATTAGTTTGGGTATTCACTCAAATATTGGTCGATCAGGGGAAATAACTCAAAGACTTGTATTGGGGAAGGCCATCTCAAGAGCACAAGAAGTCGATATCTCCTGAAGACGATCAATCTGAAGCACCTATCCATGGTTCAGATACTGGGGCAAAATATCTCACAGTGATTCGAGGTTTTTCATGAATCCTCACGAGGAAAATTATATCATGGACCATGCAGTCTGGGGTAGTTATTTCGAGATCCAAAGAATCTCTCCAAGAGTTTGAAGACACTGAAGCATTTCTAATGCCAGGTTTTCTGTAAAATCCTCTTGAGAAAATTTCCTCTGATAGGCCCCCTAGTCTATGGCGAGTTTAAAATTGCAGGGAATCATTCTTCACTCATGATCAGCACGCAGTCGATCAGCCCAAAGGCTAGAAATATAAGCCAACTCCAGCACGAGGCATCAAAGAGTTTCTTCCTTAGTAGATTTCATTGATCATGATTCCCCAACTAAACCCCATGAATAATCATAATACAATCTTAATAATTAGCAAATCATCAATTTACAAACATGGGTGTCACACCTTAATAATCATCTTACCAACACGGTCCTGCTCCATAACACTGTTTGCAACATACTTAATGAAATTCTGGTATGACAGACTCAGATGTCGAATACGATGTTGAGACATTAGATATGTTACTTGTTAAACATGGCAAGGTACAAACAACAACATCATACAATTCCGATATACTAGATTTTAACTATCCTATGGGATGTTTAGACATCTGGTTTGACAATCAGCAAGAATGTTGCATAATATATAAAACAGAAAAGCAGTAAAGAACATATTCAAATTGTTAACCCAGTTCGATGCAAACTCATCTACTCTAGGGGGCTACCAAGTGTAAACACCCCAAATTTTCCCTCACCCATTCACACCATGGCTTATGATCATCTCATATGCATAAACACCATCATATCATCTCATAGTACATTTTTGATTCACTGCATAGATTCAAAGGCATCTGCACCTAGGGTTTGTGATCTGAGCAATCCCAAAGCATCTTGAGCCATTCCAAAGGCCACCAATCACTTCAAAGGGGTCCATGTGTGTTCTTACATCATATTCCATCTCCTCAAAGTCAAAAATGCAGAGGAATCACAAGAACTAGGGTTTGAGTGGATGCAGAGCCAGGATGAACTGCACAGTTGACCTAAAATTAGGGTTTTGGTTTCAGAGGCCATAACCCCAAGTTTTTTGGTCATTCTTGTTTCCATTGATCTCTATATGGTATAGGGAGTATGCATATCAATTTTCATGAAGAAATTCCATGGGGAAGTCATCTGATCAAGGGTTGACTTTTCAGACAAGTCAGTGTAAAATCAGGGCATTTGAGGCCCCCAATGACCCAACCAATGGGTGATCTTCATCATTTTGAGTGTATATGATCTTTATTTGATCATGGAAGAAGGTTGAAGTTCATAAAAATCAAGAATTTAGGGTTTTTGCAAATGTTGACTTTTTGGGCATAGTTGACTTTTCAAGAATGCATCATTTTAGGTCATTCTTCAAGCCTTGATTCATGATCCAAAAAGGCTTCAAATGAAAAAACTTTGGTCATGAAAGTTGTAGATCTCATCTTTCCCTTTTCAAAAAGTACAAGAACATGATCAAACTCTTCTTGGATCAAAAGTTATGGCAATGCAAAGTTGGCAAAAATCACTTATTTTCAAGATATGCACCAAGTGTGAAATTTTGCAAAGTCATGAACCAATGCATTATGTGACTTCTAATTCCTCTCAAACCAGCACACAAACATTCTCTAAGTCCCAAAAATCAGATTTGAACCAAAGATCACATGTGCTTAGTTCATGTAACAAGGCATTTTTCATGAAAATCCATAAAGTAACCAAGTTGCAAAACTCATGATCATGCTTCACCAACTTGCTGCATTGGTCCTTGAATCAAGCCAGCCTCACACACTCACCATGCTGCGCCAGCCCTAGCCCTTGTACTTGCCTAGAGTCAAGCCATGCCTCACTTACACAAAAGGTGGACTTTATGCAAAAGCAAACATCCCAATCACCACAGCACAAGTCACATCCTCTGGCCACTTGGATTAAAATATGTTATCAATTTGCAAGCTAGCCATAACAAGAAGCAAGGCTGAAACCACCTCATTCACCACATACACCAAAACCTTCCATTTTTGCATAAGCCTTCAAATTTCTTTACACAACCACAAAAGACTAAAACTTTCTTCATCATCCAACTCAACACACTTCATAGACAAGAAACCACCAAAGCTCAAGCCTGAAACGAGCCTGAACACTCCATAACCATTCTTCACCTCAGCCTGCATTTTCTATCGAATCTCTCTCCACAAGCCACAAACATCCAAACAAACACCATAGACCTTCTCCATTAACCCTCAGGATCACAAACAACACCTCACCATGGCCTGAAACCTCCAGAAACTCCATTGCCATTTCTGACCAAGCTTGAGCAGGAGCTTTCGAATCTCACTATCCAGCCAACTTAAACTCCTTTTGAGCATTCAAACATTATCAAGAGGTTCTAAGGAGTAGATTGCACAAAGAGAGGTGGCCAGAAAGTTCCAAAACTGAAAGCTCCAAATCTCAGGTAGCTCGAAAATAATTTTTCCAGAAATCATTTCTTTTGTTCCAAACTTGTTCTTTGTGTTATCCTGATCATTCTGGTACCATTAGTTTTTGAAATGGTTGTGATTTGAGCATTTAATTTGTTTCTGAAGCTTGCGTGACCTAGAACTTGTTCTCTTCGATTCAGCTTGTTTAGGGAAAATAAATTTGTTTTGAGAGAGGGGTTTGATTCGTGAGAGTGTAAGGATCATTTCCCAGTTTCTATTTTTCATTTTTGATGCGTTTTTAGGAAGTTTGAGGTTTCTCAGGTGAGAGCTGGCCGGAGAAGACGACCGGAAGTCTTCTCCGGCAGCCTGAAAGTGATTAGGGTTAAGTGTAATTAATTAGGGCAAGGTTTGAATTTGAGCCCTTGGATTGTGTTTCCCGCGCGCATATGAGTGGTTCAGATCATTTCATTAAGGTTTAATTATGGATTAATAATTAATTAATTAGAATTAGGGAGGTTTGAATCTGGGCCGTCCAGATGCGCGCCCAGTCAAACCCTTTGAGCCCAGAATCAATCTCAACCTCTCCTTCTGATTACTTCCATTTAATTTAATTTTTATTTTCATTTCTTTTCATTTAAATTGCATAATTATTTTAAAATAGCAAGAAAATCTTAAAAATTATGAAACTTTTTCCTTAAGGTTTTATTAATTTTTATGACCCAAAAATATTTTTATTTTATTTTTTATCATTAAGAAAGTATTTTTAAATATTTAAAAGATTATTTTTAATTGATTAATGGGAATTAATTAATTAAAAATACTTTTAGGTATTTAAAAATTACAAAAAAATTCATGAAATGTCCTAAGACATTTAGAAACATTGTCCAACCTTCAAACCAAATTTCTTTTTTGATCTTGATGCATTTTAAGAATTTTTCATTGAATTAAATCATTTTTTATGCATTATTTTGATCATAAGTTTGAAAATTCATTTCTGCCTATTGGAGAAGGTTGAGACATTGATTCTTCTTGCATTGTGTTGTGTTTGGCATGTATTTTCAAGGATAAAATGGCCATGATTTGTTTCCTCATTTCCTAATTGTTTGGCATTTGTTTTGTTAGGAACCCTAAAAAACCCTAATAACTTAGAAAATTCATAACTTGAGTTTGGTTGAGAGTTGAGAGCTCCCCTTTGGGCAGTGGTTTATTATAGGTTTAGGGTTTATTTGGATGCCATTTTCCATTTTTATCTTAGGGTTTTGTTTCTGTTTTGGATTTTTGTTTGATGTTTGATTCATGAACCCTAATTTGGGCTTTCTCTTGCATCCTTCTTGCATTTCCTTGCATAACATGACTTGTCTTTGCATTTTGTGCATTATTGTGATTCATTTGACATCTTAAGACATATAGGAAGCATCTTTGACCATTGCATCTCATATTTGCCATGTCATTTGTCTTGTATGATTCATAACTTTCCATGTTTGTTCATGCTCCTTAACTTGCATCATTTGCATTCATAATCTTGTATGAACATCCCCATTGCTTTGCCTCATGTTTGCAGCACCTCATAACATCATTAACATCATGTGCATGCTTCTGGTTTGGTATAGCATCATGTCATTTCATTTCATTTAGCATTGCATTGCATTTCTTTCTAACATTTCAGGTGGTAAGTAAACTTGAGAAGTGGATTTGCCTTCACTTCTCATAACTTTTTCTTTTCATCTCTCTTGCATCCATTGCTGCATTCTTATATGTGTTTGAGTTTGAGCTTGCTCATTCTTCTTCTTCTTACTTTCTTCCTTCAAGTGACTTGACTTCTTGAATGAAGCAAGTTGCTTTGCTTCTCTTGATCCTGTTCATCTGCTTCCTGGTGGTTCCTCTGAAGATTGTTCTTGCAAACCTCACAAACCTTAGGATCAACCAAGCATGACAATGAATTAGGGTTTTGATTAGCCTCCCCTCATAGTTTTACCTTTGTGTCTCTCTTTGAGTCTTCTCTTCTCATCTCATAATCAGGGACTAAACCCTAAAGGCTTTAAGACTTTGTGATTAAGCTTATGCCTGCATCCTTCTCTTAGGATGGAGTGTATAACTTTAATCCTAAGTCTTGAACCCTTTATGTGTTTAAATCTCTTAATCAATCCATCTAATAATTATCAAGACATCACACTTGTAACTTGGGCCTTGCATTAGGGTTCTAATTCTTCCTTAAGTGGTTAAGAAGGACTAACCCTAGTGTTAATGGACAAGTCCCCCTCAAGTTGTCTTACAAACCATAAAACTCACTTCATCACCATATCATTAATTAAATTCACTTAATCAAAGGCTTGTTTTGTCATGAGTTTAATCCCTAATCATGGATTAAGTTGAGGAGTCTTCCTCAGCTTAAACACTCTCATCTATCATCCTTCTTTTAGGATGGTGTAATGGGTCTGTTTAATCCTTGATTATGGCTTAACCTCATTACTCAACACTAAACAAAATCACTAAAAACATCTAAATAATCACAAGTAGGTTAATGATCCTAATCCTCCATCAAAGGTGATTAAGTGTGAGAATCTGACTTCACACTTAAGGTATTCTCATTACCCCTAATCAGAGGGAAGATGTGATGAGTTTACTAACCCATTGGTTCAGGCTTAAGCTCGTTAACTTATGACAAAATCAAAAAAACAATAAAAGACTGAAAACTCAAAAACAAACAATAATCGTCTCCTCCGGGATTCTTTTCTCATCTCATTCACTCACAATCGAGAACTCGCTTCTTCCGTCTAATGCAAGACAGTAAGCACCTGAGCCAGACAGGTCATACACTTGAGCATAGACAAGTAAGCAGTTCATCAAGTCAGTTCATCTTTCAGTCTCTTTGGGTCGAACTACGGTGTTCTGACTTCCTCATTGCACGAGAGGATACGTAGGCATAACTTAACGGTT
Organism: Lathyrus aphaca; assembly: GCA_963966055.1. Taxonomy (NCBI): domain Eukaryota; kingdom Viridiplantae; phylum Streptophyta; class Magnoliopsida; order Fabales; family Fabaceae; genus Lathyrus; species Lathyrus aphaca. Next base: position 398,944,483 of record OZ014519.1, on the reverse strand, counting down.
ATCGAACAAAAGTCTCTGTACATTCCCCCTCTTTCAGCTTCTTTCTCTTAGCCTCATTATCATGAGCAATTCATTCTCATTCTTGCACTGACACATCATTATACACTTCACTTTACACTGACACCTGTACATTTTGCTTTCCAGCCATTTTGCACACAAATTGCACTGACACTACCCCTTTTAAAGCACAAATCTTTTAAGCGTGGATCCCGTCGAGTACGACGGACAATCTGGGTGCTAATACCTTCCCAGGTTGTAACCAACCCCCTTTCTCAGTCTCTCTGGTTCGCAACCGTCTTATCCATATCTTTTTCTAGGTTTATGCAGCATTACCTTTCCTCCGGGATAAAAATGCCTAGCTGGCGACTCTTTTCATCTCCAGTGAGTTCACGGCTGTGTGTTCTCATTGTCCCTTTCGCCGACCGTTCGCGCTTGTACCTGGATGCAAATCTTCGGGAGCGACACCAAGCTAGGAAGAAAATCCATTAGGTAGTATCAATTAAAGGACCTACAACAAACCACTCAGTTTAAAATCCTCTCACTTAATCACTACATGTGCAACTTCTACTTAGGAACTCCTAAATATGAAAAACCCATCTCACTTCCAATCACCGCAATGATGTCTCACAGTTCTAACTCCTAGTTGCTGATATTGATGGCTCTTTACCTAAACAATAAGGTAAAATAGAAGACACATTTCCATGACAACACCTTAGAGTTTTCTTAAAAGCTTCCTCCAAGAACAATATATCTCTTACTTAACTGCTTCGAGGTTTACAAAGAAACAACCCCAAAGATTACATCATTTAGCATACAGATGCTACAAGAACATAGCCCAAATAATACAAATCTTGCATCTTTCGTTGGTTACTAAACCTAGGTTACAAGGTTTCTTTTTAAAACCTAATCCCAACTGGACTTTGGGCCTAAAAACACAGGATAACAGCTGCTTCAATAATGCAGAAAAATATGCTACAAAAAGATCTTCAATCTATAACTTACTAAAATATCTCTATATCTAGAAAGTATATATTCTTCAATATTCTGAACCTTGCTAAAACAAAACCTTCTAAAAATAGCTCCTGATAAATCTCAACAAAAAATCTTAAAGAATATTTCTGAAAACTCATGCAAACAAACAATTGGACAGTTCTGATTTCAGCACTAGACAGAGATGTCATGACATCAGTCTTGACATACTGCTAAAACAGCAGCACACTTAAACTTTCACGCCTATAGTGGTGTTCTATTCTTATGTGAAGACATTCTTTATAACATTTTCCCGAGCAATATGTTTTGCAAAAATTGTTGCCAACTCAAAACTTACAAAATTTCCCCCTTTGGCACACTTTTGGCCAAAACATAATTTGATCATACACATCATATTAGAGGAAAATGCATTAGCAAAAAAAAAGAAGTTAGAACATCTTTATAGGCATATATCAATCACAATCAGTTTTACAAAAATGAATGCCAACATCAAAAGCTACAGAACTATCAATCTACCCCTTTGGCTTATTTTGGCTAAAATCTTATTTGAACACCCATCAAACTCCTCCTCAACCAAGGGACACCTGATGTTTTCTTACTGCTCCCCCTTTTAGCCATAATAGGAGCACCATCTAGAACACTAATAAGAACATGCTTCTTTGTACTTTGATGAATGGAAAACATAAGACGTATCTTTATGTCTTCAAGAGCTCACTTTCTGTTCAATCCATATTTAAACACAAACACATCTTATACCAAAACACATGATCCCTTATTGGTTTATTGTTACCACAAGCTACAATTGCTGATCATCTTCTTTCTAGCAGGACTTGACACTAGGCTTACATTACCTTCACATTCTTTTGGCCATACACTCCAGACAATACTCATCCAAACTAATTCTGACATTAATTTGTGAATATCCACATTCAGACTTTCAAGCAATCAATACCTGATCTACTTTAGCCAATCTTCTTCCAAGACATATCATCTACTTCATCATTCTCCCATATGATTAGGTAGAATCGAATTAGATACAAAGAAGACATTCACCCCAGATAATGTCCTAACACCAGTTAGAACATCTTCCATACACCAAGACATCATTACCATGATTCTTGATATATTCCACCAACTGGACTTACTAAAACATAATAATCCAAGAACTGAATACCTTCAACAATGTTGTACCACTAGCTTGAATCAGAAATCCAGAAAGAGGGATAAACTATCATCCACCTTCAAGAAGAACAAATCTCCTTGAGTCTTCAACTCATCACCCTTCTTCCTAAGAGTAACTTGTTCCAAGACAAACCTCAAGACCAACCAGCTGCCACACTCTGATTATCTTGATTCTTCTAATCCACTAAAGAGATCAACCAATAGCCATAATTTGATCACCTCATTTGGGAACCCTAATATGAAAAAGCCATTTGCTATACTTTGTCTTCTTCATGTTTGTCATAATTCTCACAAAAAATATTTTGATCTACTTATTTTGTAAATCATCCTATATATAATTGATGTGCCACTTCACCAACTAAGATTCAGATGTTGAACTGGATGTTTGAACATTACCATTCCACATCCAGCTGTTGAACTCAACTCCTTCTTCTGCCACTTGAAAAAACCTCCTCCCTTAACAAAACAAGAGTTCCATGCTCTCATAGACTTGATTCACCAGCCAATTTTGAGTAGGCAACCTTCATTTTGTTGATTCTGGAGTAGCCCCTACCAATATTACACATTGATGAGAACCTTCCAATGTTTCTCTAAAGACATCAAACCTGCTACTGTCTGAAACTTCAGACTGAATAGTTAAGAACTATACCTTACAACCATACCAAGGATGACATATTTCCTTGAGTAAATCACTATTCATAAAGTTTTGATAATGTTATCTATTCTAATCTTATGATAATTATTTTGGTCTGCACCTAAACTAGAAATAGACCATTACTAAGTGGTCATTAAAATCATGATGTCTACACAATCTATCATCTCCATCTCTGAGATGATACAGGACCCCTTTATGATTATGCACAATAGTTATTATGATCAACCTCAGCAACAAACTGCACCCTTGCACCAAACGACCACAGATAACACTCTTAACTCCCCCTTACAAGAACAATCAAAGCTCTTTCTAAAGATGAGCACTAGATTCTCAGCACACTTTCTGAAACATAATGTTCAGACTACAGATATGCATAACTTCCAGATAAATACTAAGTCTCCCGTCAAAGTATCCATCTTCAATCATATTCCTCACAACAATAAAATAAAAATACCAAGTCTCCCGTCAAGGTATTTACTATTAGTCAGATAAGATTACCTTCTCACACAAGGTAGGACAAATAGTCTGACTTCTTCTTCTTTTGCAGGCGTCTGATGTTCTGACATCTTTTCATACATTAGTTTTAGTCATAAAGAGCTTCACAAATTACTATGGCTTTGAAGGAACCCTTGATATTAATGCACACACAGGGGAACACAAGGGAATCATCCATATGTAGAAGATCAAGCTTTCAGGCCAACAGATGAACATATGTAGCAGCAGAACCATCTCAACAAACTTCTCCTTTAGACTCGGTATTCAGACTGTCCGACTTGAGATGTCTTCACACCCAATATAGCAACTGGTTAGCTATATCCACATCAATCAACTACACAATTTAATACATCCCATAACTTGACCTTCATGTACAAAGAGTCTCTTAGGGGTAATACTCCTTGAAGCTCAGGTACTTCATTCCTGCAGCAAGGACCAAACATAAATTTTCCTCAGGAAAACATAACATGTTGATCACTCCTTGACCAACACACATATCTAAGATAAATTCTAGGGCTAGAAACTTCTCAGATACAAATGCTTCCTCTTCCAAATCAGGAGTAGGTTCCAAATACATGTGATTTAACCACATTAGTTTGGTCCCCAAAACATCTCTTCACACCATCAGGAGTTTTCTGATAGCTATGCAGCGGATTAAGACATAAACTCCTTAAACACTCCAGGTGTCACATATCATCCCTAGCAACATACTCCAGGTGACACCAATCTACAATAGGTTTTGAGAATAAATCAAACCTACTACAACAGCAGCTTACCATCAGGCTGCAACAACAGAATAGTCCATCATCCACTTCTAGGGACCATTCACAAAACTAAAAACTTTTCAGAAAATATTTTCCACCTTGACCATGAACTAGAAAGTATCCCCCTTGGATCTCATCCAAAAACAGACTAGGATACCTGCTCTGATACCAACTGAAATTTTGGTATGACAGACTCAGATGTCGAATACGATGTTGAGACATCAGATCTGTTACTTGTTAAACATGGCAAGGTACAAATAGCAACATCATACAATTCCAATATACCATATTTTAACTATCCTACGGGATGTTTAGACATCTGGTTTGACATTCAGCAAGAATGCTGCATAATATATAAAACAGAAAAGCAGTAAAGAACATGTTCAAATTGTTAACCCAGTTTGATGCAAACTCATCTACTCTAGGGGCTACCAAGCCATGAAGGAAATCCACTATGTAGTATCAATTCAAGGACCCACAACAAACCACTCAGTTTACAATCCTCTCACTTAATCACTACCCGTGCAACTTCTACTTAGGAACTCCTAAATATGAGAAACCCATCTCACTTCCAATCACCGCAATGATGTCTCACAGTCCCAACTCTTAGTTGTTGATATCGATGGCTCTTTACCTAAACAACAAGTTATGACAGAAGACGCGCTACCATGACAACACCTTATAGTTTTCTTATAAGCTTCCTCCAAGAACAATATACCTCTTACATATCAGCTTCGAGGTTTACAAAGAAACGGCCCTAAAGATTATATCTTTTAGCATTGCGATGCTACAAGAACTCAACCATAATAATACAACTCTTACATATTTGGTTCACTACTAAACCTAGTTTACAAGGTTTCTTTTTAAAACCTAATCCCAACTGGATTTTGGGCCTAAAAACGCAGCATATCAGCTGCTACAATAATGCAGAAAAATTTGATACAAAAAGATCTTTAATCTATAACTTCCTAAAATATATCTATATTTAGAAACTATATATTCTTCAATATTCTAAACCATGCTGAATCACAACCTTCTAAAAATAGCTCCTGATAAATCTCAACAAAAACACTTAAAGAATATTTCTGAAAACTCATGCAAACAAAAAATTGGACAGTTTTGATTTCATCACTAGACAGAGATGTCATGACATCAGTCTTTACATCTTGCTAAAACAGCAGCACACTTAAACTTTCACACCTACATTGGTGTTCTATTCTTATGTCAAGACATTCTTCATAATATTTTCCCGAGCAACATGCTTTGCAAAAATTGCTGCCAACTCAGAACTTACACTTAATAAAAGTAATATATTTAACATCATAACAAAATCACTTAAAATACTCTCGCAGCGGACTCAAGTTTCAAACATCTTTAAAATCAACTCAATACCATAATGGTAGTTCTCAGCATCACATAAATCATAATTTAAAATAAAACGAAAATCACAAAGTATTCACAAAATCAGCAAAACAACAAAACACAAAAGGTTCTTAAGCGAACAAACCCAACCCCGATGTTACGTATCAGAGCAAGACTCCCTTCATTTCTATGGAAATGAATAAACATACTTCGGTACAACTTCTATACTTCCTTACTTAATCTTGGTTCACCTTCAAGTTAGCCACGTTCGAGGGAACAAAATCAAGCAGAAAGGGTGAGTAATCATAATCATTATAAAAGATGTAGGAATTAGATAACAAGTAAAGTTACTTGAATAACATAAAAAAAACACATATTCGTCATATAGTTCGTCACAATCACCAAAACATCATTTAAATCATCATCATCATGAAAATGTCACTCATAATGATATGCAACTCAATGGACTGATGCATGCGGTACCGAAACCTCATTAATTACTTAGGCATTGTTATCTCCAAAGATCTCTACTAATAGGATTGATTCCTGCTTGGAACCAGAGCACATCATAGTTTTCACTTAATCCGCACAATGGGATTAAGGCCATCACTGGACATTATCGTCCTAAAATCCGTCATTGGATTTTCATCCTACAAAACATCACTGGACATCTCGTCCTAACAAAAGCTATGGATGCATGATGCTTACAACACATAAAATACAACCACAACTAGTCAAAACGCATCACCGTTCATCAAAAATCATCATATACTTCATACACATCATCATCATATAAGTACTTCATAATTAACACATCATCATTCATCATAACAAACTCTTAAAACAAATTACTTCCAGCCATCATCATTTATCAGGTTCATCAATTTTTCTGCATGTACTTCTATACATATAAACCACATATACTTCATAGTCACACAACCTCAATCATTCAACACAATCCTCAATAATACACATTTTTAGTATCCAAAATAGTAGGTACACATTTTATTTTTGACAGCAAATTCATCATCAATTCCTACTGTTACTACTCTTAAAATCTCATTGATTAATCACCAAAATATCATGTTTTCAGCTAGCTAATAGATACTTCTATTTCATAAAAATTAGAATTACAGAGGTCAAGTTAATCACAAAAAAAATATCTCAGAGGCCCTTGCATTGCACTGGGTGGCGCATGCGACAAGGAAGTGGCACTGGCCACCCCAAAAGAACACTGGGTGGCGCAAGCCACCCCTAAACATCACTAGTGGTGCATGCCACTTTAAATTGGTGTATAAGTGGCGCAAGCCACCATTCATGTGGACCTGGCCACATTATTTTGATGAAAGGTGTCGCCAGCCACCATGATGTGGCTCTGATCACAACAAATTTTATTATATATTTTTTCTTCTTTTCTTTTAAGTGGCGCTATCCACTGTGCTTCTTTCTTTTGGGTTTCTGTTCATCACAATTATCTCCAAATTATTAACAATCATCACCAGTTATCTTACGATTTCGTTTTTCATTTAAACTCAGTCCCTCATCAAATATTCAATACTTTCAACAAGTGTTTTCATCGATTCACAACTCAGACAAATATCCCATAAAACAATTTCATAATCAAATATTATAATTATGATTAAACACCCATTACCTCTTGATTATTTCCGGTTATTTAAATCTTCTTTATGTTCATCTAATCCTCTTTCGATCATTTGTTCTTTTGATTCCTTGGCTTCTCCTAAAATCCCTTGTTCTTGGTTTTCTTCTTTGTTTCTCCTCTTTGACCAATTTCACTAAATGATTTTTTCTGCCTTCCCTAACTCATGTAACCCTTATAACCTCCAATTATGATTTTTCTAACAATACCCTTAATTATCTCTCAAAATGACTACGATGCCCTTTAGTTCTAAATCACATATTATTCTATTTTCTTTAATCGATTAATTCTAACTAATTCTATTTCTCCAAGTTAAATCGGTAAGTCTACAAAATGTTATTCGTCAAGTATTTCTCATCGACACATCACGGAACTCAATAGTTTTCACCAAAAATTAAATTAATTCAATAATCGGCTTAATTAATTAAATAAACAATTATTCTAATTATTCACAAATACTTGATAATTCTTCGACGCACTTATACATCTCGTAAATCATAAATTCTTCGAAACCATCACATAATCTTCATCAAACCATCACCGAATTCAAATATTTCACATTGTCTCACAATATCCATGCCAAATTAATTAAATAAATAATTAATCTAGAAATTAGGGTGTTACAACTCTCCCCCTCTTAGAATATTTTCGTCCTCGAAAATTCACCCGAAGCAAATAGAGTCAGATACGACTCCTTCATCTGGTATTTACCCTCTCAAGTCCAATTTTTGCCAGTTGATCCACTTCATAACACCTTCACTAAATCACTCTCTTTACCTCATATTTTCTTCGCTTCTCAACTATCTATCAGACATAAAACCATCAAATGTTATCCCACTTCCATTATGGAATGTTCAATGGTTGTCTCAAAGACTTTTGATGTTCAATCTCCGACATATGACAAGTCAGGAAAGTCTAACCAATTCCAAAAACTTACTTCTTAAAATATTCTTCTTAGGTCTCCAAAATACACGTTCTGATCCTGCATATCAGTACACCCTTCTCATCAACTCGAGATTTCATCTATACTACCTTGGTTAACTAACGTCAATTGATCAATCAATCAATCTCATTTACGACTCTTGACATTCTCTGATTTTCTCCCAAAATATCACTAGTAAATTTCAACACAACCCACTTCACACTGTTAGGCATTTCCTCATATACTAAACTTGAATCTCTAAATTTCTTGATCATTCCTAACTCTCTCACTATAAGGATCGACATCTGCAGTGACTTCTTACTCAATGCATCAATCCTTGCATTTGCTCTTACCAACTTGGTAGTTTAACTTTAAATCATAGCCATTTAATAACTCAAGCCAAACAAGTAATATCTCTTATTCTCATCACATGCACCATAGTTGTTGATTCCCAATCATGCGTAAGATTACTTCTTCTCTTGGTTTCCGGTAGTCGTGATCCGTAAGTAACAACACCCCTAAGGTCCATCTTAGACGGATCACAGTACACCATATAAAACTCACTCTAATTAGGAAAAATCAATACCGAGACGGTAGTCAACTCCTTAAATAACATGAATTCTATTCCCAATTAACATATCACACATAAGCTCGACCTTTTATGAGTAACCATCTAAACCAAGAATCTTCTAATCTTAATCATAGACTTCAGAGTTTACAACATTCTCAACACCCGAATTTTAGTCCCAAAAAAATCACTTCTTTTAGTTAGAATTCTCACTTTGACAATCATTCCCACACCACAAATCCAAATTACAAATTGTTAACCATAACGATCCAACAAGATACACTTCTTCCAAATTATGAACATACCAATACATTTCACTCCTTGTTTAATCACTTTAGAATCTCATTCGCTTTTTGACCGGAACACCATAATGTCGTTACCATCATCATCAATACCGTCATAAGAACATCAACATAACTCATAATCCCGAAAATTATATTTTACCACTTTAGTTCCATAAAGTAGTGATTACTCAAATGAAAATATACTTTAATACTTCTATTAACATGGTAGTAACGCAAAATATCTTCATATAACACTTTCCTTCTAGAATGTCCATTGTTTTGCATTTTCCCTCAAGCTTCTGATGCTTGATTCTTTACTTTAATAAGTTGTATTCACACAATACACATCACGCTTCAGATACGCACTCTGATCATCTATCAATCCCATAAGATTCACATCTAGTCTCTGACTCTCTTAAATCAATGGGAACAACTATCTTCCCAATAGGACGCCTATTTACTTCACACACTGCCAAAATGGAAAGCTTAGTCTCTCTCATACTCGATTAACATCACACAAATGGTAAGTATCTCCAACTCAGAACATGCTAAAATACCAAATACATTACAAATCATTTCATTCCATTTGAAGTCTCTATCTACGTAGAGAACTTTAATAACATCCATAAATCATTAGTTTTCGTTTAACCTTCTCTACATCAAGGATCCATATATTTTCACATTTGAATCTCATTCCAAATCAGAATATCAATAATATCATCTCATATCCAGTTGTTATAGAAACCCTTTTAATTCTCCCTGACACAAACGGGTGTCCTTACAAGCATGATACCAATCTCTCTTGCATTTGTTTTTCTTTTACTATAATCATCACAAAAGCTATCGCCATGCTAATCATTCTTATTCAACATAAGTTGCATCTCTATGCACTTCTCAAAAAACCATCACATTCTCTCTGATACAAACATTTCATTCCTTAACAATGTCCTACACTTGTCCTCATCTTACCCAATTTCAACAAGAATCGCTCAACTTCAAACACACGCATCTCTTCAATACAGATCTCCCATACACAAATCATATTCTAAAATGACGGTAATGTCATGTCAATTCCATAACCCCAATAATCACTTAAATCCGAGTTACGAGTAAAAAAGTTATCGTCCTTGCAATGGGATTGGTCAAGAAATCCCGTATACAAACTTTTACCAAAAATCAGCACCATGCCCAAATATTTAAACATGTTTTTCTCTCTCTTCAAAAACATATAACATACAAAGTTTATATGCATACTGTAGGGAATTTTTTAAGCTTTTCGAATAGTCCATAATCGCTTTAATCGGAGTTACAAGTAAAACGTTATGCTCCTTTTACTGAAGGTTGTTCCATACTTGCAAAACTGAAAAATTTGCAATCGATGAACATGAGTTCTTCCTCTCTATCTTTCTTCCAATACCATCTAACTATCCTTGCTTTCCACCCAACTCTAAAATAATCTGACTTCAATTTAATTATACTCAAGACATACTGATATATCAGTTGATCCATCAAATAGACAATTTCTTTGGAGTAGATCCTTTTTTCTCAATCATCTCCTTAACCCGTCATCATTAATCCACTCACATCTTATATAATCTTCATTGTTGTACCCCAAAATTTGCCCTCCCACAATCAAGACAATGTGTCTCAAGATTTCACATGGTTCACAATTGGTCAAAAGGATTGAAGACAAAGCCTCCTCCTGAACAATGGATATAAAACTAGGGTTTTGAATTTCTCCAAGCTAAATGGACTTCCAAGGCCTCAAGTGGACTTTATAACATTCCATACACCTTAAAGAATCCTCATGACAAGTGTCAAAGCTTTTCCAACAAGTTTGGTCTGTCAGATGCTCAGATACCTTAAAATCAGTTAACTTGGTAAAAAAAGGTCAGGTGAGGTCAACTGTGGTCAACTCAAAGTCAAACTTCAAGATTTTTTGTCAACATCAAGATTATAAGGTGAAATTAATCATTTGATCAAGGGTTGATCATGATTCATCAAGGAAACCTCAGAATCATCAAGAATCAATAGTTGCTAAATTAGGGGTTTCATAGGAAAAGTCAACTGAACTTTGACCAACCATAACTTTCACATATTTCATCAAAAATTTCCCATCCAAAGCTCATTTTAAAGGAAATTCAATTTTCTACAACTTTGTATCTCAAAATACAAGTCCAAAAATGCTTCATTTGAAAGATATGAGCCAAAACAATACAAGTCCTTTTAAAGTCAACTTTTTCAAGAGCCCATAACATAAAAATGGAAAATGATATGGACATGGGACCAAAAGGATAAGTTAGAGGACAATATAAGCTTTCTAAAAAGTCCTAGAACATCTTCATGGGATAAAAATTGAGGGAATTATGCATTGTTGAAGTTGGGCAGTTTTGAGGAGGTGTATGAAGCAAAAAAGGCCAAAACTCAAGTTTTCTTCAAATGGACCCATAATATTTCAATCCAAACTCAAATATAAGCCCATCCACGACCCATTGATCATATTTTATGATTTTTATTATTTATTTTTATATTATATTGAATTTAAATCATTTAAATTCAATTTTAATTAAAATAAATAATAAGAAATCAAATATTTGATCTAAATTTTATTTTGGGATCAAATATTTGATGATTAAGTTGATTGATCATATCCCAATGATCAATTATTCTGATTTTTATCATTTATTTTATATTATTTTGGATTTTAATTATTAAAATTCAATTTTAATAGAAATAAAGTATGAAAATCAAATATTTGATCTCATAACTTATTTTTGGATCAAAGATTTTGCATTTAAGTTGATTGGAAATCATTCAAAATTATGCAAGACCAAAAGGGTATGATTTAATCTAATATTATGACCAAAATAGAAAGTTTTCAAATCAAATTTCAATCAAATCCTATCATCCCAAAATAAATTGAACTCAAGCCCACACGTTGACATAAATCCTTCCTCTATAAATACATAACATCTTCACAACTAAGGAACACAACAAAAAATTCTTACACCAAAAAACACTAAAAAAATTTCAAAAAATACTTCATATCAAGTTCTCAGCCTCTTTCTTCATCCAATCATCATCAATAAACTTTCCGGAGGCCAGCCTATGAACACATGCCGCCTCTTACTTTTTCTTGATCTCAAATATTTTGTTTCATAACATTTTAATACATTTTCTTTTCATAATGTTGTTTATAATCATGTATTGATGTTTTTTATCGTTTTTTTAATTATGATACAGGTTTCGAACAACACCATTGTTAGGGCACCATGGAGAACTAAACAGTTGGTTAATCTGCTATAATCTGTTTCCGCCAATACTTTGAAGGTTGCAGTAGTAATAAGAATTCTATTCTAATAGGTAAGTCAGGTAAGTGCTACTGTTTCGATTTACTCATAATTTTTTTCCAGAAGTTCAGAAAAAAAAATCGAAGAACAATACTCTTTTAAAATTCTAAAAGAGTTCGACCCTAAAAATCACAAATTCCTCTTTTTTCTATTTTATTTGATTTATTTTCTATTTTCATATTCTCAAAAATATCTGAAAAAAGTTGTGCGCTCTTTATTTGATTTTATTAGATTTTTAACATTGTTTTAATATTTTTTAGATTTTATTTTAATCGTTTTTCTTATTTTCCATTATTTTAAAATATGCAGTGATTTTATCTGACTCTGTTTTTTTTTATTCTTGTAATAACATGATAAAAAATATCCTCTCATCTCAAAGACTCAATATTCTTCCGATCTTTTCCTTTCGATTATTTTACGATTTCTAAAGATAATGTAACTGCTTCCTGGTTGTAATAGTTTTAGGTTTTATTTTCCGTATTTTACGTTTTCTGTCAAGTTTTATTTATGTATCTCTCCCAAAGCCATGTAATAGTTTAGGGTTTTTACTTTTCTTCTTTTATTTTCTGCAAAATATAATTATGTGGTTAGTAACTTAGGGTGTGGCAAGACATAATTGAATTAAATTGGACTAGAAAATTAATATTCAAGATAAATATCTGAAAACAATCACTCACACACGTAAGTCAATCGTTCTACGATCGCCATCTGCACCTCCTAGGGTTACCCTTCTCAGTTGCCTTAAATATGGTCAAGTCCCTCGAAAGTGGGGGTGTCTTAAAAGCAAAGTCCCTTCAAGAAAAATCATCAGGTCCCTTCAGATTCAAAAGATCATAAGCCCCTTCGAAGTTGCCTATAAAATAATGATCTCGTCCCTACGGAATAAATTATGATAACCCCTATAAATTGCTAAAGACACCCATACAAGTTGCCTTCATTGACCATACGATGACCCTACGCCCGTCCCTCAATAAATCCAAGGTAAGTGACTACTTACTCCTTAATAGTAAGGACAGTCTTATCCTTGAAAGGAAATAAAGAAACATGAAAGACCAGTCTAGGGTAGGTAGTTCTTATTTACTTGCTCATATTTCAAAATTCTTTTTCACACCTCACTTTCAAACATTTCTCAAACTCAAAGCTTTGTATACATCCATACGAGGATCATTACAAAGTACTTAGAAAAATTTCTAATCACACATTTCACCTTTTCAAAAACAATTAAGTAGCTAAGTAACTAAAAGCCCATGGATAACCATGGATATAAAGGGTGCTAACACGTTCCCTTTATATAACCTACCCCCCGAACTCAAATCTTTTTAAAAGATCTTTCATGTTCTTTTATAACCTTTCCTATTGGATAAAATAAAAGTCGGTGGCGACTCTTGCTATCCGCACATGTTTTTGTCAAACAAAAACACCAAGTCAGTTCTCCCACCGTGTTACAGTCATCATACACATTCACTCATATAAGTTTCATTCTCTAAGAGTTACCTTACATGCTTATCCGACAAAAACACCACTGCTCAATTGTCTCCAACTCCAATCTACACTCCAGAGGTAAGTCACAAGTATCTTCAAGAGACGTCAAGAATTACACTTCGCTTGCATATCACTATTCTTCATATTACTCTCTATCCTCTGAAACATAACATTAACCATACCGGTTTGTTCTCCCACCAGGCATCTCAAACTTGACCGGTAGCTAAGAATTTTGTGAATCCATACTCTCATCGGTTCGTGACATTACAACTCCAACAACACTTGTACTCTTATCATCAGTATAACCTTGAATCAACTCTTCACACTATAAACATCTCCGGGAAGCAACCTTTTCCCCCAATTGTTTCAAACCAACTCCTGGAGACAACCGATTAAAAAACGAACAAGTACCAACATTGTTTCACACACTTGTCGCGTACTAAGGGATAAATAACATAGACAACTTGGTCGGATAGACCGAGCTGCTCTGATACCACTAATGTAACACCAACTAAACCCCTCAAATAATCATAATACAATATTAATAATTAGAAAATAATCAATGTATAAACATGGGTGTTACACCTTCATAATCATCTTACCACAATGGTCCCGCTCCGTAACACGGGTTGCAAAATACTTAATAAAAGTAATATATTTAACATCGTAACAAAATGACTTAAAATACTCTAGCAACTAACTCAAGTTTCAAACTTCTTTAAAATCAACTCAATACCATAAAGGTAGTTCTCAGCATCACATAAATCATAATTTAAAATAAAATGAAAATCACAAAGTATTCACATAATCTGCAAAACAACAAAACACAAAAGGTTCTTAAGCGAACAAACACAACCCCGATGTTATGTATCATAACATGACTCCCTTAATTTCTATGGAAATGAATAAACATACTTTGGAGAGACTTGTAGACTTCCTTACTTAATCCCGGTTCACCTGCAAGTTACCCATGTTCGAAGCAACAATTCCAAGTAGAAAGGGTGAGTAATCATAATCATTATAAAAGATGTAGGAATTAGATAACAAGTAAAGTCACTTGAATAACATCAACAATACACACATATTTGTCATATAGTCCATCACAATCACCAAGATGTCATTTAAATCATCATCATGAAAATGTCAATCATAATGATATGCAACTCAATGGACTCATTCATGCAATACCTAAACATTATTGATGACTTAGTCATCGTTATCTCCAAATATCCCCACAAATATGATCGGTTCTCGCTTGGAACCAGAGAACATCATAGTTTGCACTTAATCCGCACATTTGGATTAAGGTCATCACTGGACATTATCTTCCTAAAATTCGTCATTGGATTTTCATCCTACAAAACATCACTAGACATCTCATCCTAACAAATTCTATGAATGCATGATGCGTACAACACATAAAATACGACCATGGCTAGTCAAAACACATCACCATTCATCAAAAATCATCATATACTTCATACACATCATCAACATATAAGTACGTCATAATTAGCACATCATCATTTATCATAACAAACTCTTAAAACAAATGACTTCTAGACATCGTCATTCATCAGGTTCATCAATTTTTCCGCATGTACTGCTATACATACAAACCACATATACTTCACAGTCACACAACCTCAATCGTTCAAAACAATCCTCAATAATATACATTTTTAGTATCCAAAATAGTAGGTACACATTTTATTTTTGACAGCAAATTCATCATCAATTCCTACTATTACTACTCTTAAAATTTCACTGATTAATCACCAAAATATCATGTTTTCTGCTAGCTAATAGATGCTTCTATTTCATAAAAATTAGAATTACAGAGGTCAGGTTAATCGCAAAATAGAATCTCAAAGGCACTTGCATTGCACTGGGTGGCGCAGACGACAAGGAAGTGGCACTGGCCACCCGAAAAGAACACTGGGTGGCGCAAGCCACCCCTATACATCGCTAGTGGAGCAAGCCACTTTAAATTGGTATATAAGTGGCGCAAGCCACCATTCATGTGGACTTGGCCACATTATTTTGATGAAAGGTGGCGGCAGTCACACCAAAGTTTATTATATATATTTTTCTTCTTTTCTTTTAAGTGGAGCTCGCCACTGTGCTTCTGTCTTCTGGGTTTTGGTTCATCACAATTATCTCTGAATTATTAACAATCATCAACAGTTATCTCATGATTTCATTTTCGATTTAAACTCAGTCCCTCATCTAATACTCAATAGTTTCAACAAGTGTTTTCATCGATTCACAACTCAGACAAATACCCTATAAAACAATTCTATAATCAAATATAATAATTATGAATAAACACCCCTTACCTCTTGATTATTACCGGTTATTCAAATCTTCTTCGTATTCATCCGATCCTCTTCCGATCATTTGTTCTTTTGATTCCTCGGCTTCTCCTCAAATCCCTCGTTGTTGGTTTTCTTCTTTGTTTCTCCTCTTTGGCCAATTTCACCGAATGAGTTTTTTTTGCCTTGCCTAACTCATATAACCCTTATAACCTCCAATTATGATTTTCCAACAATACCCTTAATTATCTCTCAAAATGACCACAATTCCCTTTAGTTCTATAAATCACATATTATTCTATTTTCTTTAATCGATTAATTCTAACTAATTCTATTTCTCCAAATTAAATCGGTAAGTCCACAAAACGTTATTCGTCAAGTATTTCTCATCAACACATCACCAAACTCAATAGTTTTCACCAAAAATTCAATTAATTCAATAACCGACTTAATTAATTAAATAAACAGTTATTCCAATTATTCACAAATACCCGATAATTCCTCGACGCAATTATACATCCCATAAATCATAAATTCTTCGAAACCATCACATAATCTTCATCAAACCATCACCGAATTCAAATACTTCACATTGTCTCACAATATTCACGCCAAATTACGTAAATAAATAATTAATCTAGAAATCAGGGTGTTATAGCTCTCACTGGATTACCTTTCTCCAACAGAGAAATAAATGGGGTGGGTATTCCCCGATCCGAGGGTATCCTTATTAAGAGATGCTTTATATCTCTTATCCCCAGCAATAGGCGACTTAAAACTCATATTGTCATCAGTAAGTACTCTCATGAATGTTCTCCATCATCCCTAGTAGAGTCGGAGATTGAAATCTTCCCCAGCAGGAGCAACAAAAGGTTGATATCCCCAAGCAGAGAGTCCTCCTTCAACAAAGATATGTTCTTCACAAGAGTCTTCTTACCCCTAGCAGTACATGTGGATTCATTAGTCCCTGGAAGTGGCAAAGATAGTGAGAAGTAAGATGTTTTTCCTTCTTGCATGGTGTTGCTCGCAGTTTTCCCCAACCAAAGTCCCGTATTTATTGACATTTCTTCCCCAACAAAGGACTTTTTTCATAGGTGATTACCCAGCAGAACTTTTCCTCAGTAGAGTGTCAATAAATCCTTTCCTCATCCAGGTCAGAAGGTTGTCAATTCCCTAACGGAGTTCAATAAGTGATGTTTCTCCCCAATCAAATTCCCCAGCAGGATCATTATTATTCAACATCTCTAAGTCCAATTTATTTTTGGCAATTGTGGCAGTTTAGAGCCAATACATCATTGGCATCCTCACCAACAAAGATGTTATTATCTATAGGGATTCATGAAATCAATTTAGTGATTATTTTTACCTAGTGAAGTCGTCAGAGATATATGTTACCTCCTCATTAGGAGGTCCCCTTTTCATTTGCATTTAGTAATCATCATTACAATTGCATCCTCTAAAGCGTTGCATTTCCATCTGAAATTCTGTGATCAGGTATGAGATGTCGAATGAGATGTTCCAACACTTGACAAATTTAACCAAACTTAAAGTGCAAGAAAATTAAACAACACAGTAGTTTGTTAACCCAGTTCAGTGTATAACCACACTTACATCTGGAGGCTACCAAGCCAGGAGGAAATCCACTATAAGTAATATTAATTCTAGACTTAAACCACCCAGTTTAATCTTTCACTTAATATCTACCCAATGCAATTTCTACCTAAGACACAACTTAGATATGAGTACCAACTCACTCCCCCTCAATCACGCAGTGATCTTGTTTACAAGTTTAATAAAACTGAAGTCATACTTCAAACAAAACAGCTTGATCTTACTTCACAGTTTCAATCAAGACACAAATACACTTTTGCTTAAAAGCTCATAAAGTGGTACAATAAAAACAACCTGCTATTAAAACACAAAACACCCTATTTTATCTTCTTAAATTCGTACTCTATTCTGAGAGTTTCTGTTGCTTAAATAGGTGTTTGTATTTTGGGCTTTCTGTAGGTTAATCCAGTCCTAAAACGCATGCAGCTTCCACCTTGAATTAGGGTTTGTTACTTCCTAGATTCTAGGTGATTCAGTTCTTCTGATTATGCTGAAGTCTCATAACAACACTCCCTACAGATGCGCCTTATTCTGTTTTTGTCCATCCATAATTAATTCCAGATAACTTTCCTTAAATTTCTCAGATCAGTTAGTCATTAATTAATTCTGGTAGCAGGTTTGAGATGTCACAACATCTGTTGGGACATCCTGAAAAACTGAACTTAAATCATTAACACAATGTCCCAACATCTGGTGTGACATCCTGAATTAAGTTCATATACTTATACTCTGTTTGATAATGTCCCAACATCTGATAGGATATCCTGAACTGAATTCAACATTTCTTGTTGGTCAAAAATTCTACCAATTCTAAACATCTACACCATCATTATGGAGCATTACGCCATAAAAAAATTCAAACATATGCATACGAAGCATAAGTTAGTTTTGGTGCCTTGCATAAAAGCCCGAAACATTTGTTTCTTCAATTAGGATGGAGTATCCTCAACACTGTTACTCTTACTAGTCAATACTTGTTATCCCTAGTTGAGTTATCATCTAAGTACGATGGTCTCTTTTCAAGCTCACTCACGGTGTGTATTGTTTGCTTTATCACCCAAGTGTGATAAATTATTTTCGATTACGTCCAAGTCCGGTTTCGTTTCTTTGGGTTATCATCTGAGGATAGTTTTCAATTTTAATCCCATTCAAGGATGGTTTCTTGTTAGATCTGAGGATCTTATTGTGAGTTATCATTCGAGGATGGAATTCTCTTCTTCAAGTCCTTCTGAGGATGGTCTTGTTTGTTGTGGATATCATTCGAGGATGGTAGACCACTTTGAGTTTATTGATAGAGGTCAATATTCCTCTTCTGCAGAGTGTGTCCGAGGTCAGTCTTTGTGTTTCTGGTTATCGACCGAGGCCGGTATACCATTTTGATTCCATTCGAGGATGGTTTCATGTTAGATATGAGGATTTTATTGTGATTTGTCATTCGAGGATGGAATTCTCTTAAGTCCTTCCGATGTTGGTCTTGTTTGTTGTGGCTATCATTCGAGGATGGTAGACCATTTTGAGTTTATTGATCGAGGTCAATATTCCTCTTCTGCAGAGTCTGTCTGAGGTCAGTCTTTGTGTTTCTGGCTATCATCTAAGGATGGTTTTCCATTTTGATTCCATTTGAGGATGGTTCCGTGTTATATCTTCGTATCTTATTGTGAGTTTTCATTCGAGGATGGAATTCTCTTCTTCAAGTCCTTCCAATATTGGTCTTGTTTGTTGTGGCTATCATTTGAGGATGGTAGCCCACTTTGAGTTTATTGATTGAGGTGAATATTCCTCTTCTGCAGAGTATGTTCAAGGCCAGTCTTTGTGTTTTGGGTTATCGACCGAGGCCGATATACCCTTTCAATTCCATTTGAGGATGGTTTCATGTTAGATCTGAGGATCTTATTGTGAGTTGTCATTCGAGGATGGAATTCTCTTCTTCAAGTCCTTCTGAGGTTGGTCTTGTTTTTTGTGTATATCATTCGAGGATGGTAGACCACTTTGAGTATATTGATCGAGGTCAATATTCCTCTTCCGTAGAGTCTATCCGAGGTCAGTCTTTGTGTTTTTGATTATCTACCGAGGCCTATATACCATTTCGATTCCATTCGAGGATGGTTTCGTGTTAGATCTAAGGATCTTATTGTGAGTTGTCATTCAAGGATGGCATTCTCTTTGCAAGTCCTTCCAAGGTAGGTCTTGTTTGTTATGGTTATCATTCAAGGATGGTAGACCATTTTGAGTTTGTTGATCAAGGTCAATATTTTCTCCTCGTAGGGTTTGATCAAGGTCGGTCTTTCCCCTTTCTTGGATGTATCTTTCGATTCCATCTGAGTTCGGTTTCGTTTATTTCAAGTTTATCGTTCGAGGATGGTATTATTTTCCAAGTCCGTCTGAGGTCGGTCTTGTTGCTTTTGTATTCCCTTGTGATGTTGATCGAGGTCAGCATTCATACCATCGTAATTTCTATTTCCCATAGAGTACAAATTTCCCGGTTTATTCGGGTATTCAATCCCTCCATAACTTGAACGTCTGAAAGCCATTGTTATCATCCATCCAGGTCTACAATTGATTAAATAGGGGAAGTTGTAACATCCCAAAATTTGCCCTCTTATTTATTACCAATTTCAAGTAGCTTATGCTTCATTTAAACATCATTTAACATATCTTTTCATACATTGTAAATTATAATAAAAATAATAAAAATAATAAAACATGCATCATTAGTTGACGCCAGGGCATGTGATCAAGGATTATTTAGTGATAATATCAATTATCGGGTCTCATAAGAAAAATTAGTTCAGTACAGACATCACAGGTACATTTACAAGGTTTCCCACCAAAAGGAGGGAAAATTCGAATTTTTTCTATGTTAACCGGTTAACACATTGGTTAATCGGTTAACGCGTGCGTTTTCTGCCTACAAATGCAGATTTTCAGAATGAGGGGATTTTGGCCATTTTCCCATTTTTTATTTTATTTGATTTATTTCATTTCATTTAAATGTGTAATTTTGGAGAAGGTTCTAGAATTTTTCCTAACCAACTCTTAACTAACTCCTAACCATAATCCAAAACCTAACTCATAAGTCAATGTCCAAGCCTCACTCCTAACCCAAAGCACATTCCAAGCCTAAGATGTATATAATAATTTCCCCTCCAAACCTTACAACACTTCATTTTTCATATTTTTCTCTCATCACTCTCAATTTTCTCTCACTTTTCTCTCATTTTCCAAAAACCCACAAAAAGCTTCATCTTCCAAAATTCTTCAAGTTTTGCATTGAAACTTGAAGAATTTTAAGCTAAACCTCCACCATTGCATTGATTTCATGGATTATTGAAGGATTTTCTACTGTTTTGGTGTTGAATTCACATCTTGGAAGTGATTCTTGGAAGGTTTATCAAGGTTTTCCGTCAAATCGCATTTATTTTGTGTATTCTGAAGAGCTTTGGATCTACGGTTTTCTCGTCAATAGCGTGTCGATCTCTCTTTTTGACAATTACCAAAGCAAATCTCAGCTTTGTAGGTTGGTGAAACTCAAAATCACTTTTGTTTTAAGTTATTTCGCATTTTCTCGACACGTGTGTTTATCGTGTTTTGTTGATTTTAGATGCTTTAATTAATTGGATCATTAGGTTTTAGGATCTTGATGTGTTTGTGGTTCCAATTGATGGTGTAGTGGTACATTTAGGTGTAAATTTCATGCTCACTTGATAGGCATTACATTAGGAACTTATTTGAATAAGATGTTGTTGGGAAGTGCTTTTTCTGCAGGTTTTTTGTGCTACTGGTTCAGTGTTAACCGGTTAATACCGTGTAATTTTGCATGTTTTTGTAGGTTTTGGGACCGTTAACCGGTTAACGCATTGGTTAACTAGTTTACAATGAAGCATATTATGTTTTTTCTTGCATTTTCTTGTATGTTTGCATGATATTCCATACCTAATCACCATGGACCATTAAGATATCATTTTAGGTAAACACTTCGAATTGTCTTTTGCAATAAGGTAAACACTTCTGTTTTAAATTATTTCGTATGTTCTCGACGCGCGTGTTCTTCGTGTTTTGTTAATTTTTTACACTTTAATCAATTGGATCTTTAGGATTTAGAATCCTGATGTGTTCGTATTTTTAATTGGTGTTAAATTGTTGCATTTAGGTGTAATTTTCGTGCTCAATTAACAGACATTAGGTTAGAGCTTATTTGATTAAGTTGCTGCTGAATTTTCCAAGAAAATGCAGAATTTTTTATTCTGGTCTCAGAGTAACCGATTACCTCCTAGGTAGTAACAAGTTACATGTGTTAATTTTTGCAGAAAACACCATTTTTTGAACTGGTAACCGATTACCACATTGGTAGTAACCGGTTACCACTGAACTAGAATGAAAAGTTCTTGTTTTTTCTTGCATTTTTGTTATCCCTTCCCCCTCCAATCATCATGGATCTTTAGTATATGATTTTAGGGAGTTTTTAGGAGCTGTTTTGGTGCAGGTTCATGTAGTGTTGACATCTTTCGACGCGCGTTTTGTTCATTTCCGAATTTTTTGCATAATTGTTGAATTTGTGTTCATGATGAATTGTGAATGTTGTTACCATGTTTGAACTTTATTGTTAGCATGTTAATGATGAGTTAAAGTTCTATTTTGCACTGTTTGCATGATCGAGGCATGTTTCGGATACTTGCACGCATAATCGAATATGTTGCATCTTACTTGAAAGTGCATAAACCACATGTTTGCATTCAAAACACCTAATAAAGGTTGAGCTTTCTCATGTGCCAAGGTACTTTTCCATGGGGTACTTGCACACATTCCATATGGGGATGAGGTGTAGGGTATCTTTAATGATGAATAAGTCTTAGCATGATGATGCTTCACAAACAACACATAATCAAAACACTTCTTATAAAAAAACAATCAACATACAACACGTCTTCTCTTATCACCTCCCACTCTTTGCAGAGATTTCTGACTTGTCCCAAAAGTTCGATAACAAAACGGTAACACATTCGATTTAGCGAGCCTATAACACCAGAGTTAGATCTATGACAACGTCACTCTAAAAAGCACAAACAATTTCCTATGAGATACGTAGGCGGTGGGGTAGGGCCCATTCGAGTACATTCTTTATTTTCCCTACATTTTTCCCATTCCTTCTTTCTTTCAAGTAACAATTCAGTTTAGCAGCAGTTTACTCTCACCTTTTTAAATAGTTCAAGCAAGCATTGATCCCGTCGGATACGACGGACGATATGGGGTGCTAATATCTTCCCGGTTCGTAATCCACTCTCGAACTCAGTCTCTTTGGTTTGCAAAACCTTGTTCTTTCCTTTTCTTTCGGTTTGTGCAGCATTACCTTTCCAATTCATTCGAGATAAAGATTCCTGGTTGACGACTCTACCTTTTCCGTGCCACTTTCGCATTTGTACTAGGATGAAAATCCCGGGAGTGACAAGCGTGAGGCGCAAAATTTCATGCTTTCGCGATTTCTTTCCCCAATTTCGCGTCCGATGCAGTTTCTTTTGGTCTGAGAGGTTGGCGTAAATGTCAGAACTTGTTGAACCTAGTAATAGTAGTAAAAATGATTAAAATCAAATTTAGGTGGATTAATTAGACAAGTAGCTAATTAAGGTTACATGAGGTGTTTTAGTGATTATGTGCATTGTGTGGACTGTCTTGGACAGGTGTGGTAATACCATTGAGAATTACGGTAAGTAAAGGACTCATGTGTGATCAAGGAGGATCATGTAGATGTATAATTGATATATATATATATATATATATATATATATATATATATATATATATATATATATATATACATGTGATTATACATATTTTATGTCATGCATTTCATGATGTGTCAGGTGGATACAACTAGGTGGGAATCCATGATGGATGCATAGTCTTGTCTGGACTCTGATGTGGAGTTGTGATGGGGATAAGTCATTGCTCAGAGGAGTGTATGTGACTTATCTGGATTCTGACGGGAATCAAGTTCAATTGAATGAACCGTTGGATTATGATGGTACCACATGCATTATGTCAAGTCATTGAGTCACATATCATAGAGACATGTTTATTGAATTGTAATTGGAAAATTACGACTATGTCTTGATTGTATGATGTTATGTGGTTGGTGTGTTACTACTCCTTAACATGTGTATTTCACCATTAATTATTGAATGTGGTTCTCACCCCTTTTTTGTTGTTGTGTCTGTGCTCCTTGGGTAGTACAAATAATCAGGTAACTGAGTATTGCTTAGAGTTCTTATTGCTTGATCGAGTCTCAGGAGTCTATCTGATACGTAACACGGGGTTTTGAGATTTTTACTATATTTTTGTCTATTTGAATTTGATACGTATCTTCATTTGTTAGAATTATGGTAGACCACATATTTATATAGATGTTTTGCTGCTAAGGGCCTTAGTGTCGTGAAGTTTAATTAAATTCATTATTTCCGCTGTTTAATTCATTTTTGAAAAAATTAATAGATGAAGCATTTAAGACTTCATACTATTTTATATGAGAAGTGACACCCTACTTTTATATAAACTCTGATTATTTCCGCAGTATATTTGTGTATTTTTATAATGGGAAAGTGGGATGTTACAAAAAACACTAACATGACTCTCCTTCAACAATTACACTTAACTATAAGGTAGATGTTAATCAATATAGAAACTACAAAACAAAACAACTTCAATTTCCCAACATAAGCTTCCGAATTCAATTTGATTTGCAACTTCTTGTTCTTCTTCTTTGAAGCTTCATACAACTCCCTCAATAATTTTACATCATCCAAATCCTTCAACTTGTTCACATTTACATTTCCAACACCATTAACATCCTCTGCTTCAACCAAATCTTCATCCTATATGATTAAAGCAAATGTATCATCAACTTTCCAAAATGCACATCTCTAGAAGGACAATACTTTATTACGATCGTATTTACAATAGTAGGACACCATATGAGCTTTAACACCCATATTTTCTTCTTGTTTGGCTTTTCACAAATGAGGAAGACATGAAATGGATTTCGTAACCTTGATTTGAAAGGCGACATTGAAAAACCTTTGATTTGAATAAAGGTGAGTAGCTTATATGAGCTTCTACGTATGAGATTGAAGGAGACGAAGAAGAATTAGGTTAAGATGAACAACATATCCTATTTTTCCAAACAATATAATGATGCACTTTAATAGGAAAGATTAATAATTAGTTAATAATAAATAAATATGTGTCAACTAATTACCAAATAGTTTCAAACACATTAATTGATTATTCAACCATTTTTATTTTTAAAAAATGGCATATAGACATCCACGTCAGTAGTTTCTGTTAGAACAAGTAGACGATATCAACAAAAAGTATGGACAATAACCTTTTAAAGAACCATTATTCAGAGAAATTTTTTATAAAGACTAAAATCAAATTTTGAATTTATATATATATATATATATATATATATATATATATATATATATATATATATATATATATATATATATATATATATATATATATATATATATATATATATATATATATATATAACCCTTTAGTTTATTCTAGTGCTCTTTCTCTTCTTTATTCTATTTTCTAACATAAAAAAAATTTAATCAATATTTTTACGCACCATTTAAAAAAAATAGGGATATAACAATTCACATCTTATTATATTTGGAGTCACTTACTAACTATCCACCAAATATTTCCTCACATCAAATACAAAGATATAAACTCACAATCTCAGTGACGTGTGATTCAACTTCTTCCCAACTTAACCAATCTTTCTTGACACACACAATATATATATATATATATATATATATATATATATATATATATATATATATATATATATATATATATATATATATATATATATAT
Organism: Lathyrus aphaca; assembly: GCA_963966055.1. Taxonomy (NCBI): domain Eukaryota; kingdom Viridiplantae; phylum Streptophyta; class Magnoliopsida; order Fabales; family Fabaceae; genus Lathyrus; species Lathyrus aphaca. The sequence continues at coordinate 398,918,956 of OZ014519.1, read as the reverse complement.
ATATATATATATATATATATATATGTATAACCATTATATTTTATTCCATTCCTTTTATATTGTGATTTGAAGCACACCCTTTAAGTAAATTTCACTCGAATTAAGAAAAATATTACTATCAAGTAGGACCCTAGAACTGCAGAGTCATTAGTTTCCAACTAAAGTAAACAAGTCAAGTTATAGAAACTAGAAAGGCATGGAACAGACAGAAACAAACAAAAAAAACTTGCTTTATCATTTTCTTCTTCTTGCATTACTAAAGTCAAAGGTTGAAATAATAAAGAGAGTGAATGTTGGTGTGAAAATCGATCTAAATAATTCAGCCTCCAAAGGAATATATTGAAACATTTAAATTCTAAAAGGAGGTCCAGTTTGAATTTGTTGCCACTTGTGGTTGGTGTTTGAAAAATCAACAAACTGTGACGGGAAGATAAAGATTAGACTTTCTTAATTTGTCATCAACAATGGTGTACACATTAATTATATTTTAACAATAACGATACAAACATATTAATTGCAAACTCTTTCGTTTGGAAAGGAATATAAATTGCATGTCATTTTCTTTCTTTCTCAAGCATATCGTATTAATTAGTCTCTATATCTTTAATTATATTTTTCTATTGAAAAATTGTCATTATATATGTCTATTATACATAATTTAATTTGTTTAAGTAAGAATTATATTAATAATGAGTACAAAAGGTACTCGCTCTTGATCCAAAAGAGAACAAGGTTGCGCTCGACAAAAAAAGAAAATTACCTACCAAATGGACTCTATGACAAGTAAAACATAGAGAGTTTGTTAAACTCGTAAAGATTACAATTGAGATGAAGAATTTTACCTAAAAACGACCACATCCACACAAAAAATTTAACTTTTCAAACTATGTCACTAATGTTCCAATCTACATTCCTAAATATAATCTCATTTCTGATATTCCATAAACTCCAACAAATTGCCAACCACACAAAAGCTTCTCTACCCTTCCTAAACCTCTTCCTTTTGCAAGTGAAATACCAATATAAAAAATTATGCATGCACCTGGTGCCTCCACCATCTTGAATCCCTATCCAAACTGCCACTTTGGACCAAACCAAAGAAGCTATCGAACAACCCCGAAAAATGTGTTCCAGCGATTCCATGTGATTATTGCAAAGAACACACTTAGAATCGGGGGACGAAATGGAAATACCTCTATACAAGAGAAGATCCTTTGTCGGTAATCTATTCAAAAGCTTCTCCAACCAAAAGCTTTTATTCTCAAAGGAATATTCTCCTTCCTTAACAATTTAAATGCTCTGTCGTCACAATTGTACGGACCAAAATGAATGCAATTAGAAAAAAGCCTTTGGTAGAACGAACTAACCGAAAAAGATGACCCTTCCTCCAAAGCCCAAGAGACGCGATCTTCTCCTTGCCACAATGAATTTAACTCCGCCATTTGCCTATTGAGTTGGGTCAATTCTTCCACATCCCTCCCAATGTCTGTGTTGACATCAGCTTCATGAATCCTCCCTCCGCCATTGTTAATATCAACAACAATGTTCCCTCTACGTAAACCAGCATCGGCTGACTGGTCAGTCCCAAAAACCTGCGTCACAGTTCCTACGGACCCCCAATAGCCTGCTGAAACTATTCCAGAGTCAATGTGCTCTAAGTCGAGAAAAGGGAGAGGATTTTGTTCTCCGATAACAGAACCAGAAATCAAAAATCCCGACTGATGGTATGCCTCACTAGGAATTTTAAGATTAAACTGATCATTAGCAGATGATGATATAGAATCAGAATCCGATTTTGCAGTAACAACTGTTTGGAGATGTGCAAAATCAGTAAGCCATGTGTAACGGTCCTGCTGCGAAGCATGTTTGTCGTGAATTGAAACAAGAGCGACTTCTCCAATCAAATCAGTAACAAAAGGCCTGTTATTACTAGAAAGCATAGGATTTGTTGAATTATTCGAAACAATACCTGCAATAAAATTAAACACGTTAGCTAAACCAAAATCACCCCACTTCCACACACCATCCCTCCATCCTCCCATAGCCGCTACCGATACATCCTTTAGAGGCGTGAATGAAAAAATTGTCGGATACCGCTCCTTCAAACAGACCTCCCCCTCCCAAATCCCCCTCCAAAAATAAGTATGATAGCCATTACCAATCGTATATTTGCAATTCTCCATATACACTTCTTCTTCATTATTACTCGAAATCAAAATCAAGCCACTCCACCAAAAAGAATAAGAATTCCAACACAATCCTTTAAACTTTCCCCCGACACATGTAAACGAATATCTCCATATCTAGCTCTCAATATTTGAAACCAAAGATCTTCTGATCCTACCAAAATCTTCCACCTCCATTTATGAAGAAGACTAACATTAAAAACATGAATGTCTTTAATATTTAAACTGCATCTATCGAAAGGAAGGAAAATCGAATCCCAATTGACCCAATGAATCTTCCTCTTCTCACACGAACTACCCCAAAGAAAACTACTTTGCATTTTGTTGATCTCCCTCCACACCTTCACTAGAGCCTTGTAAAAGGATAAATAGAAAATAGGTAAACTTCCTAGAACCGACTTTAGGAGAGTTATCCTTCCTCCTAGAGATAGAAATCTCCCATGCCAAGAAGACAACTGTTTCTTTATCTTTAGTAAAAGAGAATTCCAAGTCGATATCCTCCTAGGATTAGACTTGATGGGAATGCCAAGAAAATTAAATTCTTTCAATTCCGTCCTACAAGATAGGAGCAACGCTTCCGCTTCCATAAATGAAGACGAAGCATTGATTCCTATCAACTTACTTTAAGAAAATTGATGCTAAGACCCGATACAATATCAAAACCTCTAAGCACCACTTTTATTTCCCATAAATGGTTCCAACTACAATAACCTACCAATAGAGTGTCATCCGCAAATTGCAGAATATCAAGAAAGCAACCTTGACTCAAGTTGATTCCCATAAAATTTCCAATATCCACCGATCTTCTAACCATCATGGCTAAACCTTCCGCAACTAACACAAAAAGAAAGGGGGTAAAAGGTCATCTTGCCTTAAACCTCTCTCCACCACAAATTCTTTTGTCAGACTACCATTTACCAAAACTAACATTTTACAAGTAAAATTCAAAGCTTCCATCCAAAGCAACCACCTAGGATCGAATCCCATAATCCTCATCAAGAAACGAAGGAAATTCCAACTAACTTTGTCATAAGCTTTCTCGAAATCCACCTTGAAAAGAGACATAACTTTCTTCTGTTTACAAGCATAATCCATCAAATCATTGGCAACCAAAACTCAGTCTAAAAGTTGTCTTCCCAACACAAAAGCACTTTGTCATTTTGAGATTAAATTATGAAGCACTACCTTTATCCTAGCCGCCAAAATCTTAGCTAGAATTTTATAAAGGCAACCGACTAGACAAATCGGTCTATAATCATCAAGCCCCAATGGAGAGTCATTCTTGGGAATCAAAGTTAAGAAAGAAGATGTAATAGACTTGGAGATAATACCTTTATCAAGGAAATCTTGGACGAACCAGATAAAATCTATTTTAATAAAATTCCAACACTTTTTAAAGAAATAAATAGTATAGTCATCCGGACCCGGACACTTACTACCATTACAACCCCACACCGCATATTTAATCTCCTCTTCCGAGCAAAGGCATTCAAGGGATAACTTGTCATTGGTGGATAACATCTTGAAATCCAAACCTTCCAAAATTGGTATATGAATGTCCGATTCCACAAATTTGAGAGCAAAATTATTCCTCACTTATTCCTTAATTTCTTCCACCGAAACCAAGACTCCTCTACTATAATTGATGGCACTAATATGATTACGCCTCCGCCTTTCCTTCATAATTCTATGAAAGTATCTACTATTATTATCTCCGTCATTAAGCCATTTTAATTTTGACTTTTGAATAAGGAAGTTCTCCTTAATCCTAAGATTCAACCAAAATCGGCTTGTCAACTTCTTATAATTCTAAATATCCTCCTCCGAGAAAGCTTCAGAAGTAAACTCGGCCATAATGTCCCCTTCATTAATCTTATCAATACACTCATTCACCTCTAAGTCAAACTTCCCAAAAACCTCCTTATTCCATCTCCTAAGACTACATTTAAGTAACCTAAGTTTCTCTTTTAGGACAAAATCACTTCTCCCTTGAATGTGTGTATCTTTCCACAAAAGGAAGGTAATTTTTATGATCAAACCAATTATTGTTGAATTTGAAAGGTTTCGGTCCCCAATCTGAGGAATCCACCACTAACCAAACTGGACAATGATCTGACACATCTTTATTTCCTATGAATTGGCCAACTATACCCCATTTGTCAATAGCTCCTTCCAAGATAAGAAAACGGTCAATTCTACTCATGGAAGAACCATCTCTGCTAATCCACGAGAACTTTCTTCCTTTACAGGGAACATCAATCAACTCACTATTCGTTATAAGCTTTGAAAACTCCTTCATTTCCGAATTCCTACTCCACCTCGAACTACCTTTTATTTCACTAGCACAAGAGGTATCATTAAAATCCCACGCTATGCATTAATCACCATCACTATACTTAGATTTCAAATCTAGTAACCGCCTCCAAAGAAACCTTTTCAACCCCAAATCGCAAGAAGAATAAACATTGATAATGTAAAAAAAATTCTCCCTCCATAAGACCTTGACCCCTATGAAGCCCTCCCCTTTGAAACTAAACAACACCTTTACACTATCCTCCTTCCACAAAATCAAAAGCCCTCCCGCTGCACCCGAAGACCCAGAAAAAGACCACCCGATATCTTCTCTATGCCAAAAGTTCTTAGCCAACAAATTGGACACCTTTTCTAGTTTTGTTTCTTGGATCAAAAACATATCTGCCTTGCCTCCTGAAATAATTTGACTAATTATCTTCCTCTTTATAATACTCCCCCTCCTCTAATGTTCAAATATCCGATAATCATTTCTGATTTTTTAAATCCGCCTTCCCAACCCACTTTTCTGTTTTTTATCTCGTTTTTCCATCTCCTCCAAGCTCCTCAAATAATCATTCTTGGCATCAAGCGCAACCACTCCTAAATTGGAGATTGCCTCCCATAATTTTCCCCTGACATTGGTTTCCAAATTTTCCCAAAGACGGATATTGCTCATGACTATATCGAAATCTTCCGAATTATTGATGTAATACACTAATGATGAGCCTTCCCCATCCCTCCTTAAAAAAGAGTTTGTTCCAGTATAAGCATTATTGATAGCAACCTCTCTGTGTTGATAAACTTTCTTCTTCGTTTGAGATATTCTACCCCTCCTGTTTACTTTACTTCCTTCCACTAAATTATTACCAAGACCACCTAACTTTTTATATTTTACCTTTTTCAATCTCCTTAATCCATCCATGTGAAGCCTACCACCCTTGTTCCCACTAGTAATCAAACTAGTTCCCACTTTATCATCTAGAACATTTATCCCCAAAATAATGTCTTTATCCGCCACATATTTGTCCGAAGTGTTAAAGGAAGAAATTGATTATGATCGTACCTGAGATCAGAATCTCCAATGGCTGTTGACGTGGACTTCAAGGCCTGCTCGGATATTGAGGAGAACAGAAGGGGTGTACCTGCAAGGTATTCCGATGCCAAAGTCAGAACGAGAACAAGAGATAGTAAGTACAAGTAAGAGTGTTCAGGGAATGAATATTCGATACCTATCCCCCTCAATTGTGAGGGTTTATATAGAGAGCCCCCAGCGCGTGGCTAACGGTTCCTATTTTTGGGCCTGGATCGCGGATCCCCCGAAAATAGGTAACTACCAGACACTAACCGTCGGTCGAGCATCTTGGTTGTGATAATGGTGTGTCGGGTACACTACCATCCGAGAAAGCACTATCTAGGCCGAATCTAGGTGATCTCTGTCGTTGTCGGGCAGAGATCAAGAATGAGGAGGGTGGATCGACTACGACCAGACGTGGTCACTGAGTCGCGACCAATCCAGGGGGACATGAATATGATGGGTCCCCTTGACATTTGGGCCATTGGGCCATTTCATGGGCAAGAGAGGGTTGGGCCATACCTAGTCGTTGGTCCAGTCCAGAACAGGAGTCCCCCAAGTTGTTGCTTCTGGTCGTAGAAGAAATGACTTAAGGGTGGCTGACTGTGCGTGGGATAACTCTGAAGTTTGTGATACTTCGTCGTTCCTAGTTCAACGTAGCTGACCGTTTGTGAGATTGGTCGTTATAACATGGTCGTTTTAACGAGGATCCTAATCGTTTGGTAGAAATGTTGTGTCACACTTGCATATAGGGAAGTATGCGCATATAATGCGTAATGATGGCTACCCTACGGCCGTCCCTAGGTAATGAGTGTGTCGTCTCTAGGTTCAGTCTTACACTTTTTGTTCTTTGCTTTCATTGTAATGCCCCAAATTTATTTAAATATTTATTCGAAATATTGTGTTATGATGTGTGAAGAATAATATATATTATCGAATATAATTGTGGTTCAAAATTGTATTATGGTGTATAATTGTATTATTAAGTGATAAATAAAATAAATGGAATAAAATAAGAGATAAGGACAAGGTGGTCAATTGGTAAAAGAAGTAAGGGTAAAAGTGGAAGATCATAAGTTGGGTCTTAGGGGTTATGTTGGAAATATGGAGAAAGGGAAAATATAATCGTGTTAGAGAGAACAAGAACAATCGTGAAAGTTGTGAAGAGGAGAAGAAGAGGAAAGGGCTTATTCGTGAAGAAGAGTTCACGAAGAAGAAGATATTCTCAACAAAACCTAAGGTAAGGGTGGGATTCTTCCATCTTAAGGGTTTATAATGGGAATTGTGTAGGTTGAGGATTAGGGATTGAAATTGTGGTGGATTGAGGAAGGATTAGGTTGGATTATGTGTTGTTGATTATCACTAGTTGTTAATTGTATGGTGGTGAATTTGATGAATATTGTGGTTTATGGTTGTTGTTGTTGCTGGGTACATGAGAAATTCGTAGCAGGTTTGAATGCTGAGAGAAGAGCTATGATTTGCGAAATCGTAGAGCTCGCTTAGCGAGAAGAGTCAGGGAGTTCGGCGCTTAGCAAGATGTGACCCTGGCTTAGCGAGCCATGTAGTGTGAAATATTAATTTTTAAATTCTGAAAAATTCCTTAAAATTATTTAAATGAGTTAGAAATGTTTAGGAATCATTGTGGTGTAGTTGAGGGTAGTGAAAGAGGAGTTATGCACTTAATTGTAGAGATAATTAGTGTAAGTTGAATTTAAACATAGTTGACATGGTTGTTGGAATCATTGTTGTTGTAATGAGTTATATATGTTTGCTAGTGGTGTATGTATATGCAATTATTGTGATATATGATGTAATTCCGTTTGTGATAGTTGAAGTTGATTTAAGGGGTTGTATGCTAGAAATGCATGATGATAATGATAATTGTGATATTGATGAATTGTTGTATGATGAATGGTGTTGTGATGAGTAGTGGGATATTAGTTGTTATTATTGATGTTGTATGATGTAGTTATCTTAAGTATGCATGTATGTTATTGATGTTGCATGACATGTTGCATAGTTGAATAACATGTCGAGGTGGGGTATGTAGTTGTTGTGATGTTGGTGCAGTCATGAAATAGGGATCGTACGTGACCATGAAATAGGGGTCGAGGGTGTGATCATGAAATATGGATCATACTGGACCATGAAAGAGGGGTCAAGAGTTTCAATGGGAACGAGATCTTGAAATAGAGATCAAATATTATACCGCATGCATAGAGTCAAGTTGAGTCTCATTGCATGATTGTTGTTGTTGTATATGATGTTGTGATAGTATATGATATTGTGGTATATTTGTTGTTGTTGTATGTGATGTTGTTGAATAGTCATTGTTGAGAAGTGATGTATTCTTTTATGATACTTGCTTAATTCTCATTATATTACTCTTTATGATGTAAGTATCTCACCCCTTCTGTTTGAATGTTATCCACGTGTTGGTAACGTGCAGGTGAGTAGGATAAGTTGAGTGGTGGTCAGTGAAGTCGGTGTACTTCATGTCTTTAGGGTGTCGGCTCTGATACGTCGCTTTGGGAGTCGGGACGATGTTGCTTTTATTTGTTGTTTCTTTTAGAAAACAATTTTTTCTTGTAATTGAAGTTTAAGGATGTCGATTTTTAAAATATTTCCACTGCATGTTGAACAATTAGTTTTGGAAAACGTATCTCTGAGCCGTTTATGGTGGTTTTTGAAGTAGAATTCTGACACTCAAATATTTTGTTGAGAATTTTACTCTGATAATTATTAATATTTCCGTGGGGTGATTTGGGTGTTACAAAGTGGTATCAGAGCAGGTCGGTCATTCCGACCAAGTAGTTGAGTCATAGAGTCGATGAATTGTTGTGTTATTGTTGAGTGTTGAGCATTGTTGATACACTGTAGTTGTGTTGTTGTTGATTCTAAATCGTTGTCAGATTGTGTCGTGTTATGTGACAATTTTGGAATGGCTGGGAGGAATAATGTTGCATTTGCCGTTGCTATGCAAGCGATGGCATATGCTGTGCAAAACCCAAGGAATGTTAGGGATCATAAAAGTGACGAGTTCAGGAAGAATGATCCGCCAACATTCAATGGGAAGTATGATCTTGACGGGGCACAAGATTGGCTCAAGGAGATTGAGAGGATCTTTATAGTTATGGAATGTTTAGAGGAAAACTAGGTGCGGTTAGGTACACACAGACTGGTATCTGAGGTTGATGATTGGTGGGTTGGCACTCGCCAATGATTGGCTTCATCTGGTGAGGCAGTCACCTGGGATGTATTCAAGAGAGAATTCCTGAGGAAGTATTTTCCTGAAGATGTTCGGGGGAAAAAAGAGATAGATTTTTTGGAGATGAAGCAGGGAAGCATGTCTGTTACTGAGTTCGATGCGAAGTTCACTGATTTGGCGATGTTTTATCCGCATTACAGTGAAGCAACTGCTAAATTCTTAAAGTGTGTCAAATTCGAGAATGGATTGAGGCCTGAGATCAAGCAGGCAATTGGCTATCAAAGAATCTGTAGGTTCCAGGATCTGGTGAATTGTTGTAGGATCTTTGAAGAAGATAGTAAGGCTCGATTTGAGCACTTCAAGAGTTTAGCTGAGAAGAGAAGTAAGCTAAAAGGGAATCGTGTAAAACCTTATGCAACTCCTTATGATATGAGCAAGCAGAAGCAGAATGAGGGGAAAATGCTAAGTTGGGGAGGTGCTCATACTTCGCTTAAGTGCTATAGGTGTGGTGAGATGGGTCATCATGTTAGTGAGTGCACAAGTAATATGAAGAAGTGTTTCAAGTATGGTTAGCCTGGACACTTGATTGCTGAGTGCAAGGAAAATCTGGTTACTTGCTACAACAGTGGGAGAAAGTTCATATCAGTACGCATTGTCAGAAGCCCAAGAAAGCTGCAACTAGAGGAAAGGTGTTTTCTTTGACAGGGACGCAGACTTCCAACAAGGATCGTTTGATCAGAGGTATTTGTCATATTAATAGTATTTCGTTGATTGCTATGATTGACACTGGTCCGATGCACTGTTTTATTTCTCTTGATTGTGTGAGGAAATTAGGACTTGTTGTGTTCCCGATGCAAGGGGGAGATGGTTATCGATACTCCTGCTGATGGGTCGTTAACTACTTCTCTTGTATGTCTGAATTGTTCGTTATTGATCTATGGTAAGGACTATGGAGTAGATTTGATTTGTCTGCTGTTGAGAGGTATGTATGTGATTTTAGGTATGAATTGGTTGGAGTACAACAATGTTCATATTAATTGCTTCAGTAAGTTGGTTTGGTTTCTTACTCCTGGAGAAGATGAAGAAGAAGTTGGTTATTTGTCTGCTCGAGAGATGAAAGAGCTTATGGACGATGAAGCACAAGTTTTGGCGCTGTTTGCATCATTGTCAATGGAAACTGATATGACAATTAGTGAATTACAAGTGGTGAGAGATTTCTCGGAAGTGTTTCTAGATGATATTATGGATGTGCCGCTAGAGTGAGAAGTGGAATTTAGTATCTATCTTGTGCCAGGAACGAGACCTATTTTGATGGCACCGTATCGTATGTCGGCTTTTGAGTTATCTGAGTTGAAGAAATAGTTAGAGGAATTGTTAGAAAATAAATTTATGAGACCGGGTGTATCGCCATGGGGAGCACCAGTATTATTGGTAAAGAAGAAGGATGGTAGTATGAGGTTGTGTATTTGTCGCTCCCCCGAAAAGACACCTGGTCAGATAGGGTACAGACGCGAACGATCGGCGAGAGGAGAAATGAAAGTGAACTGAATAGAGTTGCCAGCTAGGCATTTTTATCCTGAAGGAAAGGTAATGCTGCATAAACCTAGAAAAAGATGGACAAGACGGTCGCGAACCAGAGAAACTGAGAAAGGGGGTTGGTTACAACCTGGGAAGGTATTAGCACCCAGATTGTCCGTCGTACTCGACAGGATCCACGCCTAAAAGATTGTGTTTAAAGGGGTAGTATCTGTGCTATCTGTGTGCAAAAGCTGAAAGAGAATGTACAAGTGTCAGTGCAAAAAGGTGAAGTGAAGTGCTCAGGAATGAGGCTTAAAAAGAATGCTGAAAGAGGGGGAAGACACAGAGACTTTTGTTTGATAACAGTTAAGTTATGCCTACGTATCCTCTCGTGATATGAGGAAGTCAGAACACCGTAGTTCGACTCAAAGAGACTGAAAGGTAAATTGACTGATGAACTGCTTGCTTGTCTATGCTCAAGTGTATAACTTGTCTGGATCAAGTGCTAATTGTCTTGCATTAGACGGAAGAAGCGAGTTCTCGTTCGTGAGTAAATATGATGAGAAAAGAATCCCGAAGGAGACGATTATTGTTTGTTTTTTGTGTTTTCAGTCTTTTATTGAGAATACCTTAAGTATGAGATAAACATCTCAACTTAATTACCATGATGATGTAGGATTAAGATCATTAACCTACTTGTGATTATTTAGATGTTTTTTTGAGTTTTTGTTTAGTGTTAAGTAATGAGTTTAAGCCATAATCAAGGATTAGTGAACCCATTACACCATCCTAATAGAAGGATAATAAATGAGCACACTTAAGCTGAGGAAGATACCTCAACTTAATCCATGATTAGGGATTAACCTCATGACAAAACAAGCCTTTATTAAAGTGGATTTTAATTAACGGTAAGATTAAGAAATGAGTTTTATGATTTGTAAGACAACTTGAGAGGGACTTGTCCATTAACACTAGGGTTAGTCCTTCTTAACCAATAAAGGAAGAATTAGAACCCTAATGCAAGGCCCAAGTTACAAGTTAATGTCTTAGTGATTATTAAGATGGATTGATTAAGAGGTTTAAACAAAATAAGGGTTTAGCACTTAGGATTAAAGTTATACACTCCATCCTAAGAGAAGGATACATGCATAACCCTAATCACAAAGTCTTAAAACCTTAAAGGTTTAGTCTCTAATGATGAGGTGAGAAGAGAGACACAAAGAAGACACAAAGGTAAAAGCTAAAGGGGGACTAACCACAACCCTAATTATTTTCATGCTTGGATGTTTCTATTGTTTGTAAGGCTTGAGAAAGATATTCAGAGAAGCCACCAATGGAAGAAGCAGATGAGAGGAAGAGAAGCAGAAGAAACAAGTTACTTACTTCACTGAAGAAGATAAGTAACTTGGAGAGAGAAAGTGAGAGATGAACATGAATGAGAAAGCTCACTCTAAGGCAAATAAAAATGCAGCAAGGATGCATAAGAAAAGGATGAAGAGAAATGAGAAGTGAAGGCAAATTCACTTCTCAAGTTACTTACCACCTGAAAAAGGTTAACATAAGGAAAGAAATGAAATGAAATGAAGCAATATGCTAAGGTAAAAACCAAAACCAGAAGCAAACACATGATGCAAATGATGTTATGAGATGATGCAAAGGCATACCAAGTGCTATGAATGTTCATACAAGAGATTGGATGCAAATGAGGCATGCTTTGAAGCATGAAAACACATGTATATTTATGAAATGAAATGGATGCAAAGCATAGCAAAAGTATGAAAAAAATGACCAAGCAATGTTCAAGCAATGTCGTAAGATGTCTAAGATGGCATACAAGTGCTTAGAATGTCATGGCAAGTTCACATGTTCATGCAATGCAATGTAAGATGCAAGTATGGATGCAAGGTTAGGGTTATATGAAAGGATGAGATGCAAATGTCAAACACAGAAGCAAATCACATGATAAAAATTTGAAAATGAACTCAAAGGAACCCTAACCCCGTATGATATCACACCCCAAAGGAGAAGGTCTAACTCTTAACCTAAAGAAAGTTGTGAATTTTCTAAGTTAACTAGGGTTTTTGGGTACCTTAAGACGGAAAATGCAAATCAAATGAAAAATGCAAAATAAATTCTTGACAAATATACCCTAGATACTACATGCTATATGGAGAATAACACAAAAAGAATCATTGTCAAACCCTTCATGGTTAGGCAGAAAAGAATTTTCAAAGTTAGGGTTCCAAAAAGGGATTTTTATGAACCCTAAATTCAAGAAAAATATCAAAATTGGATCAAAACCAAAAAGAAATTTGTATGAATGGTTTGACAATGTTTCTAAATGTCCTAAGATGCAATGTGAATTTTTTTGGAATTTTTAGAAACCTAAATGATATTTTAATTAATTAATTTCTATTAATTAATTAAAATAAACATTAAAATATTTTTAAAATAAATTTTAAAATGCAAAAAATAAAAATAAAAATGTTTTTGGGTGAAGAAAAATATTTGAAGTTAAAATGCAGAAGGAAATATTTTTAGGATTTTTCTAAGTATTTTAAATAAAATGCTCAAAATAAATGGATAAAAATGAAAATAAAATGAATTAAGGGGAAGGTCAACGCATCCAAGGGCTGAGGTTTAAATATGGGTCTAGTTCTTCGCAGCTTTTGCTTCACGGGAGGACAGTCTTCCTTTAGTGGCAGCTTGTGCACAACAATGTCAGTATCCAGCCCTAGCATGTCCTGATACGACCAGGCGAAGATATCCACATATTCACGCAGCATACCAATCAACTCCTTCTTTACCCCGGACTGCAGACTGGCCCCAATCTTTATCCCTCTCTTTACATCTTCAGTCCCGATGTTGATGATCTTTATTTCTTCCTGATGAGGATGAATGACCCTTTCCTCTTGTTTCAACAACCTTACCAATTCTTCCGGGAGTTCACAGTCTTCTTCAATCCCTTCACCAACTTGGTAGATAGGATTGTCTAAGTCATGCATAGTCATAGCAGGAACATTGTCACAGGAATCCGAATGATCAACACTGCACAAGATGTGCTTATTTCAGAATCTGAAGGAGACGCAAACACACAAAAATACAAGAAAGAAAAACATTGCCATTTTATTTGCTTTGTGAAAAATTTTAAAAAGAAAGAAAGAGAACATAATTTTCTTGAAAAAAATGTCCTTTATTTCATGGAAAATAAAATGCATTAAAAACACGGTGGCCTTACATATGGATCCGTGCAATTTGGGCAGAGTACAGGATTTGACATGCAGTATGATAAAAATGGAAACAAAGAAAATTACTTTGACTGCCAAGTAACTTGAACAAAATCTTCAGCAGACCAGTTCTGAAGCTCCTCCCCAGGCACGCATGGGTGAATCCAGTCATCCAAGTTGCAGTCACTATCCCCGTCGGCATCTGTTACACAAACATGGTTGTAGTCGAGCATTCCAGCGCTAGTGAATGTTATGGGCTTCCCGCCATGAGACCAGCTGGATTGACCATGTTGATATCCGAGACCGAACCTGTCATCTTTCTTTTCCATTTCCAGCAACTTGCCCTAGCCCTGGGCATTTCCGAATTGAACTACCTCCATAGCTTGCTTGTAGGAGTAGATAAGAGTCCCTTTCTTCTCGCTGTTCTGAACTGCTAGAGACAAAGTACTGACATTGACCGTCTCGAAGGCTTGGCAAAGCGTCTCATGGATTTTCCCGTCCATCTCTATGTACTTGAAGGTTGACAGATGGCTCATGAAAATGTCTTCTTCTCCGCACATGGTAATAACCTAGTCGTCTACCACATACTTCAACTTCTGATGCAACATGGATGTCACTGCGCCGACAACATGAATCTAGGGACGTCCCAGCAAACAACTATAAGCGGGTTGAATATCCATGACATAGAATGTGCTTTTGAACACTTGAGACCCAATCTTCACTGGTAGCTCTACCTCACCAAACACAAATCTTTGGGACCCATCAAAAGCTTTCACAATCAAATCACTAGGTCGCAAGACGATGCCATCAACATTCAGCTTCATGAGGGCCTTCTTAGGGAGCACATTGAGAGAAGAGCCTGTATCTACCAGGATGTGTGATAGAATAGCGCCCTTGAACTCCATGGTGATATGCAAGGCTTTGTTGTGATTGCGTCCTTCATAAGTGAGATCTCTATCTGTGAAACCCAATCCATGGTTGGCGTTTACGCTGCCTACCACAGCTTCCAACTGGTTGACAGTTATCTCTTGCGATACATACTCCATTTGCAAAACTTTCAGCAGAGCCTCTCGATGAGCTTGGGAACACATCAACAACGACAGAATGGATATTTTGGACGGGGTCTGATTCAGCTGTTCAACCACCTTATAGTCGCTTTTCTTTATTATTCTCATGAATTCTTCGACTTCCTTTTCAAAAGTGCCCTGACTGGAAGCAGGAGTTGTCACCTCCTCAGTTGCTATTTGTTTAACCTTAGCCTTCACAGCAGCTTCAACTTCAGGATCCCCTCTAAGAGCTTGAGGAGCAAAAAGACGCCCACTCCGTGTAAATCCCCCAACTCCTCCGACATTCACAACAGTCGGGTCACTTGTCACTGCTTGACTCTCCACTTTCTGGCCTTCTACGTATACGTCTGAGCCATAGTGCCACAAGATGGCCTTGTCATCAGTATAAGGAACTGGTCCCGGAACAGTAATGGTCACTGGACTCACTTCGGGAACATAGATGGTCACCGGCTCTCTCCGGGCAGGAACTTCAGCAGGATAAAAATAAATCGTCACTATAGACACGCAACCACTTCTGTTAGCAACTTTGTCAAACTGTAGCGACCCCTCGTCAATAAAATACTGCAGCCCAGCCTTCAAATCCCCACAACCATTAACGGAACTCAGACAACCCTCGCAGTCATAATCACACCCTGGAAAGACCTGCCCTTTCAACAGCCTGCTTTTCACGACCAGCAATGAAGTCTTCACCTCTTCCATGTTCAAGATTAAATTCAAACTCTCGCCACTGTCGACGGCATTTATCCTGGCCCCTCCATGATTTGGAATGGGGTTTGATGTAACATTTGGAGGCGGTGCAAAGTTGATCGCCTTTGAATCAATCAGGTCATGGACCTTATGCTGCAATACCCTGCACTTCTCTGTTGAGTGCCCGGAAGCTCCTGAATGAAATGCGCATCTTGCATTAGCATCATACCCCACTGGAAGCTCTCCAGATGGAGGTGGTCCTAACATCCTCAACTGAACCAAATTCAACTCCAACAATCTCTGAAGTAATGCAGTGTATGTCATCGGGATAGCCTCGAGGACCCTATTAACTGGACGAGCTTGCCTTTGCTGATAAGGCCTTTGCTGATAATTGTTACGCTGCGGCTGTTACTGCTGTTGCTGTTGTGGTTGTTGTACAAGACCTATGGGGATGGTGACAGCGGCCACCTACTCATAAGATCCTCTATATCCGCAGCCTCGACCTCGACCGAACAAAACATTAGTCTCTCCCTCCTTTCTTCTTGGAGGTCCACTGAAAGCCTTTCTCACACCGCCTCAGCTACTTGCACTAGTGTCTTGAATCTTCCCCATTTTCAAAAGAGTTTCGACCCTCTCTCCCGCTATCACGATGTCGTTGAACTTCGTTGCCGAATAAGACTCCAGTCTCTCAATAAACACCCCTTTCAGTGTTCCCATGAACATATCTACCATTTCATTCTCTAGCAAGAGAGGTTGCACTCGAGCAGCAAGTTGCCGCCACCTCTGGGCGTACTCTTTGAACCCTTCCTTAGCATTCTGAGACATTGTTTGCAACTGAGTACGATTTGGAGCCATATCCAAATTATACTGGTACTGCTTCACAAATTCCTCAGCCAAATCCTTCCAGCTTCGGACATTGACTCTGCTCAACTTCATGTACCATTCCAAGGACGCTCCTATAAGACTATCCTGGAAGTAATACATCCACAGCTTTTCATCATCTGTATGCGCAGCAATCCTTCCCACAAACGACTGCAGATGAGTTTTATGGAATGTCGTGCCGTTGTACTTATCAAAAGTGGGAACTTTGAACTTGTAGGGAATTCTCACCCCTGGCACCAAGCCCAAATCAGTGATGTCAAACCCTAGAGAGCTCTGAGATTGAATGGCACGAATCTGCTCAGCCATTTCTTCGAACCTTCTATTCATGTCGACCCCTTGGCCTTCCGCCTCATCCAGCAAAGTGAATTGTTCATCCTGCCCATCCATCTATAGGTTATTCACTCCATCATTGACAATAGTGACCCCTGGTTGCACCACAGGGATTTCAACATGACGGGCGCCAGCCCCGTTGCGATTGCCTCCCTCTACTGTCCCATTGTTCCTGACTTGATTATTATCCGACATCTCACGCAGACGTTCTTGAGTTTGACCCATCCCAGCCATGAGGGTCATGAAGTTGTCCATTTCCGTCCTCAAGTCAGCCAGATCCGCTTGCATCTGATCTATCGCTCTCTCTCTCTATTCACCTTTGTAGGGTATCTATGCACCGTTGATTGTCTCTGAACCTTCTTGGGAGCTATAGTGCCTGAAAGTGACATAAACGTTAGAACATTGGAGAAATACCTGCAAAACAACAAACATGTTATATGCATGCAATGTAAACTATTCATGCTTCCATGTCTGGGTATTAACATGCCCCAGTTCTGGTATTTTGGCAAAAAAAAACACTCCAGATGACTTTGCTGGAGACTAACTTTTCCAAACTCTTTTTGAGGAGTATTCAGATCCTGGTGGCTTAGGACAACCAACCTTTCTCATTCAGAAACGGTAACTGGAAAGTATCATTGCATAGCATGAACAAATTACCAACAATCAGAGTCATAGACATAAACAGCATTCCCCAAAGGGTTACAATTCAGTACAAATGACAGAAAGATAAAGCAAGACTCATACAACAAGCCTGTAGGTAGTCTGAATACAAATATCAATAAACTAAAACCCTAAGCTAAAAGGAAGATCCAGGTTCCTCTTCTGCAGCCACCACCTCTGCTCGACTCTTCTTGACGCCTGCTTTCAGCTTAAGATCGGCAATCTCCTTCATCGCTTCCTCCAAGGCTAGCTGGCTCTGTTCCAATTGCTGAGTCTTTTCCCTTCATATCTTGTGGGCTTGTTCGACCTCTTCCTTCTTGAATGCCATCTGCACCTCAAAGAACTCTTCCTTTTCCTTGTACTTCTTCTTCTCCTGATCTCTTTGGCCCTATAACCAAGCAATGGATTGACGAGCTTCTCTAAGAGTCTTCACAATCTTCTTGTCCTCTACTTCTCTCTTCGACTCCGTTAAACCCAATCTCTGAAAATGAGCTTCTCTCCCAACATACTCCTTTTCTTTAACTTCTAAGGTAGCCTGCATCGTCTGCAGTTTTTCTTCCGCTTCTTGCTTAGCATGATTGGCACAGTGATACAAACTAGCCATTTCGGAATTCTCTACCCGGATCTCATGCAACTGAGCTTCCAACTTCTTGTAAGCTTCAAGAGAAACCGTGGTTTGTACCGATACCTCCTTTGGATATAGCGGAGCCTCAAACGAGAATGGAAGGAAGAAAGTATCAACCCTCCTTTGTATCCAAGCAGCAAAAGAGGGATAAGTCTTAGGGTCTACCTTTCCGAATTCCTTCTTACCTTCCCTAACCTTCGTTTCCCAAGCTTGGGATGCTCGAATAACCAATTGCTCATTACCTTCAGCCGGAAAATACAAAGTCTTTGCTATTTCTTCATCTGATGGAGGATCCTTCAGTGGATAACCAAATTGCTTTCTGGACAGCACAGGATTATGACTTATCACTCCTTTCCTTCCTAGCAGCGGCACATAGGGAAAATCACCACACCTTATAATAAACTCCCTTCCTACCAATTTCTGCTACATCCCCACGCTATGTCATCCAATGTTAACCCCATCAATCTTCTAGCCCACTTCCAATCTTGCTTAAGATCTTTGAACGGTCCTGACTTTGGAAGCTTCTTAGCAAACCACTCAGCAAACACGGGAGCACAACAATTCACGTACCCTTTTATCTTCTCATTTCTATGATGGACACCGAAGTAAAAGTCTCCCAACAACGTAGGCACTGGGTTTCTTTTGATGAACAGAATGATAGAATCCAAGCTTACCCATCCTTTCTATCCTGGGAACAGACTTATCCCGTAGACCATTAATGCTAACAACGCACTGAACTCTAACCATTTTCCTTCCAAAGCAAACACATGGGCTTCTGTGATAAGAAAATCCAGATTGAATCCCTTCCCTTTACTGGCTTCTAACTCCATCTTCACTCGAAGCATACTCAAATGACAAGCACCTGCAATGTCCTTGTACGGGGGACATCTCTCCGCAACATAATAGGGAAAACCATTCTTGATAGGGATTTTCAGAATATCAGAAATCTCCTCCATTGTACGAGCCAAGACAAAGTCAGCAAACACGTAAATTCTCAACTGAAGGTCATAGAACTGCAACAAAGAATGAAGACTATCTCTCTGATCGACAGTAGGTTTGTTCATGTAACCCAAGATCTTCCCATACCGGCTTCTAAAATCGTCTGAAACCTTGTCACTCATCAAGTCTACCAGTTTCTGAATACTCTCAGTTTCGGGTTGTGGGAAAGTGTAATGAACATTCCTTTTTCTGGGTATCTCTTGGATTTCTGTCATCTGGAGAAACAATGAATACTAGAACTGGGTACAGAGATGAAGGATAACCTATAATGGAAACACAAATAGTTAATGCAAGTATGATACGATACAAATGCAATGCAGGCATGTGATCAACCACTGGGACTGTCTGGAAACGGAACACAGGACCTAAGTGACCAAGAACCAAGATCCTCTGAATAAAGCCCCATGAACAAGAATTCAGTCTCAAATAAGCCCAAAACCAAAGATCCAAATCCATGTAGCCTTATCAAATCATAGAACTGTACTGGCAATGAGGTATGATGAGGTCGAGGGTTCCTGCAAACCTGAAAACCCCTCCCAATCTCACGGGTGTGCTCCGGGTCAAACATCCCAGACTCTCAAAGCCGAATAGCAATAATACGTTCACCATTTCTGAGAAATGGCTCATGACCAAATCAGAGAATCGGTTTGGCATTATGTACTACTCAGGGAGGCCTCAGCGTGAGTCCGGAAAAAACAAGCATCCTTTATAAGTTCCCAGCTTCAAGCGCTGGAATCGAGAAACAATAGTACATTCATCCCAAATGGTACAATACTATCGTCATACAACCAGATGCTTTGACTGAGTTCCTATAAAAGAACCAGGCCATCCTATGCGAGTTCCAAATTGGGCCCTCGGGTGAGAATGAGTTTTCCACAAAATGTGGTCTGCCACTATCACCACTGGAGAGGGATGTTTCCACAAAAGTCCTCAATGATCGGTCACCAGATGCACATAACTATCGAGGTTGTGTATTACCCCAGAAAGATTCCGGTATAATACAATTTCAAGACGGTCGCAAGTCTGGGTGTGGAACTCACTACTACTAACATAGCAAATGGCCATGAAGCCAAAGTGACTGTCCACTCTAAGTCCTATGGTGCACTCGAGCCCCGGTTACGAGCTCATCTCTCAGCAACAGTTCCCAGTCCCACAGAAGAAGAAAAAAAGGAAACCAGCATAGCCAGACAGTCCAGTATAATATATATGATGCATGAAAATAAATACTGAAAGCAATAAATAAAGCTATAAATAAAACTGTAAATAACAGTAAAATAAACACGCAACAACAAACAATCAACACCCAACGAGACAGAAACACGCAAGTGCTAGGATTGACTCTCACGGGAACCATAGATTCTGGGTAGGACGTCCCCAACAGAGTCGCCAGCTGTCGCTCCCCGGATTTCCATCCTGGTACAAACGCGAAAGTGGCGCGGAAAAGAAAAGAGTCGCCAGTCAGGCATTTTTATCCCGAAGGAACGGGAATGGTAATGCTGCACAAACCAGAAGAAAGAAAAGGAAGGAAAAAGGTCCTGCAAACCAAAGAGACTGGGTTCGGGAGCCGGTTACGACCTGGGAAGGTATTAGCACCCCAGATCGTCCGCCGTACCCGACGGGATCCACGCTTGCAAAGAAATTGTTTCAAAAGGGTGAGGGGATGAAAGCTGCTGCAAAACTGAAGCTGAAACTAAAATGAGAAAAAGAAATGAAAAGAAAACGAAGAGAAACAAATGTAGGGAAAATAAAGATTGTGCTCGAACGGGCCATATCCCGCTGCCTATGTACCTCATCGGGAAAATGAGGATCAGAGACGTCGTAGTTCCCCTAACTAGGGGGAGAAAAGATTGCTTGTGAATTAAGGCTTGAACTGCCTATGTCAATGCTCGGGTGTTGCAGGCTCGGACGACGAGTGCATAACCGTCTTGCAAAATGACAAGAAGAAGCAAGTTCGCGGATGGAGCGATGAAGATGAGAAAAGAATTCCCGAAGGAAAGACGATTATTGTTTGTTTGTGTTTTTTAGAGCTTTTTAATGGTGTGGCACAAGAGAATGAACTCAAACTCTTTTCCATGGAATGTGTACTTGTTACTACATTCCAAGATGGAATAATAGAACAAGCACACCAAGCAAGAAGAACATATCCAAGACTTGTTTCCAAAGGCAAGGGCCTAAATTCATTGACTTGTTGAATTTATTAGGTGTTTTAGTGATCAAAGATGAAGAAGTGTTTTTTAGGGTTTTTGTTTTGATGAAGATGACTTCATGATCCGACTTGTGCATCATGCTAGACAAATGCACTATTCTAAGATGGAATGAATACATATTCCCCATGGAATAAGGCTATTACATAAGAAGTCACTTCTTTTTATTAATGTTTTTTAGGTTTTGTTTTGAGATGAGAAGAGAAAGAAACCAAAGGAGAAAAAAGGTAATGTCTAAAATGGGGAAGACTAAACCTAATGTTATCATGCAAAAGAGGTCCTAAGGTTAGTGAGGTTTCAACTATCCTAATGAAGAATAAAGAAGGAAAGAAACCAAAGAAGAGCAAGAAGAAGAGGAAGCAAGAGCTAGCAAGCAACTTACTCCTTTAAAGGAGATAAGTTGCTCCTAAAAGGGGAAAAAGAGAGTTGAATTACATGATGGCATAAGGCACATCAAAACACAAAGGGAAAGCACTTAAAAAGAGAGAAGAATGAAGAGTTGAAATGTGGATGAACATCCACACTTCACTTACCATTAGCCCCTGCAAGTGTTAGCAAAATTCCAGCAAGTTATTCATAAAGTCATAGCAATGACATGCTCAAAGCTCACACCAAACCAAGATCAAACAATCATGCCAAACATAGAACAAACAGGCATTTACGTGTTGAGAACACGGAAGCATACATCAATCAACAAGAAAAATCACCCAAACAATCATATTCAATGATCATATAATGATCCATAGCATTTAGAACAAGTATGGAGATCAAACATGCTCAAAATAAGGCAAAAATGGCTCACTGCTTTAGTGTTAACCGGTTAACCAAAGCGTTAACCGGTTAACCATGTCAAAACCTGCATAAAAACAACAATAAAACAGGTGCGTTAACCGGTTAACCAATCCATTAACCGGTTAACGCTGTTAAGACATCAGCAAAAACCTGCAAAAATCAGCTCACAACCAGCTTATTCCAAACAATCTCATACCAGTCCAGCAAGCATTTGAACATGAAAATAATGCATCAATTCACATTAAATGGCATCATGATGTTTATGAACATTAATACATGGATCCGGTCACAAATCAATCAATCAATTCAATCAACACAAGCAAATATGCAAGCACATGGCGGATCTAAAGCGCAAGCATGCAAATAAGCTAAAACAGAGCTAGATCTGAAATTAACGAACCTACAAAGCTGAGGTATGCTTCGGTAATTGTTGATCGAGCTGAAAACGATAGATCGCGCGCAAAACTTTGAAGATCCGGTGCTAAACTTCACACTCCGGGCAAAATAAATGCAAGAACAAGCTCTTGATGCAGAATTTTGGATCCAAAAGCACTTCTAGATCCCAAACCAGATCTGAATCACCACTAAAACCAGCAAAACGATGTAATGAAGCTATGGATGGAGGTCTAGTTCCAAGATCTACACACCTCAAGGCAAGGTTATGTGATCTTCAAAGAGGAACTTTGAGTAATTTGGAAAATTGGGAGAGAAAAGTGAGAGAATTATGAGTGAGAGGAGTCAAAATTCAGAAATGAGAGTGAAAAATGAGGGAGAGATCCTCTTGGTTTGGAGAAAAATGATTAAATATGGTTTAGGTTTGGGGCCCAAAAATTAGGCTTGGGTAGTGTGATTAGGATGTAGCAATGGGATTAGGCTTGGACAAGTGCTCTAGATCCTTCCTTTTAATTTCCAATTAAATCATGATGAATAAAAATCAGAAAATGGAAATTGGACCAAAATCACACATGCTGAAATGCTGTTGGAAATTCAAAATTCGTGGTCGTTAACCGGTTAACGCCAGTGAATTTTGAATTTCCCTCCTTTTGGTAGGAACCTTCAAGAATAAGCCGGTGCCAACCATTTTGATCTGATTTTGATCCTCAATCCTTTCTTTAGGCTTTGACCCTGATGTCAACCTCGTAACCTGCCTCGTGAGCTTTGAATTTCCCTGATGATTGACACATGCCTTATGCTGGAACATGCAAGTGCTATGCTTCATTTTTCTATGCAATATGCTAAGGATATGATATGTTGATGATGATTATGATATGATGACGATGCTAAACAAGAGAGGACAAATTTGGGGGGTTACATTTCCCCAGGCCATCCCAAGACCTCTAACCTGCCCAGAATCCATCCCCACCCTCAAGGAACTCAAATCAATCATCAAATAACATTTATAACACTTGAATCAAGAGAATCGAAGCAAAAATCAAAACACGGGTAAACTTTCAGAACAACATGAAATGGTCATTTCTTGCTCATTTTCAAATCTAAACATATATAGATGATCAGTGCAACATGTAGATTCATCCTGTAACAAGAAAATGAAGTTCTGAGAAAAAAGTTCTTGAGCTATACCTGAGCTGGAGACCTTCAATGATGAGCTTTCTGAGCCTTTACTTTGTGCAAACCACCTTTACTGGTTCCCCTTGTGCTAATGGCAAGCTTGAATGTAGTTTAAATTGGCTATTTTGTGAGCTTCAGTTCTGGTGTATCAGAAAATGAGGTCTTTGTGTGTTGTGTTTCATGCAATTGTAAGGGGTGGAATTTGTTCCTTAGGTGAAGTGTGACTTGTTGGTGAAAGAATTTTTGAAGTTTGATGGCTGGATTGAGAGAATCGAAAAGAGGATGTTTTTTGGAATTTTTGTGCAAACTGAGTGTGTGGTCTTTCTGAGTTCTTGTGAGCCTTCTTTTATGATCCTTAGGCTTTGCATAAACAAATGGAATGAGTCAGAAGAGTTGTTATGCACTGTGGGATTGGTATGGTTCAATTGGCCAAAAAGTCAAAAGTTGTGTACTTGAGGTATGGGCCATGGCAGAACTGATTTGAGGGCTTGAGCTGCTTCAGCTGGCTTCAAGGAGAATCCTAGGATCAATTGTTATGAGTTGTATGGCTTGGATCAAGAGTTTGCATAGGTTTTGCAATTTTGCAACTTTGTGATTTCTTGAGAAACAAGTCATGAAATCCCTTGGTTCAAAGATCAAATCTGACTTTGAGATGTTGTTTGATCATGCCATGATGTATTTGAGTGGATTAGAAGTCATATAGAGGCCTGAAATTCACTTTTGCGCATTTCCCTCTTTGGCCTAAACTTGGAAATTACAAGATTTTCCCAACTTTGACCCATCATATCTTGAGTTCTAGGATGAATCGAGATGAGTTCTTGTACTTTTTAGAAAGGGGAAGATACAATCTACAACTTTCATGTTTGAAGAAAAATCATTTGAAGCCTTTTTGATCAAGAAAGAGGAGGTTGAAAATCTTTCCCAAAATGGAAAGTTTTCACTTCAAGTCATGTCCAAAAATGGCAACTTTTGCAATGGCTCACAATTCTTCAATCTTGTGATCTTTCAAGCATTCCTAAGACCAAATAAAGGTCATAGGACCTCAAATTGATGATGATGACCCTTTGGAACCCTTGTTGGAGGCCTTAGATGCCCTAATCCTGATTTTTCTTACACAACAAGTTACCATTTGATCAGATGACTTCCACATTGAAATATTTCATCAAACTTCATCCATACACTCCTTATATCATATAAAGACCATTTGAATCAAGAATGACCAATAATTTTGGTTGTAAGGGCCTCAAACCCAAAACCCTAATTTTAGGTCATCTGTGTA
Organism: Lathyrus aphaca; assembly: GCA_963966055.1. Taxonomy (NCBI): domain Eukaryota; kingdom Viridiplantae; phylum Streptophyta; class Magnoliopsida; order Fabales; family Fabaceae; genus Lathyrus; species Lathyrus aphaca. Next base: position 398,894,359 of record OZ014519.1, on the reverse strand, counting down.
TGAGCCTTGAGCCTGCTTGGGTGACTCTGCAATCTCTTGTGATTTTTTGACTTTCAAGAACCCTTGGGGGTATAATATGACCTTAGAACACTCAAGGATCTTCTTTTCATGCTTCATGGCCTCTGAGATACCTCATACTCTCTTCAAGATTCATCTGATCACAAACCCTAACTGTGCAGAGATGCAATGAGATGTTAAAGGTGAATATGCAATGTAAGATGTAATGACATGTTATGCAATATGTGTGAGCCAAGGCATGAGAAAGTGAGAGGGAAAATTTGGGGTGTTTACACAAAGTCTCAATGGAGGAGATATTAGAGGCAGAAAAGGGATGAGAGAGAAGCAGCAGAGGGACTCAACATCAAGAAGAAAAATGTTGACGAAGACAAAGCAGAGTCTAGCAGAAACACTCAGGCAGCAAAGAAGTACAAACCTCCCAAAAGGAACAACACCAACAGCATATTGCAGTTGTCAAAGCTCACCAACAAAATATCAGAAGGTGACGAAGCAATGGAAAACTTTGAGTATGACAAAGAAGGTTCGTTCAACGTAATATGAAATGTAGTGTCAGTCCTCCCTAGAGACTATGGCAGAGTGATGGAAATCAAAGACGAAGAAGAAAACATGATAGATAATACCGTGGGACTAAGGCCTGTGTGTTATTACATCATGAATAATGGTTGTGTTGAAGAACAAAACACCTTCTTTGAGAAACCAGACGAATCAATGAAGGGGCATTTGAAACCTTTATTCATAAAAAGAAAGGTCGAAAATATAGGCGTCAACAAAATATTAGTGGATGGGGGAGCTGCAGTGAACCTAATGCCCCATTACATGCTAAGAAAAATTGGAAAAGATGACTCTGATGCAAAACCACACAACATGGTCCTATCGAACTATGAAGGAAATGTGAGCTCAACTATGGGTGTTATTCAAGTGGATTTGATAGTTGGCACTATCACCAGGCCAACAATGTTTATAGTTATAGCTTCCAGAGCCAACTACAATTTATTGTTGGGAAGAGAGTGGATCCATAGAGTATGAGTTGTCCCTTCATCCATGCATCAACGGATAGTCATCTGGCGCCCTAATGGCATCGTCGAAAACATTGAAGCAGACCAAAGCTACTTCATGACTGAAGTGAACAACGTCACCAATCGAAGCTTCGACAAAAATCTGGCTCATATAGCTCCTTGCAATCCAACTGAGTTTGATCTGAAGGCATCAGACAATGCCTATTGTTCCATGTACCTACATCCAACACATGGGTTTCAATGGGACAAATAGGTAATTGGTGAACCAATCCATGTATGAGGAACCTCTAATATAGAGCCAACTGGCTGGGGTAGCGAATTCGACGATGATGATGAGTGAAGCATCAACATTGAATAGACTGTCGGCCTACATGGCCGAAAATAAACTAAAAGCGGCTCTAGAGGCCGAAATAAAATATATGGTTGTTGAAGCCAATGAAGAAAATTTAAACCCACCATGCCCTCACCAGGGCTCTGATGAGTAAGATAAAGACAACATGATATACAAATGGAAGGATCAAAAGCTTGATGCCATCTATGATGACGAACCTTTGTGGTTCGAGAAAGACCCAATATCAATTTGCTTGAAGATGGTGGCACAATACCCTTTGGAAGAAATCAATCTAGGACTGGAAGCAGAAAAAAGACCAACCTATATAAGTGCTAATATGGACCCTAGTTCAGAGTCGAATTAGTTCGGTTGCTGAAAGAGTTTAAAGACTGCTTCACATGGGACTATGACGAGATGCATGGCCTCGATAGAAGCTTAGTCGAACTATAGCTCCCTATCATAGATGGAAAGAAGCCTGTAAAGCATACTCCAAGGCGGTTCACACCAGAGGTCCTATCGAAAATAAAAGAAGAGGTCGAAAGACTTCTCAGATGCAAATTCATTCGCCCAACCAGGTATGTCAAATGGATTACAAATATTGTACCTGTGATCAAGAAAAATGGCACATTGAGGGTGTGCATTGATTTTCGAGACTTGAATTCAGCCACCCCTAAGGATGAATATCCTATGCCAATAGCAGAAATGTTAGTAGACTCTGTAGTAGGCCATGAGTACCTAAGTATGCTAGATATATACTCTGGCTACAATCGAATCTTCATTGCAGAGGAAGATGTTGCCAAAACAGCCTTTCGTTGTCCTGGAGCAATAGGGACTTACGAATGGGTAGTTATGTCCTTTGGTTTAAAAAATGTTGGAGCTACATACCAAAGGGCCATGAATTCTATTTTTCATGATTTCATTGAAACATTCATGCAAGTATATATTGATGACATAGTAATAAAGTATGTTTTAGGAAAACATCATTTAGACCATCTTCGACAATCCTTTGAAAGGATGAGAAAATTTGGTTTAAAGATGAATCCCCTTAAATGTGAGTTTTGTGTGCAGGCTGGAGATTTCCTAGGTTTTGTGGTCCACAAAAAGGGAATCAAAATAAACGCCAACAAAGCTAAAGCAATAATGGAGGCGAAAGAGACATCAACAAAGAAAGGATTGCAATCACTGCTGGGAAAGATCAATTTTCTAAGAAGATTCATTTCAAACCTCAGCGGGAAAACACAAGCTTTTTCTCCTCTGCTTCGACTCAAAAAAGAAGACTTTGCATGGAGGCAAGAGCAACAAGACGCTTTCGACAAGATCTAGGGATATCTATCTAGTCCCCTAGTCTTGATGTCTCCCAATAGAAAAAGAAGCATGAGGTTGTACATCTCATCATCCGACAAGACCTTAGGAAGCATGTTGTGTCAAGAGGATGAAAATGGCGTCGAAAGGGCCATTTACTATCTCAGCAGAGTCTTAAACGATGCTGAAACTAGATATAGTGTAATAGAAAAATTATGTTTGTGTGTATTTTTCTTGTACAAAATTAAAGCACTATATAAAACTAGTTGATGTATTTGTATAATCTCATTTCGACGTAATAAAATATATGTTGTCTAAATCCATTTTACATAGTCGAATTGGGAAGTGGGCTCTAGCATTAACTGAGTACTCCTTGAAATATCTACCTTTGAAGGCTGTAAAAGGACAAGTGGTGGCTGACTTTATAGTTGACCACTCCATAGATGAAAATGAAATTAAATACGTCGAATTACAGCCATGGAGACTATATTTTGACGGTTCCAGCCACAAAAATGGGGTAGGTATTGGAATATTAATTATTTCTCCTGATAAAATTCCAACAAAATTCAAGTATAGGGTTGAAAACCCATGTTCAAACAATGAAGCCGAATATGAAGCTTTAATTGCTGGACTTGAAATGTTGTTGGAATTGGGGGCAACAAGAGTCGAAATAATGGGTGACTCAGAACTAGTAATAAAGCAACTGACCAAAGAATACAGTTGTGTCAAAGAAAATCTGATTATGTAATTCGTTATAGCCAATAGACTCCTCAAAGCATTTGACACTGTGACCTTTAAACATATTCCTAGAATAAAAAATCAAGAGGCCAATGACTTGGCTCAAATTGCATCAAGTTACAAAGTTCGAAAGAAAAACTGGAGAGTGCTATTGAAGTTAGGGGAAGGGATATATCGATCAAATTATCCCCATCAGATTTGGAAACGATAAAACTTGGTTATGGGGATGACGAAAGCTTTGAAATCTTTAACATAGATAATTCAGAGAAAGAAGATTGGAGAAAACCCATCAAAGAGTATCTCCAAGACCCAAACCAAAAGGTGGAAAGAAAAGTAAGATACAAAGCTCTAAGCTATGTACTCTTTGGAAACGAATTACTTAAAAAGACTGCAGAGGGAGTCTTGCTAAGATGTTTAGGCGAAGAAGAAGCCTACATAGCATTGTTGAATGTACATAGTGGTACATGTAGTGCACACCAAGCAGGGCATAAGATGAAATGGTTATTATTTAGACAAGGGTTATATTGGCCAACCATGCTAAAAAATTGTGTCGAATTCGCAAAGGGCTGCCAAGAATGTCAAGTCCATGCAGGTATAACACATGTCCCTGCAAGCGAATTGCATTCGATCATAAAGCCTTGGCCATTCAGAGGTTGGGCTTTAGATTTAATTGGAGAAATCCGACCAGCTTCGTCGAAAGGACAAAAATATATCTTAGTAGGAGTTGATTACTTTAATAAATGGATCGAAGTCATACCACTGGTGAATATGGATCAAGAGGCGGTCATAGAGTTTATCAAAATATATAATTTATAGATTTGGAATACCAAAAACAATAACCACTGACCAATGGTCTGTGTTTACTAGTAGAATCATGCAAGCCTTTACAAAAGAAACGGGGTTTAAGTTATTAACCTTTACACCCTATTATGCCCAGGAAAATGGACAAGTCGAAGCAGCTAATAAGGTGGTAATAAATTTGATCAAGAAGCATGTAGGTAAAAAGCCTAGGAACTTGCATAAAACCTTAGATCAGGTTTTATGGGCTTGTCGAACGTCACCCAAAGAAGCCACTAACTCTACTCCATTTAAGTTGACATATGGACATGATGCAGTGCTTCCAGTCAAAATATATTTACATTCCATACGTGTTCAAAGACATCATGAAATTCCTCCAGATATATATTGGAGCATGATGATGGACGAATTAGTGGATTTAGATGAAGAAAGGCTACGCGTGTTGGACTTGATAAGGGGACAAAAATAAAGAGTTGAAAAATCTTACTATAAGAGAGTAAAGTTAAAAATCCTTTGTGTGGGTGATTTAATTTGGAAGGTAATACTTCCCATGGATCAAAAAGACATGTTAATGGGAAAGTGGTCCCCCAAATGGGAAGGACCTTTCAAAATTTCAAGTGTTTTTTCGAATGGTGCTTATGAAGTCGAAGAAATAGGCAAAGACGAAAGAATATTAAAAATAAATGGCAAATACTTGAAAAAATATAAACCAATTCTGCAAGAAGTAAAAATAAAAGTAGAATAATTATATTAAGTATTTTGCCAAATAAGCATTGAAGTCATTACAAAAGGTGCCTTCTAGGGTTGCTAAACGAAAAGAAAATACATAGCCTATTTTATATTACAAAGTCTTGGTTCTAAAGGAAAGACTCCTTAAGCTCTATGAATTTCCTCTTCTGGACTGAGATTCGACAATCACACAGACTTTTATTATAAGACATTTCGTCAATCTCTTTGCCTAATTGTTGAGCCCTGCCTGCATGATGAAGCCCTACTTTGATCTCCTCTTCAATTTCGTCTTTCATAGGTTGTTGAAGATCCGCCTTGCGCTTCCTTTCTTGAGAAATTTTGGCTTCAAGTTGGGTTATTTGCTCCTTGAAGTTTTGAATGTTTTTATCACATTCAGCCACTTCTTGGGACTAAGCATCAGAGAGTTTCGACAACTCTGAAACCTTCTCAGTCGAAGCTTCCACAACATCCCACTCAGCATCCTGGGTGTCTTTCTTTTTGGAGATCATTTGGATATAATCCTTTTGACGGCTAAGATCTTCACTTGTATTGCACCCCAAAATTTGCCCTCACAAGACAAGACTTTGTGTACTAAGAGGTTCACAAGGTTCACAAGACATCTCATGAGGTTCACAAGGTTCACAAAGTTCACAATCAGTCAGAAGATTTGACATTTCCCTCAGACAATGCATCCTCCTAAGCAATGCATCCTAAACTAGGGTTTCGACTTTAATCAGGCTAAATGGACTTCCAAGACTTCAAGTAAGCTTAATAACATCTTATATGTGTTTAAGAATTCCCATGAAAAGTTTCAAGACTTTTCCCAAAGGTTTGTTCAGTCAGATGATCAGATAGGTTAAAATCAGTCAAAGCAGTTAAAAAGTCAAACTGAGGTCAACTGTGGTCAAACCAAAGTCAAACTTCATGATTTTTTGCCAACATCAAGTATATGAATTAAAATTCATCATTTGATCAAGGGTTGATCATGATTCATCAAGGAGATTTCAGATCATCAAGAATCAGGAGTTTCTAAATTAGGGTTGTCATAGGAAAAGTCAACTGAACTTTGACCAGCCACAACTTTCACATGCTTCATCAAATTTTTTCCATCCAAAGCTCATTTTGAAGGAAATTAAATTCTCTACAACTTTGTGTCTCACAAGCCAAGCCCAAAAATGCTTCATTTGGAAGGTATGAGCTAAGACATTATAGGTCCTTTTAAAAGTCAACAAAAAGTCAACAACTTCAAAAGAGCATAACTTGATAATGGTAAAAGATATGAACATGATACCAAAGAGGTTGGTTAGAGTACTCTTTAAGCTTTCCAAAATGTCCAATAACACCTTCATATCATTAAAATTGAAGGATTTGCGCCCTTGCAAAGTTAGGAAATTTTTGAGAGGTTTATGAAGCAAATGGGGTCTTAAAACCATAATTCACCAAATGAGCTTGCTTTTTTATGATCCAAACACTTCCATGACATCATGCACGAATTAAAATTTATTTATTCATAATTTTATTCATTTTATTTTATTTATTATGATTTTTTATGTTAAAAATCATTTTAAATTAAAATAAAATATAAAAGGATGGATATTTGATTTGATTTTGGTTCTAGAAGGTCTTAATATTCATTTAAAAGTTAATTGGAATCATATAAAATCAGATCAACCAAAATAGCAAGGAGATATTAGATTTTTTTTCAATATTTGAATCATATCTTTCTTCATGATCAAGCTATCCAAAAGTCCAAAGAATAGATTGGTTTTTTGACCTAATTTTCTTTTACTATATAACCACAACAACATCACAAGACAAAAAAAAGGATGGAGAGCAAGAGGATGATATTCATACTTTAAAATTTCACATAATTCAAAATTAGGTTTCCACAATCCATCACTTTTACTAGTTGATTAAAGGCTGCAAATGAATCCTTGAGGTTTCCTGAACCTATTCCAATCATCCTCATCATCAAATTCATGCCAAATCATACAAACCAAATTCATATTCTTGCCTTTCTTTTGATTTTTTTCAATTTCAATGATTTACGCATGATTAATTGATTTTGATTACATAATATGTTTGTTTGATTGTGTAGATGGTTTTTGGATAGTTGGATTTAAATTTCGATGCAGGAATCATAGGGCACCATGGAGAACTAAACTATTGGTTAATCTGCTGTAATCTGTTTTCGTCGATACTTCGAAGGCTGCAGTAGTGATAAACATTACAGACTGACAGGTAAGTCAGTATATACCAAAAATATGCAGGTGGGAGGAAGAAGATGGTGTGTGGCATGCGCTGATTGACCTAGTGACAAAGACCTAAGGTTGAAAGTATGAGGGCGTGGGTTCAACACTCATTCCCAATATTTTGGCAAAGAAACATGGGTTCTTCATCATTTTTTTCCTTAATTTATCTTTTAAACATGGCTAACCTATTATTTTTAATTAACTTTTTTTAACAAATCTTTTTTTTATTAAATTTAGGTTAGCATTTTTTTATTAGTATTATTACTTTTATATTTAGGTTTATTAAAACCTCAAACCTTTTTTTTATAAAAACCTTAATCAACCTTTAAATGTTTTTTAATTAATTAATTCTCATAATTCATTTTTCTTAGATTTATTTAATTATTAGGCTATTTTAATATAAACTGTTTATATATTTTCTTTTGTAAAACTCAACCTTGGAAAATTTTGTTTTACTAACATGTTTTTTTTCATTTTTATTATATAATAGGTATTTGTTACACTTATTCATATGCATGCCCATAACCTAGTGGCAAGGAACTGAGGTTTGGAGCATTTTGATGAAGAAACGTGGGTGTCCCAGTGGCAAAGAACTCAATGAAGTAAAAAGGGCAAACCCCCAATATTTTGGGTATCTCTAACTTTATTTTTCCCTTTTTCATCAAATTATGTATTTTCTTTGAATTTCCTTATTATTATTATTAAACTAATTTCTAAAAGATAAAACATAATCCTTTTTTTATTTTATTTTTAAAACTTACATTTTTATTATAAACCTTAATTTTTTTTCATAAACCTTAATTTTTTTTCCCTAAACCCTAATTTTATTAACCCTAATTTTTATTAATTTTAATATTTAACTTAATTAAATAGTTAATCATTTTTTATTATAAGTAATTATTATTTGTTTATTATTATAATTGTTATAATTTTCTTCTAAATTTTTTCTAAATCATTTATTTAACTTAAAAAATAATATTTTCTCTTAGATTGTTATTTTTCTTTATATTTTTGCTAACCCTTTTATTATTATTATTATTTCATTATTACTAACCATTTAAATTATTGCTTATTTATTATTATTATTTATCATTGTTTATATTTCTCGATTATATTGTAACTATCCCAAAGCTTTGTAATAGTTTAGGTTCATATTTTTGCTTTATTTTTATTGTAAATATATTAACTGTGTGGTTAGTAACTATAGGGTGTGCATAACATGTTTGTGATTAAAATTAATTTAGAAAATTAATTAAATAAGATAAATACTTGAACATGAACACTCACACACGTAAGTCGATCTTTGATCGCCATCCTACACTTTCTAAGGTTACCTCTCATGTTGCCTATTTTTAAGGTCAAGTAAGGTGTCTTAAAGCAAAGTCCATTTTCATAAAATATCATCAAGTCCCTTTAAGATTATAAGATCAAGTTCCTTCGATGTTGCTTACGGTAAATGATCTTGTCCCTTCGAATAAAAGATGATAAGTCCCTTCGTATTGCTAAGACACCTTACAGTTGCCTAAACACAGATGACCTTTCACATGTCCCTCATCACATCCAAGGTAATGACTACCTATTCCTTAATAATAGGGATAGTCTTACCATTTAAAGGACATTTAAGAACAAAAAAGATTTAACTTAGGGTAAGTTCCTCTTATGTACTTGCTCACTTATTCAAAAATACTTCATTACACTTCACATTTTCAAACAATTTTCAAAACAAAGTCTTTATATATATCCGTACAAGGATCATTATAAAGAACTTAAGAAAAATTTTAATCACACACTACACTTCTCAAAACAGTTTAAAGTGAGCTAAGTAACTAAGAGCCCATGGATAACCATGGATGTAAAGGGTGCTAACACCTTCCCTTTACATAACCTACCCCCCGAACTCAAAAATCTTTTAAGGTCTTTCCTGTTCTTTTATGCCCTTTCCTTTGGATAAAATAAAAGTCGGTGGCGACTCTTGCTATCCGTAACATTTAACTAAAGTCAGTTCTCCCACCGTGTTACAACTTGCTACATCAATTATCTGAGCAAGATCCATTACCATACGAGTTTCGTCAGCGCTGGCCTCCAAGACATTCACTTGTTTAAGGAGCTTTTTTAGTTCAGATTGTTGGGTAGGATCCTCCTCCAAAATTTTGAACAAGTCGACACCAAGCACTTTTGTCTTAACTTCAGCCATAATGGAGCTGAGAGTTTTAACCTCAGAAGTAGCCCCAGAGGTAGTCGAACTGCTAGAGGAGTCTTGAAAGTTGTAGTAGTTGTTGAGCATGGCCCTCAAATACTCCAAAGGCTTCCTTGTTTTCAGGTTCTCAAGCTCCTCACGAGAGAAGGTAGTCGAACCAGAAGATGGAGGATTGCTTTATAGTGAATCATGATTGATGTGAGTGTTAGGCTCATCCTCCTTCTTCGACTGACCTTTGTCTTCTGTACTTTTGGCATTAAGGTCCTCGTCACTAGCATCTCTAGATTCATTTTGCTCTTCCCTTTCTTGGACGCTGGACCCAACATCAGCCTTTTTGCCTTCTTCGTCTTTGGGGGGACTTTCTTTGTTGGCAGTGGACTTTGGTTGATCAGGGGAATTATCTGCAGAACATTCCTCCATGGTGATGTCGAATTCAGCCACGGTTTGAGGTTCCAGCATATCACCCTTGGATGTATTTTCTGTTAGACGCTGTGGCGAGTGATCTAGAGGGGGGGTGAATGGATCACCTCCTTGTTAACAAGGATTTAAAACGTTTTTCAGAGTTTTCAAAGAATTACGGAAACAACGGTCCCAAATATACAAGCGTCTATTCTGGACCAGCCACTAGAAGACCAGACATGGGATAACGTGTTGGATTTACGATTGAGATGATAAAGGATTAAACACACAATATGTAAAACAGTTGAATGCACCTATCACTAAAGCTATTTCCAATGAATCGAAAAACAAATGAAAATGTAAATAGAGATAGAGAAGGGATACAATACGCCGAGATTTGGTAAGGAAGTTCCCCACGTTCGTCCTCGCGTGTGGGTACGTCTCCCTCTCGATTTCAAATCGAAATTGAGAACTTTTATATCAAAATTGTTGAATCCGTCGATTACAAGGTTGCAATACAAACACCAGAATTCTATACACCTAGATCTTCCTATTGTATCAACCTTCACTTGATCTGAGCCCAATCAAGATTCCCTGCAAGTAATACAAGCAATTCATCGGTTCCACGACCTATTTGCGAAATCCCCCGATTTCCAAAACTTACGCTGCGGCTGAATCTGTCTTGTAAACGTGACTAACAAACCCTCAAGAACACGCCCGTTCTTGAAGGAAAACCCAGCTGTTTTTTCCTTGAAACCTTCTATCAATCTTCAACTCAGCTGGATCTCCGATCGTACCACTGAACGTTATCTCGAAAGCCTTCAATTCACAGGACAACAAACACTTCCTTGCTGATGTTCTTGAATTAAGATCTTTGAGAAGATGATGAAGATGAATTTGATTCTAGGTTTCAATCCTGCTTAACATTGAAGTTTCAACACTCCAAAATCTTTTTCTTGATGTGTTCTTCAATGATCTATCACTGTAAAATTCGTCTCCAATTTTCTGTGATCTGTTGCACTAAATGAAACACTCCACATATATATATGCAGATTCTGTTAGAAGAAAAACAGACTAATGAATCTATTCAAGACATGATGAATCGATACATACTGAACATATTTATAAAAATAGAACCATTTAAACAGCATGAATCGATACATCATAAGATGAATCGATTCATTTTGCGAATTTCCAGAATCCTTCAAACAACATGAATCGATTCATGATAGAATGAATCGATTCATTTTGCGTATTTTTTTCAAAAGATCAAAAACATTGAAAACAAATGAAACAAAAGATCTAAAGGCAAGCATTTTTCTTAATGTGAAGAAAACACAAACACTTAAAAATTATAATCAATCAAAACTAAGGTTGCTCACAAACTCCCCATTTTTGATGATGACAAAATTTTTGAAGTGTGAGAATTACTCCCCCTGAGTTTGTGCCTATCATTGTCTTTTCACACTTGCCTTTTTCTCCCCCTTTGTCAACAGCAAGAAAGAATCATAGGTGAAGAAACAGAATCAGCAGTACTAAGATATAGAAGCAGAGTTCACTCACAAAGAATGAAGCATAAAGTGCAAACAATTTAGACAAAAGCAAATTACATAATCATAGGCAGTGAAATTGTCAAATAGAGTTGCGAATTACATAACCAAACCAAACCATAAAGTGTTCAAACAAGAAAAACAAAGAAACTTAAGCAACAAACAATGATGATATGCAAAATGAAATGCAGCTTCAATGAGGGAAATGGCCACCACACGACTCCGCATCATCTCGATCCGGGTCAAGAAAACTTGGAGGAGGAGGTGGAGGAGGCATTTCATCTGGATTCTGCCCCATGAAAGTGTAACGCCTGAAACGCCTCTGAACCTCTGTGCTTTGAAACCGTTCCATAATCCCCGGGTGCGAACGACAATCATCCATAAATCCAGACATCTCATTATAGAACACTTGATGCCACTTAACCAGTTCAGTATGCCATGAATGTTGATTATGATACATTCGAGTATGCTCATCATGCCATTCTCGATGCTCCTTATGTCATTCCGTTTGCTGGACATGCCACACACGAGCTTCTTCATGCCGGGCATTGTTTGCAACTTCCAACTGTGCAAACATTTCAGTAAGACAGGCTGGAGCAGCAGTAGATGAAGTCGGTGGAGCCGATGAGGGAGCAGGATCATAGTTTGTAGGAGACCACCTTTGTGGTACCCACTCACCCCAACCGGTGTTGGCATTCGCATCAGGAGGATTTTCAGCATCTTCCATATCTTCATCCCTTTGTTCTTCAACATAAATGTGTTCAGACGGAATGTCAAAGTTGTAGATGCGGGTTCGAGTGCTGCGTTCAAAGAAGTAGTAGCAGCGACGCTCGATGTCCCATCGATAACCCATATGAGAGAGTGTGGCATTGTTGAATTCTTGCACACTAGAGGCTGATAAGAGAGGCACAGGAGGGAAAGCCACTTTCCAAAACTTGAGAATCCGCATGATCTGGGCAGCATATGCAAGAGTGATGTTTTTGGAGCTGTTTCGCGTAAGAAAGATACGCTTGACAAAGTAATTGTCCCAGTTTAATGGTATCTTCTTCTGCAAAATGTACAATAAATGGATATCCGGCTTGTCCAATCAAGAATGCCCACCGGACCTTGGACGCAAGATATGTGAAAGGATCCAGTGCAGAATTCTTGGAACACTTTTAATCATACCTGAAGTCAGAGGCTCATCATAAGCAAGAGGTCTCTCCAATTTAGAAATGGATGCACAATATTCCTTCAACTTAAACTGTGGTTCAAAATTCTGGTCATGCCACATCTGCAATTCAGGCAGCAGAGATGGCAGATTGAACACTGTAGACCAGTCACCAGCCTCAAAACGGTAAGTTCTGGTTCCAATCGAACACTTGAACAGGTAGCTTTTTCCAGTTTTCACACCAGCATAGAAAGCACAAATAAAGTCTTCATAATACTCATCTTTAACAGATAAAAATGATCCAAGACTTTGTGCGTCGATTAAATCCGCAACTTCTTCTAAACAGAGAGTACGTACATCACTAGGATCGAAAACATGTGGTTTCATAACTAACCTTGTTTTAAAAGAAGCTTCAAATTCTTCAACAATGGCAGGATGAAGAATTGTAGTCCCAGATGGAGGAATTTCAGGAATAGAAGGAGCCTGATGAGAAGACCCAACGGGTTCCTTGCCTTTATGTTTTCCTTTTTCTCTTGGAAGCAAAACTCTTGGAGGCATGGTGATGAGATTAGGGTTTGAGAGAAGAGGGGTTTTTGAGACAGTTAGGGTTTGATGCAAATGATGCAAATGAGATGATGAGAGAGACATAATGGAGTTTTATAACTGATAGACATGTCATGCAGTTGCTGATGTGTCGATTCATTAAAAAATAAACTGAATTTACGACAAGATGAATCGATTCATGACTGTATGTATCGATTCATTTCATGAAAATTTTAAAAGTCAGAATGTTGTGTATCGATACAAGCCATTATGTATCAATACATACTGTAACCATTTGGACAGAAATTAAAATAAAATCAACATGAATCAATTCAAGATTGTTGGGATCGATTCATAATGCGAATTTTTGAAATACAGATGACAATGGATCGATACAAGTAACTATGAATCAATACATACTGTAACTGGTTTGATAGAAATTAAAAGAAAATCAACATGAATCGATTCAAGCTTGTTGGGATCGATTCATAATACAAAAATTTGAAATTTCAGTGGATATGCATGAATTGACACACCAATGAATATGCAAAACAAACATTATGCTGCAGAATGAATCACAACATTGTATAAATGCTTAAGAATAATTTACAAATAAAAACATCAATGTTCAAACATTCATATGAAAAGAAGTTCATGTAAACAAGAAATCATTTCTCAAACATACATTGATCATACAATATCAACAAAGTGAAGAGAGGAACAATATTACCTCCGTCGTAGTATTCTCATGAGGTACGAGTGAAGACTACAATCAGAACTTAGCAAATACGATGAGATAAATAGAAACAACATCAATCAAACTTAAGACACCAATGCGGAGAGATCAAGAATCCCTAATTCACGACGAATGTTGAAGAATGGTTCAGTTGCCAAAGGTTTAGTGAAAATGTCAGCAAGTTGATTTTTAGTATCAACATGCTCAAACACAACATCTCCTTTTTCAACATGGTCGCGAAGAAAGTGATGTCTAATCTCAATATGTTTGGTGCGTGAGTGTAAAACAAGATTCTTAGTGAGATTAATGGAACTAGTGTTGTCACATTTAATTGGAATACGTTTAAGTTCAATGTCAAAGTCTTGTAGTTGTTGTCTTAGCCACAAAACTTGAGCACAACAGCTACCGGCTGCAACATACTCAGCCTCTGCAGTAGACAAAGCTACGGATACTTGCTTTTTACTATGCCAACTTATTAAAGAATTTGAAAACAGATGACATGTGCCACTAGTGCTTTTCCTATCTGATTTGCAGCCAGCAAAATCAGAATCAGAATAACCTACTAAGTTGCAATCGCTTCCTTTGGAATACCAAAGCCCATATTTAGGTGTTCCATTAAGATACCTAAATATACGCTTGACTGATTTTAAGTGAGATTCCTTAGGATTTGATTGATATCTTTCACACATACACACACTAAACATGATGTCCGGTCTAGAAGTAGTAAGATACAAGAGAGACCCAATCATACCTCTATACCTTTTGACATCAACACACTTACCATGTTCATCTTTGTCCAAGTTTCCGTTGGTAGACATAGGAGTGTCAATTGATTTAGAATTATTCATTCCAAAACGCTTGAGCAGCTCTCTACAGTATTTTGTTTGACATACTGCTGTACCTTCATCAAGTTGCTTTATTTGGAGGCCTAAGAAGTAGTTCAACTCCGTCATGAGACTCATCTCAAACTCACCCTGCATAACATTAGAAAATTCTTCGACCAAGTGTATGTTAGTTGAACCAAAAATTATATTGTCTACATAAACATGAACTAAAAGAATGTGCTTTCCTTTGTGTTTAATGAAGAGAGTATTATCCACTTTACCTCTAGAATATCCAGGATCAAGTAGAAATTTGCTAAGTCTTTCGTACCACACACAGGGTGCTTGCTTAAGACCATATAAAGCACGCTTTAATTTGTAAACATGATCTAGATATTCAGAATTTTCAAAACCGGGAGGTTGTGAAACATATACTTCTTCATTTATAACACCATTTAAAAACGCACTCTTTACGTCCATTTGGTAAAGCTCTAAATTCATAGAACACGCATAGGCAAGCAAAAGACGTATAGCTTCAAGGCGAGCCACCGGAGCATAAGTCTCCTCATAATCTATGCCCTCCTCTTGGTTATACCCTTGTGCTACCAAGCGTGCCTTGTTTCTAGTTATCACTCCGCTTTCATCAAGTTTATTCCTAAGAACCCATTTAGTACCTATAATGTGATGATCTCGCGGACGAGGGACAAGTTCCCAAACGTCATTTCTTTTAAATTGATTAAGCTCTTCTTGCATGGCCATTAGCCAAAATTCATCAACCAAGGCCTCTTTAGCATTTTTAGGTTCCACTTGTGATACAAAAGCAAAGTGAGAACAAAAATTACTTATCTTAGAACGAGTCAACACTCCCTTTGAAATATCTCCCAATATATTGTCTATAGGGTGGTCTTTAGAGGATTTCCAAGCTGGTGGAAGGTCCTTCACTTCAGATGTTCCTTCCTCTTTATCTTTTTCATGACAAGTATCTTCCTCCTTCTCAATAGCAACCGCTTCAGATTGATCAATTTCCGAAACAACTTTATTGAGTATGTCTTCTGTAGATACACCTGCGTCATCAAAAGAGATACCTTTTCCGACAATTTTTGGGTAAGACTCATCAAAAGAAACATGGACAGATTCTTCAACAGAAAGTAAACGCCTATTATACACTCTATATGCTTTGCTTGATTGAGAGTAACCAAGAAAAATACCTTCATCAGCTTTGGCATCAAACTTCCCAAGATTTTCCTTACCGTTATTCAAAACAAAACATTTACAACCGAACACATGAAGATGAGACAAGTTTGGCTTTCAACCTTTTAAAATTTCATAAGGGGTTTTATTCAAAATAGGACGAATTAAAATCCTATTTAGAACATAAAAAGCCGTACTAATTGCATCAGCCCAAAAATATTTTGGTAATCCACCCTCATTGAACATTGTTCTTGCCAATTCCTCTAAAACTCGATTTTTGCGTTCCACAACACCGTTTTGTTGTGGAGTTCGAGGAGCTGAAAAGTTGTGCTCAATGCCATACTTGTCACAAAACTTATCAAAGAGATGGTTTTGAAATTCACCTCCATGATCGCTTCGGATTGTAACTATTTTAGAATTCATTTTATTTTGGGATAGCTTTGCAAAACTTTTAAAAGTAGAAAAAGTTTCATCTTTGCTATGAAGGAATATAGTCCAAGTGAATCTAGAGTAGTCATCTACTATTACGAAACCATAATAGTTTCCACCTAAGCTCTTTGTCCTAGATGGTCCAAAGAGATCCATATGGAGAAGCTCAAGGGGTCTTGAAGTTGAAATTATATTTTTAGATTTAAAAGAGACCCTTGTTTGTTTTCCCATTTGGCAAGCATCACATAGGTGGTCTTTTGAAAATTTTATTTTTGGAAGACCTACTACTAGATCCTTGGATACAACCTTATTAAGCAAATCGAAATTAACATGCGCTAAGCGTCTATGCCATAGCCATGAATGATCATTTAAGGCTACTAGACATTTAGTGCTTGTTAAGGATAGACTCAAAAGATCAAGCATATATATGTTGTTTACTCTTATACCCTTAAACACAACATTTTGTTCGGTATGTTCAATTTTGCAACATGTTTTTGTGAAAGAAACTTTATAACCTTTGTCGCATAGTTGACTTATACTTAACAAATTGTGTTTAAGTCCCTCTACAAGATGTACATCAGAAATAGTAGTGGTAGAGGGATTACCTACACTACCTTTACCAAGTATAGCTCCTTTGTTATTGTCTCCATAAGTAACATACCCCTTCTTATTTGCTTTGAAGTCAATAAAAAGTGATATGTCACCCGTCATGTGCCTTGAACACCCGCTGTCCAGAAACCATCTTCTTTCCATGGATGCAAGACACCCATCCTACAATATCAAAAGAGAGAGGTAGGTACCCAATTTTTATTGGGTCCAAGTGGGTAAGTGGTAACATGGTTGTCTTTAGGCTTCCATTGATAAATGCCTTTAGGCACTAGAAATCTTCTAAATTTGCATTTCTCAATGGTATGGCCAGCATGACAACAATAATGACAAACACTACGATAATGATGTTGTTTACGATTGGTCCTTAAATCCTTTGGAACAAAAGAATATTTTGCATATGGAGGATTTAATGACTTTTTGAACAACCTAGTATCAACGGCATAAGTAATCTTATGTTGCAAGGCTTTTTCCAATTTGACTTTAAGAGAGATGACCTCTTGTTGCCAAATGTGACACCTTTCACAATGCCTTATTTTACTACAACCATCAATATCAATAGCTTTTGAATTTTCTGCAATACTAGCTTTCAAGCATTCTAAATCTTTTTCAGCATATTGTACTTTACCTTCCAAGTATGAAATTTTTTTTATTGGAAGATAATCTTTTAAATGCTTCTATAGCTTCATTATGCAGTTTTTCAAAAGCTACTTTCAATTCAGAAAAAGACATAGAAGAGAAATTGTTATAGTAAGCTTGTTTTACCTTTTTATCATCACTTTTCTTCTTATGGTGGGACTGATTTTTGGTGTGAGCCATAAGACACAAATTTGCGGTTTCATCGCTATCACTTGTGCATTATGTACTTGATAAATCACTATCACTCTCCCAAGCAATGTAAGCTCTTCTTTGCTTATTATACCTTCTTGGTGGAGCTTTTCCTTTATCCTTTTTCTTTAAAGGACAATCCGTTTTATAATGTCCGGACTTGCCACAATTAAAGCAAGACCCTCTTTCTTTATTCTTCTTAATCTCTTCCTGTTTTGAATCCATAGATTGTCTTCTAAAATTTATGAGATTTTTGTCGGAATGCTTGATTCCATTATTTCGAATGAATCTATTATATCTCCTAACAAAAAGTCCCATTTCTTCGTCATCGGAGTCTTCATCACTACTTGACTCATTGTTGCTTAGCTCTTTTTGTGAGGACTTTGAGTTAGAAGCCATAAGAGCTATAGGCCTCTTCTCACCCTCTTTGCCTTTATTATTCTCCTTTCCCTTTTTACTTTTGTTCTCAAACTTTTCTAGACTTTCTAGTTCTTGTTGATGTTCCTCCAGCTTTCCAAACAAAGTAGTCATTGTGAGTGTCGTTAGATCATTGGCTTCCTTGATAGCTGTTACTTTAGGTTGCCATTCCCTGCTAAGACATCTCAGAATTTTATTAGTAGCAATATCATTGGAAACAGGTTTTCCAAGTGCATTTAAACGATTAATGAGATGAACAAATCTCTTTTGCATGTCGGGAATAGATTCTCCTTGTTTCATGCGAAAGAGTTCGAACTCTTGATTAAGTGTGTTAATGCGGGACTGTTTTACTTCAGTTGTACCTTCATGTGCAATTTCTAAAGCATCCCACATTTCTTTAGCTGTCGAGCAATGGGAAACTCGATAATACTCATCTGCACTAAGTGCTGAAATTAGCATATTTCGAGCTCTCCAATCACTTGACCACTTTTTCTCATCTTTTTCATCCCAATCATCTTCTGGTTTAGGTACTATGGCACCTGCCTCATTCATCATGGTAATTTGAAAAGGACCATTTTGAAGGGCAGCCCATACGCGCCTATCAACAGAATTTATGTGAACTCGCATGCAGTCTTTCCAGTAGCCATAATTTTCACCATTGAAAACAGGAGCTCTATTGTACGCCCCCTTTGGTTCAGAATCCATAACGTTACAGGCAGCCACAAAGCACCAGCGAACCGGTGCTCTGATACCACTTGTTAGACGCTGTGGCGAGTGATCTAGAGGGGGGTGAATGGATCACCTCCTTGTTAACAAGGATTTAAAACGTTTTTCAGAGTTTTCAAAGAATTACGGAAACAACGGTCCCAAATATACAAGCGTCTATTCTGGACCAGCCACTAGAAGACCAGACATGTGATAACGTGCTGGATTTACGATTGAGATGATAAAGGATTAAACACACAATATGTAAAACAGTTGAATGCACCTATCACTAAAGCTATTTCCAATGAATCGGAAAAAAAAAATGAAAACGTAAATAGAGATAGAGAAGGGATACAATATGCCGAGATTTGGTAAGGAAGTTCCCCACGTTCGTCCTCGCGTGTGGGTACGTCTCCCTCTCAATTTCAAATCGAAATTGAGAACTTTTATATCAAAATTGCTGAATCCGTCGATTACAAGGTTACAATACAAACACCAGAATTCTATACACCTAGATCTTCCTATTGTATCAACCTTCACTTGATCTGAGCCCAATCAAGATTCCCTGCAAGTAATACAAGCAATTCACCGGTTCCATGACCTATTTGTGAAATCCCCCGATTTCCAAAACTTACGCTGCGGCTGAATCTGTCTTGTAAACGTGACTAACAAACCCTCAAGAACACGCCCGTTCTTGAAGGAAAACCCAACTGGTTTTTCCTTGAAACCTTCTATCAATCTTCAACTCAGCTGGATCTCCGATCGTACCACTGAACGTTATCTCGAAAGCCTTCAATTCATAGGACAGCAAACACTTCCTTGCTGATGTTCTTGAATTAAGATCTTTGAGAAGATGATGAAGATGAATTTGATTCTAGGTTTCAATCCTGCTCAACATTGAAGTTCCAACACTCCAAAATCCTTTTCTTGATGTGTTCTTCAATGATCTATCACTGTAAAATTCGTCTCCAATTTTCTGTGATCTGTTGCACTAAATGAAGCACTCCACATATATATATATATATATATATATATATATGCAGATTCTGTTAGAAGAAAAACAGACTAATGAATCGATTCAAGACATGATGAATCGATACATACTGAACATATTTATAAAAATAGAACCATTTAAACAGCATGAATCGATACATCATAAGATGAATCGATTCATTTTGCGAATTTCCAGAATCCTTCAAACAGCATGAATCGTTCATGATAGAATGAATCGATTCATTTTGCGTATTTTTTCAAAAGATCAAAAACATTGAAAACAAATGAAACAAAAGATCTAAAGGCAAGCATTTTTCTTAATGTGAAGAAAACACAAACACTTAAAAATTATAATCAATCAAAACTAAGGTTGCTCACATTTTCTTCTAGGACCTTTTTGGTTGCGTCAAGAGGGGAGTCTTGCAGCTAGTCTTTCTTTGCTTCTAATTCCTTAATCGAATTAGCTTGGAGTAGAGGGCCAGAATTGATTGGAGGATCATCAGTGTTGATTTGAACCTAAAACATAATAAAGTTTAAAAAAATGAAGAGTATACAAAGATCAAAAGTCAAATTTAGTCGAAAGAAAGTTACCTGAGGGATCACAGTGTGGAAACTAGAATTCCCACTTTTTGCGTCTTGCGCAAGCTTAATTATTGGGCTTGTAGGAGGGGTCTTTTTCGACGTCACTAGTGATCTTTGAGAGGCGACCGTCTTTATTTTCGTAGGTTTCTTCCTTTTCAAGGGTTGTTGGTTTGGGGATTCGTCACCAGAATCTTCAGAAGGCACCTACACTTCCTCTTTCTTTCTTTTTTGAGGAGTGGGTGGCTTTCGACTCACCTAAAATATCAAAGAGAGTTCAATGAGCCTAAGACTAAAATAATTGCATAAT
Organism: Lathyrus aphaca; assembly: GCA_963966055.1. NCBI lineage: Eukaryota > Viridiplantae > Streptophyta > Magnoliopsida > Fabales > Fabaceae > Lathyrus > Lathyrus aphaca. Next base: position 398,873,721 of record OZ014519.1, on the reverse strand, counting down.
TGAGATAGTCTCTTTGCAAAAGAGAAGAAAATAACCTTTTTTGAAGTGGAGGTGGATTTCCTGGTGGATTTGTCAGGCTTGTCTTCGACAGAGCTCTTCTTGCCAGTGATCTTGACAGCTGAAAAGGGAAAGAGAAGTTAAAAAAGAAGAAGATAAAACATAAATATATGAATATGAAGATGAAGTCAAAATCATGGTTACACCTTCAAGAATGGTAAATTCGACGCGAACGTATTCTATTCTAATATGAAGGTGCCCTGGGTAATTATCCAGATGATATTTGGTCGGAACCACACTGTCGCTCCCACCAAATGACACCTAAGGTCAGAAGGGGTACGGACGCGAACGATCGGCGAAAGAGGAAGAGAACACACAGGGGTGAACTCAGAAAAGAAAGAGTAGAGTCGCCAGCTAGGCATTTTTATCCTGGAGGAAAGGCAATGCTGCATAGACCTAGAAAGATATGGACAAGACGGTTGCGAACCAGAGAGACTGAGAAAGGGGGTTGGTTACAACCTGGGAAGGTATTAGCACCCAGATTGTCCGCCGTACTCGACGGGATCCACGCTTAAAAGATTTGTGTTTTAAAGGGGTAGTGTCAGTGCTATATGTGTATCAAAGCTGGAAAAGAATGCAAGTGTCAGTGTAAAAGAAATGTGAAGTGCATAAATGAAGTGTCAGTGTAAAAAGAAAGAGGTGAAATGCTCATGATAATGAGGCTTAAAGAATAGCTGGAAGAGGGGGAATATACAGAGACTTTTGTTCGATAACTGTTAAGTTATGCCTATGTATCCTCTCGTGCAATGAGGAAGTCAGAACACCGTAGTTCGACTCAAAGAGACTGAAAGATAAATTGACTTGTGAACTTCTTACTTGCCTATGCTCAAGTGTATGACCTGTCTAGCTCAGGTGCAAACTGTCTTGCATTAGACGGAAGAAGCGAGTTCTCGTTTGTGAATGAAGATGATGAGGAAAGAATCCCGAAGGAGACGATTATTGCTTGTTTTTGTGTTTTCAGTCTTTTATTGCTTTTGAAAGTTTGTCATAAGTTAATGAGCTTAAGCCTAAACCAATGGGTTAGTAAACTCATCACATCCTCCCTCTGATTAGGGGTAATGAGAATACCTTAAGTGTGAAGTCAGCATCTCACACTTAATCACCATGATGTAGGATTAAGATCATTAACCTACTTGTGATTATTTAGATGTTTTTGTTGTTTTTGTTTAGTGTTAAGTAATGAGATTAAGCCATAATCAGGGATTAAACAGACTCATTACACCATCCTAATAGAAGGATAATAGATGAGAATGTTCAACGATGGGGACGGCCATCGGATAAAATGATGAAGGACGATCATCAAAAGGTGAAGGACGATCACCTAGCAGGGTACGGCTGCTAAATATCACGACATAGGACGAATGCCGGATAGAAGAGGGGTCTAATGAATAGAGACTCCGCTGGGGAAAGGATGAGGGACGGTCATCCGAAGGTGAAGGACGATCACCTGGCAGGGTACGGCTGCCGAAAGGGTATCATGACATAGGACGAATGTCAGATAGAAAAGAAGTTTTGCTGGAGACTTTGCTGGGGAATAAGTAGACACGGACGAGCGTCTAATCTCATGAAGTCATAAGTATTTGACACGGTGTATAGATTAAAGATGCGGACGAGCATCCTTAAGACCACGATACGGACGGGTATCAAGTAGAAACAAACGCTTGACGCGTGTTCAGAGATGATAATACGGACGAGTATCAACTGGTTAACAAGGAACACGGACGGGTGTTGATTCTGAGGGGACTCTTCTGGGGAATAGTAGACACAGACGAGTGTCTAAACTCAAGAAGACATAAGTGTTTGACACGTGTATGGATTAAGGATGCGGACGAGCATCTTTAAGACTATGATACGGACGAGTATCAGGTAGAAACAAACGCTTGACGCATGTTCAGAGATGATGATACGGACGAGTATCAACTGGTTAACAAGGAACACGGACGAGTGTTGCTTCTGTGGGGATTTAAGTGGTATATACAAGATACGGACGAGTATCTGTATGAGTAAAAGTGATGAGTGAGATATAGACGAGTGTCCAATCTGCTGGGGAGAGTGCGACACGGACGAGTGTCGGAAAAAAAAGTGTATTATAAACAAGTATATGGTTTACAAAGTGTTTGTTGAGGCAACTATGTTGGGGAGGGTGACACGGACGGGTGCCAAAGATTTGTATAGATATAGATAAATACGTGGTGAGTGCAAAGGGGATGCTTTGGCTTTCTACTGGGGATATGACACGGACGGGTGTCAAGAAGTATCTGTAATATACAAGTGTCTGTTTGTAAAGGAAGCCCGGGTGACCTTACTGGGGAATGATGACACGGACGAATGCCAAAAGGAGTGTGTATTTGTATTTATGAGTGTAAGGCATATGTCTTGGCTTTCTGCCGGGGAATCTGGGGAGCTTTCTGTATATTGCTGATGGATTGTCAGAATTTACAAGTGTTTGATTCAGAACATGGCTTATGATTATAAAATATGTTTGATTTTTGCCGTAATGCTCCGTATTAGACGGAATGCTACGCTCTGCGGGGAGAATATGATGCGAATGCTATGATTATGCAAGGACAAAGATTCGGGATTCGGATCCCGTGGCTGAGGAGATCTCTGGCTGATCCACTTGAAGTGGACATCCCAGCTGGGGATGAGATCATTGGTAGATCTAACATATGAGACTCTGCTTGGGGATATAGGTCAATGATAGACCTGTCTTTGTGATGAGGGACCCAGCTGGGGTTTGCAAAAGCTTTCGTCACTCTGTTGTGAGATCTTCAGGTTATTGTTCTTCTGAATAGAGGCTGAGACTCTGTGGGGAGGTGGTTCCCTGGCTTTTGCACTCGGCTGGGGAAGAAGAAAGATCACTGCAAGACCTTCCTAGAGATTTCTGTGGGGGATCCTGTCGAGGATGATACTTGACAACTCAGTTGGGGAGAAAGCATCTCCGGTGCTAAGACTGAGTAGATGGTGATTTGCCAGACTGCTGGGATGAAGTTTTCATGCCCCATGTTGTGCTTTGAACACCTGCAGTCCTGAAAAGACAGAGAAATGCACAAGTAATCCCGAGGTATCCCTTACTGGATTCCGTCATAGGAGTTTAGACACTCCCGGGAGTAAGCATATTTCCTGCAAGCACGTATTTTCTAGAAAAGAAATATCTGTATTTATGCAATCAGTATCTTAGGGACATCATACATTTTGCAAACAAACATGAAATGTACGAAACGAAACATGACTGAAAATCTGATTTTATTAATTCATGTGCCCTGAATTGGCAAGATACAGTCAAAGAAACAAATCCCCTAAGATGAGGAGATCGTTACAAATTGAGAAATAAAAGGTATTGGCAATGTTGATGACACTTCAAGGAGCTTCCTTTTGCTATGACTCGTATGACATTTGACGTTCTTCTCGTCTTGCTTTCTGAAGAAGGCTGATTCTGAAAGAAGCTTGATCCTTTCGAAGCTTACCAAGTTGTATGGGATACAGACGAATTCAGAATGCAGTTGTTCGCTCATTCCCTTATTTTGCGTGGATCGCCCTTTCGGGTTTTCAATCCACCGGGATACCCATTTTTGCCTGAGTTGTCCAATGCGGCTTTTCAACTCAGCGGGTGTACATTTTTTTGTTTATTTCCCTTATTTTTGCCCGAGTCTTTTATTCTGTTTTTGACTCGCCGGGATGCCCTATTTTTGCCTGGACTTACATTCTGTTTTTATGTCCAGCGGGTCATTTTCATGCGAAGTATTTTTTAACTGCATCTGAATTCACAGGGGACGGGAAGTCTTCACCATCCATAGTACTGAGCATGAGTGCTCCACCGGAGAAAACTTTCTTTACCACAAATGGTCCTTCATAGTTCGGAGTCCACTTGCCCCTGTGGTCTGTGTGAGGAGGAATGAGTCTTTTCAGCACAAGATCTCCCACTTGGTACTCTCGAAGCCTGACTTTCTGATCGAAGGCTTTCTTCATTCTTTTCTGATACAACTGCCCATGACAAATTGCAGCTAATCTCTTCTCTTCAATCAGATTCAGTTGTTCGTGTCGGGATCGGACCCATTCTGCTTCATTCAGTTTAACATCCATTAATACCCGTAAGGAGGGTAATTCAACTTCAACAGGTAGGACTGCCTCCATACCATAAACAAGCTGATACGGTGTTGCCCCAGTGGATGTTCTGATTGACGTACGGTACCCATGCAAGGCAAACGGTAGCATTTCATGCCAGTCTTTGTAGGTAACTACCATCTTTTGCACAATCTTCTTGATGTTCTTATTAGCTGCCTCAACATCGCCATTCATCTTTGGCCTGTAAGGATAAGAATTGTGATGTTGGATCTTGAAGTCCCGACACAGTTCTGCCATCATTTTGTTGTTTAAATTGGAACCATTATCAGTAATGATTCGCTCGGGCACTCCATACCGACAGATGATATCTCTCTTCAGGAATCGGGCTACCACTTGCCTTGTAACATTTGCATAAGAAGCTACTTCGACCCACTTGGTGAAATAGTCAATAGCAACCAGGATGAATTTGTGGCCATTTGAAGCAGTCGGTTCAATCTTACCAATCATATCAATGCCCCACATGGCAAAGGGCCAAGGTGAAGACATCACATTCAGAGGATTCAGAGGCACATGCACTTTATCCGCATAAATCTGGCATTTATGGCATTTTCTGGCATAAGCACAACAGTCGGCATCCATCGTGATCCAGTAATAGCCTGATCTTAGCAACTTCTTTGCCATTGCATGCCCTCCTGCATGGGTACCAAAGGATCCTTCGTGCACCTCGTGCATCAACAAATCTGCTTCTGTCCTATCAACGCATCTGAGGAGTACCATATCAAAGTTTCTCTTGTACAGGGAACCATCAGTATTCAGGAAGAAACTACCAGCAAGCCTTCTTAATGTCTTCTTATCATTGGAAGATGCCCCAGGTGGGTATGCTTGATCCTCCAAGAAGCACTTAATGTCATGGAACCAAGGCTTATCATCTTTAACAACATCTGCTGCAAATACATATGCTGGTCTGTCAAGTCTGGACACTGAAATCTGAGGCACAAAGTTGGCAGCTTGAACTTTGATCATGGATGAAATGGTGGCAAGAGCATCCGCAAACTGATTCTCGTCCCGAGGGATATACTCAAGCTTGACTGTTTTAAAGAAAGTCAATAACCTCCTTGTATAATCCCTGTAAGGTATCAGATGATCCTGGTGTGTGTACCATTTGCCGTTGGTTTGATTGATTACCAGAGCTGAATCTCCGAACACAGTCAAGGTTTTGATCCTGAGGTCAATGGCTTCCTCAAGTCCCATAATACAAGCTTCGTATTCAGCTTCGTTGTTAGTGCAGTTAAAGGTGAGTTTTGCCGAGAAAGGCATGTGAACTCCCTTAGGTGTAATGAGTACTGCACTAACACCACGACCATTCATGTTAACAGCCCCATCAAACATCATAGTCCATTCTTTTTGCGGGTCAGGCCCTTCAGTGTGAACAGGCTCCTCATGATCTTTTGCCTTTATGAACATGATGTCTTCATCAGGGAAGTCAAATCTCATAGGCTGGTAATCATCAATGGGTTGCTCAGCAAGATAATCAGACAATACACTGCCCTTGATGGATTTCTGAGATGTGTACTGAATATCATATTCTGTGAGGATCATTTGCCATCTTGCAACCCGTCCGGTAAGTTTTGGCTTCTCAAAAATGTACTTAACTGGATCCATCTTTGAGATTAACAAGGTAGTGTGGGTCAACATATACTGCCTTAGTCGGCGAGCAGCCCACGCTAAAGCACAACAAGTTTTCTCGAGCAGTGAATAACGTTGTTCACAGTCGGTAAACTTTTTGCTTAGGTAGTATATTGCATACTCTTTTCGACCAGACTCGTCATGCTGGCCCAGCACACATCCCATTGACTCTTCTAATATTGTCAAGTACATGATTAGAGGTCTTCCTTCAACTAGAGGCATAAGGATTGGAGGCTCTTGCAAGTATTCCTTGATTTTGTCAAAAGCCCTCTGGCAGTCTTCGTTCCACCTGACCGTTTGTTCTTTTCTTAACAGTTTGAACAAAGGTTCACAAGTTGCTGTAAGGTGAGATATGAACCGTGAAATGTAGTTCAATCTACCTAAAAACCCTCGAACCTCCTTTTCTGTCTTAGGTGCAGGCATTTCTTGAATGGCTTTAACTTTATCAGGGTCAACTTCAATCCCCCTCTCACTGACAATAAATCCCAGTAGCTTACCAGACCGCACCCCAAATGTGCACTTGTTGGGGTTTAACTTCAGTTGGTACTTCCTCAGACGCTTGAATAATTTCAACAGATTTACCAGGTGGTCTTCTTCTGTGAGGGACTTGGCAATCATGTCATCCACATAACACTCGATTTCTTTGTGGATCATGTCATGGAATAATGTTACCATAGCCCGTTGATAGGTTGCACCAGCATTCTTTAGTCCGAATGGCATCACCTTGTAACAGAACATGCCCCAGGGTGTGATGAAAGTTGTCTTCTCCATGTCTTCAGGTGACATCTTAATCTGATTGTATCCTGAAAATCCGTCAATGAAGGAGAATACCGAGAACTGAGCCGTATTATCAACTAATACATCAATGTGAGGTAAAGGGAAATCATCTTTCGGGCTGGCTCTGTTCAGATCCTGGTAGTCCACACACATCCTCACCTTGCCATCCTTCTTAGGCACAGGTACAATATTAGCAACCCACGGCGGATAGCTAGTCACAGCAAGGAAACCGGCGTCCCACTGTTTTTGTACCTCTTCCTTGATCTTCATTGCCATATCTGGGCGAGTGCGGCGCAGTTTCTGTTTTACTGGCGGGCAGTCTTCTTTCAAAGGCAGCTTGTGCATGACAATATCGGTGTCTAACCCTGGCATATCCTGATAAGACCAAGCAAAGACGTCCACATATTCACGGAGCAAGTCAATCAATTGTCCCTTTACTGAGTCTTGCAAGCAGGCTCCGATCTTAACCTCTTTCACATCTTCTTCCGTACCAAGATTAATCGTTTCAACCTCCTCCTGATGAGGAGTGATAATCTTCTCCTCTTGTCTTAACAACCTGGCTAGCTCTTCAGGAAGCTCATAATCTTCTTCAACCCCTTCATCAGCTTGATTGATTGGATTGTCAAAGTCATACAGAGTCATAGCTGTGCTGTTGTCGGTGCAGTCTGAAAGGCACTCTCTGCAAGGGTTTAGATTGTTCATTTTTAGTGATCGATTTTAATCTTGTTTAGAAAAAGTGAAATGAAGTTATCATTTTGGAAAACATTGCCATTTTATTTTTGTACAAAAGGAAAAATGAAAAACAGTGAGCAGAAAAGAAAAAGACTCATTTGCAAAAGATGTCCGATATTCATTGATTGATCTGTTTGCACAAAATTACAAGATGGCCCGATTACAAAATGAGTCTTGACATCTTGGGCAAGATGCAAGACTTGATGCATGCTTAAAATATACAGGAAATAATAATTACTCTGCAGGAGTAACCCTTATAATTTCCTGGGAAGACCAGTTTGAGATATAGCTCCCCGGGATCCTTGGACGTATCCAGCTCTCCAGGTTACGCTCATCTTCCGACTCATCTTCCAAGTTGTTCACTGCATCCGGGGTGAGCATCCCCCCACTGACAAAATTGGGCTTCTTGACAGCCTCTGATTGATCTTGTTGAGTTGGTTTGTAACCCAACCCAAATTTGTCCTCCTTCTTCTCCACAGGTAGCAGCTTGCCCCATCCATGGGCAGTACCTTCTTCAACAACCTTCCTGGCTTGCTGATAAGATGTCATGGAGGTTCCCAGTACAACAGATGCTTCATTTATGTTCAGGGCCTCAAATCCCTGGCTCATAGTTTCATGGATCTCTCCATCCATCTCAATGTATTTGTATGTAGCCAGATGGCTAACAAAGATGTCTTCTTCCCCACAGATGGTGATGATTTGGCCTTCCCACTCGAATTTCAGCTTCTGGTGAAGGGTAGACATAACTGCGCCAGCGGCATGGATCCAAGGTCTACCCAACAAACAGCTGTAGGCCGGCTGAATGTCCATCACATAGAAGGTAATCTTAAAAGTCTGCGGGCCAATCATCACAGGCAGATCAATCTCCCCTAGCACTGATCTTTTAGAGCCATCAAAAGCTCTCACCACCAAATTACTCGGACGCAGTGCCAAGCCATCATATTCCAGCTTCACTAAGGCTTTCTTTGGTAGAACATTGAGTGATGACCCAGTGTCCACCAGTACATGGGATAGAACAACACCCTTGCATTCCAGAGTGATGTGTAAAGCCTTGTTGTGGTTACGTCCCTCAGTTGTCAAGTCAGTGTTGGTGAAGCCCAACCCATGGCTGGTGTTGACATTTGCCACCACAGTTTCTAGCTGATTAACAGTGATCTCTTCTGGCACGTATGCTGCGTGCAAGACTTTCAGTAATGCATTCCTATGAGCTTCAGAACACATCAACAAGGATAATATGGAGATCTTTGAGGGAGTTTGGTGAAGCTGATCCACCACCTTGTAATCACTTCTTTTTATAATTCTCATAAACTCGTCTACATCTTGCTCAAAAGATGTCTTCTGAGTTTCTTTGACAGTCGGCTCTTCAAATACCACACTCTTTCCCTTTGCATTGGCAGCAGCTTCTGCTTCGGCATTAGGTCTTTGAGTTTGTGAGGAAAAAAGGCGTCCGCTTCTGGTGAAGCCTCCGCCTCCCCCAACATTATCAATTTGTGGAGAAGAGGTTGAAGGATCCAAAGTGATTTTCTCCCCATTGCAGTAAAGGTCAGAGCCATAATGCCAAGGGATGGCATTACTGCTTTCATATGAAACTGGTCCAGGCACTGTAATGGTAACTGGACTGATTTCAGCAGAGGAGGGTACTGAAATGGTGTGCGGATCGTAGTAAATGGTGACTGGTGACCTGGCAGGAGATGCCACTGCTTGTTGTTGAAAGTTGTTGTTTGGAGGAACATATGATGGATCATAGTAGATGGTGACGGCTGAGATATCTTCATTATTTTCTGTTGGCGTTGTAGAAGATCCTGCTGAATAAATGGGTGCTGATGTTGTATAAGAAATGGTTGTTGACATCTGATTTGTTGAAGTGATGGATGGAGCCATGGTTTATGATATTGATGAATTGGTCGGAATGATTGTTGTTGCAGTTGTAGAAGAGTCAGGAATTGTTGTCAAAGGGATTGCTGGATTTGTAGGCGCTGATGTTGTGATCTGAAGGATACCACTTTTGATAAGACCATCTATGCCGCTTCTCAAGTCATCACACCCGTTGACCGAAATGTTGCAATAACCACAACCGAGCTCACACCCGGGGAACATCTGGCATTCTAGGAGCTGAGCTTTAATTTCTACCAGAGGTGTCCGAATCTGCCCAACACTGGTGATTAAGAAAGATGGCTTGTCTTCCACAATGGCATTAATTCTTGGCCCCCCATGATTGGGCATGGGATTCTTGTTGACATTTGGAGGGGGTGCAAAGTTGAGGGCTTTAGAATCCACCAGATCTTGTACCTTCATTTGTAAAGCCCTGCATTTTTCGGTACTGTGGCCAGGTGCATTGGAGTGGAAAGCACATCTGGCGTTGACATCATAGTTTCTTGGCAGATTGGAAGGATCAGGAGGTGCCAATGTCCTTAATTCAACCAAGTTGAGTTTCAGGAGTTGTGGCAATAAAGCGGCATAAGGCATAGGGATTGGATCAATCACCCTATTTGCATGTGATGGTCTTTGCTGAAAAGGCCTTTGCTGTTGATTGTTGTTATTGTTGTTGTAGGTTCTTTGTGGCGGATACTGAACTTGTTGTTGATAATGTGGTTGTTGCGGTGGTTGATATGCTGGTTGTTGAGGAATCGGAGTTGGAATAGTGACAGCTGCTACTGATCTGTGGACATGCTGAGGTCTGCCCCTGTTGGCATAAATGGCATTTGCCTCACCGGTTCTTCTTGGTCCCACAAAAGGCTTCCTGGGGTTACTTGACGAGCTTGCACCATTATCAGAAATTTTACCCATCTTCAGAAGGCTTTCAATTCTTTCTCCAGCTATGACTACGTCAGCGAAGCTGGTGGAAGAAAAGGCAGCTAGCCTATCAATGTATGTTCCTTGCAGGGTATTCATAAACATGTCGGCCATTTCTCTTTCCGACATGGGTGGCTGAACAGCAGCAGCAAGCTGTCTCCACCTCTGGGCATATTCCCTGAAGCTTTCTCTGGAGGATTGAGACATTCCCATCAGAAGGGTTTTGTTAGGAGCCATGTCCAGATTGTATTGGTACTGTCTGATGAAAGCTTCAGCTAAGTCTTTCCAGCACCTGATAGTAGCTCTGGTCAATTGAGAGTACCACTCCCTTGAAGCCCCAGTCAAACTATCTTCAAAATAGAACATCCACAGTTTCTCATCCATGGTGTATGCCTTAAGTCTTCCCAGAAAAGACTGCAAGTGAGTTCGTGGACAGGAAGTTCCGTTGTACTTCTCGAAGCACGGGGGTTTAAACTTATGGGGAATTCTTACCCCCTCCACTAACCCCATGTCCATGACATCAAAGCCCAAGGAGTTTTGAGACTCCAGAGATCTCAATTTCTCAGCAATTTCGTCAAACCTCCTATCATAAACTTCATCCCCAGCTCCCATCACAGTGAACTGTTCTTCCTGGGGGTCTTCCTGTAAGATCCTTCCTCCAGTGGTATTTCCTTGCACATTACCCGGGATGTTGACTTCCGGATGTAGATGAGGCCCATATACCGGTGGATTAACATGAGGCTGACCCCTTTCATTGTTACTTGTTCCTCCAGTTCCCAGAGGAGGCTCTTCTGGGGTTTGCCTTTCTACCAACACCCTCAATCTTTCTTGACTTTGAGCCAAGCCATTCATTACCTCCATGAACTGGGTCATTTGGTTTCTCATCTCCAGCCTTTCGTTAACCATCTGGGTTCTGACCTCTGTCAGCTCTTGCTGTACTTGGTCCATCTGGATACCAGGAAGGTTGTTGCGAGTAGGATATCTGTGCGGACGGTTGAGAGGGAACACCCGACGGCGAGCAATAGTTCTTGAGTCACAACAGAGTTAGAAACAAAATAAAGCAAAGACAAACCTACAAAACAAAACAAAAGTTAGTATGCAATGCAGTATGCTTATTTGTTTCCAAGGTATCCGGCTTGGCACTTGGTTTTGACCTTTCCAGACCCTGAGGAAGATGCTTTGATGTTGCTTGAGAGGAAGACAACTTAATGAAACAAACTGAAAAATATATTACAAACGGTGAATAATACATAGTCTGTTTTTACAACACATGCCCCTGAGGGGTCAAAATACAACATAAAAGAAAAGTACATCAAAATGGAAATAACAACAAGCAAAGTGATCAAACATCTAAACCAAACTCATCCTCCTTAAATTCCTTCAAAAGTGCTTCAGTTACAGGACCCGCCGGATGCTCTGTGATGTTCCTGATAAGAAGGTTTCTGGTGGCAATAGCAGTGGTCAACTTCTTGTGCCTATCTTGGTCCTTTGACCTCTTCACACCAGCCCTAAGCTTCAATTCTGAAATTTCCTTCTGGGCTGCCAGCAAAGCCTCCTGTTGCTTCTTCTCATTGGCCTCCAACTGCTCAATCCTGGCTTGAGTTCTCTTATCTTCTTGAGTGCGAGCTTCAGTGATCCTGACCCACCTATCTTGACTTTCTTTCAGATAGAGATCAGTCCTAGCCTTCTGAAACTGGGCCTCTTTACAGGCATTCTTCAATATTTGCTCTCCAGCTCTTGATTTCTTGATGTAGTCTTCTGCTTTCTCAATCTTGGCTAGATGCTCCACCCTAAGCTTCTCCAACCTCTCAATGTCTATACGACCATCACTCCTCTCCCAGAGGGTCTTCTTCAGAGCTTGAGACAGGTTCTCATTCCTTTCCTTTAGCTTCTCAAATTCTTCCAGGCTGACAGTGGCTGGAGGTGGTACTGTGGATGGTCCAGGTATATCCTCAATAGTGAAAGGCATCCCAGAAATCTGAGCCCTAGCATAAGACCACTCATAGTACTGAGCTGAAGCCACATTGTTGCATCTCCCAAGAATGGCCATCCCTTTGGTCTGGATGTTGTCCCAAGCCCAAGATGCTTGTCTGACAACAGCTAGATTAGGATTTATCTCACAATACAAGGTTTCAGCCAAGTCTTGCACTCTAGGAGGGTGTACCAAAGCATAGCCCAATTGCCTCTTAAACAGCAAAGGATTGTAGTTGATGCAACCCTTCACTCCTACTAGAGGTACATTGGGATACTGCCCACAGCTAGTGATTATGTCTCTGCCCTTGGTGCTCTGGGTGCACCATCTGATGTCATCTGAAGTCAAAGCAATGAGCCTCCTGGCCCAATTCTTCTGTTGGTGAGGATTCAGGAAGGCATCAGTTTTGGGTAAGTGTTTGAGCAGCCAAGTGAGAAATAGAGGAGCACATCATCTCACTAATCTCCCTCTCTGCTTCTCATTCCTCTGATGAACAGAATAATAGAAATCCCCCAGCAATGTGGGCACTGGGTTCCTCAGAAGGAAGAGATGAATAACATTCTTGCTGATAAACTTGGGCTCATCTGCAAAAAGTATAACCCCATATATATTGAGGGCTAACAATGCACAAACTGCCTTCCATTCTCCCAAGGAGGCCTTCAGGATGGCCTGAGAAGTTAGAAAGTCCAAGTGTAGGCCAGGAATTCCAACCTTTGTTGACATGTTCTGCTCAATCAAAATAGGTTCCAAATACAGTGCCTTTGCCACTTCTCCATTGCTGGGAGAAGTCATCTCAGGGTTGAAGGGGATACCACCCCTGACAGGTACTCTAATCAATGATGAAAACTCCTCCAACAGAGGTCCCAACTAAAAGTTCTGGAAAGTGAAGCATCTCAAAGTGGGTCATAGAACTGTAGGCAGGTGTGGATCAAACTCCTCTGAGAAGGGTCCAGGTCTATAACCATATCAAGGATGCCTCCATAATGTTCTCTGAATAATGGGATATGGTCTGGAGTGATAAGTGACTGGACCTGTCTGATGTCAGCCAGCACAGGCTCAAAGAAATGGTATGAAATGTTGCTCTTCTTGGGTGCCATGACTGCTGATGAAGAGCTTGAGAGCAGATGCTGATGATGAAGACTGATACTGGAGATGGGCCACTAATAGGCTGAGGATGATGATGGAGGTAGCTGAAGCAGGCAGAGGTCTATGCAGATGAAGGGGTCAAAACCAAGCCAGATGGAATATGGATACCCTGAAAAACAAATAAACAAATGATGAGTATGCAAATGATATGCAAGGGTTTGTGATCAAGCTGGATCTGACTACTGCCTTGATATAAAGGTCCTTGTATGTCTAAGAAGTCCAGATGGAGGTTCAGAAGTCCAGCAACCAAGGTGGGGGACTCAAATAAAGAGTCACATGTCCAGGGTTAAATCACAAGAACTGTCCAAAGTGAAGCATTCTTAAACAAAACAGGTATCAAGGTATGATGTGGCCAAGGGTTCCTGCAAACCTGTAAACAGCCCAACCCCCTCACAGGTGGTGTTCTAGAACAAGGATCCTCAGACTTGGATCAGTTATGAGAAGTGTAAACACTTCTAACCCGGAGGTACAGTGTTTACAATAACCATAAAAGATCCTCCTCTAATTCACCTCAGTTTCTGAAGGTCATAATAAAAGGTCATCCAGACTTAGCAGGCTTCCCAGATAGCCCTAGCACTACAGGAAATCTGTAGCACAGAGTTCTCAAGAAGAAACCCACGTCTGAACCGTGTTTCATATTCCCGCACCAGACCGAAATGGAATGGGAAAGAACATGAACCACTCTAGCCTAGGTGTCACTCAGGTCCCAGGTATAGGACCTCAAACTCTCAATTAACCCCACCCATCAAAATAGAAACCAGATCCAGCCAGATAACAGTATGACAGTATGATGTATATAAAGCTGTAAAGAAAGCAATAAAACAACTGTACATAAAGAAATAAACAAAATAAATATACAAACACAATTAGCACGTAACACCCCAGTAAACACAAATCAAACAAGCGCTAGGAGGAACCCACAAAAAGAACCAGAAGCCCTGGTTGCAATACATGAGTCCCCAGCAGAGTCACCAAGCTGTCGCTCCCACCAAATGACACCTAAGGTCAGAAGGGGTACGGACGCGAACGGTCGGCGAAAGAGGAAGAGAACACACAGGGGTGAACTCAGAAAAGAAAGAGTAGAGTCGCCAGTTAGGCATTTTTATCCCGGAGGAAAGGCAATGCTGCATAGACCTAGAAAGATATGGACAAGACGGTTGCGAACCAGAGAGACTGAGAAAGGGGGTTGGTTACAACCTGGGAAGGTATTAGCACCCAGATTGTCCGCCGTACTCGACGGGATCCACGCTTAAAAGATTTGTGTTTTAAAGGGGTAGTGTCAGTGCTATATGTGTATCAAAGCTGGAAAAGAATGCAAGTGTCAGTGTAAAAGAAATGTGAAGTGCATAAATGAAGTGTCAGTGTAAAAAGAAAGAGGTGAAATGCTCATGATAATGAGGCTTAAAGAATAGCTGGAAGAGGGGGAATATACAGAGACTTTTGTTCGATAACTGTTAAGTTATGCCTATGTATCCTCTCGTGCAATGAGGAAGTCAGAACACCGTAGTTCGACTCAAAGAGACTGAAAGATAAATTGACTTGTGAACTTCTTACTTGCCTATGATCAAGTGTATGACCTGTCTGGCTCAGGTGCAAACTGTCTTGCATTAGACAGAAGAAGCGAGTTCTCGTTTGTGAATGAAGATGATGAGGAAAGAATCCCGAAGGAGACGATTATTGCTTGTTTTTGTGTTTTCAGTCTTTTATTGCTTTTGAAAGTTTGTCATAAGTTAATGAGCTTAAGCCTAAACCAATGGGTTAGTAAACTCATCACATCCTCCCTCTGATTAGGGGTAATGAGAATACCTTAAGTGTGAAGTCAGCATCTCACACTTAATCACCATGATGTAGGATTAAGATCATTAACCTACTTGTGATTATTTAGATGTTTTTGTTGTTTTTGTTTAGTGTTAAGTAATGAGATTAAGCCATAATCAGGGATTAAACAGACTCATTACACCATTCTAATAGAAGGATAATAGATGAGAATGTTTAAGCTGAGGAAGACTCCTCAACTTAATTCATGATTAGGGATTAACCTCATGACAAAACAAAGCCTTTATTAAATGGATTTTAGTTAATGGTGAGATGAAGAAGTGATTTTTATGATTTGTAAGACAACTTGAGGGGGACTTGTCCATTAACACTAGGGTTAGTCCTTCTTAACCAATTAAGGAAGAATTAGAACCCTAATGCAAGGCCCAAGTTACAAGTTTGGTGTCTTAGTGATTATTAAGATGGATTGATTAAAGGATTTAAACACATTAAGGGTTTAACACTTAGGATTAAAGTTATACACTCCATCCTAATAGAAGGATCCAGGCATAAGCTTAATCACAAAGCCTTAAAGCCTTTAAGGTTTAGTCCATGATCATGAGATGAGAAGAGAAGACTCAAAGAGACACAAAGGTAAAAGCTAAGTGGGGGACTAATAAAACCCTAATTATTATCATGCTTGGTCATTCCTAGGGTTTGTGAGGTTTAAGAAAGAAAGAGATCTTCAAAGGCCACCAAGGAGGAACAGGATGAAAGGAGAAAGAAGCAGAATGAAGCAAAACAACTTACTTCACTTAAGAAGTCAAGTTGCTTGAAGAAAGAAGGTAAGATGAACAAAAATGAGAAAGTTCAATCCAATACACATACAAAAATGTAGCAATGATGCATAAGAGAGATGAAAAGAGATTGTGAGAAGTGAAGGCAAATCCACTTCTCAAAACAACTTACCACCTGAAAAGTTAGCAATGAAATGCAATGCAAATGAGGTGAAATGTGATGATGCAAACCAAAACCAGAAGCATGAGTATGATGTTAATGATTCTAAGAGATGATGCAAACATGAGGCAAGGCATTATAATGATCATACAAGCATAAGAATGCAAATGAAGCATGCTTTGAACCATGAATGTTCATGAAAAGTTATGGAATGCAAAAGACATATAACATGGCAAATGAAAGATGCAATGATCAAACATGATTCTAATATGTCCTAAGATATGTTATGAATCAAATGGATGCACAAAATGTCATGGCAAGTCATGGTATGCAAGCAAATGGAAGATGAATGCAAAGGAAGGCATGAATTAGGGTTATATGCAACATACAAAGCCAAAATCCAAAACCAGAAGCAAATGACATGATAAAAATTTGAAAATGCAATCAAAGGAACCCTAAACCTATACAAACTCACTGCCCCAAAGGAGGGGATCCAATTCTTAACCTAGTGGGAGTTATGGATTTCCTAAGTTTGCTAGGGTTTTAAGGTACCTCAACAAGAAAAATGCCAAACAAATTGAAAATGCAAGATCAATTCATGCCAATTTTATCCTATAAACTACATGCTGTACAAGATGCAATGCAAAAAGAATCATGATCCAACTCTCAAAGGTTAGACAGAAATGAATTTTTGAAGTTTGAAACAAAATATTGCCTTGAAATGAAATTAATTCCAAAGAAAATTATCAAAAGGCATCAAGAACAAAAAAGAAATTTGGTTTGAGAGTTGGATAATGTTTCTAAATGTTTTTAAATGTTACATGAATTTTTTTGTGGTTTTTAAATACCTAAAAGTATTTTTAATTAATTAATTTTCATTAATTAATTAAAAATAAACTTTTAAATGATTTAAAAAATAATTTTTAATGCAAAAAATAAAAATAAAAATATTTTTGTGTCCTGAAAAATTAATTGAACCTTTGACAAAAAATTTCAGAATTTTTTAAAGGTTTTTTGCTATTTTAAATTAAATGTACAAAGTGAATCAAATAAAATGAAAATGAAAATGAAATAATGATAAGTCAACAGATCCAGTGGCTGATATTCAAATGAGACGCGCGGGAGTTGACTGGCGCCAGATCTAAAGGCTGGAATTCAAACTGGCAGGATTAATTCATAAACTTAATTAAATGGATAATGACGTGGATTAGGGCTTAAGTGAAACAATCTAGGCCATCCAAACACGCGCGGGTCAAACAAAGTCAGCCCATCCTACGCTCCATATTCAAACTGAACCCTAATCCTCATTAATGCTCTAATCACTTTCATGTGGCCGGAAAAGACTTCCGGTCGTCTTCTCCGGCCACACCTCCCCTGAGTAAAACCAAAACCTTACTTCTAGGTTATTTCTGGAGCTCTAAAGCTCCAGATCAACTCTCTTCACCTCCCTGAACCTGAATCTAACCCCAAAACTCATTTCTTTTTGCTCAAAACCATGATTCGAAACAAAAATGTAAAAATGGCCAAACTTTCAGAGATGCAATACACACTCAATACTTGATCATTTTCAAAAATAAAAGGTTCAGTGAACTCAGGGAAGCATGTAGATCATTTTAGAAACAAGAAATAAGAGTTCTGGAAAAATGAATTTCCATGGCTACCTGAATCGAAGCTTTCAACACAAGAGCTTTCTGCTTGCCTCTTTGCCTCAAAATGATCCCAATGGTCCTCTGGATGAAGTCATGAAGCTTGGTTGGAGTTTATAATGGTTGGTTTGTGAGTTTGCAGAAGTTCTGTTCAGTGAGGGGTGAGGATCGTGTTTCTGATTGAGGAGGTTTCAGGGATGGATGAGGACAGGGAAATGATCAGGAGAGTATGCTGAGATGTTTTGTGAAGTTTGTTTGAATGTTTGATGCTTGTGGAGTGTGTTTCGAAGGAAGTTGCATATGAGGCATAAACTTGGAGCTATGGCTTATGATCTGTTTCAGGCTTGTGTGTGTTATGAAAATGAAGCCTTGGAGTGTGTTTGTAAGGTCTGGATTGGGCAGAGAGTGGTTGTGTCACTGTGGGATTGGTATGGGTGTTTTTGCCAAAAAGTCAAAAGTGTTGTACTTGAGGTATGGGCAATGGTGTAGCTAGCTCATTGGCTTGTCCTTGCTCAGCTGAGATTAAGGAGGTCCATGGAACTAGTTTTGAGATGATTCGGCAAGTTGTATGAAGTTTATGAGATGTTTTGCAAATTTCCCAAAGTTTGGCCACTTTGGAAATTCATGAGATTCAAGGCATCAAAATGCAATATTCTTGGGCCAATTCTGATCTTTAGAGGTCATGTGATCATGTTGTGAAGAGTTTGTGCACATTTGAAGCCTTTAGAACACTTGATCATACCATTTTGCAAAATGCCTCTTTGGTAGAAAACTTCAAATTATGTGATTTTTCCCAACTTTGACAAGCCATAACTTTTGATCCAAAATGAATTAGAATGAGTTCTTGTACCTTTTGAAAAGGGAATGATCCATTCTACAACTTTCATGACCAAAGTTTTCCCATTTGAAGCATTTTTGAATCAAAAAGCAAGGGTTGAAAAAGTTTCCCAAAATGGCAAGTTTCCATTACAAGTCATTTTCCCAAAAAGTCAACTTTGCAAATGGCTTGAAATTCTTCAATTTTGTGAACTTCCAACACCTTCTATGATCAAATAAAGATCATACACAATCAAAATGATGAAGAACACCCCTTGGTTGGATCATTGAGGGCCTCAGATGCCCTGATTTTGCACTGACTTGCTCAAAAAGTCAACTCTTGATCAGATGACTTCCCCATGGAATTTCTTCATGAAAATTGATATGCATGATCCCTATACCATATAGAGGCCAATAGAAACAATAATGACCAAAAAAATTGGATTTATGGCCTTTGAAACCAAAATCCTAATTCTAGGTCATCTGTGCAGTCAAACCTGGCTCTGCTTCCATGCCCATCTCAGTTCTTGTGATTTTTGACATTCTTGACTTTGAGAGGATATAATATGATGTTTGAACACACATGGACCCCTTTGAAGTGATTTGATGACCTTTGGAGTGGCTCAAATGGCTCTTGGATTGCTCAGATCACAAACCCTTAGATGCAGATGACTTTGAACCAATGCAGTGAATCAAAAATGCAATATGAGATGCTATGATTGAACTTATGCATATGAAAAGATCACAAGCCATGGTGTGAATGGGTGAGGGCAAATTTGGGGTGTATACACACACGCTCAACAAGCTTTTTTCGTGACTCTTGAAGCAGTTTTAAGTCGGAGCCACATACGAACCAAACTGGAAAAGGTGGGCTTAGGGCCACACCAAAATCAGCAGATGGTAGAGGTGGAAACTTTGGTGGATAGCAAGTATACGAAAAGTTATAACGCGCCTCTAGGGGGACGTATGAGGGCAATGCCAACTTCTCCATTTTTCTGTAAATTTATGCTTCAGAGTCACAGCTGCTTCGCCTATAGTTCGTCTAAGATCATCTAGCCTATAAATTGTTTCAAAATATTTTTGGAACTTTTGAATATCTTTAACGTGTTGTTGGGTACCTTTCTTGGTTCGGTCCTGCACGAAAGTAAATGCATTTGTCAGAAGAGTGTTGAAGTCATATGCATCATAAAACCTGGTGAGGTAATACTCTTTCCACCAAACGTCGAACTCCTGAGTGCAGAAGAAGGTCAGTCGAAAGACCACTGGCTGAATCTCCAAAGTGGCGTCATTTAGTTTTTCTGAGATCTCTATACTCTTCGACTTAGTGGAGAACAAATTGTAAAAGAGAATAGATCCTTTCTTGGGACAGATGGACCTTGGCTTCAGTTGTATCAGCCTAAATTGTCGAGCCACTAAATTCGGCTGATAAACTATGATGTCCACTTTGGAGTTGGACATAGTTGGGTAAGAGGACAAGAGTCTGGGTGTCAGAAACAATTTCCATATGGCTAAGAAATTGTCTTCTTCCTTTTTGTGTTCCACAGGAAGTTACCTGCTGAACCATTTAGGTCCGACGGTCCTATTGGCGAAAGGTTCCATGCCTTCCGTGAAGTTGTAGCTCTTGGCGAACATATTCAAATAATTGGTGAAGGATCGTCGAAGACCTAATCCTCTTCAGAAGGAGTTAACTGCGCCATTCTTGCCCATTCGACATGTCTGTCTTTGACATATTCTTCATCCACTAGACCTTTGTCAGGAAGACTAGATTCGAAAGTTGCGTTGAGCCATAATTGAAGGAGCCAAAATGGGCCTACCAAACTGAGGTTGCCCTTGTATTTGATCAACTTGATAGATTCGACACTCTCACTAATGGATTCATAAAGATTGGCCAGAATCAATTCGCTTAAGCGCAGGTTCATACCAGCATGAAGCTGATTGGCTAGGGTGATGTACTTCTTGGCCACTTGAAGAGACCTCGTGCAGAACAAAAATTTCGACAGCCAAGGGGTGAGAAAGGCTATGTGTTTTATATCTGACACATCAGCAGAGTCCTTGTCATGGTAATGAGCAATGAATGGGGGGGGGGGTATGAAGCAAAACTGGTTTCAAAAGCTATGGTATTTTCGTCCAGTACAGTTGGATTGAAAGTTGCTCCTATTGGACTAAGACCTACTATGGCGCCTATGTCAAAGAGAGTGGGGGTTACCATTCTGCATGGAAGGTGAAAGGTGTTGTAGGTGCTATCCGAAAAGTATAGGGAAGCAAGAATCATGTTGGTGCAGTAGCCAGGGCCTTCCTTCGACAACTGGATTAAGTCATAAATACCAATTTTCTTCCAGTTTTTACCCTTGACTTTTTCGATTTTGTCTACCCAATCTACATATTCAGAAGGTTCTTTCGACCAAGGAAAGCTTCTAAAAATCCTAGGCTAAATTAGGTATGTCAAATTTAGGGCAGCTGGTTCAGCGTGTTCTGGTGATTTATCACTAAATTTGGGTGTTTTTCCTGCGCCTATGGGTTTTGTACGCGAATAAGTGGGGAAAAAACTCCTTAAGGCGAGTTTGATCAGCATTAGGGTTAGGAAGAGGGCCTAACATAGCATGGCACTTGCCAGATATTTAACGAGGGATGAGTACCTAGGAATAGTAGATGCTTGCTTTCTCCCTCTTGTTTGGAGGTTCTGGGACGTATTGTTGGTTACCCACAAGCTTCGGTCCAAGAATCTTGTGTGCGTAGGGGAGAACATATGTGTTCTTGTCTTTCTGTTTGCTTGAAGTTGCCATTGTTGATAGTGAAGAAACTTGAGCAAGAAGGAGTAGAGACTGGGTATGTGAGAAGGAAGAAAGTTGAAATGTATGAGTTCTGAGGAGCGAGAGTTCTTCATAAGGAAGAAGAGGGGTATTTATATTAGAGATTGAGGAGAGAAAAGTTTGAGTTTTCAAACGGTTATGGCACGTGTCGACGCGTTAGTGGATGTGGAAAAATGGTGGAAGTTGAAAAGAGTATGGCAGACCTAGTTTCCTAGAATCATGGGGATCATATCCAAAAACGTGGGTTAGACGTGATAGGTTAGGAGAATCTGATGATTACTTTTTTATGATTTGACAAAAGTGATATTTTGGGAATCAACACATTTAATGCAAAATAAAAGTAAGATCTCAGATATCAGCGCATTTAATGCAAGACTTGGAGTCAAAATAAAAGTTTTGGCAGCAAATATGCTTTCTCCAGAATTCAGTCAAAATACCTTTGCTGGGGGGAAATTGGTATGCACATAATTTCAACACCATGGGTTTGGTAAATAAGAGCCTTAGCAGCTGATGGTTTTGTCAACTATGTTCTCACACGTCACCATTATTTGACATGGTAGTTGTAATACCCTGTATTTTATTTAAAGCTCTGGACAATATTAATTAGTAATAATATTATTCCGGAATACTCTAAGAAATTTTAATGGAACCAAATAGAGTAATCAGCGGGATATTATTTTATTAATTGATATTAGCTGACTCATAGGTTTTATAAAATATCGGATTAAGAGACATTTTTGGATATTCTCTAACTTTGACCTATTAGTAAAAATATAAGCTTTTATTATATATATATATATATATATATATATATATATATATATATATATATATATATATATATATATATATATATATATATATAAAGATTATGAGAGGAATAGAAAGTTGGTAAGAAAGAAGAAAAGAAGGAAAAGGAGAAGAGAAGAGAAGAAGAAGAGAGAAAAGCCCTAAAGCTCCAATTCCTCATTCCAGATCATCCGTCCGTCGAATCAACTCAATCTTTCCGCCAATCTTCATCTCTCGAGGTGGGTTCTTAGTTAGAAACTTTTATCTTTGATTTTGGTTGAGTTTTAGAGATTTTGTGGTTAGGGCTAGATTGGAAAATCTAAGAAAAATCGGAAGTTTAACGGTTAAAACTCGATTAAAATCTACCTAAAATACTCATATGATGATAATGGATATGTTTGATTATGTCTTGTTGCATTGGTTGATGTTTGGGAGTGTTTGGGTGTGGAAAGAGTGTTTTCCCGTAAGGCTGGAACTTCCTGAACTAGTGTAGCTCGCTCAGCGAGCATACCTCGCTCAACGAAAGTTCCAGTGCGATTTTCGCTCAGCGAGACTTGTAAGTTCCAACCTTGGTTTATATTTCGTAACTTATAATCCGGGTATCCGTTTTTAGCGTTCCACATATCGTTTCGAAGCTAATGATGAAATCTATATTTTGAGATCAAGAAATGTTGGTTCCACCCGAATTTTACCCGACTATTCGATTAAAAGGTAAAGAAACATGATTATGGAATTGTGAGTTAAAGATAAGGAATTGGTGAGACTTGTGAGACACCTAGGAGTTCGTAGACTAATAAGAATTGAGGATCACGCTTGACCGTGTTCCCCTTTATTAGCTTGAGGTGGGTATTACATTGAGTCCCACGGGAAGCGAGAGTTAGCTTGAGGTGGGTATTACATTGAGTCCCATGGGAAGCGAGAGTTAGCTTGAGGTGGGTATTACATTGAGTCCCACGGGAAGCGAGAGTTAGCTTGAGGTGGGTATTACATTGAGTCCCACGGGAAGCGAGAGTTAACTTGAGATGGGTATTTCATTGAGTCCCATGAGAAGTCTAGTGGTTCATACTTGAGGTGGGTGTTCCACTGAGTCCCACGGGAAGTCTTGTACGATGTATTGTTAGGTTGTTCCGTTTCGACTTGTTTATATTTGAGAGGAACCTTGTACTCGTAGAATTTTTATGCTTGACCCTTAGAGCCGAGAGAACTCTAAGATAGGGAACCCCTGAGATGTTTTATCTCACCCCATGTTGATGTTGTTATTTTAGGTACTTCAGGTTCCGCTAAGAGTAAGGATAAGGCGACTTGATTATCCTTACTAGTTGATGGCTTAGTCTTCCGCTGTGGAATTTTGAGATCTTCGGATCTAGTTCTTAGATCTTTTTGTAGTTGAACATCTTGTACTATTTTATAACCTTGTTTAGTACCTTATGTTGTAGTGGCTATATTTATACAATGTGTTGCTAAGAACTTATTTGTATTTCAATACCAAATTATTAATATTATATATGAAAAATATGCTTCATGTATGTCTTTTGTATATGAGTATTACAGTAGTTTCTCAGCAATCCTCATCTCATTATGCTTTGAATAATGATGTACGTAGTTGTGAAGATATTCGACAGAGTAGGACCACTCTTTCTTCCAAACATGTCTAGAATCTTGAGAAGGTTTGTGATGATTTGGTTCATGATATAAGGAACAGTTGTCCATCGAAAGAGCGGATGAGTTGCCAGTTATAAAGTTCTTCACATCACTACGAGAAAGTTTTCTCGTGTTTTCGACGAGAGATGTGAAAGAAAGGATTCGGCGAAGGAGACGCTAGGACTATTTGAATTTTAAATGAATTTGACATGACGAGAAGATATGTCGTTTCGCCAGTTAAAGGACAGTTTTAATATGAATAACGACCTCGCTTGGTAGAAGATACGTGGAAGATTCTTAGAGATTAATAGCATGCAGAACGCCAAGTGGCTAATTGTTAGGAATTGACTGTTATTTGATGGTTATTTTATTTGTATATAAATAGGATAGTTTGCTTTGTGTAAAGTGTGTGAAATTTTGTACAACATTTCTGAGAAAATTACTCTAATACTCGTGTATAAGAGAAAAGAGAATTGCCTGGAAAATGTACGTGTAAACACCATTTATCTTTCAGTTATAAAATTTAGATTTTCCTTCATTCCTTGTTCAAGTTTATGCTTTAACTTACTTTTCAAGCAATTTACTTTCAAGCAAGTTTATATTCCCATAAAATCCTTTAAATGAAAACTTTAAGTCTTTCTTTTAGTTCATTGTACAAACACATGTATACTCCAATATAAATAAGAACAACTTCGTTAGAAATCGTTCGACAGAACATACAAGACAACTAATAAGACTTATACATTAAGGAACTAACCCTAAGAATTTAGCACATATGTCCTAGGACTTGTGTGGTTGGTCCTGCAAGTAACCCATTTTCAAGGAATTGGTAAACCAGAGGTTGTTCGCCAGAAACACCAGCGAACACATTTACAGAATAACATGCGCATAAAGATATAAATTTGGATACAAAAGTTAAAGAGACATACCAATGTAGTCAGAAAAAGTATGATTTTCTACAAAATAGTGTTGGTGAAAACATAATATACATAACAAATAAAACTAAAAAGAATCCTTATTATATTCAAAGCACATGAGTCTAATATTCCAAAATACTTACAAATCTTGTGAAAAGGTTTTGATGACAATGGCTTTGTAAAAATATCAACAAGCTGATTTTTAGTGTCATAGTATTCAAAAACAACATCCTTTTTTTCAACATGATCTCTAAGAAAATGATGAGAAATCTCAATGTGTTTGGTCCATGAATGAAGTACCAGATTCTTAGTGAGGCTTATTGCACTAGTATTATCACACTTAATCGGAATGCAGCCAAGTTTTAAATTGTATGAGCATTGTTCTTCATTCAACACTCATGATCATTCCTCTGATTCTGAATCAAAGGTGTTAATCACCATAAGAGACAATCATTCTATCATTGATTATGCATCATTCGTAAGGATGAACTAAACAAAAAAATTATTTTCCATTGCGCTAGGTTTTACAATTATTTTTAATAATTTTATCATTTTTAGACATAAAAGGTTCAATGTCTGCGAATCAGACTCACCCTCACTTGTATGCGTGATAGGACAAGGTTGTAGGTCTGCATCCTCAAATATGTTTTCTCCACCTCGTCTCATTTTTATTAGCTTTTGCGATACATACCTAAACAGGGCGGAGATGGTCGTTTGCAACCCCTAACTGTTACACATTACATTATGTAAATCTTGATGATGTTGCAATATGAAAGTAGCATCATGACAAGATAATTTATTTTTATTATTTTTTAAAAATATAATAATAAAATGTATATTATTTATTTAAATAATTTGGTATACGTTTATAACCTTTCAATGGAAATCCCAACTAAGTCTGCATAATATGATTGATCGTCAAAATTTAATTTAATTTATTTAATTAATATAATTTAATAATAATAATAATAATAATAATGTATTTATTAGGCTTAATACCCTTTTTGGTCCTCTAACTATAGTTCTGAGTCCAATTTGGTCCGCTTTCTTTTAAAATTTCCAAATTAGTCCCTTATGTTATTAAATAGGTACATGTTTGTCTTCGCTGTTAGAAAAGTTAGAACTTCACTAAAACGGATGTCGGCGTGGTATGATTGAGCTTTTGTGGCACAGTGAGTAGACTTCAATGTTGAGTTGTATTAACTTAAAGGATGATGTGTCAGCTGAGAGTATTAGTTTTAATTAATATTTTTGGAAAATCTATTTAAATTAATCTTCATAAACCTTAAATATAAAATAATTAGGCTTAAGGCCCATGTTCTTAATAGTTGCAGCCCAATAGTCATGTTTTATTTCTTATTGTGTGAACAAACTATATAAACACTCTGATTTGTTATAGAATATTCAATGTGGGACTTCACAAACCCATGAATATTCATTATTGGGGGTAGGATGTGGATGCCTTTGGGGGAAGGTATTGCCTCTGTCTTCTGTGAATGTATGTCATGTTAGCAATTTCCAACAAGACGTTATTTAAATAATTAATAATATCAATCATTGTAATCATTTCAAAGATGCTTATATAGATTAATGATGAAAAATATAGTGGAGGTATAAAAGTCTGGTAGGATCAAAACTGTCTCGCAAATAAGCATCCAGAAAGAGTAGTAGATTATTCCCTTAATAGTTTATAAAACATACTTTATAGAAGCTGCACATGGTGGTGAGTGCATGCAGAAGCAACACAGAAAGCTCTTATGGAAATTCTAAGCTCAAAAAGATGTCCAATAATGAAAATGGGAATGACTAATTTGGGTTGTTCATCAGGACCTAATGCTTTAAGGGTTATGTCGGAAATAGTTGAAGCTATAAATTCAGCCTCAAACATGATGGATCGAGCAACACCAAAAGAAATAATGTTATATATGAATGACCTTTTCATCAATGACTTCAAAAATGTCCTTGCTTCCTTTCCATCTTTTCATAAAAAAGAAAATAATAATTACTTTGAATCTAAGTGTTTTGTTTTTTATGTACCGGGAACTTTCTATGGTATACTTTTCCCATCTAAGTCAATTCACTTTGTTCACTCTTCTTCCAACATTCATTGGTTTTCTCGGGAATTTTTTCCAAACCTTACTAGAATGAGTTTGGCTTCAATAGAAGAAGCGGCCATTGATGAAGCAGAAAGAGAAGAAGGGGAAGAAGTGGTGAAGGAAGAAGAAGTATATTTTGTCATGTAGCTGTAAGCTCATAATTTCGACAGGTTGAAATTTGGAGCTTGAAGTCATCTCTGTCGAAGAATGATAAAAGAAAAGAAATTCAAGAATTGCTGACAAGGCTAAAAGCTCCATTGCTTCGACAGAAGGGCAAATAGTGTTCTGGCAGGATAAGTTTGGAAAGTTGTTTGTAGCTAAGTATTTGACAGAATAAGGTTGTCTTTCGACGTTTCGACAAAAAAGGGTTTTGACAAAAGCAGTATTTGGCAGATGCTGAAAGGGTTGTTTCTTCTTTAAAGATTTCGACAGATTGAAGAGGTGCAAGGTTTCGTCACCAAAGAAGGGAATTCAAATTCAAAACGTTGTAACCTTTGACAGTTGGACACATGGCAGGTTCAGGAGAAGAAGTTACATGCAGGCTGACAGTTGTCATTTATTTATGATTTTTCCGTTCTAGGCAGTTACTTTATTTTTGTATAAATAGAATAGTTTGTGTTTAGAATAGGTGTGTGAAAACTGATACAAAATTCCTGTAAATACTCTAAGTACCCAGTGTGAGAGAAAATGAGTTTGATATTTGGAACTATGTACGTTTGAACACCATCTTTCTTTTAAAGTTATTTAAATTACCAGTTTATTCATCAAGTTTATTTCATATTCAAGTTTTATTTACTTTTCTGCAAGTTATAGCTTTCGACACTTCTTACTTTTTGTTTAAAAACTTCAACTTTATTTTGTTTTCTAAACTTAAGTTTTACTTTACTTTCAAAATCAAAGTTCTTAATACTTACAGTATTGACGAAACAAACCATAAACCAATTACAAACACTAAGAAAATTCGACAGAACAAATTGCACATGTGTCCTAGGACTTGTTTGGTTGGTCCTGCAAGTAACCCAGTTTTCTGAGAAATTGGTTAACCAGAGGTTGTTCGCCAGAAATCACCGCGAACAAATTGGCACACCTGGTGGGACCGGTGCATTTGATAAAATCTAATAGAGAACTTTCTTAGACAAATTATTCCTTCCTACGTTGTATGATTCTTAGAAGTGGTAAACTAGCCGTAACCGACGTAGAGAGACCAAAGAGAACAAGAGGAAGAAGGATGGCTAATGCTTCAAACAATCCTAATGAAACTATTCCAGTTTCCAATCCTATCCCTTCGTCAGAAGGAATACCAGTTTCTGGCCCTGTTTTAGAACAGATCAGGCCTCCATTAGGGGATTCCATACCAACGGGTACAGCGTCCCAAAATGCGCCTAGTTCTTCCACCATGGGACACGCCAGACCCTTTGGAACCCCTCCCCCTGGAGGAAATACCTTCAGGCCATATCTGAATTATTCTCAGCCCTTGACTGGGAGAGAACAACCATATGGAATGCCAACTTCAATGATGGCAAGCCTACATAATTCGTCACCATTATTCTCTGATGCTATGGTTCAAATGTCATCACCATTGCAGGGATCAAGATATGGTGGAAATGGAAATAGAATGAATCAAATTCCACCAGGTTTCCATATGCCCACTATGACAAACCATTCTGCACAAGTAATTCGTCAACAGATGGATGAAAGCAATCATGATATGGTGCAGGCTTTGACGCAACAAATGGGAGAAGTGTTCAATCCCTTAATACAAAACACTACCCAAACAAACCAAATATTGGCAGAACAGATGGCACGCATTGCTGACTTTTTTGGAGTCCCTCAAGCACAGCAAAGAATGCAATTAAATCAGAATCCTGCCAATAGGGCTGTCGAAGAGGAACTTACTATAAACCAAAGGCCATTGGGAAACCCTCATGAAAATCCCAGGGGCCAAGAGGTGGTAGTTGAACAACCTAATGTAGAAGAGCCTGTTCGACAGGAACCAAGAAGAATAATAGTCCAGAGAGACCAAAATGCTGATGAAATATTACAGCAGAGAATGCGTTACAATAACCTGCCTATCGAAAATAATATTGCCACCATGGTTGAGAGAATAATGGCACAAAATGGAGTAAACATAGGATTACAAAGGCCTAGTTATACTTCCCCCTTGTCTGAATTTGTCTTACAACAAGAATTACCACCAAGGTGGAAAGTCACCAAATTCACCAAATTCTCAGGGGATACTAGTGAGTCCACCATAGAACACGTAGCGCGTTATTTGATAGAGGCAGGAGAGATTGCTAATAATGAGAACTTAAGGATGAAATATTTCCCAAGTTCTTTGACAAAAAATGCTTTCACTTGGTTTACATCTCTTCCTGCAACTTCAATATTCACATGGGCCCAATTAGAAAGATTGTTCCACGAACAATTCTATATGGGACAAACCAAGATAAGTTTGAAAGAGTTGGCAAGTGTCAAAAGAAAATTTTCTAAACCTATAGATGACTATTTGAATAGGTTTAGATTATTAAAAGCCAAATGCTTTACACAAGTGCCGGAACAAGAACTAGTCGAAATGGCTGCAGGGGGTCTAGATTATTCCATAAGGAAAAAACTGGATACCCAATACTTGAGAGACATGGCACAACTGGCAGACAGAGTGAGGCAAATAGAAAGACTAAAAAATGAAAAATTTAGATCAAATAAAAACAAGAAGGAAAGAGTGGCCTATGTAGGAATAGTTCAAGAAGATGATTATGACGAAAACGAACCAGTCATTTTCGACCAGCAAGAAATTGATCTGGCAGAATTAAAACAAGGCCCTCCATATTCTTGTAAAGTTTTAGCCCCGTCGAATGGAAAAAATCCCGTCGAAGTGGAAAAGAATGACAGGTTCCCTAAAAGAACCTATACATTCGACATCACCAAATGTGATGAAATATTTGATTTATTAGTCAAAGATGGTCAGTTAATAAAACCAGCAGGCACTAAGGAGCCTCCTGTAGACCAACAGAAAAAGAGAGGTTTTTGCAAATACCATAATTTCTTGGGTCATAAAACTTCTCAATGTTACCTTTTCAGGGATCTTGTCCAGAATGCAATCCAAAATGGAAGGCTGAAGTTTGGAGACAAAGCCAAGCAACAGATGAGGATTGACTCCAATCCCATGCTGGTTGTGGAGGCCAATTATGCTGAACCAGAAATGGTAAATGTGGTCGAAATGGAGATCATGGCGGAGGAAAGTTTTGAAATGGTAGAAGTTACTGAAAGCTTCGACACCAACTTCACCATGATAGAAGCTGCTGAAGGTTTCGACACCCATGTAAATGTGGTGGAAGAAGGTGATGATCTTGCTGACCAGGCTGAGGAAAAAGAAGTCAAAGCTTCTGAAGACTTCGACAGTGAGAATGCCATTGAAACTACTGAAGGTTTCGACGAAAGAAATACAGTCAAAGTGGGAAGAAGCTTCAACAAGAAAAATTATGAAAGAGATGCTGAGCAGGGGGTGATCTGGGACACTTTAGGAGAATCGAATGGGAAGTTCGACTTCATGGTGAAATATTCAGCACCACCAAGCTCCAAAACAGATATCAACAAAATCAAACCCACGGGATGGGGAGGTTCTTTCAAAATTGATGACGAAGAGGAGGATAACAAAACCCTCACTGTCCAAAAAGAGGCCACTGAGGGCCTTGACCAAGATAAGATCAAGACAACAGGGACTGATGACAATTCCCTTACTGTCGAACCAGTAAACAGTGGTACCATCAGAACTGAAGAACATCCTGTCGAAAGTGTTGCACACTGCTGCAAATACATCTATAAGGGTTTACACCCAAAAGGCAGTGTGAATCAGTCAAAGGAGAATATCCCAGAGGAAATGATGCTAGTCAAAAAAATGAACAAATTGAAAATTACAACTGAACAGAATGCTGGGATTCATATGGTGGAGATCACTCAGAAGGTAGGACCAGACATCAATGAGGGAAAGAAACGTCAAGAGAAACATCAGAAGCTGGTTTACCCAGAAGAGAATGAAAGTCTTGTCGAATTCATCCAGAGGTGTCAAAGGAAGAACGCAGAAGTTATGCTTTGCCCAAGATGCAGTGCTGTGTTCGACAGGAAAGTAGCTGATGACTTAGAAGCAGCAGAAAAGACCCAGAGGAAGAGAAACTGGGGAACAGTCCCACCAACCAGAAATGGAAGATTCGACCCAAGAAGAGGGAAGCATCACATCCAAGGAGTGGGAGAGAGACGTTTCAACACTTATAAACCATCCAACAGACCAAATGATGACAAATGGGTTCAACCTATAAGGGATGCCCAAGGTCAGAAGAAATGGAAGAGTTTTGAAGTGAGCAGGGGTCCCTCAATGGAAGTAAAAAAGGAGGCAAAGCCAAAGTACGTCTCTGAGAACTACAAAGGGAAGAATCCTATGTCCAGGTCCCAATGGAGAAGATTCCAAAGGCAGAAGAAAATTGAAAAAGAAACTGTAGAACACAAAAGGGTTGGACAGAAGGAAGCTGAATCAAGCAAGTATGTGCAAATTACAAGCAAAGGGAGGCTTCTGGCAAAAGAAGAACCCCCTCAGAAGAATGGATCTAATGACACCACAGAAATGCAGACAACAAACAACAAAATGCCAGTGGATGAGGAAGTTACAGACGACTTCAGTTCAGAGTCTGATGCGTCCTTCGACGTAACCTGCAATGTGGTTTCTGTGTTGCCCAGAGACTATGACAGAATAATGGAAGTCGAAGACGAAGAGGATGACATGGCAGATGATAGCATAGGCCTTAAGCCTGTATGCTACTACATAATGAATAATGGCTGTGTCGAAGAGCAAAATGCTTTCTTTGAAAAGCCAGATAATGCAATGAAGGCTCACTTAAAGCCACTTTTCATAAAAGGAAAGGTAGAAAACGTGGGTGTCAACAAAATTCTGATAGACGGTGGAGCAGCTGTAAATTTAATTCCTCATTATATGATAAAGAGGATTGGAAAAGATGACTCCGACACTAAGCCTCACAACATGGTGTTGTCCAACTATGAAGGTAAGGTACGGACAACACTGGGGGTAATACAATTGAACTTGACTGTAGGGTCCATTACCAGGCCTACAATGTTTGTGGTGATAGCATCAAAGGCAAATTACAACTTGTTGTTGGGAAGAGAATGGATCCATGGGATTGGGGTTGTGCCATCCTCCATGCATCAAAGGATAGCAATCTGGAGGCCAGATGGGATTGTCGAAAACATAGAAGCAGATCAAAGTTACTTCACAGTTGATGTGAACAATGTCAACAGTCGTAACTTCGACAAGAATCTGGCACATATAGCACCATGCAATCCTGCTGGCTTTGACCTAACAGCCTCCGACAACGCCTATTGTTCCATGTACCTCCACCCTACGCATGGCTTCCAGTGGGATAAAGAAGTAATTGGGGAGACAAATTACACTTGGGGAACTGCCCATGTCAATCCAACTGGGTGGGGAAGTGAGTTCAGTGAAAATGACTGAAGCATCAACAATAGAAAAGATTTCGGCTTATATAGCCGAAAAACAACTCAAAGCGGCCCTTGAGGCTGAAGTAAGAAACATGGTTGTCGAAGCCAACACACAAGTTGTCGAAGAACAACATCCTCAAGAAAACATTGAGGAACAACATACAAAGCAGAGTTTAGAAGAAGATTCTAATGGCGAATGGCAAAGTCAAAGACTTGATGCCATTTATGATGACGAACCCTTGGGGTTTGAAAAGGATCCAGCCCCAACCAACATGAAAATGGTGGCACAGGATCCTTTGGAGGAGATTAATCTGGGACTGGGGGCAGAGAAAAGGCCAACTTACATCAGTGCCAAGATGAATCCTCAACTCAGATTCAAAATAATCCAACTGCTGAATGAGTTTAAAGACTGCTTCGCATGGGATTATGACGAAATGCCTGGTTTAGACAGAAATTTGGTTGAATTGAAGTTGCCAATACTGGAAGGGAGAAAGCCAATAAAGTAGACTCCCAGACGCTTTGCACCTGAAATTCTGTCGAAAATCAAAGAGGAAGTCGAAAGGCTTCTAAAATGCAAATTCATCCGTACAACAAGGTATGTCGAATGGATTGCTAATATTGTTCCTGTGATTAAGAAAAATGGCAAACTAAGGGTATGCACTGATTTTAGAGATCTAAACTCAGCTACCCCTAAGGATGAATATCCTATGCCAGTAGCAGAAATGCTAGTAGATTCTGCAGCTGACCATGAGTATTTAAGTATGCTTGATGGCTATTCTGGTTACAACCAGATTTTCATTGCTGAAGAAGATGTTCCAAAAACAGCTTTTCGTTGTCCAGGAGCAATAGGAACATATGAGTGGGTAGTCATGCCCTTTGGTTTGAAAAATGCTGGAGCTACTTACCAAAGGGCCATGAATTCTATTTTTCATGATTTCATTGAAACATTTATGCAAATTTATATAGATGATATTGTGATTAAATCTGCCTCAGGCTCAGACCATATTAACCATCTTCGACAGTCCTTTGAAAGGATGAGGAAGTTTGGTTTGAAAATGAATCCTCTTAAATGTGCTTTTGGTGTGCAGGCAGGGGACTTCTTAGGCTTTGTGGTCCACAAGAAAGGGATTGAAATTAATGAGAACAAAGCTAAGGCCATAATGGAAGCGAAAGCGCCATCGACAAAGAAGGAATTGCAGTCTCTACTAGGGAAAATCAACTTTCTCAGAAGGTTCATCTCCAACCTTAGTGGAAAAACTCAGGCCTTCTCACCTCTACTTCGACTGAAGAAGGAGGGTTTCACTTGGGGGCAAGAACAGCAAGATGCCTTCGACAAGATCAAGGAGTATCTGGCAAA
Organism: Lathyrus aphaca; assembly: GCA_963966055.1. NCBI lineage: Eukaryota > Viridiplantae > Streptophyta > Magnoliopsida > Fabales > Fabaceae > Lathyrus > Lathyrus aphaca. The sequence continues at coordinate 398,840,204 of OZ014519.1, read as the reverse complement.
TCCTCCAGTCTTAATATCTCCTTGTCGAAAAAGAAGCATGAGGCTTTACATATCAGCATCTGACAGAACATTAGGAAGCATGCTTTGTCAAGAAGATGAACATGGCATCGAAAGAGCCATCTATTATCTCAGCAGAGTCTTAAATGATGCTGAAACTAGATATAGTATGATAGAGAAATTATGTTTATGTGTATATTTCTCCTGTACAAAATTAAAGCATTATATAAAGCCTGTTGATGTACATATATCTTCTCATTTCGACGTAATAAAGCATATGTTGTCTAAATCTATTCTACATAGTCGAATTGGAAAATGGGCGTTAGCTTTGACTGAATATTCTTTAAAATATATGCCTCGAAAAGCTGTCAAAGGACAAGTAGTTGCTGACTTTATAGCTGACCACTCCATACTTGGAGATGAGACAAATTATGTCGAAAGAGAGCCTTGGAAATTATATTTCGACGGTTCCAGTCATAAAAATGGAACAGGTGTTGGGGTATTAATTATTTCTCCCAATAAAATTCCAACAAAGTTCAAGTACAAAATAGAAGGGTTCTGTTCAAATAATGAGGCAGAATACGAAGCTTTAATTGCTGGACTTGAAATTTTGTTGGAATTGGGGGCAACAGAGGTCGAAATAATAGGTGACTCTGAATTGGTGATAAAACAATTGACAGAAGAGTACAAATGTGTCAAAGAAAATTTGATCATGTACTTTGTGATAGCCAACAGACTCCTCAAAAGATTCGACAGTGTGGTTTTTAGACACATTCCTAGATTAGAAAATCAGGAAGCAAATGACCTGGCTCAATTGGCTTCAGGGTATAAAGTGTCGAAGGAAAGTCTGATGAAAGTTGTCAAAGTAAGAGGAAAAGTTTTATCCACCAGACTGTCCCCATCTGATTTGGAGACAATAAGATTGGGATATGGTGATGAAGAAAACTTTGAGATTTTTAATATAGTTAATCCAGAGGTAGGAGATTGGAGAAAACCTATCAAAGATTATTTACAAAATCCAAACCAGACAGTCGAAAGAAAGATAAAGTATAGAGCTATAAGTTATGTGCTCTTTGGAAATGAATTGTTTAAAAAGACTGCAGAGGGAGTTCTACTAAGGTGCCTAGGAGAGACTGAAGCTTATATAGCTTTGTCGAATGTGCATAGTGGTGCATGTGGTGCACACCAGGCAGGGCATAAGATGAAATGGCTACTATTTCGACAAGGGATGTATTGGCCAACAATGTTGAAAGATTGTGTCGAATTTGCAAAGGGTTGTCAAGAATGTCAAATTCATGCAGGCATACCTCATGTGCCAGCAAATGAGTTACATTCCATTATAAAGCCTTGGCCATTCAGAGGTTGGGCTTTAGATTTGATTGGTGAAATTCGACCAGCCTCTTCAAAAGGGCAGAAGTACATTTTAGTCGGGGTAGATTACTTCACTAAGTGGATTGAAGCCATACCATTGACGAATGTGGACCAGGAAGCAGTCATAGACTTCATCCAGAAACATATAATGTATAGATTTGGAATACCAGAGACTATAACCACTGATCAAGGATCTGTGTTTACTGGAAGAAATATGCAGGCATTTGCAAAAGAGACGGGTTTTAAGTTGCTAACTTCAACACCTTATTATGCCTAAGCAAATGGTCAGGTCGAAGCAGCCAACAAAGTAGTGATAAACCTGATAAAGAAGCACGTGGGTAAAAAACCTAGAAATTGGCACAAGACTCTGGATCAAATCCTTTGGGCTTGTCGAACGTCTCCTAAGGAGGCAACTAATTCCACCCCATTTAAATTAACTTACGGACATGATGCAGTATTGCCAGTCGAAATTTGTTTACAGTCAATACGAATTCAAAGGCATCATGAGATTCCATCTGAAATTTATTGGAGTATGATGATAGATGAGTTGGTTGATTTAGATGAAGAAAGGTTACATGCTTTAGAATTAATAAGAAGGCAGAAAGAAAGAGTCGAAAAGTTTTACAATAAGAAAGTAAAATTTAAAGCCTTTTTAGTAGATGATTTAGTTTGGAAAGTAATCCTGCCCATGGAGAAGAAAGATAGATTGATGAGAAAATGGTCCCCTAAATGGGAAGGACCTTTCAAAATTTTAAGAATTTTTTCAAATGGTGCATATGAAGTCGAAGAGATAGGAAAAGACAGGAGAGTGCTGAAAATAAATGGAAAGTACTTGAAGAAGTATAAACCAACATTGCAAGAAATAAAAATAGGAACAGAATGAAATTGCAAATGAAATATGTCTTCGCCAAACAGATGGCGTGAAATAGCATTACATATGAAATTGCTAAAAAAAAAAAAAAAAAAAAAAAAAAAAAAAAAAAAAAAACTTAAACAAATAAAATTTCCTAATTCCTATTACAAACTACTGTCGAAGGAAGGTAGCTTTGAGTTCGTCGAATTTTTTCTTCTGAAGCTGAATTCGACGCTCGCAGAGACTCTTGCTGACAATCAGTTCGTCAATCTCCCTGTGAAGTTGTTGGGCTGATTCTGCATGTTGGAGACCCCTTTGGAGTTCACTGTCGATTTCCTCTTGGTTGGGCTATTGGAGAGAGGCTTGGCGTTCCTTCTCTTGGAGGATTTTCTTCTAAAGATCAACAATCTGAGCCTGATAAGCCTGAATGTTGTTTTCACACTCAGCAGCAGCTTTGGTATATTCGTCAGAAAGCTTGTTCAGTTCTGAAATTTTTTCTGTCGAAGAAGCCACAATATTCCATTCTGAAACTTGCTCTTCAGATTTGGCTGTAATGTTCTGGGAAAATTCCTTTTGACGAATCAAATCAGCACTTACAGAATCAATCAATGACATCAGGTCCATCACCAGACGGCTCTCTTCAGTCGAAGCCTCCAACAAATTGGCTCGTTTCAGGAGTTTCTTCAGATCATATTGGGCAGAAGGATTTTCAGCCAGGGTCTCAAACAGGTCCACCCCAAGGATTTTTGCTTTGATTTCATCCATGATGACATTGATGGGTTGAATGTCAGAAGTGGCCCCTGAAGCTGTCGAACCACTGTGAGAAGAGTCTTGGAAGTTATACCTGGAGTTGAGTAGAGCTTTTAGATATTCCAGAGGCTTTCTAACTTTCAAGCTTTCAATTTCCTCGTGTGATAAGCTTGTCGAACCAGTACCCAAAGGGGTTTCTGCAGGAACTTCTGATGAAGTAGGAACATTTTGGGAAGTTCCTCCAAGGCTCAAGTTGACTCTTGGTTGGTTCGACAGATTAGCCTCTTCTTCGACAATTTCTTTGGCAGCCTCTGTGGTATCAGTTGGCTCTTGAGCTTGTACATCCTGACCAAGAGTATCTTCGTCAATTTCTGTTGTAGCAGCTGGTCCTTGAATTGGTGCATCCTGGTCTGGGTGAAAGGGAGAATTATTGCCAGAAGATTCAGAGTCACTTATGTTGAATTCATCCAAAGTTTGAGGTCCATGGACACCTGCATCTGGGGTGGCGTCTTCTTGAAGCCTTTCAGCCAGAGTCTTCTCAGAGTCAGAAGGAATAGCTTGTTATTGGATTTCAGAAGAGTCTTCGACATCAATGACAACCTAAAGGGAGCATAAAAGGGAAATATGAGATAGGAATATATGCAGTCAAGACTAGGAATGTTGTCAGTCGAAAGTAAATACCTGAGGGATCTCAGTGTGAATACTTGAGTCCCCACTTCTTTCACTCCTTGAGGGAATTTTGTTGGTTGGACTGGCAGGGGGAGTTCGTATGTGAACTATGGATCTTTGGGATGCCACTGTTTTTATTTTCAGACCTTTGTTTCGTTTCAGAGGTTGAGGTTCAGGAGATTCATCCTCAGACTCTTCGACACTCATCTCCTTTTCTTCTTGTTTTCTTTTCTTGGCTGGTGTACGAGTGACCTGCAGTAAAAGAAGAGGTATTCAGTATAAAGGGATATTGAGAGACATGAATAAGGAGGTGTTTTTCTATTTGTCGAAACCTTCTTGGCAGTTGTGGGAGATTTTTCGACTGTCTTGGAGGAGTTTCCTTCGCCAGCAGTTTTCTTGATAATTCTAACAGCTGAAAGAGAAAGAATTGCATGAACTTTGATATAAAAATAAAAGGAGTTAGAGATAAAAAGAGGAATGTAATTTCTTCGACACCTTCAAGAATGGGTTCTTCGACACTAATTTGTTCTATCCCAACATGAAGGTGCCCAGTGAAGTTGCCCAAGTGATACTTCGTCGGAACCACACGTTCGGCAAGTTTCTTGCTGGATTCGCGAAGCAGTTTTAAATCAGATCCACACACAAACCAATCTGGAAATGGAGGGCTCAAAGCCACACCAAATTCTGCAGAAGGGAATGGAGGGAATTTTGGAGGAAAAGTGGTGAATGCAAAATTGTAACGTGCATGTGGTGGGAGAGACGAAGGCACCCCCAACTTATCCAATTTTTCTGTAAACTTCTGTTTTAAAGTTACTGCTGCTTCTCCTATGGTTCGACGAAGATCATTGGGCCTGTAAATAGTTTCAAAATACTTTTGAAATTTTTGAATTTCTTTGATATGTTTGTCTGTACCTTTTTTCTTCTTATCCTGCACAAAAGTAAAAGCGTTCGTCAGGAGAGTAGTGAAGGTTGCTACGTCAAAGAATTTGTTGATATAATATTCTTTCCACCAAAAGTCGAAGTCTTCAGTGCATAGGAAGCTTGGTTGAAAGATGGTGGGGTAAACTTCTAAAGATGAGTTGAAGAATTTGTTGTATAACTCTAAACTTCTGTCGAAGCTTTGAAATGAGTTATAGAATATAATAGAGCCTTTCTTGTGATAAATAGGTTTTGTCTTCGTCTGTATTAGTCCAAATTGTCTAGCCACCAGGTTGGGTTGGTAAACAATGAGGGACACCTTAGTGTTGTTGATACTGTGGTGGGAGAAAAAGTGCCTTGGCATAAGAAAAGCCTCCCAAATGGATATATAAGAGTCTTCGTCTTTCTGGTTCTCCACTGGGAGTTGTCTTGTAAACCATCTGGGACCCACATGCCTGTTGGCAAATGGTGCCATGGAAGGAGTGAACTTATAGCGTTTGGCGAACATCATGATGTAACTAGTGAATGCTTGTCGAACACCTATGTTATCATCAGTAGGGGTTAGTTGGACTAACCTAGGCCATTCGACGCGCCTTTCTTTTACTTCTTCTTCGACAACTGGCATTTTGACAGGGATGAAAGTTTTGAAGGTTGCGTTCAACCATAATTGTAGGAGCCAGAAGGGGCCTGTGAGACTAATGTTGCCTTTGTCCTTAAGGGTTTTTAGGTTACTTACACTCTCACTCAAGGATTCATAGAGGTTTGCCAAAAGTAACTCACTCAGGCAGAATGCAACTCCATTATGAAGTTGATTAGCCATGATAATATAACTTCTGGCAATTTGAAGTGACCTAGTGCAGAAGACAAATTTGGCTAACCACAGAGTAAGGAAAGCAATGTGCTCTCTATCGGAGACTTCCTCATTGTCTTCGCCTTGATGATGAGTAATAAAAACAGAGTATCCAGCATGCTTTGTGTCGAAGCCTATGGGGTCCTTGTTTAAATGTTCAGGGTTAAAGATTTCTCCTAAAGGACTGAGGCCAGTAATGGCTGCTATGTCAAATAGGGTAGGTGTAACCATTCCACAAGGTAAATGGAAAGTATTGTAAGTACTATCCCAAAAGTACAAAGAGGCCAGCAGCATGTTCTGGCAATAGCGTGGACCTTCCTTCGACAGTTGGATCAGGTCATAGATGCCAGTTTTCTTCCAGAACTTCTCTTTGACTTTTTCGACCCTAGTGAGCCAAGCTAAGTAGTCGGAAGGATCTTTCGTCAAGGGGAGACTCCTAAAAATCCTAGTTTGATTCAAATAAGACAGATCTATTTCTGTCGAAGCTATGGGAATTTCAGGTTTTTTGGATGTTGTTTCGACAGGCCTAGGGTTCTTATTTGCAGCTATGGGTTTGGAACTAGAGTAACAAGGATAAAAGTCTTTCAAACGATTAGGGTCAGCATTGGAATAAAAAATGGGGCCTAGCATGGCATGGTGAACTCCAGAAACTGAGATAGGAATCATTACCTGAGACCTGTAGATGCTTGCTTTCTCCCTTTCATTTGGGGGTTCTGGAAAGTATTGTTGTTGCTGCATTTGTATGGGCCCAGATAGTATATGAGCGGGAGGAAGATCAGCTGTTTTCTTTGTCTTTTTGGCACTGCGATCAGCAACAGTCTTTGGAGGAGCCATTGATGTGAGAAGATGAGAAGTTTGAAGGAGCAGAAGCTTTGAAAAGGGTTTGTAATGGAGTTTCTGCGTTTGGGTAGGAGAAGAGTTTTTGAGGATGTGAAAAAGAAGAAAAGTTGGTTGAAGGTGGTATTTATAGAAGATGAGAAGATAAAATAAATAAATAAAAATGAAAAGACTTTTTAGTTGGAAAAATGGAAACATGCGTTTTTGATCCATTGATGGAGATTGAAAGTGGCAGTTGGTAGGGAGCCATGATTTAGCTAAAATGTAGGGTCATGGGAGATTGTGTAAACGTGGGCTAGACATGACGTTTTCAGAAAGTGGAAATCATGGTGTTTTCTTGGGACTCAACAAAGTCACTTTATAATAAATGAGACTGACAGGAAGTCAAAGGTCATTTCGACAGCAAAAGATATTTCTCCAAGAATAGTCGAAAACATCTTTGCTGGGGGGCAATTTGTAAGCTCATAATTTCGACAGGTTGAAATTTGGAGCTTGAAGTCATCTCTGTCGAAGAATGATAAAAGAAAAGAAATTCAAGAATTGCTAACAAGGCTAAAAGCTCCATTGCTTCGACAGAAGGGCAAATAGTGTTCTGGCAGGATAAGTTTGGAAAGTTGTTTGTAGCTAAGTATTTGACAGAATAAGGTTGTCTTTCGACGTTTTGACAAAAAAGGGTTTTGACAAAAGCAGTATTTGGCAGATGCTGAAAGGGTTGTTTCTTCTTTAAAGATTTCGACAGATTGAAGAGGTGCAAGGTTTCGTCACCAAAGAAGGGAATTCAAATTCAAAACGTTGTAACCTTTGACAGTTGGACACATGGCAGGTTCAGGAGAAGAAGTTACATGAAGGCTGACAGTTGTCATTTATTTATGATTTTTCCGTTCTAGGCAGTTACTTTATTTTTGTATAAATAGAATAGTTTGTGTTTAGAATAGGTGTGTGAAAACTGATACAAAATTCCTGTAAATACTCTAAGTACCCAGTGTAAGAGAAAATGAGTTTGATATTTGGAACTATGTACGTTTGAACACCATCTTTCTTTTAAAGTTATTTAAATTACCAGTTTATTCATCAAGTTTATTTCATATTCAAGTTTTATTTACTTTTCTGCAAGTTATAGCTTTCGACACTTCTTACTTTTTGTTTAAAAACTTCAACTTTATTTTGTTTTCTAAACTTAAGTTTTACTTTACTTTCAAAATCAAAGTTCTTAATACTTACAGTATTGACGAAACAAACCATAAACCAATTACAAACACTAAGAAAATTCGACAGAACAAATTGCACATGTGTCCTAGGACTTGTTTGGTTGGTCCTGCAAGTAACCCAGTTTTCTGAGAAATTGGTTAACCAGAGGTTGTTCGCCAGAAATCACCGCGAACAGTAGCATAATAGAAGTCCCACATCGTGTGGGACTTGGTTAATTTCATTATATATATCCCACTTGAACAATGCATATCAAAAGGTTTGTGGGTTGAAGAAATTGTCCAATAATTTTGTTTTTAAAATAAATTTAAATTAAATTTAAATAAATAATGAAAAAAACATGAATAATAAAGAAATTAATAAATCATATGCCACATCATCAAAAAAATTACGTGTCAGTTTCCATGTCATTTCTATCGTCACCTCATCTGCCACTTCCTTAATTTCTAACGTCGTTAATCAATATTTGACGGAAAAGACAACTTTGATTCTGTTAGACAATGTAAATGAACAATTTGAAACTTTTAAAAGAAAGAGGACCAAATTGGACCAATGCCTATAGTTAGTGGACCAAAAAGGGTATTAAGTTTATTTATTATTATTTTCTTGTGGTAAGCAGTTATGACCTTAGTCCTCTTTTATTTTATTTAGAGAATTATAAATATGATATGTGTGACATGCCTTTCTCTATATCTTCTTCATGTAAATTGTTTTTCTCATCTCACTCTCTCGTATGTAAAATGAGTTTTCTTTGATGTAATGTAATATAATGAAGAAAAGAAAAATACAAAATCAAAGGAGGCCAACTATGAAGATCTTTCTTGGAGAAGCGTAGATCGCTTACAAGCAAAAGGTGGGAACGATCCATATGATGGATTAGAATAATGAGTTATTCACTCAACAAAAAACATTTGAGAGTTGTATTATATACAATTGGAAGAAGTTCCTACCTAAATAACTGAGTTTTGTGCAACCAGCTTAATGTTGACTTAAAACAAAGGAAAATATGGATCTCGGTCCAATAGAAAATCTTCCAACATGATTTTTCAAATCAAATGGTGAAGGTTATTTGGTCTGAGTAAAATAGTGGGTGCATATTTAATTAAAGGTTGATTATGTTTTTAATGATACTGATATATTCAAAATCATTATATGTAGATTACCATGTCAACAAACACTTCAAACAACATTTTTACGATCAATCATTGACAAAAAAAAATTAAAAATATTGTTTGGGATTTTTTTTTGGATTGACACCGAAAATTTAGGATTGCCCTCAAACATGATAAAACATTGTATGCCTTAGAGACAACAGTTCCTGAAGAGTAGCATCATAGTTATGCTTATAATACTGAAAGAGATGTTTATAAGAAGCGTGTTGATGATGCCAATGAAATTGATTGCTTCATGTTGGCTACCATGAACTCTAAATTGCAAAATCAACATGAGAACATGGCAACGTTCAATATAATCTAACACCTGAAGATACTTTATCAAGAGAAAGTTAGGCATGAAAGGATTGAAGTTTTAAAATACTTTTTTCAAGGCAAGCTAGCTGAGGGAGCCCAAGTAGGTCCCCATGTACTCAAGATGATTGGGTATGTGTGAAACCTTGAGAGGTTGGATTTTACTCTTGGAAAAGAGATTGCAACTGATTTGATCTTACAATGTTGTCAGAGAGCTTCAATCAATTTGTCCTTAATTTCAATATGAATGATATGAAGAAAAAAAACTTCCACATTTGCTCAACATTTTGAGTATGGATGATCATAATTTGAAATCAAAAGGGAAGGCCATTCAAATGGTAAATAATGGAAAGAAGCAGAACAAAAGGCCCACCAAATAGGGTAGTAAAGGGAAAGACAAATTATTTTCCAGACCTAGACTTATTTCTCATGTTTTGAAGCCTAGTGGAGGTATAAAAAAGGAGGAAACTTGCTTTTATTATAGTAAGACCAGACACTAGAAGATAAACTTTTAAAAAGTTCAAGGAGTTCAAAAAAGAAGTACAAAACCAACTAGGCAAGAATATCAAAACCCTTGATCAGATCAAGGTAGTGAATATTTAATACTTGAGTTTAGATATCATCTAAAAGAGTGTCGGATTATATCTCCACTAAATCTTCCAGGGACACCACAATGGAATGATGTATCCAAGAGAAGAAAGTGAACCTTATTAGACATGGTTTGATCAATGATGAGTCACATTGATCTTCCAAACTCATTTTGGGGACATGCTATATTGACAACATCTTACATACCTAACCATGTTCCATACAAAAAGGTCTAAAGGAAACCATATGAAATATGGAGTCGAAAGAAGCCACATATGTCTTACATGAAGATTTTGGGTCATGAAGTTTATGTGAAAGGAAAAATTTCAAGTAAGCTTGAGTCTAAATATGAAAAATGCTTATTTGTGGGATATCCTAAAGAAACTAGAGGGTATTACATCTACAATCCTATTGAGAGAAAAGTGTTTGTCTCTCGAACTAGAGTATTCCTTGAAAAGGACTATATTTCCAAAAGCATCACTAGGATGAAAGTAAAGCTTGAAGAAATTCAAGTATCACAAACCATTAATACACTTGTGGAAGAACTAGAAAGGGAAACACAACTAGTTGTGAAAGAGTAACATGCTCAAGTAGAAGAAGACATGTGTAGATCAACTAGGATACATCACCAACCTAAGATATATTGATATCTCATATCTAATCATGATGATGTATTGTTCATGGATCAAGATGAGCATGTGACCTATCATGAGGCCAATACTAGTTCCGGTTATGAGATGTGGCTAGAAGCCATGAAATCTGAAATGTATTCAATGTATACAAATCAGGTTTGGACATTGGCAGAACGTCATGCATGAGTCAATCCTATAAGATAAAAGTGGGGAATTCAATCATATAAAGTGTCATGCATGACTACTTACTATCTATCCATGTCAGTTTTCGTTTTGAATATCCACTTGCATCATATATGATTGACTCATGCATTACTCTATCGCCACTCCCTACAATAGAAATCTAGGGCCATGTGAGGAAGTTGCACTAGAAAATATTTCAATTAGAAGAAAAGCATTTATTATGCATGTTCCCCAGTTCCATGCTCCAACTCAACGCATCTCTGACCTCGTCTCTAAGGTAGGCACTTGTTCAAATGCATCAAGAAAGTGAGGAAGAATGAAATTGAGATCGATTTCAGTGCCTTCATCACAATCCTAAATCCATTATGAGTAGCAATGACTCAGAGACACTTGTTCTAGGAAAGGTCAAGTGGCTCAACAAGACTAGCCCAACTCCAAAAGTTCAATTTAGAATGACTTTCCAAAATATCATGGACATGCGAGCCCTCACCAAAAAGCCACACACCAGGTCTGAATCATTTAACAAAATTAATATTGGATCCACATTCCATTTTGTGCCAATTGAAAACGATTTTAATAGTCAATCATATATAAAGTCACGCATCGTATGAGTTATTTTTGTATTCTCTATTGCAAAATTTCACCACTTTGATCTCACTAATTTGAATGTTTGAGTATTAATCTAGAGACACACTTTATTTTCATTGTATCGAGATTAAGACAGTCCTATCAAACAATACATACATGATCAATCTTCTATTCTACATCTAAATAAGTTCCCATAGTATATTTTGACAATTATGTATCTTATAAAAATGGTTCTTTTATATGCCAATAGTTTCAGTTGAGATAGGTTATAAATGAATATTCTTATTTTTTTAATAATATCCAAGTGGATAACACGTGTCTTTTTAATAAAATATATGTCTAAATGTAACACATGTGTGTATTGAAAAATATAATATGCTTGGTAGACAGACAAAGACACCACCTCTGCATTTTCTTTTACCATTTCTTCACCTACATCATTATAATGATGACCATCAATATATTTGATTAACCATTATTAAGATCCTCTTCATTATCCTCCACAATATCCATGTATAATCCACAATCATCTTCACATTGCTCATGTCACCAAGTCACATATCCACCATAATTTGTATTATATTAATTTCTAACTACATTGCTTTGGCCATTAACATCATTTCTTCCACAATCATATCCATGATTAACAGTACTCTTCCTAGCTAGTGATCGTCATTATTATGGTTTGTCAAAAGCTAAAAATAGTGGATGAGAAAATTATTTTCCTAAGATTTTAATATGTGAACAAGGTAGTTGTTGCACGTGAATGTACCAAATTAGATTTACTTTAAATTTTTGTCCCAAGTTTCATGACCTTTTTCTTAGGATAATTGGTATACTTAATTCTATTTGTCAAGATCTCTTTAAGTCAATGTTTCTTTATTTTGGGAAGTAAAAAGTACTGAACTTCATATTGTTTGGCACCTTCTCCATGTTTTCTCTTTCAAATTGAATGTTGATGAATCTTATGATTCTCTTATCATTTTTGATCTTGTGGATGTCTTATTAGAGATCACTAAATTAATTTCAATAAAAGAAATGTTCTTTATTGTCTAGGCTTAGTTGGTGAATCATTATTATTTATTTTCTTTGATGTATTTCACCAAACAAGCAAACAGAAATGTAGACAAAAAAAGAGAAAAAAAATCCAAAATTTTCACTCCAATAACCAAGCAAGCATAAGAAACTACAACTCGAAAGAAGAAAAAATATACAATTTCACCTCCCAATTAAAAGATCAATCATAGTGTGGATAGTCAAATCCCCGAACATTTATAGGTTTAGACAAATAAAAGATTCTTCAAACACTCGAAGAAGGAACATGAGAAAGAGAAAATCTTACTAATATACTACTTAAAAAAATATAGATCTATTTACTATATCCTCCACAGGGACTGTCAAACTAAGAAAGTAAATCTATTTCGAGATTTTTGCATGCATATATAATGTCAAATCAATGTCAAACCGACTCAAACTCTAGATCGAGTCCCAAGATACCTAATTAACTCAAATAACGACTCTTACTCCCATGGTAAAATCAACTTCCAACCTAGGCACCTAGATTTTTATATCAAAGTGATTGTGTAATATCACAAGTGACAAAAAGGTGAAAAGACATCTTCCTAAAACCATGACATAACATTCAAAAGAGACTTTCTAAATCCACTTATATCGGTCACTTAAAGTATATGTTCCCATCACACCTCATAACACCATGGAAAGTATATGTTCACATAACACATCATCGATCGTATAATCCCTTAGTTTTTAGAGAAGCCACAAAAAATAAAGACCTATGATGAGACTTGGGATCATGACGAACATGTTGACACTATACGTGATTATCACATGGCCAAAAACGCAGTGAAATACAAGCTTTTTGTACTCAGCGTCAAAGCAGCTTCCATGATCCGGTTTAAAACTATGGAAGACAACTCCATCAACTATGAGATACACAACACAAAGATGTCATTCAAAGACATCCATTGTCCTAACCAGTATTCATTAGTGGAAGAATGAGACACTTCAATAGTACATTTATAGGTTCACTAAAATGGAACTTAAGGTAGGAGGGACCAATGTCAAGCTTAAGTGTTGGCTTTTCGAGAAAGGACTAAGTCAAACGGCATGTTCAGGAAAAAACTATGTTTTGAGTAACTAGAGAATCCGAGTGACCTCCTCATTGTAGCGGTAAAAATCGTTAGTATAAAATATTGATTAATTTAACTCAAGGAAAACAGAGTCGCCACCGCGCTTTTATTTTATTCTAAAAAGAAAAGGAAAAAAGAGCAAATAAATCCTAAAATGAATCTAAAAGTAAAATGCTAAAGAAACAAACAGAAAAATGGGTAAGGGGGTTGGTTACGAAATGGGAAGGTGCTAGCACCCAAAACGTTTGTGGTACTCCACGGGAGCCCTTTGAAATATTTACGTTTTTGGTTTGAAAATGGTTTGGTAAATGAGAGTGAGGGGATTAGAAAAGAATTAATTTTTAATGTTTTTGTGTTTGGAGAGGTTTACCACCTCATGCCTACGTACCCACAATGTGAATGTAAGATCAAAACCACATAGTTCGTGGAAAAAAGAATAAATTTTGTTGGTTTTGATTGATTTTAAAAAGTAAAGACAATTCATCATTTTCACGTGGATATCCTAAAAAATCTACCATGACAATGAGGGCATGATGTAACGGAGAAATCATGAGCGTAAGCTATCAATTAACTTAACTCAAAGTAAACAGAGTCGACATCGTGCTTTTTATTCCAAAAGGAAAAGGAAAAGATAGTGAATAAATCCTAATGAATCTAAAAGTAAAAAGCTAAGGAAACAAGCATAGAAGGGGTAAGAGGATAGGTTACAAAATGGGAAGGTTTTAAGCACAAAAAATGTATGTGGTACTCTACAGGAGCCCTTTGAAAAATTTATTGCTTTTAGTTTGAAAGGTTTGTTTAAATGAGAGTGGGGAGATGAGAGAAGAATTAATTTTTAATATTTTTTTGTTTTGAGAGGTTTACCACCTCATGCCTTCGTACCCACAAAGTGCAATGTAAGATCAAAACCCCGTAGTTCGTGGTATAAATAGTGAAAATTAGTTGGTTTGATTGATTTTATTAAGTAAAGATAATTTTTCATTTTCAAGTGGATAGCTTCACAAATCTACCATGAGAATGAGGTCATGGACTCATACATCATTATGGGGAGGGCGCAAACTCGGATAAAATCAACGAGTACGCCTCTAAACACTCACGAATGACAAGAGACTCAATTACCCAGAATATTACATTGTTTAAAATAAAAATAAAATTCCTTAGAGATCTAGGTAAAACTCAAATTCTCCAAAGATATAAATTTAGATCTTTGAATTATTAAATCTTGGGAAAGATCAAATGTTGGGTATAAGATTATTCTCTACAGATCTTGCATGCATTTGATTCTAAAGCAAAACAAAATAAGGATTTAATTAAAAAAAAATCAATTTTTAAATATATGATTTTATTCTGAAAATAAATATTTAAGAAAACAAACCTTAAATCCAAGTGTTTTTATTCTCTTGTAAACCATTTTAGAGAACTTTTTGAAATGTCTTTATGTTTCAAGCGCTTCATTTTCCATATAGTTTATTTTCAATATTCAACATGCTTTTATAAAGGATGTCCCTTAGGTTTTGAAATTCTGGTATGACAGACTCAGATGTCTAATATGATGTTGAGACATCTTATCTGTTACTTATAAACATGGTAAGGTATACATATCAGTACTTAAATAATTCTGTTATATCAGAGTCAAACATGCTTCAGGATGTTGGGACATCTGATAGGACATTCAGTTCAGGTACTGCATAAAACATAAAAGATAAAAAGAACACAGCAGAAGTTTGTTAACCCAGTTCAGTGTATAACCACACTTACATCTGGAGGCTACCAAGCCAGGAGGAAATCCACTATAAGTAATATTAATTCTAGACTTAAACCACCCTGTTTAATCTATCACTTAATAACTACCCAATGCAATTTCTACCTAAGACACAACTTAGATATGAGTACCCTACTCACTCCCCCTCAATCACACAGTGATCTTTTACAATGATTAATAAAATTGAAGTCACACTTCAAACACAACAACTTGATCTTACTTAGAAGTTTCAATCAAGACACAATACTTCTCTTGCTTACAAGCTTCGAGAATCACAAGTGAAACAACCACAATAGTGTTACTTGTTACGCACGGCTGACACAAGGACACAACCCTAATAATGTTTACATTTTCGGTTCATTGGGTTAATTCTAAACTAGGTTACAAGGTTTCTTTTATAACCTATTCCCAACTGGATTTGGGCCTAAACAATCACAACAATAGCTGCTACAAATATGCAGAAATATCTGCTACAAATATGCAGAAATATCTGCTACAAATATTCCAAAAGATCTTCAACTTCTAAAATATCTCTAAATATAGAAACCTATATTTTTCAATATTTGTCTTCAATTTAAATTGAGTCTTTAAGATCTTCTAGATCAGCACCACATATGATTGCATAATATCTCCAGAATATTCTGCATAATTCAGATCTGATAAATCCAATGTCATCACCTTGAATTAGGGTTTGTTACTTCCTAGATTCTAGGTGATTTTGTTCTTCTGATTAATCTGAATCTTCATAACAAAACTCCCTACAGATGCGCCTTGTTCTGTTTTTATCCATCCATAATTAATTCCAGATAACTCTCCTTAAATATCTCAGATCAGTTAGTTATTAATTAATTCTGGTAACAGGTCTGAGATGTCTCAACATCTGTTGGGACATCCTGAAAAACTGAACTTACTTCATTTACTGATACAATGTCACAACATCTGATGGGACATCCTGTAAACTGAACTTATTCCATCAACTGATACAATGTCCTAACATCTGGTGTGACATCCTGATATCTTGACTTAAGTTCATTAACTGTTACTCTGTTTGACAGTGTCACAACATTTGGTGTGACATCCTGAACTAAGTTCAACACTTCTTGTTTGATATCTATATGTAACATATGACAGTAATGTTGTCATGACAGTTGCAGATGTTTCAACATTCTCTTTGACATCTGTCATGACATTTGCAGATGTTTCAACATTCTCTTTGACATCTGTCATGACATTTGCAGATGTTTCAGCATCTTCTTTGACATCTGTCTGTAGCATATGACAGTAATTCTGTCATGACATTTGCAGATGTTTCAACATCTTCTTTGACATCTGTCTGTAACATTCTGTCATGACATTTGCAGATACTTCAACATCTTCTTTGACATCTGACTGTGACATATGACAACATCTGTTGGGACATCCTGAATTAAGTTCTTATACTCTGTTTGATAATGTCCCAACATCTGATAGGACATTCTGAACTGAATTCAACATCTTCTTTGACAACTTCCACATTTATCTGTGCCACCATGTCAGGACATCATGTTTGACATGTTCTTCCAGAATCTATACCATGTTAATATGGAACTTCTTATTCAACATTTTCCAGCCATATTAGTTTTACCAAACATAATGCCAATCATAGAATAATAGCATTAACAATCTCCCCCTTTGGCTTATTTTGGCTAAAACTAAATTACATACAAGTGTAGTAGTACCTTATGTAGAAGTTCCTTAACATCACATCTTCATATCAGACCTCACACTATTACTTCTCCCCCTTTTTAGCCATAAAAAGACAAAGGTACCATAATAAAAATAGAGGTATATAATCTTCATAAGCTTGAAACACACACAAGCTTCACAATTCCTCAAGAATCAAACATAAACTGCAAAGAGCAGCTTTATATAATATAGCCTTCTAGACTCTTAGGATTCTCCTTATCTGGTTAAGGTATTACTCCCCCTTAACACTACAAAATCAAGTGCACATACTTGTAACACACTCCCCTTATCTAGGATACTCCATGCTTCTCTGTACATTGATGAAAGGAAAACATAAGACGCATCTTCATGTCTTCAAGAGCTCACCCTCTGTTCAATTCCCAATTGAACACATTCACTTCTTGTACCAAAGCATACCTGATTCCTTTCTGGGTTTGTAGTTACCACATACTACACAAGATGAACATCTTCTAGCACACAGGTTCTTGACACTAAGCCTTTACACACCAAAGGCCATACAATCCAGATAAAACACATCCAAACTAATTATGAAATTAGAATGAATGTCCACAAACAAACTTCCAAGCAATCAATACCTGATATACTTCTGGTGGATCAACAGAGATGTGCCCTTCAGTTGAGGCCTTGTGCTGGTCCTCAGATGTTTCAACATCTATTGGGACATCCTGTTGAGCAGGAGTGTCCTTTGCAGACTGAGTTTGTTGATCTTCTTGTGGGGCTGGCATAGTGTTCAGAGAGATAGATATGCCACTTACCACTCTTTGCTCAGATAGGATTTTGGTTACCAACTCCTTTATGGAATCATCCACATATTCAGAAGCTTTTGGAGTGTTGTAAAATGGTGAAGGTATGCCTTTGGTCTTGCTGAAAACTTGATCTTTTTGGAGTTCTTGGCTTTTTAGCACGAGGAACACTTCCAGTCTCTTCTACATGTTTCTTCCAATATAGATCATCTACTTCATCATTCTCCCATATGATTAGGTAGTCTAATAATAGAAACCATGTAGATAAACACCCCAGATAATGTACTAACACTTAGTTAGAACATTTTTTTTTATACACCAAGACCTTATCACCATGATCCTAGATGTGCTCCACCAACTGGACTTACTATAGTATAGTAATCCAAGAACTGAAAATCTTCAACTACACTGTGCCACCAGTTAGAATTAGAAATCCAGAAAGAGTGATAAACTCTCATCCACCTTCAAGAAGAATAAATCCTCTTGAGTCTTCAACTCATCACTCCTCTGCCCAAGAGCAATTTGTTCCAAGACAATCCTCAAGAACAACCAGCTGCCACACTCTGATTATCTTGATTCTTCGAATCCACTTTAAAGATCAACCAATTACCACATTTTGATAACCTCTTTTATGAATCCTCATATGAAAAAGCCAATTGCCACTTTTGTCTTCTTCACGTTTATAATAAAGCTTCCAAAGATATCCTGATCAAAAAAGTTGATCTTCACCAATTAGACTCTGATGTTGAACTAGATGTTTAAACATTATTAGCCCACATCCATCTGTTAAATTCAGTTCCTTCTTCTGCCACTTGAAAGAACCTCCTTCCTTTATAGAACAAGAGTTACATGCTCTCATAGACTTGATTTATCCATCAAGTTTGAGTAGACAACCTCCATTCTATTGGTTTTGCAGAAGTTCTTACCAATAACACATATTGATGAGAAACTTCCAATGTTTCTCCAAAGTCTTCAAACCTGCCACTGTCTGATTATTCAGAAGGAATAGTTAAGAACTACACCTCAAAACTATACCAAGGATGCCACCTTTCCTTGAGTAAAGCAGTCTAAACAAATTTATGATATCTCCACCTATCTTAACTCCATGATGAGCATTCTGGACTACACCTAGATCAGAAATAAACCAATCCAAGTAGTCACCAAGATTATGATATGTTCATGGTCTTTCATCTCCATCTTCAGAATCAACAATATCCAGACAAGTTCTTCCCAAGAAACTTTCCAGAAATACATAACTCTTGTCACACAAGACTGAAGCCAATGCTACAGCTTATGCAATACCTCTCCCATGATTCTGCACAAACTCTGATGATAAGATGTTCCAACATCTTTTTGAACATCACCAATCTTGAATCACAAGGATAATCAATCAAATATTTGTGAATTCCACAAACAACAATTGATCTTAAATCCTTGTATAATACCTTATCAGATAGTTCTACATAATCTGATCTTTTACTTTTGAAGGATTTTAAGGTTAGCTCCAGATAAGATTAGCAAGATCTCATCATGTCATGGATAAACAATACTCCAGCTGAGCATGTACTCCACTAATTTTCAATTTCACACCCCTGATGAACATACAAAGAGCACAAATGATAAATATCCACACTTGATTTTATATTCCAAAACAGATGCTCTTAGTTTGCTTGCTACAAAGGGTTTATACTGCCACTATCCATGACTAGTAGTGGAAGAGACTACCAGTTCAACAACCATTCTGATCAGACTTCCCAATCTGACATTCTTCCCTTGCTTCTAGCAATTGTTGGTCACATTGATAGCTTTAATCATGACCAAAGTCATGCATTTTTCACCCACATTTGTAAATACATTTAGAAGCTTTTTCATCTTCAGATTCATCATTAGATTCATCAGTATTCTGAGTAACCTCTTCCAGCTCCAGCCTTTGAAATACTTCCTCAAGCTTTTTCTTCCTGGCATCCAGATTTTTGCAAGTGTTCTTCAGATATGCAATCAAGGCAGCTTTGGATATGGGAGTCTTTGCTTTTGAAGGTCCAGCAGATGTCCTAGTGGAAGCTTCAACATCAGCAGCATGATGGCTCAAGAAAAGTTTGTAATGGAAGGCCAGAGGACTTTTTCTTTTGCATACTGAATCCTTCTCAGTGAGGATACCTGGATATTGGCTTAGTATGATTCCACATAGCAGAGAGGAAAAAGCAATGGGAAGCTTTGTTGCAGATGTTCCAACATGCTTCAATGTCTGATAAAAAATATAAGCCCCAAAGTACAGCTTTGCTTGGGTGCCCACAGCATATATGAACCTGCTCAATTCAGTTGATATTGAGGAGGTATGGTTGGTAGGGACCAAATTTGAAGTGCCAATCCTATGCAGCATTGCATACGTCCTTGTCAGCTAGCTAACAGAAAATTTCCCTTTGACTGGCCAAGCTTTGAATTGATTAGCAGTGATGACCTTGCACACATGGTTATTTATCTTTCCCAGCTCATTAGGTCCATCAGATTCTCTTCCTAGATAGTGGTTGATAACCCTAGAAGAGAATTCCACACATTTCCCTCTTACATACACCTTTCTGAAGTCATCTGATTTACCATCATCACAGTCCTCTTGAAGGTTGACAATGAATTCCTTGACTAGCAGCTCATAGCAAGGTGAAAAGTTTGATACTGTCTTGAATAAACCAGCAGAAGAAATTAGGTCAATTACCTCAGTGCACTCAAGTGCATTTCTGCCCAGCTCTCTTTCAAGTGCTACCCTTCTTTGGTATACAAATTTCCATCTGCTCACACTTGACACATGATGGAATGAAACATTGTCCAGAGGAGCTTCTGGAACAACAGAGATGGACCTTGAGGGTGCTGGTTTCTTCTTTGGTTGGGATGTTGGGACATCCTCTTCAACATCTGAATCTGGTGGAGTTACAGCTTTCCTCTTTTGGGTATTCACCTTGCTCCATTGTTTAGTAGGACCAAGTATCACTTTGACCTTGTCTTTCTTTGGAGTAGGCTGCTTCTTTTCAGGAGATGAATGTCCTGTAGTCTTCTTTTCCTTTCTAGCCCTAAGCCTTTTGGCTATGCTAGGGTCCACAGAAGCAATGATCATTATCTAAGTCTTCAACATGTAGCATAGATGCCTCCTCTTCCAGGTTAGGAGTAGGTTCTAAACATATGTGATCATCACACATTTGTCTAGCACCCAAAGCATCCATCATCACACCAGTTTCCTTCTTCTGGAACACAAAACTAAGCTTGGTTCATAAACTGTTGATGTGTAGTGTGGTGTTAAGCCATTAGGATTGACATATCAATTCAGCTTCTTTCTTGATGAAACTTCCTTCAGTTCATGATTTAGACAATCATAAACATGTATCTTCACAGGAGAGATTTTTTCCAGCTATACCTAAACAACATAGGACACCATAACCAAGAAGGATATCCTCATTAGGTCACCATAAATAAGCTTAAGAGATAACTTATCAAGATTTTCACTCCCGCATGAAAGATTTGATAATTATACTCTTTTGTTTTGGCTCCAACCTCTTCTTTCATCAAGAACCACAACATTCTGAACTAAGTGTTCTCCAATTCTCACAGAAAACAAAATACAAGCCTCCTTCAAATATAGAATTCTCAGAACCAAGATGTCAGGACATTCTGTTTGACATCATAGCTACACAACAATTCACCAGCAAATTTCCAGCCCTGATAACACCAGACTGGTCCAATATACACCATATGATGAATAGTCCATCCTCCACTTCTAGGGACCATTCAAACACCAATATGAACCTCTCAAGTTCAAACAGCTTTTCATTATATCCTCCTTCTTCCTTTACCATGAACCAGAAAGTATCCCCCTTAGATCTCATCCAGAAACAGACCAGGATGCCTGCTCTGATACCAATTGAAATTCTGGTATGACAGACTCAGATGTCTAATATGATGTTGAGACATCTTATCTGTTACTTATAAACATGGTAAGGTATACATATCAGTACTTAAAGAATTCTGTTATATCAGAGTCAAACATGCTTCAGGATGTTGGGACATCTGATAGGACATTCAGTTCAGGTACTGCATAAAACATAAAAGATAAAAAGAACACAGCAGAAGTTTGTTAACCCAGTTCAGTGTATAACCACACTTACATCTGGAGGCTACCAAGCCAGGAGGAAATCCACTATAAGTAATATTAATTCTAGACTTAAACCACCCTGTTTAATCTATCACTTAATAACTACCCAATGCAATTTCTACCTAAGACACAACTTAGATATGAGTACCCTACTCACTCCCCCTCAATCACACAGTGATCTTTTACAATGATTAATAAAATTGAAGTCACACTTCAAACACAACAGCTTGATCTTACTTAGAAGTTTCAATCAAGACACAATACTTCTCTTGCTTACAAGCTTCGAGAATCACAAGTGAAACAGCCACAATAGTGTTACTTGTTACGCACGGCTGACACAAGGACACAACCCTAATAATGTTTACATTTTCGGTTCATTGGGTTAATTCTAAACTAGGTTACAAGGTTTCTTTTATAACCTATTCCCAACTGGATTTGGGCCTAAACAATCACAACAATAGCTGCTACAAATATGCAGAAATATCTGCTACAAATATGCAGAAATATCTGCTACAAATATGCAGAAATATCTGCTACAAATATTCCAAAAGATCTTCAACTTCTAAAATATCTCTAAATATAGAAACCTATATTTTTCAATATTTGTCTTCAATTTAAATTGAGTCTTTAAGATCTTCTAGATCAGCACCACATATGATTGCATAATATCTCCAGAATATTCTGCATAATTCAGATCTGATAAATCCAATGTCATCACCTTGAATTAGGGTTTGTTACTTCCTAGATTCTAGGTGATTTTGTTCTTCTGATTAATCTGAATCTTCATAACAAAACTCCCTACAGATGCGCCTTGTTCTGTTTTTATCCATCCATAATTAATTCCAGATAACTCTCCTTAAATATCTCAGATCAGTTAGTTATTAATTAATTCTGGTAACAGGTCTGAGATGTCTCAACATCTGTTGGGACATCCTGAAAAACTGAACTTACTTCATTTACTGATACAATGTCACAACATCTGATGGGACATCCTGTAAACTGAACTTATTCCATCAACTGATACAATGTCCTAACATCTGGTGTGACATCCTGATATCTTGACTTAAGTTCATTAACTGTTACTCTGTTTGACAGTGTCACAACATTTGGTGTGACATCCTGAACTAAGTTCAACACTTCTTGTTTGATATCTATATGTAACATATGACAGTAATGTTGTCATGACAGTTGCAGATGTTTCAACATTCTCTTTGACATCTGTCATGACATTTGCAGATGTTTCAACATTCTCTTTGACATCTGTCATGACATTTGCAGATGTTTCAGCATCTTCTTTGACATCTGTCTGTAGCATATGACAGTAATTCTGTCATGACATTTGCAGATGTTTCAACATCTTCTTTGACATCTGTCTGTAACATTCTGTCATGACATTTGCAGATACTTCAACATCTTCTTTGACATCTGACTGTGACATATGACAACATCTGTTGGGACATCCTGAATTAAGTTCTTATACTCTGTTTGATAATGTCCCAACATCTGATAGGACATTCTGAACTGAATTCAACATCTTCTTTGACAACTTCCACATTTATCTGTGCCACCATGTCAGGACATCATGTTTGACATGTTCTTCCAGAATCTATACCATGTTAATATGGAACTTCTTATTCAACATTTTCCAGCCATATTAGTTTTACCAAACATAATGCCAATCATAGAATAATAGCATTAACAGGTTTCACATGGATAACTAATGATAGATTCTTGAGCATTGATAAACATTGAATGGATGATAAAGATTTGTTCAAGGGTGTTCAATATAGTTAAAAAAATGTTTAACTATCCCCTTGGTCACAAAGAAAATCCAGGTGAATAAGTTATTTTTTAAATTAAATTTTTTATACAAAATATTAAAAAAAAACTTTATAAAATCTATTTCCCGATTATAATTTTATATTTTCCATGTTTAGGTCCCATGCAAGATGTTTGAGATTTATTTCCCAATGAGAATTTTTATTTTGTGCACTTGCAATCCATCCCAGAGATATGTATTAGCAACTCATGATCAAGTGGGCGGTGTTGAATATTTTCCCTTTGTGGGGTGGCTACATATAAGTCATAGTCTTAAGGTCAAATCTATTTAACGAATGTTTTTATAGTAATATATGATTATCAAGCACCTTGGTTTTAATATAAAACTGATGTGAATATTTTATTTTTGACATAAAATTGTTTACACATTGTAACACGGTGGGAGAACTGACTTTAAGTAATGTTGCGGATAGCAAGAGTCGCCACCGACTTTTATTTTATCCAAAAGGAAAGGTTATAAAAGAACAGGAAAGACCTTAAGAGAATGTTTTGGGTCCGGGGGGTAGGTTATGAAAAGGGAAGGTGTTAGCACCCTTTTCATCCATGGTTATCCATGGGCTCTTAGGTACTTAAGCTCACTTTAAATTGTTTTTGAAAATATAGTGTGTGAATAGAAAAATTTTCAGAATAGTTTAATAATAATCCATGTACGGGTGTGTAAAAAACTTGTTTGAAAATTTGTTTGAAATTGTTAAGTTTGAAAAAATTTTGAAGTGAGCAAGTACATAAGAGGAACCTACCCTAATGTTTAAAGTCTTTCTTAGGAACTGGTACCACATTTGCAACCCACTGAGGATAAGAAGTTACTGCTAAGAACCCTGCATTGAACTGTTTCATTACCTCTACCTTGATCTTTTCTGACATTTCAGGACGCATACGACGAACCTTCTGCTTCTTTGGACGAAAATCTTCTTTCACTGGTAACCGGTGAACCACAATGTCTGTATCCAACCCTGGCATATCTTCATAAGACCAAGCAAAGATCTCCACATAGTCACGCAACATCTGGATCAACCTGCTCTTGACATTGTCCTTTAAATCAGCCCCTATCTTGACCTCTTTTCTGTTTTCTTCAGTTCCCAGATTCACAACTTCGACTGGCTCTTCATGTGGCTGTATAGCTTTCTCTTCTTGTTGTAACAACCTAGCAAGCTCTACAGGTATTTCACAATCGTCCTCATTTCCGTCTTCAGTTTGATAGATCGGATTCTCGAAATCATAATTGGCAATAGTAGAACTGTTATCAACAGGATCCAGAGTGGATGAGGATCTGCATTTTAGTGATGTGGGTGTGTGTAAGAACACATAGCTGATAAAGCAAAAATAAAAGAAAAAGAAAGACAAAGAACACAATATTTACTAAAACGAAACGTCCACTGATTTTATTGAATGAAGTATGCAAATGAAATGACAGCCCGTAACAAGCACACCATTGTGCCCCGGGTAAGGCACATGGCTTGAAAGTTTTATTGTTCAAGAAATTACAAACTTAAAAAATCATAACACAGCAATAGTATTTACTCCTGACTAAAGGAGATAGGGATAACATCTTCAGCTTTCCAATTATTGAGTCCAGCACCCACAGTAGGAAAAATCCATGCATCCAAGTTGTAGTCTTCATCATAGTCTCCCACAGCATTGATAACCCCTTGATTAGTGACACGAGCAGCACGAGCACGACGAACAGCCTTCTGGGACTCTGCAGTGAAACCCAAACCAAACTTGTCAGACTTGTATGGGATATCAGGAAGCTGACCCCAAATAGTACAACCACCTTCATCCACCACAGCTCTAGCATCATTGAGGGAGGCCATTGCCATTGTTGGAGGTTTTCTGATGACCACAGGAACTTTCTTCACAGCAGGAGGAGCTACATAATCATTACCAACCCAGGGAACCACTTCAAATGACTGACACGGAGTCTCAATGTATTCACCTTCTACTTCCAGATACTTGAAAGTGTTTACATGGCTGACAAAGTATTCTTCCTCTCCAAAGACAGTAACAACCTTTCCATTTACCGGATATCTCAACTTTTGGTGTAATGTAGAGGTCACAGCACCTGCCCCATGGATCCAGGGACGACCAAGCAGACAAGAGTACGAAGGACGAATATCCATCACATAGAATGTAGCAGTAAACACCTGAGAACCAACTTTGATTGGAAGATCAATTTCCCCATGCACTACTCTTCTAGAACCATCAAAAGCCTTTACCACAATATTACTGGGCTTTAGCACAGTATCTTCAGGACTCAGCTTGTTCAGGACTTCTTTAGGCAACACATTCAGAGAGGAACCATTGTCTATCAGCACATGAGACAGGGTAGTGCCCCTGCATTCAATTGAAATATGCAAGGCCCTGTTATGATCCCTCTTGGCAGGGGTCAAGTCAGCATCAGAAAATCCTAACCCATTGTCATAGGTCAGGTGGGCAACACAGTTTTCAAATTGGTCCACAGAAATTGCACTGGGTACATGAGCCATCTTCAGAAACTTGATCAATGACTTGGCATGAGCTTCAGAACATAATAATAGGGAGAGCATGGAAATCTTTGAGGGAGTATGCCCCAACTGATCAACAATGTCATAATCACTCTTGCGGATGATTTTCAATACTTCTTCCATCTGCTTAGAGAGGTCATCAGCAGCTGGCACATCAGTAGATATAGGCTCAATAACAGGACCCTTGCCCCGAGCATCAGTGGTGGAAGTAGCAGCAGGAGTAACTGCATTCTTGGAAGTATCTGGAGGAGAGAAGACTTTTCCACTACGAGTGATCTTGCTAGATCCAACAATATTATCAACATCAACAGGCACATCAGGTAAAGGCTCTTGCTTAACACCATGGGTGTAAACATCAGACCCATAGTGCCAAGGCACAGCTTTGTCAGATGTATATGGGATAGGACCTGGAGTAGTAATGATCAGAGGAGCCACTCTAGCTTCAGCAACAACTTTCACAGGACCTTCAGCAGTGATCTTAATTGGGCCCTGATGAGTGATTTTAATGGGACCCTTTGAAGTGATTCTCACCGGTACTTTGTCAACCATGTCAACCTCTTCAATCTTCTTACCCTGAGTCAGATGATCCACCATACTTTCTACAGATGCTGGTCTTCTTTCAAACACTATAGTATACTTATCCATAAGACGTTGAATTCCATCTCTCAGAATGAAGCAACTATCTGGCTTATAGGTACAATACAGACAATCTTCACGACAACCTGGAAAGATCCCAGCTTGTACTAACCTCTTTTTGATAACAGACAGTGGTGTACTCAACTCCATTACTGAATAAACATGCAAGTCTTCATCAATGGCATTGACAGTCTTCTCGTGATTTAGCATTGGAGCTGTAATCACATTTGGAGTACCAGGAGGATCGAACTCAATTTCTCCAGCCTCAATCATATCCTGAATTTTGTTCTTCAAGACCCAACAGTTATTAGTATCATGTCCTGGACAGTTTGAATGATATGCACATCGTGCATTGGGATTGTACTTGGGAGAGGTAACATTGGGATTCTGAGGAGCCTCCCTCAGGGTAATAAGTTCAGCTTTCAACAAGTGTTGCAATGCCTGAGCCATTGACATGTTAATCTTCGTAAACTGTCTTCTAGCCCTCTGTTGGTTGCCTTGAGGCTGCTCTGTTGTTGCAGGAGTTGGATTTGAAATATGAACTACACTAACAGACTGATGCCTTCTGTTACGATCAGGTTGACCATAAACAGCATTGGATTCTTTCTTCCCAGTGGGAGGCTTCTTTGCAGCACCTGATGAAGAAGTGCCCACCTGGATCTTACCATTCTTTATACCATTCTCTACACGCTCTCCTGTCATGATCAACTCAGTGAAGCCAGATGATGAGCTTCCAATGAGATGACTGTAAAACGGACCATTCAGCGTACACATGAACATATCAACCAGCTCCCTGTCAGTCAAAGGGGGTTGAACTCTTCCAGCTAAATCTCTCCACTTCTGAGCATACTCCTTAAAACTTTCTTTGGCACCCATAGACATGCTCTGAAGCTGCATGCGAGTGGGGGCTAAGTCAGCATTGTATTGGTACTGCTTGTAGAAAGCTTCAGCAAGATCATTCCAGTCTCTGATGTTGACACTCTCCAACTGATAATACCACTCCAGCTGAGCTCCAGATAAGCTCTCTTGAAAGAAATGGATCCACAACTTCTTATCAGCAATGTGGGGTTGAATTCTTCTGACATAGGACCTCAGATGCAGCTTGGGACAAGAGACCCCATCATAGACAACAAATGTAGGAACTTTGAACCCAATGGGTATCACAACCCCAGATATCAAACTTAAATCTTCAAAATCCAGCCCAGATGATTTCTGCAACTCCATAGCATCCATTCTATCCACCAGCATCTTGAATTTGTCTTCATTAGGCTCATGGTAGTAATTAGCCTCAGAATCAGAGTCCCCCATAGTGTTGTGGAGACTGCCTCTCTCTTTCTCAGATTCCTCAGATTCATAGTCTTCAACCTGTTCCTTGGTCTTGACAGGACCCTTGAACCTTCTTCCCATGTTGAGCAACCCAGCAGACCTTCTAGTCTTCTTAGTCTTCTTGGCCAGCAGTGCCTTCAAATCATCTTGCCCCTTGGACAGGTTCAAGATCAGCTCTTGGAACTGTGCATTTTGTGCCTGGAGATCCTTAACTGTTTGTTCAAGAGCCATTGCTGAAATAAACATCGAGAAGATGAGAAACCTGTGCACAAATAAACCTGTGATGCAATGATATGATGTATTAATGCGTATGCAATGTTTTCAAGGACCGCAAGATTTAAATTTGTTTAAACAAACAAGAAGGTAAACTTTTATTAGTAATAAATTTGTTTTGCCTCTTGGGCTTACAAAAATGGAAATGAAATAAGTACAAAAGATGGGGTTTTAAGTCTCCCATGGACGTTTCCTCTTTGTATTGAGGTATGAGTTGAGGTTTCGTTCCTCGTGAAGCTGCTTTGTTAGCTCTAGGATTCTTGCTTGGCTTGCTTTGTAATGAGCCTCGAAAGTATCCCTTTGCTCCTTCAGTTGAATCCATGATCTCTGCAAGTCTTCCATATCAGTAGGCATGTCTGGGTGAAGGATGGTATAAGTAGTGTCTCCTTCAGCAATAGGTTCCATGGTAACTGGTAGGACGGCAGGATATGGCATCATGAGTGTCTGAGCACGAGATCGTACCCATCTGAGATAAGCCTCCATAGGAATAGTGTACTTAGGCTCCAGTGTCTTGCTGTCAACCCTGTTTACCTTTCCCCAAGCTCGTATGAATCTCTGACGGTAACCCTGAAGATCGTTGTCGTAGTCAAATACAATGCCCTGAATCAACATGTCATGTGGACCATCGCTCCGAGCGTAACCAAACTGTCGTAAAGCTAGAGAGGGGTTGTAGGTGATGCCTCCTCTTATGCCTAGTAGTGGCACATTAGGAAACTCCCCACAACGGTCAATGATAGTGATGTTCTCCATAGATCTGGAGCACCAATGGATGTCTGAGTGAGAAAGTGACATGATCCTCTTGGACCATCTGAACCCTTGCTCATTCTTCATTATTGAGCGAGGAAGGTGAGAAATAAATCACCTAGAAAGCAAAGGTATGCAACACATCAAAGTTCCTCTTGCCCTTGTAGTACGAGTATGAAGAGAATGCAGGATGTCTCCAAGCAATGTAGGTACTGGATTGTGACTCAGGAAAATGTTGATGGCATGAACGTCTATGAACTGATCTGGATTGGGGAACAATACTAAGCCATATATCAGCAAGGCTAAGACCTCCTCAAAAGCATCATAGCTCATGGCCTTCAAGAACATCTGAGCTTTATCCATTAATACCTTAGCAAGAATACCCTTGACTCCACTTCTCGTTTCTAGAACAATGTCAGATTTCTTCAGATGTAGAGCTGCAACAATAACCTCTGGTTTGAGCTCCTTCTCCAAGCCTGTGAAAGGTCTTTGATCAAGAACAGGTATACCTAGAAGCTTAGAGAACTCCTCCATGGTTGGAACTAGCTGATAGTCGGGGAACGTAAAGCAGTGGTGCTTAGGGTCAAAGAACTGAAACAAAACACTCATCATGTCTTCATTGAACCCTGAAGTGACTAGATCTAGTAGGTGACCATGTCTCTTGATGAACTGGGAATGATCAGACACTTGAGAAACCAACTCTTTAAGTTTAGCAGGTATGCTCACAAAGTTGATCCTGATGGTGTTTCTACGAGCGGAAGCCATGACCTGCAACAAAGAACAAAGATAAATCCTTTGGTCCTTGAAATGGTTAGTGAAAATGCTATGCTTATGATGCATGATGATGTCATGATGTTATGCTCAATCACAAACATGTGGCACACACAAACAAGTCACACCATAGCCCTAGGTTTAAAGGCTTGCATGAGGTTCAAAGGTAAATACCCTCCCCTGAAGTTAGATAGTTCATCCTGTCCTACAAAAGTAACCGGGTTCTAAGGAATCTCAATATCATTGATCCTTCACAAGGGTGGTTGTTCAGTAGGCAACTTACTTGCCAACCAAAACCCTCCAAGTTCAAGATCTCAATGAGCGTAGTATCGAGTGTCAACCAACTTCAGTCTGCACCAAAGCCGGTTACCTCACTACTTTCTAAAGGTCAAGATGAGTTAACTAGGGTTCTAAAAGTTAGTTAGTGCATTGACAACATATGGCAGCCTCAATATTATCCTCAACTTGACTTAAGGAATATAAGCACCAACCAAGAAGTCGCACTAACTCTGGCCACCAGATCAACCGTATCGATATACGTCGTACAGTTTCCTTGGTCTATTGCCATTTACCTAAGGTACACTAGATCCGGGTTAGGACCTTTCACATATAAGAGCACCCCAACAAGTAATATAAATCAAACAAGGCAAGCAATTCAAAGTGATCTTAATTCCTAAGGGTACCCCTCTTAAAATATATCCCCAGCAGAGTCGCCAGTTCTGTAACACGGTGGGAGAACTGACTTTAAGTAATGTTGCAGATAGCAAGAGTCGCCACCGACTTTTATTTTATCCAAAAGGAAAGGTTATAAAAGAACAGGAAAGACCTTAAGAGAATGTTTTGGGTCCGGGGGGTAGGTTATGAAAAGGGAAGGTGTTAGCACCCTTTTCATCCATGGTTATCCATGGGCTCTTAGGTACTTAAGCTCACTTTAAATTGTTTTTGAAAATGTAGTGTGTGAATAGAAAAATTTTCAGAATAGTTTAATAATAATCCATGTACGGATGTGTAAAAAACTTGTTTGAAAATTTGTTTGAAATTGTTAAGTTTGAAAATTTTTTGAAGTGAGCAAGTACATAAGAGGAACCTACCCTAATGTTTAAAGTCTTTCTTGTTCTTTTTCCTTTCCTTGGTAAGACTATCCCTACTATTAAGGAGTAGGTAGTCTTTACCTTGGATGTAAGGGACATGTGAGGGACATTCTGATTATGAAGGCAACTGTGGGGTGTATTAAGCACATATAAGGAACTATCATCATTTTTCGAAAGGGACTCGATTCTTATAGGCAACCATGAGGGACTTGATGATTTATCTTTTGAAGGGACTTGCTTTATACACCCCACTTGACCATTATTCGTAGGCAACTTGAGGGATAACCTTAGGAAGTGAGACGGCGATTAAAATCGGCTTACGTGTGTGTGAGTGTTTATTTTAATTATCTTATTATTAAGGTGATCTAATTTAATTTAAATAAAATACATATTTACACTCCCTAATTACTAACCATAGCAAAAATAATTAAATAATTAAAAAATTACATCCGGGAAGCAATTACAAAATTATAATAATAAATAAATATTAAGCAAAATAATTAAATAGCAAAATAAATAAAATATAAATAAGCAATAAATAATAAAAAATAAATAATAAGGGGTTAGTGATAATAATAATAAGCAAGAGAAATAATTAGTAATAATAAAATAAGAAAGGTTAATAAATAATAAAAATTATAAAGTTAGTGAAATAATAAGCATAAAAATAATAATTAATAATAATGTAAAATTAACAAAGCAAAATAATTAATCAAAATATTTCAAGGATAAGAAATTAACAAATTTTAATATGAACAATTATATTTAGGGAAAAAACAAACATGAACAAACAATTATTTTAATTTACAAATTATTAAGTTATTTTTAGATATATTATAGCCACAAAACTTAATTATTATAAATTCAATTATTTCTATACAAAAGTTATAAAAAAAAAAGTATTTACTTGATATATAAAGAGAAAAATAAATTATAAGTATATTTACAAAAAACTTTAATTTCTAATAATATGAAATATATATTTATTTTAGATGAGGGAAATAATTTATAATTATACTTATAATAAATATATATACATTATAATTACATTAACAATTGGAAAGAAAAAATAGAATTAGATTTTATTTAGAAAAATATTTTAGGGTTTGATTATATACAAAATTTATTTTTAACTAATTATACCAAATTATCTTAACTAATATATATTATACAAATAAAATTTAAATTAAAAATCAAGAGTTTTATATTTTTTTTTAGAAAAATAATTTTAAGGATTGGAATATATAATATATACATACTATCATAATATAATAGTAAAATTTTGATTATTTAAACTAATTAAATTAAAAGAAAGAAAATAAAATAAAAAGAAAGACAGAAAAGGAACCTGGTGGGATTTGATCCCAAGACTTCACCCTTGCAAGCAGCAACAACATCCACTGGGCCAGCCAGGCGCAGGTGAGAAAGAGTGAAGCATAGTTGCTTTTGTGTCTTGCCCTTGAAAATCCAGAAAAAATAAATGAACAAAAAGGCCTGGGGTGAGAATCGTACCCAGGACCTTCAGATTACCAACATGCGCGCACATCCACCTGGCTGGGAGAGCCTTCCTGGTTATTGAATGGCTACAAACAATAATATATGAAACACAATTTAAATGGAAACATATCAAAAAAATTGCTGGAGGTAGGATTCGAACCCCCAGCCTTCACCAACACGCGCATGCACTTTTCCACCAGGCCAACCATACATTGGTGTTATAATACTGAAACAAATACATTATAATATATTAATACAATTCAAATTTTAGAAAACGCGCCAGAATAACTTCGTCTTCAACCTTGTGACCTTCAAATTTTACTGCGAAATCTCCTATGAATTTTCCTGCGAAATCAAAACGGTAATAAAACCTGCGAATTTCAAACATGGACAAAACAGCAAGATTTTGTAAAATTGATTATGCCATTAAGTTCCTAACAAGATTTCCAATGTTTCTACGTTCTTAGAATCCATTTATATGGGCTGGATTGAAGAACCCCAATTGGAACCATAAACCCTAAAAATGGCAGATCACGCATTAGGCTATGAAACTTCATCAATCGCTCCAGATTTCATCTAAGGTCATCAACAAACACAATTATGTAATCAAATTTCATTTATATGCAAGAAATCATTGGAATCGAAAAAAAATTATTCAAGAGCAAAGTGGATTCGGGTTATCCAATGTAGTGCACATGGGATGCAAATGAGTGATGCTTTAGCTTCAGGGATGTCTATAGAACACGTCTATGTTCTTAATTTACCTTAAAACCTCCTGGATTGAAGAATCCGAATCTCACTTTTTTGATGAATTTTGAGTTTTGAAACTTACACTGTGGCTGCTGGATTTCGTGAGCCAGGGTTATGTTTATGATCTATACTTATATGGGAGTGAATTAGGTCAGAAATATGTCTTCATTGTGTGGAGATTTGGATCCAAAAAGATTGAAAAAGATGGTGTCATGAAATTCAAATATTGGCTCATGAATGCTTGCTATTTTTGGAGAGATCACATGATTTCTTTCTCTTTAAGCTTCAATCACTAATTATGATTTTCTAGAAACATTATCCAAATAAAATCCTTAATTTTCATATTTTATTTATATTTAAAATGATTTTTAATGATTTAAATCAAAATAAATAGAAATAAAAATAATAAAAATCAGATTTTAAGTGATTTGGGTCGTGCATAGTGTTAAGAGATGGATTGGATCACAACTTAGCAAGCCCATTTGGAAAGAATT
This sequence comes from Lathyrus aphaca, assembly GCA_963966055.1. Lineage (NCBI taxonomy): Eukaryota > Viridiplantae > Streptophyta > Magnoliopsida > Fabales > Fabaceae > Lathyrus > Lathyrus aphaca. Next base: position 398,806,832 of record OZ014519.1, on the reverse strand, counting down.
ACTTCTAAGCCTCCATTTTCAACATAAACTATCACAAAATTTCCCAACTTTGCAAGGGCACATCTCTCTCAATTTTAAAGGTATGAGGGTGTTCTTGGACTTTTTGGAAAGCTTGAAGAGTCCTCTAAACAACCCCATTGGTTTCAGGTCCATAACATTTACCAATCTCAAGTTATGCCCTTTTGAAGCTGTTGACTTTTTGTTGACTTTTGAAATGACCTATAATGTCTTAGATCATATCTTTCAAATGAAGCATTTTTGGGCTTAACCTTCAACATCAAAGTTGTAGAGAATTCAATTTCCTTCAAAATGAGATTTGGATGGAGACTTGGTGATGAAGTATGTGAAAGTTATGGCTGGTCAAAGTTCAGTTGACTTTTACTGAGGGAACCCTAATTTAGAAACTCCTGATTATTGATGATCTGGAATCTCCTTGATGAATCATGATCAACCCTTGATCAAATGATGAATTTTACTTCATATACTTGATGTTGGCACAAAATCATGAAGTCTGACTTTGGTTTGACCACAATTGACCTCAGTTTGACTTTTTAACTGCATTGACTGATTTTGACTTATCTGATCATCTGACTGAGCAAACTTTTGAGAAAAGTCTTGAAACTTGTCATGGGGGTTCTTATACACATATAAGATGTTATGAAACTCACTTGAGGTATTGGAAGTCCATTTAGCCTGATTAAAGTCAAAACCCTAGTTTTGGATGCCCTGCTTAGGAGGTGCATTGTTTGAGGGCATTGTCAACTTCTTTGACCCATTGTGAACTTTGTGAACCTTGTGAATCTTCATAAGATGTCTTGTGATACTCATGGGAGGTATTGTGAAGCTTGTGAACCTTGTGAACTTCATGAAGTGGCTTTGTAGACCTCATGAACCTCAGGAAAGCTTTGTAATCATTATGGAATTTGTGAACCTTGTGAACCTTCAAGAAATAACTTGTAGACTTCTTGAACCTCATGAAAGGTCTTGTAAATGTTGAGAAGCTTGTGAACCTTGTGAATCTTCTTAGAACACAAAGTATTGTACTGTGAGGGCAAATTTTGGGGTGCAACAGCTGCCCCTGTTCAATTTTCTGAAACCTGAGGGGTTAGATTGGTATATTTGCCAGTCGTAACCTGGAAGGTTGAAGGGGATTGAACACAAAAGCCCAAAAATTTGCACTCACCCGTGCCTAGAGTGATATTGATGGTTGGTTGAACATGATTGAGTGGTCTTAAAGATGCCACTAGGGGAAAGTTCTTCAGCAGTATAATGAGAGCTGTCAGGAGTCTGGAGTAATATTGATGTAACAGCATGTCTTCATGAGGATAGAGCAATCAATAATGATAACCCTAAAGCAGTCTTGAAGTAGTAAATCTGACCTCAGGAGGATAGAGCAATCAATAGCTCTAAAGCAGTCTTGAAGTAGTAATATGACCTCAGGAGGATAGAGCAATCAATAGCTCTAAAGCAGTCTTGAAGTGATAATATGACCTCAGGAGGATAGAGCAATCAATAGCTCTAAAGCAGCCTTGAAGTAATAATTTCAGGAGGATAGAGCCATTAATAATGATAACTCTAAAGCAGTCTTGAAATAATAATGTGATGTGTCTTCAGGAGGATAGAGCAATCAATAATGATAACTCTAAAGCAGTCTTGAAGTAATAATTTCAGGAGGATAGAGCAATCAATAGCTCTAAAGCAGTCTTGAAATAATAAGATGATTTCAAGAGGATAAAGTAACCCTGAGGTTACAATAAAGCAGTCCCAAAGTAATAAGAAGCTCATCAGGAGGATAAAGTAACCCTGAGGTGACGATAAAGCAGTCCTGGAGATCATAAGTTTGTTTGTTGGGTAATTAACCTGAAACAAGGTAGCTTTTGTATAATAACATTAGTTTATGCTTTATGTATGCATGTATGATATGATGCACTTAGGTAATGTACTATATGTCTATGGATATATATGCTATGGTATGGTGTAAATGATGTATGTATGATATGATACGGCCGGAAGCATCTGGATATCTTCGTATAACAACTGCTGGCCAGGGAAAATAAATCCCGATTCGTTGCTGAAGAATATATAATCCTCTGTCTGCTGGGGATAACAGGGTATAGATAACTTCCCGTATGCTGGGGATAGTAAGGATAGATATCACCTCCCGTATGCTGGGATAGTAAGGTATATATAACCTTCGTCTTTGTTTGATGGTAAGGTAGACATAATATCCCGTCTTCGTTCGTCGTACTCCTATTGGAAAGTAATTTCCCGAACATCCGTATGAGGATAAAAGAGATGGATATAAATTCCAGGGGAAATAAGACTTTATGAAGATGGATTCGTCCTACTGAGGGTTTGTAACTGTCCTATAAAGATGAACCGGCGAAGCTTCGTTGGAATCCTTCCCTCGTTCGTCCTTAGTAAATACTATTACTGTATTTTCATGCATTTCTGGTAAACATCAATCATATTAAAAGCATACATGCATTTCTGGTAAACATCAATCATATTCAAAAGCATACATACATTCAAACACAACCAATGGACGTTTCGCTTATGTAAATAGGGTAAAAGTAAATCTGGATTCAAAAGATGGAATTTATTTATATCAAAAAGTGACCCATACACGGGTAAGTTTGTACAAGGAGACATAAACCCTAGTAAGAGGATTTTGTCATGAAATTTTACAAAAGAGAATCAGCTATGTGGGAAACAGTCCTATTGAGTTTCAATCCTACTATTGCCCTTCAAGTATCTCATCTTCTTGCTGTTGAGACGGAAATGATTGGATTGAATTTTATCTGTTCGAGCTTGAATAAGTAGTACAACTGGTTGCAGTTTCTTGGGTAATCCAAACGAGACATAGTCATACGCTTTAATCCCTAACTTTTGCCTGGATTGCCCTTTCAGGTTTTCAATCCACCGGGATACCCTTTTTTGCCCAAGCCGCCTTTTCAGGTTTTCGACTTGCCGGGTGTACATCTTTTTATATATATCCCTAATTTTTGCCCAAACCCTTTTGGTTTGCCGGGATGCCCTTATTTTTGCCTAGGCCTGTCAACCTAGCGGGTCTCTTTTTATGCGTAGTATTTTTTAACTATGTCTGTGTTTACAGGCTGTGGGAAGTCTTCACCATCCATTGTAGTCAATATCATGGCACCTCCTGAGAATACTGTCTTGACTACAAATGGTCCTTCATATGTTGGAGTCCACTTGCCCCTAGGATCACCTTGTGGTAATATGATACGCTTGATTACCAAGTCACCAGCCTGATATACCTTTGGCTTAACCTTCTTGTTAAAAGATTTGATCATCCGTTTCTGGTACATCTGGCCATGACAAACTGCTGCTAACCTCTTCTCATCAATCAAATTTATCTGGTCAAGTCGAGTCTGAATCCACTCATCTTCATCCAAGCCTGCATCCTTCATAATTCTCAAGGAGGGGATCCGAACTTCAATGGGCAGAACTGCTTCCATACCATAGACTAAAGAGAATGGGGTTGCCCCTGTTGAAGTACGTATTGTAGTACGATAACCATGAAGAGCAAATGGTAACATCTCATGCCAATCCTTGTAAGTAACAGTCATCTTCTGTACAATCTTCTTAATGTTCTTATTAGCAGCTTCAACTGCCCCATTCATCTTTGGACGATACGGAGAAGAGTTGTGATGCTTAATCTTGAACTGCATGCAGAGATCAGTAATCATAGTGTTGTTCAGATTAGAGCCATTGTCAGTGATAATCCTTTCAGGGATGCCATACCTACATATGAGATTATTCTTGATGAACCGAGCCACAACATTCTTAGTCACAGATGCATATGAAGCTGCCTCTACCCACTTCGTGAAATAATCAATAGCAACCAGGATGAAACGATGCCCATTAGAAGCAGTAGGCTTGATCTCACCAATCATATCAATGCCCCACATGGCAAAGGGCCAAGGAGCAGTCAACACGTTCAATGGAGATGGAGGTACATGAACCTTATCAGCATAAATTTGACATTTGTGACAAGTTCTGGAGTGTTGATAGCAATCAGCTTCCATGGTAGACCAATAATATCCTGCTCTCAAAATCTTCTTTGCCATAGTATGACCACTAGAATGAGTGCCAAAGGTCCCATCATGCATCTCTTCCATAATTTCTGTAGCTTCCTTCTTATCCACACAACGAAGCATAGTTGAATCATGATTGCGCTTATACAGAATGCCATTACTCAGAAAGAACTTAGCAGAAAACCTTCTCAGAAACTTCCTATCTTTGACAGATGCCCCTTCAGGGAACTCCTGAGCTTCAAGATATCTTTTTACTTCATAGAACCAAGGCTTCTCCTCTGCCCCTTCAGTGTCAATCTCATTGCAGTATGCAGGCTTCTCAAATCTATCAATGGTAATCTTAGGAGCTTCATCATCCCAACTGATCTCAAACATGGATGCCATGGTGGCCAATGCATCTGCCAACTGATTCTCTCTCCGTGGAATGTGCTCAAAGGTAATCTCTTTGAAATGTGGGATCAAAGACAACACCTGCTCTCTGTAAGGAATGAGGTTATCATGCTTGGTATCCCAATCTCCTTTAATCTGACTTACTACCAGGGCTGAATCTCCATACACATCAAGGAACTGAATCTTCATATCAATAGCAGCTTTAATACCCAAGATACATGCCTCATACTCAGCCATGTTATTGGTACAATGGAAACAAAGTCTGGCAGTAATCGGGGTATGACAACCTTCAGGGGAACTAATCACAACACCAACACCATTACCAAGTGCATTAGAGGCACCATCAAAAACCATAGTCCATCGGGATCCTTGTTCAGGTCCGTCATATTGTCCAGGTTCTTTGGTAACAGTCATAATATCTTCATCAGGGAATTCAAAATTCATTGACTGGTAATCATCTACTGCTTGATGAGCCAAATGATCAGCAACAACACTTCCCTTGATGGCCTTCTGAGTAGTATACTGTATGTCATATTCTGTCAAGATCATTTGCCACCTTGCAATTCTTCCGGAGAGAGCAGGTTTCTCGAATATGTACTTGATTGGATCCATCTTCGAAATCAACAAGGTAGTATGGGTCAACATATACTGTCTTAGTCGGCGAGCAGCCCATGCCAAAGCGCAGCAAGTTTTCTCGAGCAGTGAGTATCTTGTTTCACAGTCGGTAAACTTTTTGCTAAGGTAGTATATTGCCTGCTCTTTTCGACCAGACTCGTCATGTTGCCCCAACACACACCCCATTGAGTTGTCTAACACTGTTAAGTACATAATCAAGGGTCTTCCATCAACTGGTGGCATCAAAATTGGTGGCTCTAGTAGATATCTCTTAATTTCATCAAAGGCAGTTTGGCACTCATCATTCCATTCCATCACCTGATCTTTCTTCAACAACTTGAAGATTGGCTCACAGATGGTAGTTAATTGGGAAATAAATCTTGCAATGTAGTTCAATCGTCCCAAGAAACCTCTAGCCTCCTTCTCAGTACGGGGAGCTGGCATCTCTCGTATAGCTTTTACTTTTGCAGGATCCACTTCAATACCTTTTCCACTGACAATGAAACCCAGGAGCTTTCCAGATCTAACTCCAAAAGTGCACTTGTTTGGGTTCAATCTCAACTTGTATTTCTTCAACCTCTCAAACAACTTGTGCAGATGATCAAAATGTTGCTCTTCATTCTGAGACCTGGCTATCATATCATCTACATATACCTCTATCTCATGATGAATCATATCATGAAACAAAGCCACCATAGCACGCTGATATGTTGCCCCTGCATTCTTCAAACCAAATGGCATTACCTTATAGCAAAAGGTGCCCCACTGTGTCACAAATGTTGTCTTCTCCATATCTTCAGGTGCCATCTTGATCTGATTGTAACCAGAGAAACCATCCATAAAAGAGAATACCTTATGCTGAGCAGTGTTGTCTACCAGAATATCAATATGAGGGAGTGGAAAGTCATCTTTAGGGCTAGCCTTGTTCAAATCTCTGTAGTCCACACACATACGTACCTTACCATCCTTCTTAGGAACTGGTACCACATTTGCAACCCACTGAGGATAAGAAGTTACTGCTAAGAACCCTGCATTGAACTGTTTCATTACCTCTGCCTTGATCTTTTCTGACATTTCAGGACGCATACGACGAACCTTCTGCTTCTTTGGACGAAAATCTTCTTTCACTGGTAACCGGTGAACCACAATGTCTGTATCCAACCCTGGCATATCTTCATAAGACCAAGCAAAGATCTCCACATAGTCACGCAACATCTGGATCAACCTGCTCTTGACATTGTCCTTTAAATCAGCCCCTATCTTGACCTCTTTTCTGTTTTCTTCAGTTCCCAGATTCACAACTTCGACTGGCTCTTCATGTGGCTGTATAGCTTTCTCTTCTTGTTGTAACAACCTAGCAAGCTCTACAGGTATTTCACAATCGTCCTCATTTCCGTCTTCAGTTTGATAGATCGGATTCTCGAAATCATAATTGGCAATAGTAGAACTGTTATCAACAGGATCCAGAGTGGATGAGGATCTGCATTTTAGTGATGTGGGTGTGTGTAAGAACACATAGCTGATAAAGCAAAAATAAAAGAAAAAGAAAGACAAAGAACACAATATTTACTAAAACGAAACGTCCACTGATTTTATTGAATGAAGTATGCAAATGAAATGACAGCCCGTAACAAGCACACCATTGTGCCCCGGGTAAGGCACATGGCTTGAAAGTTTTATTGTTCAAGAAATTACAAACTTAAAAAATCATAACACAGCAATAGTATTTACTCCTGACTAAAGGAGATAGGGATAACATCTTCAGCTTTCCAATTATTGAGTCCAGCACCCACAGTAGGAAAAATCCATGCATCCAAGTTGTAGTCTTCATCATAGTCTCCCACAGCATTGATAACCCCTTGATTAGTGACACGAGCAGCACGAGCACGACGAACAGCCTTCTGGGACTCTGCAGTGAAACCCAAACCAAACTTGTCAGACTTGTATGGGATATCAGGAAGCTGACCCCAAATAGTACAACCACCTTCATCCACCACAGCTCTAGCATCATTGAGGGAGGCCATTGCCATTGTTGGAGGTTTTCTGATGACCACAGGAACTTTCTTCACAGCAGGAGGAGCTACATAATCATTACCAACCCAGGGAACCACTTCAAATGACTGACACGGAGTCTCAATGTATTCACCTTCTACTTCCAGATACTTGAAAGTGTTTACATGGCTGACAAAGTATTCTTCCTCTCCAAAGACAGTAACAACCTTTCCATTTACCGGATATCTCAACTTTTGGTGTAATGTAGAGGTCACAGCACCTGCCCCATGGATCCAGGGACGACCAAGCAGACAAGAGTACGAAGGACGAATATCCATCACATAGAATGTAGCAGTAAACACCTGAGAACCAACTTTGATTGGAAGATCAATTTCCCCATGCACTACTCTTCTAGAACCATCAAAAGCCTTTACCACAATATTACTGGGCTTTAGCACAGTATCTTCAGGACTCAGCTTGTTCAGGACTTCTTTAGGCAACACATTCAGAGAGGAACCATTGTCTATCAGCACATGAGACAGGGTAGTGCCCCTGCATTCAATTGAAATATGCAAGGCCCTGTTATGATCCCTCTTGGCAGGGGTCAAGTCAGCATCAGAAAATCCTAACCCATTGTCATAGGTCAGGTGGGCAACACAGTTTTCAAATTGGTCCACAGAAATTGCACTGGGTACATGAGCCATCTTCAGAAACTTGATCAATGACTTGGCATGAGCTTCAGAACATAATAATAGGGAGAGCATGGAAATCTTTGAGGGAGTATGCCCCAACTGATCAACAATGTCATAATCACTCTTGCGGATGATTTTCAATACTTCTTCCATCTGCTTAGAGAGGTCATCAGCAGCTGGCACATCAGTAGATATAGGCTCAATAACAGGACCCTTGCCCCGAGCATCAGTGGTGGAAGTAGCAGCAGGAGTAACTGCATTCTTGGAAGTATCTGGAGGAGAGAAGACTCTTCCACTACGAGTGATCTTGCTAGATCCAACAATATTATCAACATCAACAGGCACATCAGGTAAAGGCTCTTGCTTAACACCATGGGTGTAAACATCAGACCCATAGTGCCAAGGCACAGCTTTGTCAGATGTATATGGGATAGGACCTGGAGTAGTAATGATCAGAGGAGCCACTCTAGCTTCAGCAACAACTTTCACAGGACCTTCAGCAGTGATCTTAATTGGGCCCTGATGAGTGATTTTAATGGGACCCTTTGAAGTGATTCTCACCGGTACTTTGTCAACCATGTCAACCTCTTCAATCTTCTTACCCTGAGTCAGATGATCCACCATACTTTCTACAGATGCTGGTCTTCTTTCAAACACTATAGTATACTTATCCATAAGACGTTGAATTCCATCTCTCAGAATGAAGCAACTATCTGGCTTATAGGTACAATACAGACAATCTTCACGACAACCTGGAAAGATCCCAGCTTGTACTAACCTCTTTTTGATAACAGACAGTGGTGTACTCAACTCCATTACTGAATAAACATGCAAGTCTTCATCAATGGCATTGACAGTCTTCTCGTGATTTAGCATTGGAGCTGTAATCACATTTGGAGTACCAGGAGGATCGAACTCAATTTCTCCAGCCTCAATCATATCCTGAATTTTGTTCTTCAAGACCCAACAGTTATTAGTATCATGTCCTGGACAGTTTGAATGATATGCACATCGTGCATTGGGATTGTACTTGGGAGAGGTAACATTGGGATTCTGAGGAGCCTCCCTCAGGGTAATAAGTTCAGCTTTCAACAAGTGTTGCAATGCCTGAGCCATTGACATGTTAATCTTCGTAAACTGTCTTCTAGCCCTCTGTTGGTTGCCTTGAGGCTGCTCTGTTGTTGCAGGAGTTGGATTTGAAATATGAACTACACTAACAGACTGATGCCTTCTGTTACGATCAGGTTGACCATAAACAGCATTGGATTCTTTCTTCCCAGTGGGAGGCTTCTTTGCAGCACCTGATGAAGAAGTGCCCACCTGGATCTTACCATTCTTTATACCATTCTCTACACGCTCTCCTGTCATGATCAACTCAGTGAAGCCAGATGATGAGCTTCCAATGAGATGACTGTAAAACGGACCATTCAGCGTACACATGAACATATCAACCAGCTCCCTGTCAGTCAAAGGGGGTTGAACTCTTCCAGCTAAATCTCTCCACTTCTGAGCATACTCCTTAAAACTTTCTTTGGCACCCATAGACATGCTCTGAAGCTGCATGCGAGTGGGGGCTAAGTCAGCATTGTATTGGTACTGCTTGTAGAAAGCTTCAGCAAGATCATTCCAGTCTCTGATGTTGACACTCTCCAACTGATAATACCACTCCAGCTGAGCTCCAGATAAGCTCTCTTGAAAGAAATGGATCCACAACTTCTTATCAGCAGTGTGGGGTTGAATTCTTCTGACATAGGACCTCAGATGCAGCTTGGGACAAGAGACCCCATCATAGACAACAAATGTAGGAACTTTGAACCCAATGGGTATCACAACCCCAGATATCAAACTTAAATCTTCAAAATCCAGCCCAGATGATTTCTGCAACTCCATAGCATCCATTCTATCCACCAGCATCTTGAATTTGTCTTCATTAGGCTCATGGTAGTAATTAGCCTCAGAATCAGAGTCCCCCATAGTGTTGTGGAGACTGCCTCTCTCTTTCTCAGATTCCTCAGATTCATAGTCTTCAACCTGTTCCTTGGTCTTGACAGGACCCTTGAACCTTCTTCCCATGTTGAGCAACCCAGCAGACCTTCTAGTCTTCTTAGTCTTCTTGGCCAGCAGTGCCTTCAAATCATCTTGCCCCTTGGACAGGTTCAAGATCAGCTCTTGGAACTGTGCATTTTGTGCCTGGAGATCCTTAACTGTTTGTTCAAGAGCCATTGCTGAAATAAACATCGAGAAGATGAGAAACCTGTGCACAAATAAACCTGTGATGCAATGATATGATGTATTAATGCGTATGCAATGTTTTCAAGGACCGCAAGATTTAAATTTGTTTAAACAAACAAGAAGGTAAACTTTTATTAGTAATAAATTTGTTTTGCCTCTTGGGCTTACAAAAATGGAAATGAAATAAGTACAAAAGATGGGGTTTTAAGTCTCCCATGGACGTTTCCTCTTTGTATTGAGGTATGAGTTGAGGTTTCGTTCCTCGTGAAGCTGCTTTGTTAGCTCTAGGATTCTTGCTTGGCTTGCTTTGTAATGAGCCTCGAAAGTATCCCTTTGCTCCTTCAGTTGAATCCATGATCTCTGCAAGTCTTCCATATCAGTAGGCATGTCTGGGTGAAGGATGGTATAAGTAGTGTCTCCTTCAGCAATAGGTTCCATGGTAACTGGTAGGACGGCAGGATATGGCATCATGAGTGTCTGAGCACGAGATCGTACCCATCTGAGATAAGCCTCCATAGGAATAGTGTACTTAGGCTTCAGTGTCTTGCTGTCAACCCTGTTTACCTTTCCCCAAGCTCGTATGAATCTCTGACGGTAACCCTGAAGATCGTTGTCGTAGTCAAATACAATGCCCTGAATCAACATGTCATGTGGACCATCGCTCCGAGCGTAACCAAACTGTCGTAAAGCTAGAGAGGGGTTGTAGGTGATGCCTCCTCTTATGCCTAGTAGTGGCACATTAGGAAACTCCCCACAACGGTCAATGATAGTGATGTTCTCCATAGATCTGGAGCACCAATGGATGTCTGAGTGAGAAAGTGACATGATCCTCTTGGACCATCTGAACCCTTGCTCATTCTTCATTATTGAGCGAGGAAGGTGAGAAATAAATCACCTAGAAAGCAAAGGTATGCAACACATCAAAGTTCCTCTTGCCCTTGTAGTACGAGTATGAAGAGAATGCAGGATGTCTCCAAGCAATGTAGGTACTGGATTGTGACTCAGGAAAATGTTGATGGCATGAACGTCTATGAACTGATCTGGATTGGGGAACAATACTAAGCCATATATCAGCAAGGCTAAGACCTCCTCAAAAGCATCATAGCTCATGGCCTTCAAGAACATCTGAGCTTTATCCATTAATACCTTAGCAAGAATACCCTTGACTCCACTTCTCGTTTCTAGAACAATGTCAGATTTCTTCAGATGTAGAGCTGCAACAATAACCTCTGGTTTGAGCTCCTTCTCCAAGCCTGTGAAAGGTCTTTGATCAAGAACAGGTATACCTAGAAGCTTAGAGAACTCCTCCATGGTTGGAACTAGCTGATAGTCGGGGAACGTAAAGCAGTGGTGCTTAGGGTCAAAGAACTGAAACAAAACACTCATCATGTCTTCATTGAACCCTGAAGTGACTAGATCTAGTAGGTGACCATGTCTCTTGATGAACTGGGAATGATCAGACACTTGAGAAACCAACTCTTTAAGTTTAGCAGGTATGCTCACAAAGTTGATCCTGATGGTGTTTCTACGAGCGGAAGCCATGACCTGCAACAAAGAACAAAGATAAATCCTTTGGTCCTTGAAATGGTTAGTGAAAATGCTATGCTTATGATGCATGATGATGTCATGATGTTATGCTCAATCACAAACATGTGGCACACACAAACAAGTCACACCATAGCCCTAGGTTTAAAGGCTTGCATGAGGTTCAAAGGTAAATACCCTCCCCTGAAGTTAGATAGTTCATCCTGTCCTACAAAAGTAACCGGGTTCTAAGGAATCTCAATATCATTGATCCTTCACAAGGGTGGTTGTTCAGTAGGCAACTTACTTGCCAACCAAAACCCTCCAAGTTCAAGATCTCAATGAGCGTAGTATCGAGTGTCAACCAACTTCAGTCTGCACCAAAGCCGGTTACCTCACTACTTTCTAAAGGTCAAGATGAGTTAACTAGGGTTCTAAAAGTTAGTTAGTGCATTGACAACATATGGCAGCCTCAATATTATCCTCAACTTGACTTAAGGAATATAAGCACCAACCAAGAAGTCGCACTAACTATGGCCACCAGATCAACCGTATCGATATACGTCGTACAGTTTCCTTGGTCTATTGCCATTTACCTAAGGTACACTAGATCCGGGTTAGGACCTTTCACACATAAGAGCACCCCAACAAGTAATATAAATCAAACAAGGCAAGCAATTCAAAGTGATCTTAATTCCTAAGGGTACCCCTCTTAAAATATATCCCCAGCAGAGTCGCCAGTTCTGTAACACGGTGGGAGAACTGACTTTAAGTAATGTTGCAGATAGCAAGAGTCGCCACCGACTTTTATTTTATCCAAAAGGAAAGGTTATAAAAGAACAGGAAAGACCTTAAGAGAATGTTTTGGGTCCGGGGGGTAGGTTATGAAAAGGGAAGGTGTTAGCACCCTTTTCATCCATGGTTATCCATGGGCTCTTAGGTACTTAAGCTCACTTTAAATTGTTTTTGAAAATGTAGTGTGTGAATAGAAAAATTTTCAGAATAGTTTAATAATAATCCATGTACGGATGTGTAAAAAACTTGTTTGAAAATTTGTTTGAAATTGTTAAGTTTGAAAATTTTTTGAAGTGAGCAAGTACATAAGAGGAACCTACCCTAATGTTTAAAGTCTTTCTTGTTCTTTTTCCTTTCCTTGGTAAGACTATCCCTACTATTAAGGAGTAGGTAGTCTTTACCTTGGATGTAAGGGACATGTGAGGGACATTCTGATTATGAAGGCAACTGTGGGGTGTATTAAGCACATATAAGGAACTATCATCATTTTTCGAAAGGGACTCGATTCTTATAGGCAACCATGAGGGACTTGATGATTTATCTTTTGAAGGGACTTGCTTTATACACCCCACTTGACCATTATTCGTAGGCAACTTGAGGGATAACCTTAGGAAGTGAGACGGCGATTAAAATCGGCTTACGTGTGTGTGAGTGTTTATTTTAATTATCTTATTATTAAGGTGATCTAATTTAATTTAAATAAAATACATATTTACACTCCCTAATTACTAACCATAGCAAAAATAATTAAATAATTAAAAAATTACATCCGGGAAGCAATTACAAAATTATAATAATAAATAAATATTAAGCAAAATAATTAAATAGCAAAATAAATAAAATATAAATAAGCAATAAATAATAAAAAATAAATAATAAGGGGTTAGTGATAATAATAATAAGCAAGAGAAATAATTAGTAATAATAAAATAAGAAAGGTTAATAAATAATAAAAATTATAAAGTTAGTGAAATAATAAGCATAAAAATAATAATTAATAATAATGTAAAATTAACAAAGCAAAATAATTAATCAAAATATTTCAAGGATAAGAAATTAACAAATTTTAATATGAACAATTATATTTAGGGAAAAAACAAACATGAACAAACAATTATTTTAATTTACAAATTATTAAGTTATTTTTAGATATATTATAGCCACAAAACTTAATTATTATAAATTCAATTATTTCTATACAAAAGTTATAAAAAAAAAAGTATTTACTTGATATATAAAGAGAAAAATAAATTATAAGTATATTTACAAAAAACTTTAATTTCTAATAATATGAAATATATATTTATTTTAGATGAGGGAAATAATTTATAATTATACTTATAATAAATATATATACATTATAATTACATTAACAATTGGAAAGAAAAAATAGAATTAGATTTTATTTAGAAAAATATTTTAGGGTTTGATTATATACAAAATTTATTTTTAACTAATTATACCAAATTATCTTAACTAATATATATTATACAAATAAAATTTAAATTAAAAATCAAGAGTTTTATATTTTTTTTTAGAAAAATAATTTTAAGGATTGGAATATATAATATATACATACTATCATAATATAATAGTAAAATTTTGATTATTTAAACTAATTAAATTAAAAGAAAGAAAATAAAATAAAAAGAAAGACAGAAAAGGAACCTGGTGGGATTTGATCCCAAGACTTCACCCTTGCAAGCAGCAACAACATCCACTGGGCCAGCCAGGCGCAGGTGAGAAAGAGTGAAGCATAGTTGCTTTTGTGTCTTGCCCTTGAAAATCCAGAAAAAATAAATGAACAAAAAGGCCTGGGGTGAGAATCGTACCCAGGACCTTCAGATTACCAACATGCGCGCACATCCACCTGGCTGGGAGAGCCTTCCTGGTTATTGAATGGCTACAAACAATAATATATGAAACACAATTTAAATGGAAACATATCAAAAAAATTGCTGGAGGTAGGATTCGAACCCCCAGCCTTCACCAACACGCGCATGCACTTTTCCACCAGGCCAACCATACATTGGTGTTATAATACTGAAACAAATACATTATAATATATTAATACAATTCAAATTTTAGAAAACGCGCCAGAATAACTTCGTCTTCAACCTTGTGACCTTCAAATTTTACTGCGAAATCTCCTATGAATTTTCCTGCGAAATCAAAACGGTAATAAAACCTGCGAATTTCAAACATGGACAAAACAGCAAGATTTTGTAAAATTGATTATGCCATTAAGTTCCTAACAAGATTTCCAATGTTTCTACGTTCTTAGAATCCATTTATATGGGCTGGATTGAAGAACCCCAATTGGAACCATAAACCCTAAAAATGGCAGATCACGCATTAGGCTATGAAACTTCATCAATCGCTCCAGATTTCATCTAAGGTCATCAACAAACACAATTATGTAATCAAATTTCATTTATATGCAAGAAATCATTGGAATCGAAAAAAAATTATTCAAGAGCAAAGTGGATTCGGGTTATCCAATGTAGTGCACATGGGATGCAAATGAGTGATGCTTTAGCTTCAGGGATGTCTATAGAACACGTCTATGTTCTTAATTTACCTTAAAACCTCCTGGATTGAAGAATCCGAATCTCACTTTTTTGATGAATTTTGAGTTTTGAAACTTACACTGTGGCTGCTGGATTTCGTGAGCCAGGGTTATGTTTATGATCTATACTTATATGGGAGTGAATTAGGTCAGAAATATGTCTTCATTGTGTGGAGATTTGGATCCAAAAAGATTGAAAAAGATGGTGTCATGAAATTCAAATATTGGCTCATGAATGCTTGCTATTTTTGGAGAGGTCACATGATTTCTTTCTCTTTAAGCTTCAATCACTAATTATGATTTTCTAGAAACATTATCCAAATAAAATCCTTAATTTTCATATTTTATTTATATTTAAAATGATTTTTAATGATTTAAATCAAAATAAATAGAAATAAAAATAATAAAAATCAGATTTTAAGTGATTTGGGTCGTGCATAGTGTTAAGAGATGGATTGGATCACAACTTAGCAAGCCCATTTGGAAAGAATTACTTCTAAGCCTCCATTTTCAACATAAACTATCACAAAATTTCCCAACTTTGCAAGGGCACATCTCTCTAAATTTTAAAGGTATGAGGGTTTTCTTGGACTTTTTGGAAAGCTTGAAGAGTCCTCTAAACAACCCCATTGGTTTCAGGTCCATACCATTTACCAATCTCAAGTTATGCCCTTTTGAAGCTGTTGACTTTTTGTTGACTTTTGAAATGACCTATAATGTCTTAGATCATATCTTTCAAATGAAGCATTTTTGGGCTTAACCTTCAACATCAAAGTTGTAGAGAATTCAATTTCCTTCAAAATGAGATTTGGATGGAGACTTGGTGATGAAGTATGTGAAAGTTATGGCTGGTCAAAGTTCAGTTGACTTTTACTGAGGGAACCCTAATTTAGAAACTCCTGATTATTGATGATCTGGAATCTCCTTGATGAATCATGATCAACCCTTGATCAAATGATGAATTTTACTTCATATACTTGATGTTGGCACAAAATCATGAAGTCTGACTTTGGTTTGACCACAATTGACCTCAGTTTGACTTTTTAACTGCATTGACTGATTTTGACTTATCTGATCATCTGACTGAGCAAACTTTTGAGAAAAGTCTTGAAACTTGTCATGGGGGTTCTTATACACATATAAGATGTTATGAAACTCACTTGAGGTATTGGAAGTCCATTTATCCTGATTAAAGTCAAAACCCTAGTTTTGGATGCCCTGCTTAGGAGGTGCATTGTTTGAGGGCATTGTCAACTTCTTTGACCCATTGTGAACTTTGTGAACCTTGTGAATCTTCATAAGATGTCTTATGATACTCATGGGAGGTATTGTGAAGCTTGTGAACCTTGTGAACTTCATGAAGTGGCTTTGTAGACCTCATGAACCTCAGGAAAGCTTTGTAATCATTATGGAATTTGTGAACCTTGTGAACCTTCAAGAAATAACTTGTAGACTTCTTGAACCTCATGAAAGGTCTTGTAAATGTTGAGAAGCTTGTGAACCTTGTGAATCTTCTTAGAACACAAAGTCTTGTACTGTGAGGGCAAATTTTGGGGTGCAACACACATAATATTAAAATAGATTGTTTGCAACAAAATCTTTCCTCTTATTACTGAATATCTTCGCTGATATCCAGATTTAGTTGTATTTCCTTCTTTGTTCAAAGGTTAAGCTTTCTTCCTTGTTGGTTAAGCTCTCTTATTTGTTGGTTAAGCTCCATTCTTTGTTTAAGCAAGAATGATTTTATACACATGCAATCTATCAACTGAGTATGCTTTAAAGAAAGTGTTATTCCAAAAATAGAACAATGACAACATCAAAACCATTGTGTGAGATAGATTACAAGGGAAGAAGAAATGTTTTATTCAAGATAGAAGAACATTGAAGATTTTTTCTGTCTTGCAATTCATCCCAAAGAATGATGCTTGCGAGTTTGTGTTAGCTTCTTATTAGTAAGGATTAAGGTAAAATCTGTTTAACGAGTACATTTATATTAAAATCTTATTATTTTATGCCTCGATTAAATAGAAAACCAAAGAGTTAGAAAATTTTGTTTACACTTATAAACAAATAAAATTAAAACGTGATAGTTGTGAATCGAAACTTGTACTAAATTGTTTTTTCACTTCAGTTTTAAGAAAACCTGAGAGAACTTATAGATTTTTTTAAAATATTTTTTAAAAAAATAAAAAATAGTGCATATTAATTTTATATCTCGATCTTCTATTGTTTGAAGTTAGAGCTTCGTCATAAAAAACGTTATTTGTCGTAGTATCTTCTATATCTGATATATTTTCAGTTATTCAAAGAATAATTCCACATATATTTAAAACTTCATTTGTTTTATATGTAATTGTTGTTGGAATTAACCCAAAATCTATGAGAATTTTGTAGCTATCACGCAGTAAAATTGAAGAAAGAAGAAGAAAATAGAGGAGAAGAAAAAGTTAGTGTTTTTGAGAAATTTGGGAAAGATGAATGTTGTTGTTGCCCACAAACTGTGGGACTTTCTTTCTTTATTCTTCACTCTGCAACTGCAGAATTCTGTGAGAAATATACAATGTTTTGGGATTTATAGGATACAATGAGGGAACTCCCTATTTATAGAGTTAGGTTTTCTTGCATCTCAAGACAAGGCCCAAAAACTATAAAAGCCCAAAAATACCTATTTTGAACTAAATCAAATCAAATCTAGATCTAAAACAAATCTGTGTGAAACACCTGTTTCGACACACACCCTTGTTTGACACTTTTACATAAGGAATTACAATTTAACACACCACCTAATTCATTGTGTCTAAGCTACCCATATTCATCATAGACCTTAGATTCTTGAATACTTCGACCTACACTCCTTTTGTCATCATATCTGCAATCTGATTCTCAGTTCTGCAGTGTTCCATATTCATTTTCCCATCTGCTACCCGCTCTCCGAGATAAGGAAACCTCATTTAAATATGCTTGCTTCGACCTTGCGCTATCATATTCTTCGCCAAATTGATAGCTGACATGTTATCGATGTTCATGATAATCATTCCATGACTCTTTGTTGTAATCTCTTTGACCAGATTCACCATCCATTTTTCTTGACATGCATAGAGAGAATCAGCTATATACTCTGCTTCGCACGATGATAATGCCACTACTTGCTCCTTTCTCGAACTCAAAGCAACTGGTGCACCACCTAACATAAACACATATCCAGCTGTGGATTTTCGATCCTCACACCAACTGGAATCTGTGTATCCCACTAACTTGCATTATTTTCCTTCATCAGATGTCGGAAAGAAAATGACATAGTCGAGAGTTCCTTTCAAATACCTTAGTATCCTCTTTGTGGCTGCTAGGTGTCATACCTTTGGCTTCTGCATGAATCTACTCACCATACCAACATTGTATGCTAAGTTAGGCCTTGTGTGACAAAGGTATCGAAGTTACCCAATAAGTCTTCTATATTGGGTTGGGTTGACATCATCTTCTTCTGAATGCTTTGACAATTGCAATATGGGCTCAGCTGGAGTCGAAGTTGGGTTGCAATCTTGCATCTCGAGTCTCTTGAGTATTTCGCCTGCATATCTTCTTTGATGAATTATCAAACCTCTACCACTCTTGTAGAATTCGATTCCAAGGAAATATGAGAGATTTCCAGAGTCTGACATTTCAAAATCCCCACTTAGGTCATGTTTGAAATCTTCGATCTCCTTTTTGCAACTTCCTGATACCAACAGGTCATCGACATAGAGACATAGTATAAGAAATTATCCATTGCTTCTTCTTACATATAATTCATGCTCAGATGTGCACTTCATAAATTCCTTCTCCCTTAGAAAGTTTTTTATCTTCTTATGCCAAGCTCTTGGAGCTTGCTTCATCCATATAGGGCTTTATGCAACCTGTACACCTTTCTCTCTTTGCCTTGTTTCACAAACCCAACTGGTTGTGCAACATAAACATCTTCGTCTAAGGGGCCATTTAGGAATGCACACTTCACATCCATCTGACATATCTTCCTGTTGTTCATGTTTTCCAAACCAACAACCAACCTGATTATTTCGATCCTAGCAACAGGAGAAAATACTTCGTTGATTCCTTCCTTCTGAAGAAAACCTTTCGCCACAAGTCTCTCCTTGTACCTTGTGTTGAGTTACTTCCCCTCTGGGATTCAGCTTCACCTTGTATACCAACTTCACATCAATTGCCTTCTTGCCTTGAGTAAATTCGACAAGTAACCAAGTGTTGTTAAATTCGATGGACTTTATCTCCTCATTCATTGCCTTCAACCACTTTGAATCTTTCAATGCCTCAACTGCATTGACAAGTTCGACATCTGCATAGAAAGCATAATGTACCAACTCACCTTCTTCATCGACCACATCATCTGAGGTAATCACACATTCTTGCAACCTTGCAGGAATGTGTCTTGTTCTTTGAGGTCTACTTCCCCATGCTTTCTCTATGTGAACATAGCGATCTGTAGCGAACTATACCAGTTCCAGGACGCATTTTATGAAGAAAAACCCCATAAATTCATCATAAAACTCAATGGAACACTATGGATCATCCAAGCAATCATAGTAGCTTAAACATACATGTAACCCGACTATTCTACCCGATTATTTCAGCATTGTATCCGTTAGATTTCATCGATTAACAATTTTATCAAATTGATCTAAAACTCTAACTCAAGAAAACTTCTAAAACAAAAATACTAACTAGAACCCACCTTGACAATGAAGAAGAGTTTGATGAAGATGGAGATGATTGATGAAGAATGGTGATGATTCTTGATCTTGATGCTTCTAGGTTTTCCTTCTTTTTTCCCTCTTTCTCTTCACTTTTCCTTTCTTTCTTTCTTTCTTTCTTTCTTTCTTTCTTCTTACTAACTTTCTCTCTTCTTTCTCTTTTATAACAATTAACAAATATCTATCAGTTAGTAACACCAACTGGTCCAAATTTAGAGTATCAAAAAATGTCTCTGAGTCAAATATTTAATAAAACCTCTGAGTCAGATAATACTAATTAATTAATGTAAGTTCGTCGGTTGTTCTAATTATTTTTAATTGAAAACTCTCAGAGCACACCAGAACCTTATTAATCATAATTAATATTATCCAAAGCATTTAATTAAAATGCGGGGTATTACATCGTCCGAGTGTAGTATCGCGTGACAACCACCTCAGATTTACACCTGGATAGTTTCCGCACTACGTTCCTAAATTGGCTTGGATGGATTATGGGTTCTACGCTCCTCAGTATGATCAGCTCAAGGTCATAAAATAATGTCATATTACAACTACTAGTTATGACATCAAAAATCCAAGAGATCCCAACTGAGGGGAGATTATCGAATTGATATTGCTTTGGACTACTCCGTCGTGTATCACTTCGAATCTCACCGTCCTATCATCAGTTCACTCAGATCCAGATATAGAATCTATCTCCCTCACAGAGGATCACCAAAATCAAAACGGAATAAGTAATAACAAACAAATCAAACCAAATCAGTAAATAAATCAAATTAGGCCAAATCCACTTAGAGACTATTCCCCAGTAGAGTCGCCACTTTTCTGTAGCGGTAAAATCATGAGTGTAAGTTATTAGTTAACTTAACTCAAAGTAAACAGAGTCGCCACCGCGCTTTTATTTTATTCCAAGTGGAAAAGGAAAAAAAAGCGAATAAATCCTAATGAATCTAAAAGCAAAAAGCTAAAGAAACAAACAGTGAACCGGGTAAGGGGATAGTTTACAAAATGGGAAGGTTTTACGCACCCAAAATATTTGTGGTACTCCACGGGAACCCTTTGAAAAATTATTGCTTTTGGTTTGAAAAAGGTTTATAAAAGAGAGTCGAAGGATGAGAGAAGAATTAATTTCTTAATGTTTTTGTGTTTGGAGAGGTTTACCACCTCATGCCTACGTACCCATAATGTGCAATGCGATATCCAAACCCCGTAGTTTGTGGTACAAATAGTGAAAAATTAATTTGTTTGATTGATTTTAAAATGTAAAGATAAGTTGTCATTCTTTAGCGAATAATTCCTCTAAAAATAATGAATCATATCTAAACTTGTAAAAATGGTTAAAAGGAAAAGTGCATAAGGCACAAAAAGATTTGATGAGTTTTGTATTTTTTATGGTCTTTTGAATTTTTTTTATATACTTATATGGTTTATCATTTATTTAAGAAAATAAAATAAAAGAAAAGGTAAAAATCGCTTGACCTAAGTCAAAGTTTGATTATGAAAGCAGTTTAAAGTTTGACAACAAAGAAGTTTTTGAATAGAGGGAGGAGTTTTGAAAATTTAAGAAGGGGGGAGAGATGAAGAGGCTATCCTAAAAAATATAAATATAAAAAAAGATAAAGGAGGAAATATCTAACCAAACTTGATGATGCTTCTGATTATGAGCACAAGAGTTACACCCTTATAAGCTAGCAAATGGCCAAATAAAGGCAAAACTACCAACTCCGTGAAGATCAAAGCAAATGGAAGGTGTCCTAGAATCTAAGTCCAACACTCCAATTCCAATGCAAATGATAGTAACCAATAGTCCAAGATCAAGATCACAAGTTTTTTAGAGGTTTGATCCTTTACTAATATTTTTGTATCCAAATGGACAAAAGAAAAATCAACACAACAATATAATAACAAGATTATAAACATGACAATGGATGATAAAACAATATAAAAATAAAGGAGATATAGGTGTGAGAAGGAAATTAAAATGTTAGTATAGTAATAGTAATAATAATATGCATAATAGTGGTATGGTGAACTTAATCATCTACAACCTAAAGAGTAGCAAAGGTACTTAGTACCAAAAATCGAAAAGGCAACCAATTCTGCTTTGTATCTTACATTATAGTGATTAATCAAGGAGATTAGAACCAAATTCAATGAAGTTTGAAAGAAGATTAGAAAACCAAAAGCAACTAAGCATCAAACATCACAAGTCTTGGATCTTAACGCAAAAAGATCAATCACTTTGGGATTACGCGACCAATACGAGGCCTGGTCCACGAAAGTGCAAGTATCCAATTGGATTTTTATTCCTAAGTAGGGGCACATTTAGGTCTATGTTAAGAAATCACCGAGTAATTTATAGAGTAATTACCCTACAAATGAGGCCGACCAACACCAATTAAGTTGAACGATATTTGTGCTAATGTATGCGAGATAAACGATATATAATCTCCATCTGAACGCAATACCGCACGAAAATAAAGATGAATACCAAATTGAGTTTCACTTATGGTATTCTTTCATCTTTAAGTTCAATCATTCATCTTGGTGGATTCAAGTATGAAACTATATCACTAATGCAAAGTACCTAAAGTGAATTGAATAATTCACTTAGAGGTAGATTTGGACTAATGAATATTAACCACTTTAATCTACACCCAAAGTCCATTGAAATTAAAGAGAAATCAGTCCCAAAAATGTCTCCCAAGGTAAAAATAAGAAGGAGGAAGAAGAAGAAGCAAAAGGAACCAACAACAAGTTCAAAATAAGCCAAAAATAGCTTCTCGAGCAGTGTTAATCGGTTAACACAACAAATTTTCAAATTCTGGCGCAAAATAACACTGGTTAACCGATTAACCATTTTGTACTGAAATTGGTTAATCGGTTAACAATGAACCAGTACTAGAAAATAGCCAAAATTCAGCATGATCCTCTTTCAAAAACACTTCCAAAAACCATATGATCATGAACTGAATTGGCACAAATTTTAAAGTTAAAAACCAGTGAAATCCCTGCAATCAAACAATAATTTATGATCCAAAGGATCAACCACCAAAGTAACCAAAGATCTACATCTTGAATGTTGATGATGAAAGTAGAACCATGGAAAAAGTGAATTACCAAGAACACTCTTCAAATTGAACCAATATCAAGCTTGATCTACTGAAATTGATGAATAAAAAAGGAATAGGATGAAGGTTTAGCTCAAATTTGATCAAGAATTCAAGGTAAATTCGTGATAACTTTCAAAAGGAGGGAAAAATGAGCTTTGGTGATTTTGGGGTTTGGAAGGATATTTTGCAAGAGATTTGTTGGCTATCAAAAGCTTGAGAATTGAATGAGAAAATGTCTTTATTTAAAGAGTTTAGGTATGGGAATTTGGTGGAATGAAGTTTGCTTTGAAAATTCAAAAATTAGCTTTGGAAATTCAATTTTGAAGGGAAATATAAAAGAAAAGTGATTAGTGAGGGTTTATGGTGGGAAATGATCAAAGTAATGTAGAGAATTAAGAGGGAAATGGATCTAGAATATTCCAATGAGATCAATGGCTAAGATGTGCTTAAATTGAACAAAAAATTCAAATTTCGCACTAGTTAATCGGATAACACATTGGTTAACCGGTTAACCAAGTCTAATTTTGAATATTTTGTTTAATTTTGATTGTTTGATTGTTTCGGTCCGATTCTTTTATGCGTCGAAGAAGGCATGAAAATAAACACATGAACCTTGGAATTCCTTGAATAAATCAATTAAATCGGGAAATCTTTGATCAGATAAGTTTGAATTATTTGCGGATCGACTTCGACTCTTATCTGTGAAATTCATTCGAGCTGCGGGACTTCTATTTTTGGCATTTTTGACCTGAAAAAGGATTAACAAAAGAAAATAAGAAATATTTTTTGGATTTTAATTAATGGTTAGTGAACATACGCAAATAAAGAACATAAAAGCAATGGTGATCCCCTGTGAGACATAAACCTACATCCGAGAAGAACCGAGAAACCAGTGTGATCTTGTTTGTATGCAAGATGCAGATGAAAATGCGAAGAAATCTTAGGGAAAAAATTAGGGTGATACATATTGCAAGGGAAGAAGAAATTTTTTGTTCAAGATGGAAGAACATTGAAGATTTTTCTGTCTTGCAATCCATCACAAAGAATGATGCTTGCGAGTTTGGGGCGGCTTCGTATTAGTAAGGATTAAGGTAAAATTTGTTTAACGAGTGCATTTATATTAAAATCTTATTATTTTATGCCTCGATTAAATAGAAAACCAAAGAGTTAGAACATTTTGTTCACACTTATAAATAAATAAAATTAAAACGTGATAGCTGTGAATCGAAACTTGTACTAAATTGTTTTTTCACTTCGGTTTTAAGAAAACCCGAGAGAACTTATAGATTTTTTTAAATATTTTTTTAAATAATAAAAAATAGTGCACATTAATTTTATACCTCGACCTTCTATTGTTCGAAGTTAGAGCTTCGTCATAAAAAAAAAGTTATTTGTCGTAGTATCTTCTATATCGGATATATTTTCAGGTATTCAAATACATGATATTATACATTACAAGAATAATTCCTCATATATTTAAAACTTCTCTTGTTTCATATGTAATTGTTCCTCTCAAAATAGTTGTCTTTTTATAAACATTTATTATTATTTTTCACTGCATAGAATCAATAAATATATTCTAGTAAATAAATTTATCAATAAAATTATCCCATTTATTATATTTTTAAGATTTGCAAAAAAATCAAAATAAATTATTTTTAAAAACATAATGAGAAATTAAACTGTTTATGTGGGATTATATGGATCTCATGAATTTACATGACTCCAAAATAACGGGACTCAAAGTCAAATATAATACATATAGAGTAATGTAGAGAAGAAAGTGTGAAGGAGAGTTTCGAATGTGCTTATTCACATAGTTATCAAATAGCCTATCATTTATCAAATACCAAATTCATTCAATATAGTTTTGGCGTGCAACTTTTAGAATGATGAAGTGTGGAAAAAAATGTGAAGAAGCTAGCTTTTGGCAAACAGAAAAAAAGATTTACAAAGTGCAATTGAAAAGCAAGTTTACTAAGTTGGTAGTAATTGATTAACATATGACTTGAGAGGCAGTGTTCTCCTAGTCAGCACTTGCTTAAATTGTCGAATTAAAGTTGTTCGAATGTCAAATAGTCAATATGAGTCTACTGCAAGTTGCTCGTCTTTCCTTCAACCACCAAACAATGGCATTTTTTTAATCTACTTTTATGTGGTAGAATTCTAAACCCTTACACTTGTTTTGTAAATGCCGTGAAAATATATAGTTACAAAATCTTCACTGCATGGACGAAGCTAAAAATAGAGATGGTAACAACTTTTAGGGTTCACATTTTTAAAAACTAACATATGTTCTAAGGAATTATTTTTTAGTATTAATTTGTTTCTTTAATCATCTCGAAGTTTTTTTATTCTTTTTATATGATTATTTATTATAATTAAATTTATATGATTATTGTTCATTTTATAATTAAATAAATCATTTCAAATTTTATATATGTATTTAAATATATTTTATATCGGGTCAAATAATTTTTTGATCTCGCAGACCATTATCATCACAATATCTATTTTATTTTAATCAACAATTTACTTTGATTTGAAAGACAAAATCTTTATTTCAAAATATCGAAATTTCATTTTTCTTTCTTTCTTATTCTGACAAATTTTTTTAATGATTATATAACAAAATTGAGTTTATATAATTATCTTTCATTTTTCAATTAAGTAACTAATTTTAAATTTACATCAGTAAATAAATACATTTTATATTGTATCAAATAATTTTCTATTTCACAAGTCACTATTATCAAAATACATATATTATTTTAATCAACAATTACCTTAATTTAAAAGATAAAATCTTTATTTTCAAATAATAAATATTCCTTTTTTTCTTTCATCTCATGTGTCCTTTTTTTTCTTTTTGTATTTTAATACAATTGAGTTTATATAATCATTATTTATTTTAAAATTATTGTATCTGGCTACTTATTTAAGAAACATTCGTGATTCCGGACATAAAGGTCATGATAGTTGAATACATTGAAGAGACCAACAAGTGGATGGTTCCCCCACATCTGATACCTTATGGTGGGAAAATGACCAAAAACATCATAAGAGACAAAGAAGATAAAGAAGTCATCGACCTAGTGTCTATTAATTTCTGAAAAAATTGTAAAGAAGAGGAACCACCACCCCCATGTTAAGGTGTTTGAGCCAGATGAATCCAGACTCGTGAATTCAGTTGTACACCAAGGCCAACCATGCTCTTGTAGACACCCTTAATGAATTCTCTTTAGCCTTTGTGTTGGACATGTGATTTCGCACACAAGAGGGAGAGTGAATTACGTGTTTCAGAAAAACTTGATTTTGAAACAGGTTTGAAAACATTTTAGAAAGGTTTTGAAAGTGATCAGCGAAAAACAAAATTCATAAATTAAAATATAGAAAATAAAAGTTAAGGGAATATATCAGAAGTTACAGAGATTCAGTCAAAAGAAACATACCTAATCATCTCACCAAGATTTGTTCTTAAGAGTATCCAATAATTCTTAAGAGTTTTTAGTAGGTTGAACTCTCGAACCCCATTATACAAGAAAAATGAATTTTGTGACTAACTTCCAACCAAATAAAAACATGGAGAGAAGGGGGAAAGTCTTCCTTTCAAATGGCAGATCGAAAGAGTTGGTCTTCTTTCCACAAGAAACTTGAAGTTATTAGTCTTCAAGTTTCAAACCAGGATTTTACACAAGATGATCTTGAACTTTTGAGAAATTTTAACACCGAGCTGAGCTCATAAACCAAGCATTGGATTTATACCTGACTGACCAAGAATCTATGAGATTTTAACATCGTGTTGATATCGAACATGAGAAAGCATTTAATATCGGGGGAGCTTGAACCAAAACTTGATTTTATACTGGACTAGCCAAAATCTGTGAGATTTTAATACCAGACTTATTTCGAACCTATGAAATCTTTTGGATGGATCGAGCCTTCAAACCAAATTGGCGACTAGTAAATAAATCCCCAAAGCCAAACTTTTAACGTTGAACCCAGTCAAACAACCCCTAAATGGATAAATTAGCTAACCAAGGTAAAACAAAAACTTCCTTGATGAATTTACAAAACTTTTCTGACAGTTCATTAATCATATGGCATGACTTCAAGACATTATTAGAAATATTTATAGAGAAAAAATAGGTTAAATTGTTTTTTTAGTGTGTGTTCGGTCATATAACTTTACGAAAAAACTCCTATGTTGTTATATTGTTCACTCAAACGCATTAGAACAAACTTTTATTCTTCAATGCTTTGTTAGATACTCCAATATTATCTTCAATATCATAAACACTTGTTCAATCTTTTCTTAGAGATGGAGTTTAAATTATATTTTATTTGATTGCCATAATTAGAGAATCAGACTTATCAAACCCTATTACTTTAATTATATCTTTAACCATTTTATACTTTATTTTAATTATCATCATCAAAAACTAATTATCATCATCAAAGAAACTTCCTTAATCAATAACCTTAGGAAACATAATTCCACATCTTGTTGTTAGATGATGATAATAAGGATGATTTCCTATCTTTCATTGACTTAAGTAGTCCTTCACAAAGTTTTGATACCAGCAAACCTAACTTTACATCCACTCCTAGCTTTTCAATGTGTTCCTTTTCTCTAATACACCAAAGAGATAGTAATAAAATGTTGATTTGACTATGTGCAAAGAGCTTAAGTAATTTTAGAAAAGGAAAAAACCATCCACTTGATATTTTATATTATATCCATCAAATTCTACATAATGCAGTAATAAGTGGATTTTATACTAAACTCACCATGCACATTAAACTTCCATTCTTGAAAGTTGAACAACTTTATTCAATGGTATGGATAATATACTAAAAGCCTCCCTTTCTTAAAAAAAAAATCCTCCATTAATATTCTTACTTAATTCACTTCAGCTAGCTTATTGGGAAAGACTTGAGACTTAACAGTGTAATCTCAAGATCTCATATTCAAATCTTATTAATTGCAAACAATTCATATTCTAACTTTAAATGAATTTCTCTTTAATGAATAAAAATAGTTTTAATCCGTTTACACTAGTCCCATGGCTGAATACCTAATTTTCAAAAAATAAAAATGAAATATAAAAATTCTTTTGCATTCCATATCATTAGATTCAATAAGATCTCTCAAATATTCGCTCCATCCCCAAAATAATTGTACTTGTAACAAAAGGATTCCCCTTCTCCCTTAACCATGCATCAAGACAAAAATTTATGTACTTTCTCACCCCCCACTCGCCATCATAAGCCTCACTTAGTCACTACCTCTAAACTGTGGATACTATGCAAATAAACTCATGTTATGACCAAATTTACCCCCCACCCCGTCGATAATATGTAGCTTTGAAGTTTTTTTCTACTACAATATCAGGATTGAAATTGCAAAACAATCATAAATGCTCTTAGATACAAACTTGATATCCAAACAAATTAACCAAAGACACATATTTTTAAATTCTGTATACATTCAATAATTAAAAAAATGAATTCAATAATTAAAAAAATGAATTCAATAATAAATTGATTCCTTGCTTTGTGTTTAAATATGACGTGTTAAATACGTGTATACTTACCTAAGAATTTATCCAGATAAGGACACTATACCAAGCCATTACCACAAAAATATAGTCTCAGAGTGATGCAGACCCATCCATATTTCCCATTCTTCTCATCACATTATAAATTCATCACTTCTCTTCTTTCTATATTCACACACCCTTAACCTTTCTCTCTAACTCTTTAACCATGGAGGTTAAATCTCCCACCAAGAACAACAATCATAATGACAAGGGGTCCTCTTTTGAAGTGGATGCTGTTCAGCCTACCCCGAGTCCAATCCGTAAAATGATCGCCGTAGCATCCATCGCTACTGGTGTTCAGTTCGGATGGGCTCTTCAGCTCTCCCTTTTGACACCATACTCGCAAACTCTTGGAGTTCCGCATGTATGGTCGTCCTTCATATGGCTCTGTGGCCCAATCTCTGGACTTTTAGTCCAGCCTATAGTAGGTTACTATAGTGACCGAAGTACTTCCCGCTTTGGTCGCAGACGTCCGTTCATATTAAGCGGAGCCTTAGCCGTAGCTGTCTCGGTTTTCCTTATTGGTTACGCAGCTGACCTTGGTCACTCCATGGGGGACGACTTGTCTAAGAAAACTCGGCCAAGGGCCGTGACTATCTTTGTCGTTGGCTTCTGGATCCTCGATGTTGCGAACAACATGCTCCAGGGACCGTGTCGTGCTTTCCTAGCAGACCTTGCAGCCGGGGACGAGAAGAAGACAAGAACAGCAATGAGTTTCTTCTCGTTCTTCATGGCTGTAGGTAGTATCCTCGGATATGCCGCGGGTTCCTTCGGAAAACTCCACAAAATCTTCCCTTTTACAGAAACAGTAGCATGTAATGTCTTCTGCCAAAATCTTAAGAGTTGCTTCTTTTTCTCCATCCTCCTCTTAATCTTCCTCGCCTCCTTTGCCCTCATCTACGTCAAGGAAACACCGATGACCAAGCTAGAGTTGAACGACGACGACAAACAGGTTTCTTGTTTCGGGGAGCTCTTCCAAGCATTGAAGGAGCTGAAGAGACCAATGTGGATATTGATGTTAGTAACGGCAGTGAACTGGATCGCGTGGTTCCCGTTCTTCTTATTCGACACCGACTGGATGGGCCGCGAGGTGTATGGAGGAGCTCCAGGAGAGAAAGCATATGCCACTGGTGTAAGAGTTGGTTCATTAGGACTCATGCTTAATTCCATCGTTCTTGGGTTAATGTCTCTGGCTGTGGAGCCATTGGGGAGATTGGTTGGAGGAATCAAGAGACTTTGGGGGATAGTCAACTTCATTCTAGCTATTTGTTTGGCAATGACGGTCCTCATCACAAAAGTGGCTGAACATGATCGTCATATGACCGGCGGCGCCACCGTCGGACATCCTTCCGATGGTGTCAAGGCCGGTGCCATGATCTTCTTTGCAGTTCTTGGAATTCCTTTAGCAGTAAGTAACACTTTCTCTCTCTATGTCATGGGTATAGTATAATATTGTATAGTACTAAGTATGTATATTTATATTTATACATACTAATATGAAGTATTTGATGTGTATCTATATATACAGATTACTTTCAGTGTTCCTTTTGCTCTAGCTTCAATATATTCCAGTGCTTCAGGAGCTGGACAAGGTAAAGCAATTCCCACACTATCATTCTTCTGTTTGTTATAACTTATAAACCACTGAAATTTTATGTTCCAATTCAAATGAACATATTAAATCCAAATGACATTTTTCTCTCATTCAAAATTTTCAGGTTTATCTCTAGGAGTCTTGAATCTTGCAATTGTGATACCACAGGTCTGAATATATTTTTTTCTGACTATTTTCATATATGAATCCATGTCTGACTGTGTCATGTTAGACATAAATAATTAAATACAGTCACACACCAACTTTTATGATTATATTTAATTAATTATTATTATGTATGTATATAGATGTTGGTGTCTGCATTGAATGGACCATGGGATGCTCTATTTGGTGGTGGTAATTTGCCGGCGTTTGTGGTGGGTGCGGTGGCGGCCGCCGTCAGTGCTATATTGGCGATAGTTTTATTGCCGTCAGTGAAACCAGATGATGAGGCCAAGGTTAAACTTGCTGCTGGCGGTTTTCATTAATATAAGGGAACTTACATAGGTTTCATTTTCATTTTTTCTTCCATCCATGTGGAAAATATTAAGTTTGTAGCATTTTGATTTGAAACTTGTGTGCAATATATTTAGCAAGAATGAATCAATGGTATAATGTTTACCGTGATTTTTGGTTAAATGTAAAGTGTGATAAATCGATTATGAATAAATATTTAATTAGTGTCATCATGATTTTTGGTTAAATGTAAAGTGTGATAAGCCGATTATATAACTATATTCCTTATATTATAACGCATTTTTTTAATGGTAAAATACATGTTCAGATATTAATATTTTAGTATGTTCATCAACGTACCCCAAAGATCACATGTTGATCATGTCGAAACCTTAGTGTACATGCATGATGTCCCATGAGTTCTCTTGATATACCAAATATGCACTCAACCTCAAGACCGGCCATTGTTAGTTTGATAAGAATGGGTATTTGGTAGTTTGGAACTTCCGTTAATCAATTTATCATCTTTGAATGATAATAGAAGTCTCTCGTTAGTTAGTGAGTTCTTAAAGAGAACTTTTTTTTTATAATAAATATAAATTGGTTGACCTTCCTAATTCTAGTCAGGAAAGATTATATATATATATATATATATATATATATATATATATATATATATATATATATATATATATATATATATATGGTTGAATTGTATGTGATTAAACTAGGATTTATTGAGTTTTAATTCCTTATGTCGAAGCAAGTAGTGCTCGACAAAATAAAGGTATGTCGATTTAGTCTAGTGCGGCTAGTTGTATAGGATGTCGAAGTGTGAAGCACCTTGTTTCACACAAGATTTCGACTTAGACCAAAATAGATATTTTGGGCTTTTGTGTTTTTGGGCTTTAGTTTAGAAAGCAAGCTAGCTCAATTATAATTAGAAGGAGTAACCTCTATTCTTGTAACACATTGAATTCATAGAAGTTTGCAGTTGCAAAGTGAATACGAGAATTTCCACAGTTTGTGGGCAGAGAGAAACTTTGTAGAAAATCATCTTCTTAAAACCCTAATTTTCTCTCTTTATTCAATTTTTTTTCTTCATCCTTTTAATAATTGTTGCGCAGAATCATTATTGCAATCAAGGTGTGATTGGTTCACTCAAGTGGAGAGTGAAGAACAAGAAAGAAATTTGATCGGTTGATTGAATCTTGTTCATCAAAACTGGTTCGGAATTCTCAAAGTTTTGGGTTAATTCCAACATCTAGTATTTAGAGCTTCGGTTGCGATTCACAGAAGCAAAACATGATGGAGATGAATCATCCAAACAACCATTTTCTGGCGAGTCTTTTGATTCTCAAGAACAATAATTATGAGAATTAGTGCAAGCAGATGAAACTTGTTTTCTATTATCAAGATCTTTGGGATCTTGTGAAGGAATGAGTAACGCCACTTGCAGAAAACACGTTGGATCAAGAAAAGGTTGAACACAAAGAATTAAAGAAAAAAGATTATAAAGCTCTCTTTATAATTCATCAATGTGTTGATCCAGATAATTTTGAAAAGGTTAGTGATGTAGAATAAGCGAAAGAAACATGGGAAATTCTGGAGACATCGTTTGGAGGCGCAAAAAAGGTGAAAGAGTTGAGGTTACAAACTCACAAAAGGACTTATGAATAGCTTTAGATGGAAGACAATTAAAGCATAACAAATTCCTTCACTAGGGTTACAAAACGGATGAATCAAAACAATTTTTGGAGAAATGTTGACACCAAGATCAATTGTTGGGAAGATCTTGAGGTCGTTGGCTCCAAAGTTCGACCACGTGGTAGTAGCCATAGAAGAGTTGAAAGACTTGTCGACATTGACAAAGGAAGAGCTTCATGGGAAGTTTAAATCCCGTGAACAAAGAATGACTAAAAGAGTTGCAGAAAAGTCAAAGAGTGATGTGGCTTTGCAGGCGCAATCAACAAAGGAAAAGAAAGGTTATGGAAGTTAGAATGGCAACAAAGGCAGAGGAGCCTACAACAATTTGACTAGCCGAAATCAGCAAGAAGGAAATTGGTCGAATCAGAGAAAACATGTAACCAAGGCAACCAAAGAGGTGGTGTTGCAGGTAGAAGAAGAGGTGGCTGTCGAAAACCTGACAAAAGTCACATTCAGTGTTATAATTGTCAGAAGTATGGTCACTATTTTAGTGATTGTCTTAAAAAGCAGAAAAATTAAGAAACTGATGTAAAGCTAGAGAAACATGAAGAATAAGAGATGTTGTTGATGGTCAGAATGAAAAATGAAGAAAAATTACAGGAACAATGGTACTGGGACTCAGGATGTTCGTCACACATGTCTGAAAGGAAAGATTGGTTTTTCAATATAAAACAATCAATGAAGAACATGGTGAAATTTGGTAATGACATTAATCTAGCTAGCAAATGAAGGTATTAGATGTGTGCAGGCAAAGCAACACAAGAACAAATTCAGCAAGGATGCAGAAAGCAGGTTGAAGGCAGTTTTTGAAGTCATATACTCTGATGTGTGTGGTCCTATACAGGTGGATTCGATTGGAGGTAACAAATAATTTGTCACATTCATAGATGAGTTTTGTTTAAAATTAAGGACTTACCTGGACAAGAAGAAATGTTAAGTGATAGAGGTATTTTCCAAGTTTAAATCTATGGTCAAAAGACAAAGTGGTCGAAAGCTCAAAATTCTGAGATGGTGGTGGAGAATATATGTCAAAAGACTTCGAAAAATTATGTGAAAAAGAAGGGATTGTGCATAAGGTGATGCCACCCTACACTCTATAACAGAATGAAACTGAAGAAAGGAAGAATATAACCACCATGAACATGGTGAGATGTATGTTGAAAGGCAAGCATCTACCCAAAGAATTATTGGAATAAGTTGTGTCGACTGCAACATATATTTTGAACAGGTGTCTAACGAAGAAGCTAGAATGAATCACACCAGAAGAATGTTGGTCTGGTATCAAGCCAAGCTTGAGTCATCTAAAGGTTTGGATCTATAACACATAGATATGTGTCAGATCAGTTGAGAAGAAACTTGATGACAAGTCGAGTTAAATGATTCTGATAGGATATCATTCAACTAGAGGATACAAGTTGTTCGACCCAGTGAACAAACAAGTTTTAATCAATAGGGACATGATCATAGATGAGCTTAAAGAATGAGATTGGACTGAAAATGTCAAGAAATATTCAGTTAGAATCTTATGTGAAGAACCAGTAAGTGAATTCGAAAGAGATGTTCAACAAGAAAAGCTAGAGGTGAAGCAGGCCCAAACAGACACTAAAGAACTAGACACATGTTTGTAAGGTTGCAAGGATGTGTGATTACATCAGATGATGTGTTTGATGATGAAAGTGAGCTGATACATTATGCTTTCTATACAAATGTCGAACCAGTCAATGTAGTTAAGGAATTGAAGGATTCGAAGTGGGTGAAAACAATGAATGAGGAGTTGAAGTCCATCGAAGTCATTAACACTTAGTCAACTTGTCAAATTTCCTCAAGGATAGAAGGAAGTGGATATAAAAGGTGAATTTGAATCCCAAAGGTGAAGTAACTCGACAAAAGGCAATACTTTTAGCGAAAGGATTTCTTCAAAAGGAAGGAATCGACTTCGAAGAATTTTTTGCACTTGTTGCAAGGATTGAGACAATCAGGTTGGTTGTTGGTCTAGAAAACATGAATAATTGGAAGGTGTGTCAGATGGATGTGAAATGTGCATTCTTGAATGGCCCCTTAGATGAAGAAGTTTATGTTACACAACCAGTTGGATTTGTGAAACAAGGCGAAGAAAGATAGGTGTACAGGCTGCATAAAGCCCTATATGGGCTTAAACAAGCTCAAATAGCTTGGAATAAGAAGAAAGATAACTTTATAAGGGAGAAAGAATTTTTGAAATTAACAACGAAGCATGGAGTATATGTAAGAAGAATCAATGGTGAATTGCTTATACTATGTCTCTATGTCGATGACCTATTGATTACATGAAGTTGTAAGAAGGAGATCGAAAACTTCAAACATGACCTAAGTGAGGAGTTTAAAATGTCATATTTGGAAACTCTCTCATATTTACTTGGCATCGAATTCTAAAAGAGTGGTAGAGGTTTGATGATGCACCAGAAAAGATATGCAGGAGAAATAATCAAGTGATATGAGATGCAGGATTGCAACGCAACTTTGATTCCAGCTGAGCATAGATTGCTACTGTCGAAATACACATATGAAGATTGAAGGATCTAAGGGTTTGGACAAGATTTTGGTAAAACATAAATACATAAGACAATGGTATTTGAAGAAATCTGCCAAAGAACGAAGATGTCGTATGAGATATTCCAGCATGCATACTTTTCATCCTGGACTGGTATGAAAGAAGTTTAAATTGGTTTTAAATCTTTCCAAGATTCTCAGCAACAATATCAACAAATTAGAAGGCAAAAGATCAGAAGCCCATGGGTAATAGAAGATTATAAATAGAAGATCTTATACATATGGCAAAATAACTAATCCTTGTAACACTTTGTAAAAGTAGAAAATAGGATCCAGGGTTTTGAAAGTTGTTGGCTTTCTTGTATTGTAAGTCACTCATTATATCGGTTGGATACAATGAGGTAGACATAGTTGTTGATATAGATTCAGAAACCATTAGGTAATGAATTGTATATTGTTCTTGGATGAAGCTTTGAAGTATACCTAATGAGATTTGTTTGTCAAGATAGTTGACTGAACATTGCATTAAAAGGTGGGACTTTCGTGAATGATAAAGTTGCGGGAGTGCAACAAGATGAAGTTATTGGGTGCAACCTAATGTCGTTGCAGGGTTGCAACGACGAAGGAAGTGAGATAGGGTTCTCTTATCAAAGGTGGAGTTTCTGCGATAAAGATTACATTGGGTAGGGTTAGGTAAAACTGAGTGTGTTTACATGTACAACGAGACGTTTTGTACAAGCAATAATCCACTTATATTGTGATCTTCTTCCTGGATTGGTATACCCTAGAATAGGTGAGTTCGACCGAATTAGATTAACAAATCATGGTGTTATTTTTAATTCTACAATTATACAACTATGTTATCATGCTGACTTCACAAACATGTTGAGACAGATGTTTGAATATATGACTTGTTCATACTCTGATATTCTTGAATATCAGGTTGTGCATGTTGCCCTTGTTTAATCATTGCAGAGATCAATGTCTCGACATGTTGTTAGGACATCTTTGATTTACTTACCATAATTTCAATTGGTATTAGAGCAGGCATTATTACTGGATGAGATCTTTGGGAGATACTTTCCGGTTTTAAATAGTGAGGAGTTATTATAATCATTAATTTTGATATACTGGAAAGGTATTGATGAATGGGATGAATGTTCTAGGTCAAAGGGAACAACTATTGATGGTTGTTCAGAGCTTCTGTGAATTTTCTACTACTACTAGTTTTCGTTGATGATGTCCAATAATATGTGTTGACATCTTTATTAAAGGCTGCTGAAGTTGTTCATTGTTGTTCCACTGCTTATGTCTCTGATTGAAAGATTATTGGAGTTTTGGGTTTCTAATGTTGTTGGTGAAGAAAGATCCATTCTTTGGATTGAATTGAGATGATTGTTGTCCGGAAAGAACAGATGGTGGAATCTATTCTTGATCTTATTTGTGTTCTTGAAGATATCAACATCATAAAAGCCCTAATCATTCCAAAGGCGGGTGCAAAGGAATAAAGAGGGTTGTTGAGTGCTAGTTACAATATGTTGATTCTTGGAAGGGTGATCTCATAAAATATCCAGAAGATAGATTGGAGGAAGTTAGGTTGAGTTCTTGTTTGTCATTTCATGGTATATGAATTTGATAAACAACATGTTCATGAAGGAAGTTTCTAAAGATACTTGAGAAGTATCTCAAGTCCACTCATAAAGGCAATTTATAATCATGATCATAGGTATACGATGTTGATTTGGTGTTCATTCTGAAGATGGTTCTGTGAAGGCTTCTAGTTATCCTATGTGAAAAAGGGTGAAGAATATCAACCTGAAGAAATTGGAGATGATTTATTTTAACCATCCATGAGTTTGTCGCTCAAATGCAAAGGTTGTTCTAGTATGCAAGAAGACTTCAAGTTAGTTGAAGGAGATCCTCATTGAAGATGAAGACAAGATAGTCAACTGAAGGCAAGTTGAGTCAAGGATATCAGTCTTGATGTCTCAACATTGGAGAGGATGAAGCTGATCTACCACCAAAGGATATTGAATAAGGATTTAAGATCAATTGCTACTTGTGAAAGTCACAAGTATTTAATTGATTATCCTTGTATCTAGAGTCCGTGGTAGCTGGAGACTAGATGGATCATCAGGAGATTTAACATCTCTAGTTGCAACCTAGAGGATGAGTACAAGTAAGACTATCTTGGAATACTTCAAAGGGACAAGTGTTCAATAAAATGTTGAAACATCCATTCAGCTTAGCATATGCAGAACCCTGGTGGTTCAAGGAAAGAAGACTTCATAGAATATGGGAACCAAATCTTAGGATGTTGACCTAAGATGTTGATAATCCTCTTCAGAAAGAAACTACAAAGGCTTGTGATTCACTTAGAGAGCTTCTAGAATAGAATCTGGCCTGGTTTATGAAGACTCTTGGAAATAAAGTTTAGATCATCATTCACTTAGAGAATACTACTTGGTCCAGTTTATTTCTAATCTATGAGTATAAATGTCAAGTCTCTCTTTCATCTTTCTTGAAGGAGTAATAAGAAGAGAAATCAAAAGGTTTAGGATATTCTTTTCTGAAGAAGTCAAAAAGTTTCTTCTCAAGGTAAGCTGGATTTCAGTTTGGTGCTCATCAAGAGTTATAGATTTATTGTGGAAATTATATGCGGGATAGAGGTTGTCTACTCAAACTTGATAGTGTAAATCAAGTATGTGAGAGCATGGAACTCTTGTACTGCTAAGAATGAAGAGTTATCAAAAGTGGCGTGATAACTTGAAACTTGTCAATTGGATCTTCAAGGCTGAAACTAGAAAATATATACTATCAACTGGGTGTCTTATCAAATTTTCTGACATCAATCTACACATTAGGATGATTTTACTAAGGGACTTAGCTTCTAGAGATCAATTGATCGTCTCAGGAATGGAAGTTATTGTTACTTCATGAAGATTTTCTCATGCAGATTGAGGAAGCTACAAGAACAAAAGATATTACATGTATTGGTCTTGGTGTATCTAAGATCTCTTATAATGAGTAGGTGGAATATGTAACTTGAATATCAAGCTTCATTGGTGAATCAAAAGAACTTTTGGAACTCCAAAGGAAGATGAGTTAACCAAACTGTGGCATTTGGTTGTTCTCAAACATGAATCTAAGGAGTGGACTTGAAATTAATTACTCTTGTGCATAAGGTGGTTATGGAGAGTTTATTTCTCTATAACGTTCTGAGTTCATGAAGATCAACCTGGTGAAGTTGTACTCTATGGAGACCTTTTGAGTCATGAAGATAGCAAGGTATGCAGTTGATGTCTGTGGTACATGGAGAATGTTCCAATTGATATTATAACATCATATAGTCATGATATCTATGGAGAAGAACATCTTTTAGAAGAAGTGTCTTAACTTATCACATGGGAGGATGATGAGATGAAAATTGTCATGGTTATAGTGGTGGTTCTCTCTACAAACTGGTGATTATAAGGAAGTGGACCAGATTAAATCTTATGGATCAAGCGAACTAAGTTTTTTTGTTCAGAAGCATGGAGAAAATGTCAAGACAGGTGAAAATGTCATTTGAGTGGACTTACATTCATTAACAAGGAAATCTATGACTGTGAGATTCAGGAGGAACTTGTACAGTCTATAGATAAGTTCAAAGGAAGAGTGGCCAATGCTAAGGTTGAATTCAAACCAGGAAGATTGGTATCTCTTTTCACATGAGGAAGTTACAAAGAAGTAGGATCAAAGGGATATGGAGTGAATATGTTCAACAGGGAATGAGATCTTGAAAACATGAAGATGAGTCTTATGTTTTTCACCCATTAGTGAGGTCGTGTGTGAGTTGGCAGTTGATTCTCTGGTATGTCATTACAAAACAGTGAATAAAATTTCTTGGGAGTGGTCTAAGCATCATCGATTTGTGGTTTGGAAAATTTTCACAACTATGGGATCATTCTTGTGGTGTTTTGGAAATATCATGAGTCTTCAGTAGGGTCGGTGTCTAAAAAAGTTCTGAATAAATTCTGCAAAGATGTTGGTTCTTTTGAGGGCAAGAAAAGTAAAAATGTTTGATCAAGTGTCAAGACATTTCTCAGGACTTGAAGATCAACATTTGGTTATTGTCAAACGGTGTACACATGTATTGTCAAGACATTTCTTATGAGTGCATTTGTGCAGTTGTTTTGCAAGAATATTGTATAATATATTCTAGTTTGATTTTCTCTTATGTATTATGATCTGATTTATGAAACAGGTTGTGTCTTGTGACCTGAGTTACATAGTTGATGAACTCTATGTTACATTGACAGTAACTGCTTCTTATTAAGCTCATTTTGGACCTTCTTAGGGGTTTTCTTATGCCTATTGAGAACAAGATTTATCCATTCGTGGTAAGTAAAGGTTTGAGGGGGGGAGTAACTATCATTATCTTCCTCATGTACACCAACAACCATCTAGGGCTTTCAGGAGTCGGGAGGAGCCTCACAAGTTTTCAGACTTTCTTTTTCTACCTAAGTCTGTGCAGGAAAATATTTTAGCTAAAATTTGCCAAAGGGGAAGATTGAAACATCTAAGGGTTTGGACAAGATTTTGGTAACACATAAATACAAAAGACAGTGGTATTTGAAGAAATCTAACAAAGAATGAAGATGTCGAATGAGATGTTTCAGCATGCATACTCGACATCTTGGACTAGTATGAAAGAATATTTAAATTGGTTTTAAATCCTTCCAAGATTCTCTGCAACAATATCAATGAATCAGAAGGCAGAAGATCTGAATCCCATGGACAACATAAGATTATAAATATAAGACCTTAGACCTAAGGCAAAATAACTAATTATTGTAACACTTTATAAAAGTAGAAAATAGGATTTAGGGTTTTGAAATTCGTTGGCTTTCTTGTATTGTAAGTCACGCATTGTATCAGTTAGATACAATGAGGTAGACATAGTTGCTGATACAGATTCAGAAACCCCTAGGTAATGAATTGTATATTGTTCTTGGATGAAGCTTTGAAGCATATCCTATAAGAGTTTTTAGACAAGAGAGTTGATTGAGCATTGCATTTAAAGGTGGAGATATCGTGAATTATAAAGTTATGGGGGTGAAACAAGATGGAGTTGATGGGTGCAACTTGATGTCGTTGCGGGGTTGCATTGATGAAGGGAGTGAGATATAGTTCTCTTATAAAATGTGGAGTTTATGCGATAAAGGTTACAATGGGTAGGGTTAGGTAAAACAGAGTGTGTTTACTTTTACAATAAGAGGTTTTGTACAAGTATTAATCCACTTATATTATGATCTTCTTCCTAGATTGGTATCCCCCATAGTAGGTGAGTTGGACCAAAATTGGGTTAACAAATCATGGTGTTATTTATCATTCTGCAATTATACAACTATGTTATTATGCTGACTGCACAAATATGTTGAGACATATGTTGGAACCTCTGACATGTTCATGTGTTTATATTGTTGAATATCAGGGTGTGTGTGTTGCCCTTGTTTAATCATTGCAAAGAACAATGTCCCGACATGTGGTTAGGACATTTGTGATGTACTTACCAGAATTTAAAATATGGTGTCGATCTAACTCAGTATAGAAGACTCATTGGTTCATTAAGATACCTTTGTCACACAAGGTCCGACTTAGCATACAATATAGGTATGGTCAGTAGATTAATGCAGAAACCAAAGGTACTAGATCTAGAAGTAACAAAGAGGATAATAAGGTATCTGAAAGTAACTCTCGACTATGGCATTATGTTTCTTGTAGGTGATAAAGGAAAATAATGCAAATTAGTGAGATACACTGACTCAAGTTAGTGTAGTCATGATAAGGATAAATAAATCCACAGTTGGATATGTGTTTATGTTAGGTGGTGCACCAATTGCTTAAAGTTCGAGAGACAAGCTAGTAGTGGCATTTTCGTCATGCGAAGTAGAGTACATGGTTGCTTCTCTCTGTGCATGTCAAGAAAAATGGATGGTGAACCTAGACGAAAAGATTACCATGAAGAGTCATGGAGAAATTACCATGAAGATCGATAGCATGTCAGCTATCAATCTGGAGAAGATTCTGATAGCATATGGACGTAGCAAGCACAACGAAATTAGGTTCCATTATCTTTGAGAGCAGGTAGTAGTAGGGGAAATGAATATGGAACATTGCAGAACTGAGAATCAAATTGCAGATATCATGATAAAAGGAATGCAGGTAGAAGTGTTCAGAAGACTAAGAGTTATGATGAATGTAAATATCTTAGACACAATTAATTAGGTGGTGTGTTGAGTTGTAATTCCTTGTGTCGAAGCAGGTAGTTCTCAACAGAACAAGGTTATGTCGAATTAGTCTAGTGTGTCAAGTTGTATAGGATGTTGAAATTTTGAAGCATGTTGTTTCACAATGGATTTCGACTTAGACCAAAATAGGCATTTTGGGCTTTATCTTAGAAAGAAATATAGCTTAAATATAAATAGGAGTAGTAACCCCTATTCTTTTAACACATTGAATTCACACAAGTTTGTAGTTGAAAAGTGAATAAGAGAGTTTCCATAGTTTGTGGGCAGAGAGAAACTCTACAGAAAATTATCATCTTCTTGTTTACCCCCAAAATTGGTAAATAACCGCTAGTCCTCTGAAGATACCAAAATACTCTCGGTTACTCGCAGGATCGACCAATTGATCCTAGGACATGTGCTAACGGTTGGCAATTTGTATTGTTTTTGGGAAAAGGGTCTTGAATCCTTCGACAGGATTTAGAAGGTGTTTAAAACAAAAGAAAACAAAGTAAAAAAAAGGCTTTCAAAGTAAACGAAGGAAAGGAAAGGCTTGAAGATTTAAAGAAAAGATAAAGATAAGAATTGAAGATAAATGAAAGTTTAAAAGCAAAGCAAGGAAGTTTAAATGACTAAAAATGTAAAGGAAGGTAAGTGCAAGGCAAGAATGTTAAAATGTTGAAGAAGTAAAGGACATGAATTGTAAATGAAATGCAGTAAATTGCTTGAAAAGTAAATGACTTTGAAATATAAATGCTTTAACATAAGATACTTGAAAATTAAATGGCTTAAAAGATAAATATCTTGAAGATAAATTTATATTGAAGATAAATTGGTGGTGTTTACATCACATACATTCTCACTGCACTCTTTTCTCTACACGCGGATACTTTGAGTGTTACGGAGTTACTAGTACATATGATTTCCACACACTTATTCTAACACTACACTAAACTATTGATAGATATTACAAAGTGAACATTTTTACGGTTTCTCCCTAAGACTATCCTAAGATGACGACATTTGTCCCATTACATGCTGAAGAAGATCCATCTTGCGCCCCTTGTCCATGTATTTGAATTGAAACTTACATATTTTCCCTCCAAGCTTGAACGTACAAAACTCATGCAACTGCCATCTTCGTCAAATGCATGGATGGTCGAATCCTACCAACAGTTGGAAAATATTCCAACTCAGAATTTCTCTAAGTACAAAACCTGTAAGTGAATTCCTTCGACTCTCATCCTTTTAATGAGTAAGGTCGAAAAACTCACTTTTAGCTTATAACAAGAAAAACTCTTTTCTAAGCCAAATGACCTCATTAATGCTAGCGTCCAAATTTGGAGGTAACAAATTGCCTCCTAAAAATGTTCTTTTCGACCATCTTGATGAAAAGATCATTTTTTGATATTCATCATTTCAACACCAACTTTGGTCAGACGAAAGTATGGTTAGAACCACCTAACCCACGTTCTAAAAACTGTTGTGATTCTCCACCCATGTGTATGACGTCATGTCATAATGGCAAAAATGCCAAAAGTCTCATCAGTTGTATCAGATGTTTCCTGATCATGAGCTTTTTCTTGAAACAATGCGCCAAAACGTCTTGCATTAACTGCTACCTCAATGTGTCTGATCCCAAGTGTCACGTGTCTCACCACTTCACATCTGCATTAAGTGGCTAGACTTCACATCTTCTCATTGCCTACGCCTATAAATACATCCTTCAGCAAAACAAAGAAACTTTTCCAATCTCTTGCAAACTTTGTCTCCTTCTTGCTAAAGTCTTCTTCTTTTCTTCCCAAAAACCCTAGAAAACCTCCATTTTCATTTCCAACAATGGTGTCCTCAAAGGCTAACACTTCTTAGAAGAAAAGTCAGAAAGCAAAGGCTTTCTCTTTCGAACAAGCTCTTTCATCATTCAACAACCTCACTAAACCTAAGACGGTTAAAAGTTGTCGGTTCGTACCAGAACCTAAGGACGCTGAGATAAGGAGTTTATATAACTCCCAGGTAATGATCTCTTTCACTGTTAATGAATTCCCTTATTCTCTGTCTGGCCCTTTGGCCAAGGTTAAGAATACTGACGAAAGGTTGAGTGAGTTCTTTCCTTGCTATCGTAAATCTCAACCCTTAGGGCACAAAGTTGATGATTCTTCACGTAACCCACGTCCTTCCAATCAGTTGGACTTAAAGTACCTTTATGATGGTACTAGATTGGTTAGGTCTGTTAGCCAATTCAACGATTTTGATCTTTGGATGACTATGATGGAAAAAGTCAAGGCTGAACACTGGAAAGCCATAGGGATTTATGATTTGTTGATGTTGTCGAAGGAACACATCCCCTACTGCTTGAACCTTTTGGCTGCTTCCCTATACTTTTGGAATTGTACCCATTATACTTCCCATCTTCTTTGTGAGATGATTACCCCCACTCTTTTTGATATAGTCGTTACCGGCTTCGACTTGATGGTTTGACATATGACCCCGCTGTTGATAATGAGGATACTATTGACTTTAATGGGTCTAAGCTAACGTATACTCAATTCATCAACAACCACTCCAAACCAAATGATGAGAAGGTTTCTGACTAGGAACACATTGCCTTCCTCACCCTCTGGTTATCAAGATACATCTTCTGCACCAAGTCCTTGCAGGTAGCAAAGAAATACTTGCCTTTGGAAAACCAGCTCCACAACAATATGGGAGTTTGCTTGAGTGAAATAATCTTGGCCAGCCTCTACGAATCTATCAGTGAGGGGGTGTCTCGACCGAGGAACCCAACAACAACTTCTGGTGCCATGAGTCTAAATGACCATTTTTGGCTTCTTCAACTCTGGCTAAATGCA
This sequence comes from Lathyrus aphaca, assembly GCA_963966055.1. Lineage (NCBI taxonomy): Eukaryota > Viridiplantae > Streptophyta > Magnoliopsida > Fabales > Fabaceae > Lathyrus > Lathyrus aphaca. Next base: position 398,763,103 of record OZ014519.1, on the reverse strand, counting down.
TCTTTTGAACCTATACTTCCCAGAAAAGGGAAAGTTCATGAAGACTCAGAGTAAATTAGGTGCAGGAGCACTGAAGGTGTTCGACTGGCCAAACTTACTCCTAGTGGTGAAGGCGAAACCCTGAAAGGGGCCTTCTCTAGTTTCATAATTATGTTTGCACATCAGTATGAGTTTGCACCATTCATGGCTCATTTTATTGAAAGGACGTGTGGCCCTATATGGTTTACCAAGGCGTTCCCAAATTCACCTTCAAGGAAGCTTTTCCTGGACTCTACCTCAGTTTGGGAAGCTTTTCTGATTCTCATGTTCATTATTCACAGGCTAAAGGGTGGGAGATCAGCCACAATCCTTATTGCTTACCAACCAAACTTGGTTTCTAGGAGGTTTGGACCGGGCCAAAGCTTCCCTAGATTCCTTTATGATAAGAAAGGCCAATTCATTTTTCACAACAACCTCTTCGAAGAGGATGCCCTTGTCAACATCTTCGACAGATGGGATGCCCAAAAATCAGTCCCATCTCCATTATTCTTTCAACCTACTACCTTGTGCACTCACCCCTTTAATGATTGGTGGCGCAAGTACTACAGTGACAATTTCCTCACTACTATTGAATTTTTTGTTTTGCTTGACGAAACTTTTGTTAACATGCAGGAGAAGGTCAAGAAGAGTAAGTCCACTCACATCAAAGATATACAGGATTTTCAAAAATACTTTGAAATTGTCTATCGACCAGATGATCCTAGTCGAACTGTTCGTGAGGCTGCTATCACTTTGAAGGAGAAAGTTTTGCAAAATATGGATAAGTTGAAAATCCCTTCGAACGTTCTTCCTGAGAAGCGTTATGAGGTGGCTTTCCAACTATTTCCTCCAACATTTCCTCGACTGCCTACTGCTGATTTTGGAGTGGCACTTGCCCCTCCATTTCCAGACTAGTTTGTTTGTGGGGATTCAATAAAAATCCTTCGACAACAGTCTTAGCCGAAAGCCCAATGGGTTATTGCGACTAAGCACACACTAGACAGTTTCAAAGGGCACCTTCATATAGGGATCGAAGACGTTCGTGTCGAATTCGACATATATGAAGGTTGAGGTCTTTATTTACCTCTTATTGACTGATCAATTATTAACTTATAACAATTGCCTTTGTCATTTCTAGTAATTACCAGAAAAACCACTGCCAACAGAGGAGTGGTGATAAAACTTGAGAACAACGAAGGCACTACGGTACTTCACAATCCTTACTCATGCATTTTTTTCACATGTTTGCCTTCTAATGTTTTGATTCTCCTTTTAGATAACCAAAAAGCCTTCGACGCCCCTAAAGAATGGTAAAAAGGCTTTCACAACTATCATCCAATCAAATAATGATGAATCCCCTGAGGAGAAGCCCGTCAAGAGAAAAAGGAAGACTGTGCAGTCTCCTAGTACTACTGGCCAACCTTCCTCCAAGGTGGCCAAAGTTGTGGAAAAGGCACCTACTGCAGGTGGTGTCGAAGCTAAACCTCCAACCCCTGTGGTGAAGCCCACTGGTGGCCCTCCTGAGAGTGCAAAATCTAGCCAAGGTGGTGGAGAAAATAAGGTACTTTGACTTTTGAATCTCATCTTTTTAATCTCTTTTTACAACTTCGACCTAAATCTTTTCTTTATAACAGGCTGGAGCAGGTATTTCCCAACCTCCTTCGACTGCCACTCTCACACCTACAGTTCTTCTAAACAGCCAAGGTGAGCCAACTTATCACCAAACTTCTAACTTTGGCTCTGGTTATAGCTCTTTAAGTGAGATTAACCAGCCCATTAATACATCAGCTGCTTACCCCCCTATGGTCGAAGCTACCAGAAACCCTCCTACTAAAACTACTACTCAGCAATCCCATACTGAGGATTCTGATCATGAGTATAATGATGTTTCTATCAAGGACTGTCTTGGACAATCAAGCAAATTGCCAGGGAGATCAGTGTCCCTTTTGCTGAAGAAGAAAATGAAATTTAGAAAACTCACGACCCTACTCCCTCTAGTCCAAAACAAAAGAGCCATAGATTGTGGAAGAGCCCCAAGTTGATGCTTAAAATGATGTTATAGATGATCCAGAGAAGGAGGAGGAAGAGGAGGATGATCATCAGGGAAAAGGTGAAACTAATAACGAAAAAGAGCCTGAAAAGACTCAGCAACCCTTGCCTGAGACAAATCTCCAACACCTTTCTACTCTTAAACTTTTGACAAAAAAAGACGTAATCAGGGACCAACTGTTGGCTCTAATGTGATCAGACCCTAGGGAGTATGCTAGAAGGAAGCTTGGGAAGAGTTTTGGCTCTTCTGGAAACAGTACTTCGACAGCTTTTGGGGGCTCACCTTCAGATGACTTCGTTGGTCCTATTCTAAAAAAGATCAAAGACAAGTTCTTCAAAAGGGATATCCACCTCACCTTGAATGATGATTCAACTGCCAATCTCTTCCTGAGGGATACGCTGCAAAAGCTAGATCTTTCGACGCTTGATCCTAAGTTCTTTAGCTCCCTCATTGAACTGACTACTCTGGTGAACCAGATGTCTAATGATTTCAAGTTTATTCCAAAGGTAGAGAAAATCATTGAGGCAACTGTTATAAAAAGTTGTTCATCCTGGGATTAAGCGCGGGAAGTAGAGGCTCATGTCGACAAACTAGAGCGTGTCAGAGAAAATAGGAAAAGGAAAGGGCTGGAAATGACATTGCCATTGTAGTGTGGGAGAAAGAGATTGAGGAGCTTCAAAGAAAAATTGTTGAAGCTAAATAACGCAACCTTGAGCTGAGTTAATTTGATAGCACTGAATTGGAGGCTGAGCTAAAGCGCACAGTTGACCTCATTGATCCTGCTGAAGTTCTTTACAAAGAGCTTTCGACGGCCAAGCTTGACAAGGCTTAATGTGAGAAATGTCTCTAGATTCATAAGTTTAGCTTTCTTAAGCTCCAATGGAGACTCCCCTTCTAATCCCACTGGCTTTTGTAACATTTAGGGTTTTGTGTTTTCCCTTCTGTATTAATCATTTGGCCCTAATAAGGCCTTTTATGTAATGACATTTTGGGCGTGCTTTTTCCCCTTTTACTTTATGCTCCAATCCTTTTTTTATTATCATTTTTTGACTTGTATTTTATTTATGTGCATAAGTAAAATTTAGATGACTGTCGAACAACCTTAAGTCAAAACCTTAACGGAAATTTGGGTCAAAAGCAATGTTGCCTTGACCTTGGTTATTGTGGCAATGTTATAGCTTTTAATTCCTTGTATAATTGCATGGCACAAGTTACCATTTAAAGGTTATACCTATAATGCATCTTTGGGGTGTTATTCTCGAGGAAGAATTCACGTTCTTTTTAGCGGCCTTTTGACTGGCCAATCAACACACATGAGCTTCCTCTATAAATAACCCTAAACTGAATCCATCTTCTTCACAAACAACAAACATGAGTAGTTCCATGAAGAAAGTGGATAATGTTGAACCACCCAAGAAATCCAAGATCACCCAGAAGAAGGTCCCTTCTTCGTCTAGCACTTCCATTGGGGTGATTACTCGCTCCAAAACTAAGGAGGGGAGGTCCTAATCTCCCATGAAATAACCTTCAAAAGTTCAAGACCTAGATGGTGAAGTCGATGAAGATTGGATCAGTTATCTTAACTCCCTAAACAGGGAAGATATTTAGGAGTGTAGTCTTTATTTTCTGGTTGTTAAACCATGTTTTGTATTTCTGTACTTGTAGGCCATTTGTAGCCCCTTAATTATTAATGAGATTTTATGTTCGTATTTGAATCTCTTGAAGCATTGACCTATATCTTTTTAAATATTTCCCATTTACTTTCAAGGTTCTTAAATCAGCTTCAATCTCATGTATCTCATAAGCATTGTTACTAAATACCTTAGCAACTTGAAAAGGACCTTCCCATTTGGGTGACCATTTCCCTAGAGATCTACTTTTTCGATCCATGGACAGGATTACTTTCCACACTAATTCACCAATTGAAAAGTTCTTTAACTTAACCTTCTTGTTATAGATTTCTCTATCTTTTTCTTCTGCCTTTCTAGTAATTCTAAGGCATGAAGTCTCTCTTCGTCCAAATCCAACAATTCATCTAGCATCATATTCCAATAAAATTCAGATGGAATCTCATGGTACCTTTGAATTCTTGTGGACTGAAGGTAGATTTCAAGAGGCAAAATTTCATCATGCCCATAAGTGAGTCGAAACGGGGTAGTATTGGTTGCCTCTTTGGGTGAAGTTTGACATGCCCAAAGGATTTGGTCCAATGTCTTGTGCCAATTTCTTGGCTTCTTACCTACATGTTTCTTGATCAAACCAATAATTATTTTGTTTGCTGCTTCGACCTGACCATTATCCTGGGCATAGTAAGGAGTGAATCTCAAAAGTTTGAAACCCATTTCTGTGGCAAACTCTTGCATATTTCGACCAGTAAACACAAATCTTTGGTCTGTAGTGATTGTTTCTGAGATCCCATATCTATAAATGATATGCTTCTGAATGAACTCAATTACATCTTCTAGATCAACATTTGGCAATGGAATAGCTTCGACCCATTTAGAAAAATAGTCAATTACTACCAAAATGTATTTATGATTCTTTGAAGATGTTGGTCAAATCTCCCCAACCAGGTCCAAAGCTCATCCTCTGAAAGGCAAGGGTTTCACTATAGAGTGAAATTCACTTGCATGAACATGTTGGATGCCAGCATGTATTTGACATTCTTGACATCCTTTAGAAAATTCAATGCAATCTTTCAACATAGTGGGCCAATACACACCCTGTTGAAATAAAAGCCACTTCATTTTTTGGCCTACTTGGTGTGCTCCACATGCCCCACTATGGAGAGTTGAAAGAGCTAAGTATGCTTCAGCCTCACTAAGGCATTTAAGCAATACTCCTTTAGGAGTCTTTTTAAATAATTCGTTCCCCAAGAGAACATAACTTAAGGCTTGGTATTTGATCCTCCTTTCTGTTGAAGCTGTTGGATTTTCTAAATAGTCCATTATGGGCTTTCTCCAATCCTTGTCACTCATGCTATCAATCATCAATATTGCAAAACTTTCTTCATCGGCATACCCAAGCTTAGTTTCTTCTAAATCTGATAGGGCCAATCATACTGACACAACTTTTCCTCTGGCCTCAATTGTACTTTGTAATTTCTCTTTTGAATTTTTGTACCCTGATGCAATTTGAGCCAAGTCATTTGAGACTTGATTTTCTAGTCTAGGAATGTGTCGAAAGGTAACTCCTTTGAATTTTTTCAGCATTTGTATTCTTTGGTGACTTGTTTTATTACCAACTCTGAGTCTCTCATTATTTCGACATGAGTTTCCCCCAATTCAAACAATACTTCAAGTCCAGATATTAAAGCCTCACATTCAGCTTCATTGTTAGAATAGGAAAGGTAATGCTGCACAAACCCGAGGAATAAGGAAAGGACAAGGTCCTGCGAACCAAAGATCTGGGTTCGGGAGTCGGTTATGACCTGGGAAGGTATTAATACCCTAAAATTTGCCATCTTATTTCGTTTCCAACCTCAAGGGGTTTATGCTTCTTCATTTTGCATGATCGTCCAAGCATCGCACCGCATTCAAAAAGTTTAAAACAATAATAAAAATAAATCATGATCGTTTGCATGTGCATGAGGCATGTGATCGGGCAAGGCTTGTCAATCATTGGAGCTCAAGAGAAGAAAGATAGTACTACAAAAATATCCAAGACATTTCCAAGTTAACCCATGGAAAAGGAAGAAAAATCAAATTTTTCATCCGTTAACCGGTTAACGCATATGGTTAACCGGTTAACGGGAGTGAAAATGGGCAAAATATTTTGAAAAGTGGTTGCTTCCCACATTTCCCTCCACGTTTTCTTTTCCCTTTTTTCACTTCATTTCACATTTCATTTTACCTTGGATTTTTCTACCACCATATAGACCCTTCCACACTCTTCCAAGGAATATTCCAAGGAATATTCCCTGAGCCCTAACCAACTTTAACTAACTCCAAATTTAACCTAATGCCTAAGCAAGCTCCATACCAAAGCCTCGTGCCAAACCTACCCTCTATATAAGTCCTAATCACTCCAAAGCAAGGGGTTCCAACTTCATTTTCATCATTTCACTATCCAAATCTCTCATTTCTCTCTCATTTCTCCTCTATTTCCAAATTCTCCAAAGCTTCTCCATAGAAGTTCTTCAAGTTTTTCATTGAAACTTGAAGAACTTGAAGCTAGACCTTCATCAATCATCAAATCCATAGCTTATTAAAGAAGTGCTTCTGTTTTTGGACCGATTTTGGCTTATTGGAAGTGATTGTGTAAGTGTTCATCAAGAAGCATCATTAACTGCATTTATTTTGCGCGTTCGCGGATCTTCAGTTTTCTTCTTCACTTGCGTTTCGATCTACACCGCAACACTCACCAAAGCAATCCTCCGCTTTGTAGGTTGATAATTCGAAACCACTTCGCATTTAATTTATTCTATTCATCTTGCCGTATGGCATTCTTTGATTATGCGATTGTGTGATTGCGTTTTGATCGTTCTACGGTTTGTTTACGTTTTGATTGTGATTTGTGTATTTTGATCACTCGTAACTAGAATTGTAGCTTAATCTAGGTGCTAATAGGTGTTAGGAGACCGTAGTTAAGTGGAAAATTCATGTTAACATGTTCATAGATGTGTTAGGAGTCTTTAGAAGTAAGTTCAAGACCAAAAGTGCTTTTGCATAGCTGAATTTTTGCATTCTGTTCAGTGTTAACCGATTAACGCATATGGTTAACCGGTTAACACGTTGTAATTTGCCCTGGATTTCAAAATTTAAGGGTGTTAACCGGTTAACCTATAGCGTTATCTGGTTAACATTATGCTGACTTTGAAAAATGTTTTGTTTTCATGGCATGTTTGCATTGCATTGTTTATTGATCGTTTATGTAGTGATAGATCATGATTTTAGGGAATTTCCAAGACCACTTTAGGTGTTCGATTCCATCATTTAGAGTCGTTTCGACATGCGTTTCATTACGTTTGCATATTTTGTGCTTATTTGTTCATTAGTGCATGAAATGCTTTGTACATGTTGTTGCTAAGTTCAAATGCATCAATTAGCATGTAAATGAATGTTTCACATTCTGTTTTGTATCATCTTTGTGATACATGTATGCTTCTAAATTATTTGAGTGTTTCAATGTCATGCCATGATTCACTTGAAAATGTATGATCATATATGCATGCATGTTCTTGCATTTTGTTTGCATCTTTGATCACACTTCTATGTAATGCCAATTCTGATTTTTGCATCAAGTTGCATGTTCATTTTGTTGATTCTTATTGATGCATGTTCACATTTCATGTTTTTCCACATTTGTTCAAAACCTAAATGCATACTTGTTTCATATTTGTTATTTTTGTGCATTCTTTAACAAACAAGTCATGATAAAGCTCACACATTCAATAATCCATGTTAATCTTTCATGTTAATGTTGCATTTGATCATGCTTTGTGATATTTTATGCATTATTTGCCATTCATTTTATGCATAATTGAAAAATAAATCAAATATGTCTTGCATTACATAGCTGCATTTTGATACAGTAGATGTAAAATGCATGCTGATTGTTGCATTTTTACACTTTTCACACCTGTTTTGCATGTTGTGTGCTGGCTGTAAAATGTTGTTTGTATTGTGCATTGTATTTCATTGTTGTTTGTGCATTTAGGAGCTATAGTAGACTGCTAGATTTTTGCTTTGCATATTTTTATGTGTTTTAAACTTAGGATTGAGTCTAGTTTAGGTCCTAGATCCCTTAGGAATTGTTTGGTAATGGTTTACCTCATTTCTTATCCATGTTATCATGCTAACCCTTGTTTTGTAGGGAGGTAAAGGTAAGTCTCTAAAACTTAATCTCTTTTACATTCTTTATGCTTTCAAAGTGTATTTGTTTTAGCATTTTTGTGTTTAATTCTTACACAACTTCATGCTAATCCCCTTTAGGATAGACTTAACTTCATTAGGAAGTAAGTTGCATTCTACTTCCCCTTATCTTTTCCTTTTCGCATTAGTATTAGAAAACCACACTAACCTAGGTTCATCCATGTATGATAATATATAGGATAATTAGTCTCCCCTTAGACTTTTGCCTTTGGTTCGCTTTGCTCTCTTTCTCATCTCAAAGAAAAGTAAAACACACCTAAAAAAGGTTGGTCTTCTCGTACGACACGAGACTTTGTCGTGAGTTACTTATGCACGTCCTATCTCGGGGAGAGGTGTAAGTCATCTACCACGATGAACAAGTCTTAGTATGAGAAGGTTCACAAACAATAAACAGAAAACACTTCTCTAAAAGTGTCGCTTCCGGGATTTTCATCCTAGTACAAACACGAAAGTGGCGCGGAAAAGGTAGAGTCTCCAGCCAGGCATTTTTATCCCGAAGGAACGGGAAAGGTAATGCTGCACAAACCTGAGGAAGAAGGAAAGGACAAGGTCCTGCGAACCAAAGATCTGGATTCAGGAGTCGGTTACAACCTGGGAAGGTATTAGTACCCCAGATCGTCTGTCGTACCCGACGGGATCCACGCTTGCTTGTTTGTTTCAAAGGGTAAAAGAATATAACTGCTGCTAAACAAATGAACTGCTAACTGGAACTGGAACTGAAAGAAAGGGAACTGGAAAAGAGAATGGAAAGAAAGAGGGAAATGTAGGGAAAAGAAAGAATGTGCTCGAACAGGCCCTACCCCGCTGCCTACGTACCTCATCGGGAAAATGAGGATCAGAGTCGACGTAGTTCGCCTAACTAAGGCGGGAACTATTTGTTTGTGTTTTTTATGGCTGGAACTGCGTATGTCTATGCTCAGGTGTTGTAGGCTCGTCTAGTACGAGTGCGTTTACCGTCTTTCATACGAGACAAGTCGTCGCAAGTTCGCGCTGAGAATGAATGAGATGAGAAGAGAAGTTCCCGCAGGATAGTCGCTTATTGTTTGTTTTTGTCTTTTACGAGTTTTGTATGAATTTGGCACAAGGAAGTGAATTCAAACTCTTTTCCATGGAATGTGTACTTGCTACTACATTCCAAGATGGAATAATAGAACAAGCACACCAAGCAAGGAGAATTTATCCAAGACTTGTTTCCACAGATTAGGGTCTAAGTTCACTAGCTTGTTGAACTTATTTAAGTGTTTTTGTAGCTTGTGAAGAAATTTCTTTTATATTTTTCTTTGTGAAATAACCCCTTGATAAGACTTGTACATCATGCTAGACGAGCCTACACCACTCCAAGATGGAATGAATGCAAGTTCCCTATGGAATAAGGCTATACACAAGGAATCCTTTCATGCATTTATTAAGTCTTTTTGGATTTGCTTGAAGATGAGGAGAGAAGACTCAAAAGGCAAAGGTCAAAGCTAATGGGGGGACTAAGACACAACCCTAAGTCATCTTATTATGTACAAATGTGGTCCTATGGTTAGTGAGGTATTCTAACCTAAGGATAAGAAAGAACAAGCTAGAATTCAACTTACTTCTTAAGGAAGTTAAGTTGAATCTAAAGAGAGAAATGGGAACCTATGAACAAAGCACAAAGGTGATAAGGCAATAACAAAGGCATGCATAAGAGATAAAGAATGAAGGGATTACCTCATCTTCCCCCTACAAAACAAATATTAGCATGATGGAGAAATATGAACAATTATTACTTGGCAAATTTCAAGAAACAACTCTCATTAGCTATGGAGGGATGTTAGTGAGCTTCTAAGATTAATACTTAAGCCTAAAGCACCTTATAAGGTAACATACTTAAAAAGGCAGTAGCTAAATCAATTCAAAAAGTATCTAAAGGGATTAATTGAATTAAAGTAAAACTATATCCTAAAGTACCACTAAACCCTAAGGATGAGGTTAGAAAGATAACATAAGTGTTTACTAACTAATAACTCCTAAACTCAAAGGTAAATGAAATAATCCAAAACTTAGACTTATATAGGAAGTAAAATAAATTAATAGCTCAAATGGAAAAGAAGAGATTCAAGTTTAAGGTATGCAAATGTGGAATTAGATGGTGGGAGGAAGCATATAGAAGCATGGTTCTAAAGATGCAACAAAATGACTTAGGAGAGAATTCAAAAAAAGACAAAAGTGATTTGATTTCCCCATACAAAAATCAGGGGCTTGACAACAAAATAAAATGGAGATTATACTTGGAAATTGTTCACAAATGATGGGTTAAGAAGCATCCTAAGACTAGGTGTTCAAATTAGGGTTTCTAAAGTCCTTTAAGTGACAAATGAAGTTCAAAAGGGAGCAAAATGGTTCTAAAATGAGATGAACAAATATGGATGATCACAAAACACTTATAAGACTCAAAACAATGACAAGATGAAGCTATATCATGCACAAAAGGATTTTGAAGTGCTTAAGATGGAAGGAGGAGGGAGATTAGGTTAAAATGGGACATGTATGACTTAGGATATAAGGCAAGCCTAAAAATTTAAAGGTAAAGACCCAAGGGTGGTAACCAAAACTATATACATCCTAAATGACCTAAGAGACTCAAGATTGTGACCTCAAAGTATTGGCATAAAGGCCTTAGACTAAAGGGATCAAAGGAAAGAAATGGAAAAACCAAAAACATGACTTGTGAACCAAGCAACCTAAAAACTATCAAAGGGTCATGTAAAATTATGAAACTTGACACTTGAAACAAGACATAGTTCAAGCTTCAAATGATCCCATGCCTGCAGGATCATTTCCATTGCCCTACACCAGTCAAGTCAAACAATACTGATCAATCATTGTGCATTGCCTCAATTCCCATCAGAATGCACCTTACCATGAGGACCATGTCCATGAGTGTAGTGGATCATTTCATTTCAGTTTCAAACATATAAGGCAAGTTGCATTCGAGGCACACCATAAGAGCATGAACTATGTGTAACACGGTGGGAGAACTGACTTTAGTTATGTTGCAGATAGCAAGAGTCGCCACCGACTTTTATTTTATCCAAAGGAAAGGGCATAAAAGAACAGGAAAGACCTTTAAAAGATTTTTGGGTTCGGGGGGTAGGTTATGTAAAGGGAAGGTGTTAGCACCCTTTACATCCATGGTTATCCATGGGCTCTTAGTTACTTAGCTCACTTTAAAATGTTTTTGAGAAGTGTAGTGTGTGTTTAGAAATTTTCTTAAGTACTTTATAATGATCAATGTACGGATATATATATAAAGCCTTTGTTTTGAAAATTGCTTGAAAAATGTGAAGTGTTTTGAAATGTTTTTGAAAAGTGAGCAAGTACATAAGAGGAACCTACCCTAAGTTAAGTCTTTTCTGTTCTTAAATATCCTTTAAATGATAAGACTATCCCTATTATTAAGGAATAGGTAGTCATTACCTTGGATGTATGAGGGATAAATGAAGGGACAACTGTGATTAGGCAATTGTAAGGTGTATTTAGCAATTCAAAGGGACTTATCATCTTTATTCGAAAGGGACAAGATCATTTACGAAGGCAACCATGAAGGGACTTGATCTTTTTATCTTTTAAGGGACTAGATGATATAAATAAATGAAGGGACTTTGCTTTATACACCTTACTTGACCTTTTTCTTTAGGCAACATGAGAGGTATCCTTAAGAATGTGAGATGGCGATCCAGGATCGACTTACGTGTGTGCGTGTACAAGTTCAAATATTTATCTTAAAATTAGTGATCTAAATTCAATTTTAAACACAAACATGTTTTACACTCCCTATTTTACTAACCATGGCAATTAAAAATAATAAAAATAATTCTACAACTATTACATAGTGGGTACAATTACATTATAATAATTAAAATAATTAAAATAAATAAGCAAATAAATAAATAATTAAATGGGTTAATAATAATAATAAACAAAAATAAATAAATATAAGAGGGTTAGTATAACAATATAATATAGCAATAAATTAAAAATTAAAAATTAAATAAATAAATATTTTTTAAAAGAATTTTAATAAAAGAAATAAATAATAAATATTATATACTAATAAAATATGATTAATAGTCTAATTATTTAATTTTATATACATATTAAAAATATCTAAGCATATTAAATTCATAAAATAAAATTAGGATTTTTAATTATTTAGAAAAATAAATTAGGGTTTACTATTAAATTATTCAAATTATTTCTATATAAAAACTACATATAATATGAACAAATTAAAATAAACAAATAAATTAACATTTACAATATAATTAAGGTTTATAAAAGAAAATTAGGGTTTATATAAAAAATTAGGTTTTTTACATATAAAATTTTAGGGTTAATTATTTAATATAAATATAATTAAATTATTTATACAAAACCATATAATATTAATAATACACAATAAAATAAATATTAAATAATTTTATTAATAAAGCTTAAATTTTAAATAATATAAATTTTGAAATATATACAAGAAAATAATATAAACCTTTTTGTTTTAAATATTTATTCATTTATTAAATTAATTATAATATATTATAAACAAAACAAAATAAAAGAAAATATGAACAAAAACATACCTGGGGCTGGGATTCGAACCCAGGCCCTAGGCTTTCACACCCTCAAGACCAACAAGCCAGTCACTGGGCTACGCGCGTGCAGGTGATATGGAATGGCTTCAATTCTTTTTATTTTTATCCTGCAAAAATCATTGAAAAATAACCAAAACAAAAGGGCCTGGGGACGATTCGAACCCAGGACTCCTCATTCATCACACAAACGCCTTAACCAACTGAGCTATCACATTGTTCTGAAATAATATCAATAACATATCATAAAATATTATATCCAACTTTTGAATACGAATTTTGGCGCCAGACTTCATCTTCTTCATTTGAATTACCTGCGAAATTTCCTGGGCTTTCTCCTGCGAATTTTCCTGCAAACATTCAAAACCAGAATCCTATGTTTTTGTGAATATCATTCAAACCGCAACATTAATTCAAATTAACAACCCAGATCAAATATACAAGGATCATATGTCACATCCATGTTCTTAGAATTTGTTTTAAGGCCCTAAATGCTTGGTTCCCGATTTGAAGCTCCAAACCCTAGCAATGACAAATTTCGATACAGTCCACAATAATTGAATTAACTCATTCAGAAAGCTTCTAAACATCACAACAAACACAAATTCATAGTTAGTTTTCAATATTAATGCACAAATCAATCAAATCGAAAAAACTTAGAACATGAAGAAGATGCATTCGGTTTGTGCGAATTAGGGCATGAATGGACAATGTTATGATCCAGAATCAATCTATGAACTCCAAGGAACAAGTTGCAACCTTTGGTTTGTCTTGAAAGCAGCTCTAGGTATTAAACCGAATTGGTGTTCTTAGGATGAATTTTGAAACTTTGTTCTTACCTTTGGAGGCTCAATTTTTCGTCCCTTTGCATTGTAATTAGTTTGTGTATATATGGTGAGTTGAATTAGGTCAAGAAACTTTGGATTTATGGGCTTTTTGAATGCCTTGAGTGTGAAGGAATGTCATGATCCAAAAATATGAAAAAATCAAATATTTGTATTCCAATATGGTCTAGCACAAATTTGCACAAGATCCAATCATGTTAAACAACATTGATGAATTTCTAGAAGAAGAATCATGTCCAAATATTGATTTTTAGATTTTATTTTGATTTAATTTGATTTAAAATGAATAAAATTCAAATAAATATCAAATAAAATATAAAAAATCAGAATTTCTTTTCATTGGGTCGTGTGGGATGATATCACAAGGATTGGGTTGCACAATGGTAGGCCCATTTGGAAAAAAATGATTCTAAGACCCCATTTGCTCAATATTCTTCTCAAAACTTTCGCAACTTTGCAAAGACATATATCCCTCAATTTTAATGCTATGAGGGTGTTCTTGGACATTTTGGAAAGCTTAAAGAGTCCTCTAACCAAACCCATTGGTTTCATGTCCATATCTTTTACCATTCTCAAGTTATGCTCTTTTGAAGTTGTTGACTTTTTGTTGACTTTTAAAAGGACCTATAATGTCTTAGCTCATACCTTCCAAATGAAGCATTTTTGGGCTTGGCTTGTGAGACACAAAGTTGTAGAGAATTAAATTTCCTTCAAAATGAACTTTGGATTGAAAATTCTTGATGAAGCATGTGAAAGTTATGGCTGGTCAAAGTTCAGTTGACTTTTCTTGAGGAAACCCTAATTTAGAAACTCCTGATTCTTGATGATCTGAAATCTCCTTGGTGAATCATGATCAACCCTTGATAAAATTATGAATTTTAATTCATATACTTGATGTTGGAAAAAAATCATGAAGTTTGACTTTGGTTTGACCACAGTTGACCTCAGTTTGACTTTTTAACTACTTTAACTGATTTTAACCTATCTGATCATCTGACTGAGCAAACCTTTGGGAAAAGTCTTGAAACTTGACATGGGGATTCTTGAATTCATATAGGATCCTATGAAGCTCACTTGAAGCCTTGGAAGTCCATTTAGCCTGATGAAAGTCAAAACCCTAGCTTAGGATGCAGTGCTTAGGAGGATGCATTGTCTAAGGGAATTGTCAAACTTTCTGACTAATTGTGAACTTTGTGAACCTTGTGAACCTCATAAGATGTCTTGTGAACCTTTGTGAACCTCATAAGATGTCTTGTGAACCTTGTGAACCTCTTAAGATGTCTTGTGAACCTTGTGAACCTCTTAGTACACAAAGTCTTGTCTTGTGAAGGCAAATTTTGGGGTGCAACAGCTGCCCCTGTTCAATTTTCTGAAACCTGAGGGGTTAGATTGGTATATGTGCCAGTCGTGACCTGGAAGGTTGAAGGGGATTGAACACAAAAGCCCAAAAATTTGCACTCACCGGTGCGTAGAGTAATACGGATGATTAGCTGTATATGTTTGAGGGGGCTTGAAGATGCCACTTGGAAGGACCAGGGATGGGCTTAGAGATGGCATCAGGATGAACTGGAGATGGGCTTAGAGATGCCATCAGGAAGAACTGGTGATGGGCTTAGAGATGCCATCTAAAGTATCAGAATATGATGATGTCTTTATGTTGATACTGGATATCAGTACTAGGTCTTTGTATAGGCCGTCTCTGAATCATTTATGCAACATGATTTGAGATGTTGAATGGACCAGTAGAAATAAATCTTGTGATGGTTATCTCTTCTGGAGATATCTTGAATTAGGGAATGGATCTTTGTACAGATCGTTTGCCTACTCTCCAAGGTCAAAAGAACGTCAGGATTAGTTCTTCTGAAAAATATCTTGAACCAGGGAATAGATCTTTTCACAGACCGTTTGCCTGCTATTCAAGGGCCAAAAGAACGTCAGGATTTGTTCTTAAGGGTCAAAAGAACGTCAGGATTTGTTCTTCTGAAAAACTCTTGAACAAGGGGCCAAAAGAGCGTCAGGATTTGCTCTTAAGGGTCAAAAGAACGTCAGGATTTGTTATTCTGAAAAAGTCTTGAACAAGGAGCCAAAAGAGCGTCAGGATTTGCTCTTAAGGATCAAAAGAACGTCAGGATTTGTTCTTCTGAAAAAGTCTTGAACAAGGGGCCAAAAGAGCGTCAGGATTTGCTCTTAAGGATCAAAAGAACGTCAGGATTAGTTCTTCTGAAAGATGTCTTGAACAAGGGGCCAAAAGAGCGTCAGGATTTGCTCTTGAGGGTCAAAAGAACGTCATGATTAGTTCTTCTGAAAAAGTCTTGAACAAGGGGCCAAAAGAGCACCAGGATTTGCTCTTAAGGGTCAAAAGAACGTCAGGATTTGTTCTTCTGAAAAAGTCTTGAATAAGGGGCCAAAAGAGCGTCAGGATTTGCTCTTAAGGGTTTAAAGAACATCAGGATTTGTTCTTCTGAAAAAGTCTTGAACAAGAGGCCAAAAGAGTGTTAGGATTTGCTCTTAAGGGTCAAAAGAACGTCAGGATTAGTTCTTCTGAAAAAGTCTTGAACAAAGGGCCAAAAGAGCGTCAGGATTTGCTCTTCTGAAAGATGTCTTGAACCAGGGAATGGATCTTTTTACGGACCGTTTGCCTGCTATTCGAGGACATCTTGAGTAGTGTATGGATCATTTCTGACCTGTTTGTAAGTTGTTGATATTATTTTACCTGCATATAACTATCCTGCAAGGAGAATATTAGTTTATGCATTATGCATGCATAGTATGATGCACTTAGGTAATGTATTATGTACTTATGGATATGTATGTTATGGTATGATGTATATGATGTATGTATGAATCATGCAGCCTAAAGCGTCTGGATATCTTCGTATAACAACTGCTGGCCAGGGAAAATAAATCCCGATTTGTTGCTGAACAATACGAGGAACTCGTTCCCATCTCGTTTGATAATATAGTGAAGAACATGAGGAACTCGTCTTGTGTTGTTTGATAATATAGTATCCATAAACCTCCCGTCTTCGTTCGATAGTATGGTATCCATAACCTCCCGTCTTCGTTCGATAGTAAGGTATCCATAACCTCCCGTCTTCGTTCGATAGTAAGGTATCCATAACCTCCCGTCTTCGTTCGTCGTACTCCTATTGAAAGAATAAATTCCCGATTATCCTTCTGAGGATAAAAGAGATGGATATAAATTCCAGGGGAGATGTGACTCGAAGTATTTATGAAGATGGATTTGCCCTACTGGGGGACTTGTAGCTGTCTGGTGGGGATGAACCGGCGAAGCTTCGTTGAATTCCTTCCCTCGTTCGTCCTTAGTAAATACTATTACTGCATTTTCATGCATTTCTGGTAAACATCAATCATATTAAGCATTTATGCATTTCTGGTAAACATCAATCATATTCAAAAACATAGATACATTCAAACACAACCAATGGACGTTTCGCTTATGTAAATAGGGTAAAAGTAAATCTGGATTCAAATATGGAATTTTATTTATATCACAAAGTGACCTATACATAGGCAAGGTTGTACAAGGAGACAGAAATCCTAGTAAGAGGAATTCGTCGTAAAAAATGTTTACAAAAAGAAAATCAGCTATGTGGGAAATAATCCTATTGAGTTTCAATTCTACTATTGCCATTATCTTTAAGTATCTCATCTTCTGCTGTCGAGACGGAAAGGATTGGATTGATCTTTATCTGTTCGAGCTTGATTAAGTAGCACAACTGGTCGCAGTTTCATGGGTGATCCAAACGAGACATAGTCATACGCTTTAATCCCTAACTTTTGCCTGGATTGCCTTTTCAGGTTTTCAACCCACCGGGATACCCTTTTTTGCCCAAGCCGCCTTTTCAGGTTTTCGACTTGCCGGGTGTACACATTTTTTTTATATATATCCCTAATTTTTGCCCGAACCCTTTTGGTTCGCCGGGATGCCCTTATTTTTTCCTAGGCCAGTCAACCTAGCGGGTCTCTTTTTATGCGTAGTATTTTTTAACTATGTCTGCGTTTACAGGCTGTGGGAAGTCTTCACCATCTATAGTAATAAGTATCATGGCACCTCCTGAGAACACTGTTTTGACCACGAATGGTCCTTCATATGTAGGAGTCCATTTGCCCCTAGGATCACCTTGTGGTAATATGATACGCTTGATTACCAAATCACCAGCCTGGTATACTTTTGGCTTAACCTTCTTATTAAAAGCTTTGATCATTCGTTTCTGGTACATCTTGCCATGACAAACAACTACTAACCTCTTCTCATCAATCAAATTTATCTGGTCAAGTCGAGTCTGAATCCACTCATCTTCATCCAAGCCTGCATCCTTCATAATTCTTAAGGAGGGAATCTGAACTTCGATGGGCAGAACTGCCTCCATACCATAGACTAAGGAGAATGGGATTGCCCCTGTTGAAGTGCGTATTGTAGTACGATAACCATGAAGAGCAAATGGTAACATCTCATGCCAATCTTTATAAGTGACAGTCATCTTCTGTATAATCTTCTTAATGTTCTTATTAGTAGCTTCTACTTCCCCATTCATCTTTGGACGATACAGAGAAGAGTTGTGATGCTTAATCTTGAACTGCGTGCAGAGATCAGTAATCATAGTGTTGTTCAAATTAGAGCCATTGTCAGTAATAATCCTTTCAGGGATGCCATACCTACATATGAGATTATTCTTAATGAATCGAGCCACCACATTCTTAGTAACAGATGCAAATGAAGCTGCCTCCACCCACTTAGTAAAGTAATCAATAGCAACCAGGATGAAAGGATGCCCATTAGAAGCAGTAGGCTTGATCTCACCAATCATATCAATGTCCCACATGGCAAAAGGCCAAGGAGCAGTCAACACATTCAATGGCGATGGAGGTATATGCATTTTGTCAGCATAGATTTGACACTTGTGACACGTTCTGGAATGTTGATAGCAGTCAGCTTCCATGGTAGACCAATAGTAACCTGCTCTCAATATCTTCTTTGCCATGGTATGACCACTAGAATGAGTGCCAAAGATCCCATCATGCATATCTTCCATAATATTTGTTGCTTCCTTCTTATCCACACAACGAAGCATAGTTGAATCATGATTGCGCTTGTACAAAATTCCATTACTCAAAAAGAACTTAGAAGAAAACCTTCTCAGAAACTTCTTATCTTTGACAGATGCCCCTTCAAGGAATTCCTGGGCTTCAAGATATCTTTTCACTTCATAGAACCAAGGCTTCTCCTCTGCTTCTTCAGTGTCAATCTCATTGCAGTATGCAGGCTTCTCAAATCTATCAATAGTAATCTTGGGAGCTTCATCATCCCAGCTGATCTCAAACATGGATGCCATGGTGGCTAATGCATCTGCCAATTGATTTTCTCTTCGTGGAATATGTCCAAAGGTAATCTCTTTAAAGTGGGGAATTAAAGACAACACATGCTCTCTGTAAGGAATGAGATTATCATGTTTGGTATCCCAATCTCCTTTAATCTGACTTACTACCAGGGCTGAATCTCCATACACGTCAAGGAACTGAATCTTCATATCAATGGCAGCTTTGATACCCAGGATACATGCCTCATACTCAGCCATGTTATTGGTACAATAAAAACAAAGTCTGGCAGTAATCGGGGTATGACAACCTTCAGGGGAACTGATCATAACACCAACACCATTACCAAGTGCATTAGAAGCTCCATCAAAAACCATAGTCCATCGGGATCCTTGTTCAGGTCCGTCATATTGTCCAGGTTCTTTGGTAATAATCATAATATCTTCATCAGGGAACTCAAAACTCATTGACTGATAATCATCCACTGCTTGATGAGCCAAATGATCAGCTACAACACTTCCTTTAATGGCCTTCTGAGTAGTATACTGTATGTCATATTCTGTCAAGATCATTTGCCATCTTGCTATTCTTCCGGAGATAGCAGGTTTCTCGAATATATACTTGATTGGATCCATCTTTGAAATCAATAAGGTAGTATGAATCAACATATACTGTCTTAGTCGGCGAGAAGCCCATGCCAAAGCGCAGCAAGTTTTCTCAAGCAGTGAGTATCTTGTTTCACAGTCGGTAAACATTTTGCTAAGGTAGTATATTGCCTGCTCTTTTCGACCAGACTTGTCATGTTGCCCCAACACACACCCCATTGAGCTGTCTAATACTGTTAAGTACATAATCAAGGGTCTTCCATCAACTGGTGGCATCAAAATTGGAGGTTCTAGAAGATATCTCTTGATTTCATCAAAGGCTGTCTGGCATTCATCATTCCACTCCATTACCTGATCTTTCTTTAACAACTTGAAGATTGGCTCACAGGTAGCAGTTAATTGGGAAATAAATCTTGCAATGTAATTCAATCGTCCCAAGAAACCTCTAACTTCCTTCTCAGTGCGGGGAGCTGGCATCTCTTGTATAGCTTTCACTTTTGCAGGATCTACTTTAATACCTTTTCCACTGACAATGAAACCCAGGAGTTTACCAGATCTAACTCCAAAAGTACACTTGTTTGGGTTCAATCTCAACTTGTACTTCTTCAACCTCTCAAACAACTTATGCAGATGATCAAGATGATGCTCTTCATTCTGGGACCTGGCTATCATATCATCCACATATACCTCTATTTCATGATGAATCATATCGTGAAACAAAGCCACCATAGCACGCTGATATGTTGCCCCTGCATTTTTCAAACCAAATGGCATCATTTAATAGCAAAAGGTGCCCCACTGTGTAACAAATGTTGTCTTCTCCATATCTTCAGGAGCCATCTTAATTTGATTGTAACCATAAAAACCATCCATGAAGGAGAATACTTTATGTTGATCAGTGTTGTCTACCAGAACATCAATATGAGGAAGTGGAAAGTCATCTTTGGGGCTGGCCTTGTTCAAATCCCTGTAGTTTACACACATACATACCTTACCATCTTTCTTAGGCACCGTCACCACATTTGCAACCCATTGAGGATAAGAAGTCACAGCTAAGAACCCTGCATCAAACTGTTTCATCACCTCTACTTTAATCTTTTCTGACATCTCAGGACGCATGCGACGAACCTTCTGCTTCTTTGGACGACAATCTTCTTTTACCGGTAAACGGTGAACCACAATGTCTGTATCCAAACCTGGCATATCTTTATAGGACCAAGCAAAGATCTCCACATAATCATGTAGCATCTGAATCAATCTGCTCTTGACACTATCCTCTAATTCAGCCCCTATCTTGACTTCTTTCCTGTTTTCTTCAGTTCCCAGATTCACAACTTCGACTGGCTGTTCATGTGGCTGTATAGCTTTCTCTTCTTGTTGTAACAACCTAGCAAGTTCTACAGGTACTTCACAATCGTCCTCATTTCCATCTTCAGCTTGATAGATCGGATTCTCGAAATTATAATGGGCAATAGTAGAACTTTTATCAACAGGATCCAGAGTGGATGAGGATCTGCATTTTAGTGAGGTGGATATGTGTAAGAACACATAGCTGATAAAACAAAAATAAAAGAAAAGAAAGACAAGGAACACAATATTTACGAAAACGAAACGTCCACTGATTTTTATTGAATGAAGTATGCAAATGAAATGACATCCCGAAACAAGCATACCATTGTGCCCCGGGTAAGGCACAAGGCTTAAGAGTTAAATTGTTCAAAAAAATTACAAACTTTAATAAGTAACAACACAGTAATAGTATTTACTCCTGACTAAAGGAGATAGGAATAACATCTTCAGCCTTCCAATTATTGAGCCCAGCACCCACAGTAGGAAAAGTCCAAGCATCCAGGTTATAATCTTCATCATAGTCACCCACAACATTGATCTGATTCTTCATAATCCCCTGATTGGTGATACGAACAGCACGAGCACGACGAACAGCCTTCTGGGACTCTGCAGTGAAACCCAAACCAAATTTGTCAGACTTGTAAGGAATGTCAGGAAGCTGACCCCAAATAGTACAACCACCTTCATCCACCACAACTCTAGCATCTTTAAGGGAGGCCATTGTAGGAGGTACTCTGGTGACCACAAGAACTTTCTTGACAACAGGAGGAGCTTCATAATTATTAACAACCCAAGGAACTACTTCGAATGTCTGGCACGGAGTTTCAACATATTCACCTTCCACTTCAAGATATTTAAAGGTGTTCACATGGCTAACTATGTATCCTTCCTCTCCGTAAACAGTGACAACTTTTCCTTCTACTGGATATCTCAGCTTCTGATGTAAAGTGGAGGTTATAGCACCTGCCCCATGGATCCAGGGACGCCCAAGCAAACAAGAATACGAAGGATGAATATCCATTACATAAAAAGTAGCATTGAAGACTTGAGAACCTACTTTTATTGGGAGATCAATTTCTCCATGCACCACTCTTCTCGAGCCATCAAAAGCCTTCACCACTATATTACTGGGCTTCAACACAGCATCTTCAGGGCTAAGCTTGTTCAGAACTTCTTTGGGCAACACATTCAGCGAGGAACCATT
The DNA here is from genome assembly GCA_963966055.1 of Lathyrus aphaca. Taxonomy (NCBI): domain Eukaryota; kingdom Viridiplantae; phylum Streptophyta; class Magnoliopsida; order Fabales; family Fabaceae; genus Lathyrus; species Lathyrus aphaca. The sequence goes on along the minus strand of OZ014519.1, from coordinate 398,741,202 downwards.
GTCTATTAGCACATGTGACAGAGTAGTGCCCCTACATTCAATAGAGATATGTAGAGCCCTGTTATGATCCCTCTTAGCAGGAGTCAAATCAGCATCGGAGAAACCTAACCCATTATCATAGGTCAAGTGTGCAACACAATTTTCAAACTGGTCTACAGAGATCTCATTTGGTACGTGAGCAGTCTTCAAGAATTTAATCAAGGCCTTGGCATGAGCATCAGAACACAACAATAAAGACAACATAGAAATCTTGGAGGGAGTATGCCCCAATTGATCAACAATGTCATAATCACTCTTGCGAATGATCTTCAATACTTCTTCCATCTGCTTAGAAAGGTCATCAGCAGCTGGCACATCAGTTTGTATAGGTTCAATAACAGGACCTTTGCCCCGAGCATCAGCAGTGGAGGTAGTAGTTGGAGTAACTGTATTCTTGGAGGTAACCGGAGGAGAGAAAACTCTTCCACTTCGTGTGATCTTACTAGATCCAGCAATATTATCAACATCAAGGTTTTCATCAACAACAGGTGCATCAACTAAAGATTCCTGCTTAACACCATGAATATAAACATCGGACCCATAATGCCAAGGTACAGCTTTATCATAAGTATATGGAATAAGACCCGGAGTGGTAATGATCATGGGAGCCACTCTAGCTTCAGCAACAACCTTCACAGGGCCTTCAGCAGTAATTTTAATTCGACCCTTACGAGTGATTTTTACAGGTCCCTTGGAAGTAATCCTTACCGGCACTTTATCAACCATATCCACCTCTTCAACCTTCGCACCTTTAGTTATATGTTCAACCATGCTCTCCACAGAAGGTGGTGTCCTCTCAAACAGTATTATGTAATTGTTCATGAGGCGTTGAATTCCGTCCTTCAACCTCCAGCAACTATCCGGCTTATAAGCACAATATAAACAATCTTCATGACAACCCAGAAAGAACCCAGCTTGTACCAACTTCTTCTTAATAACAAACAATGGTGTAGTCAAATCTGCAACTGAGGAAATATGTGAAACTTCATCAATGGCATTGACAGTCTTCTCATGATTTGGCATGGGAGCAGTAATCACATTTGGAGTACCCGGAGGGTCAAACTCAATCTCTCTAGCATCAATCATATCCTGAATCTTATTCTTCAATATCCAACAACTATTGGTATCATGTCCCTGACAATTTGAATGATATGCACATCGTGCATTAGGATTGTACCTGGGAGAGGTAACATTGGGATTCTGAGGAGGGTCTCTCAAAGTGAGGAGTTCACCCTTCAACAAGTGTTGCAAGGCTTGGGCCAGTGACATGTTGAGCTTGGTGAACTGTCTTCTAGGCCTCGGCTGATTGCTCTGTGGTTGTTCTGGTGTTGCAGGAGTAGGATTGGAGATATGAACTTCACTCACAGATTAGTGCCTCCTATTACGATCAGGTTGACCATAAACAGCATTCGACTCCTTCTTCCCACTAGGGGGCTTCTTTGTAGTACTGGATGAAGAAGCACCCACTTGGATCTTGCCACTTCTTATACCACTTTCTACGCGCTCTCCTGTCATTATCAACTCAGTGAAGCCAAATGATGAGCTTCCAATGAGATGACTATAAAAAGGACCATTCAACGTACACATGAACATATCAACTAACTCCCTGTCAGTTAGAGGAGGTTGTACTCTACCAGCCAAATCTCTCCACTTCTGGGCATACTCCTTGAAATTTTCTTTAGCACCCATAGACATACTTTGTAGCTGCATGCGGGTTGGGGCTAGATCAGCATTGTATTGGTATTGTTTATAAAAGGCCTCAGCAAGATCGTTCCAATCACGGATGTTGACACTCTCCAACTGATAGTACCATTCCAATTGAGCTCCAGATAAGCTCTCTTGGAAGAAATGGATCCACAACTTCTTATCAGCAGTATGGGGTTGGATTCTCCGGACATAAGACCTCAGATGCAGCTTGGGACAAGAGACACCATCATAAACTACGAAAGTAAGAACCTTGAAACCAATGGGTATGACCACCCCAGATATCAAACTCAAGTCTTCAAAATCCAGCCCAGAAGACTTTTGCAATTCCATAGCATCCATTCTATCCACCAGCATTTTGAACTTATCCTCATTAGGCTCATGATAGTAGTTAGCTTCAGAATCAGAGTCCCCCATAGTGTTGTGGAGACTGCCTCCCTCTTTCTCAGACTCCTCAGACTCATAATTTCTAACCTGTTCCTTGGTCTTGACAGGACCTCTGAACCTTCTTCCCATGTTGATCAGGCCTCCTGACCTTCTAGTCTTCTTGGTCTTCTTGGCCAGCAGTGTCTTCAATTCATCCTGCCCTTTGGACAAGTTCAGGATCAGCTCTTGGAACTGTGCATTTTGTGCCTGGAGATCTTTAACTGTTTGTTCAAGAGCCATTGCTGAAATAAACAGCGAGAAGATAAGAAACATGTGCATAAGAAACCTGTGATGCAATGATATGATGTATAAATGCGTATGCAATGTTTTCAAGGACCGCAGGTTTTAAATTTGCTTAAACAATCAAGAAAGTAAACTTTTATTAGTAATAAATTCGTTTGCCCCTTGGGCTTACAATAAAAATGAAATGAAATAAATACAAAAGATGGGGTTTTAAGTCTCCCATGGACGTTTCCTCTTTGTGTTGAGGTATGAGTTAAGATTCCGCTCCTCGTGAAGTTGCTTTGTTAGCTCCAGGATTCTTTCTTGACTTGCTTTGCAATGAGCCTCGAAAGTATCCCTTTGCTCCTTCAACTGGATCCAGGACCTCTGTAAGTCTTCCATGTCAGTGGGCATGTCTGGGTGAAGGATGGTATAAGAGGTATCTCCTTCAGCAACAGGCTCCATAGTAACTGGCAGGATGGCAGGATATGGCATCATGATAGTCTGAGCACGAGATCGCACCCATCTGAGGTAAGCTTCCATAGGAATAGTGTACTTGGGCTCCAGAGTCTTGCTGTCAACCTTGTTCACTTTTCCCCATGCTCGTATGAACCTTTGATGGTAACCTTGAAGATCGTTGTCGTAGTCAAACACAATACCCTGAATCAACATGTCATGAGGACCATCACTCCGAGCGTAACCAAACTGTCGTAAAGCTAAGGAAGGGTTGTAAGTAATGCCTCCTCTTATGCCTAGAAGTGGCACATTAGGAAACTCCCCACAACGGTTAATGATAGTAACATTCTCCATAGATCTGGAGAACCAATGGATATCTGAATGAGAGAGTGACATGATCCTTTTAGACCACCTGAACCCTTGTTCATTCTCCATCACTGAGCGAGGAAGGTGAGAAATAAACCACCTAGATAGCAAAGGTATGCAGCACATCAGAGTTACTCGTGCCTTTGTAGTACGAGTATGAAGAGAATGCAGAATGTCTCCAAGCAATGTAGGCACTGGATTGTGACTCAGAAATATGTTGATGGCATGAATGTCTATGAACTGATCTGGATTGGGAAACAACACTAAGCCATAAATCAACAAGGCTAAGATCTCCTCAAAAGCATCATAGCTCATAGCCTTCAAGAACACTTGAGCCTTTTCTATCAACACCTTGGCAAGAATACCCTTAACTCCGCTCCTTGTTTCCAGGATAATGTCTGACTTCTTCAGATGTAGAGCTGCAGCAATAACCTCAGGTTTAGGCTCCTTTTTCAAACCTGTGAATGGTTTCTAATCAAGGATAGGTATGCCCAGAAGCTTGGAGAACTCTTCCATTGTAGGAACCAGCTGATAGTCGGGGAATGTGAAGCAATGATGCTTAGGATCAAAGAACTGAAACAGGACACTCATCATGTCTTCATTGAACCCTGAAGTGACTAGATCTAGTAGGTGACCATGTCTCTTGATGAACTGGGAGTTTTCAGAAACTTGAGAGACCAATTCTTTAAGCTTAGGAGGTATTCCTACAAAGTTGATCCGGATAGTATTCCTATGAGTAGAAGCCATAACCTGCAACAAAGAACAAAGATAAATCCTTTGGTCCTTGAAATGGTTAGTGAAAATGCTATGCTCATGATGCATGATGATGCTATGATGTTATGCTCAATCACAAACATGTGGCACACACAAACAAGTCACACAATAGCCCTAGGTTTGAAGGCTTGCATGAGGTTTAAAGGTAAGTACCCTCCCCTGAAGTTTAGATGGTTCATCCTGTCCTACAAAAGTAACCAGGTTCTAAGGGATCTCAATATCATTGATCCTTCACAAGGGTGGTTGTTCAGTAGGCAACTTACTTGCCAACCAAAACCCTCCAAGTTTAGGATCTCAATGAGCGTAGTATCGAGTATCAACCAACTTCAGTCTGCACCAAAGCCGATTATCTCACTACTTTTCTAAAGGCCAAGATGGGATAACTAGGGTTCTAAAAGTTAGTTAGTGTATAGACAACATATGGCAGCCTCATATTATCCTCAACTTGACTTAAGGAACATAAGCACCAACCAAGAAGTCACACTAACTATGGCCACCAGATCAACCATATCGGTATACGCCGTACAGTTTCCTTGGTCTATTGCCATTTACCTAAGGTACACTAGATCCGGGTTAGGATATTTCACAAATAAGAGCACCCAGCAGATAAGTATAAAGCAAACAAGGCAAACAATTTTAAAAGTGATCTAATTCCTAAGGGTACCCCTCTTTTATTAAATCCCCAGCAGAGTCGCCAGTTTTGTAACACGGTGGGAGAACTGACTTTAGTTATGTTGCGGATAGCAAGAGTCGCCACCGACTTTTATTTTATCCAAAGGAAAGGGCATAAAAGAACAGGAAAGACCTTTAAAAGATTTTTGGGTTCGGGGGGTAGGTTATGTAAAGGGAAGGTGTTAGCACCCTTTACATCCATGGTTATCCATGGGCTCTTAGTTACTTAGCTCACTTTAAAATGTTTTTGAGAAGTGTAGTGTGTGTTTAGAAATTTTCTTAAGTACTTTATAATGATCCATGTACGAATATATATAAAGCCATTGTTTTGAAAATTGCTTGAAAAATGTGAAGTGTTTTGAAATATTTTTGAAAAGTGAGCAAGTACATAAGAGGAACCTACCCTAAGTTAAGTCTTTTCTGTTCTTAAATATCCTTTAAATGATAAGACTATCCCTATTATTAAGGAATAGGTAGTCATTACCTTGGATGTATGAGGGATAAATGAAGGACAACTGTGATTAGGCAATTGTAAGGTGTATTTAGCAATTCGAAGGGACTTATCATCTTTATTCGAAAGGGACAAGATCATTTACGAAGGCAACCATGAAGGGACTTGATCTTTTTATCTTTTAAGGGACTAGATGATATAAATAAATGAAGGGACTTTGCTTTATACACCTTACTTGACCTTTTTCTTTAGGCAACATGAGAGGTATCCTTAAGAATGTGAGATGGCGATCCAGGATCGACTTACGTGTGTGCGTGTACAAGTTCAAATATTTATCTTAAAATTAGTGATCTAAATTCAATTTTAAACACAAACATGTTTTACACTCCCTATTTTACTAACCATGGCAATTAAAAATAATAAAAATAATTCTACAACTATTACATAGTGGGTACAATTACATTATAATAATTAAAATAATTAAAATAAATAAGCAAATAAATAAATAATTAAATGGGTTAGTAATAATAAACAAAAATAAATAAATATAAGAGGGTTAGTATAACAATATAATATAGCAATAAATTAAAAATTAAAAATTAAATAAATAAATATTTTTTAAAAGAATTTTAATAAAAGAAATAAATAATAAATATTATATACTAATAAAATATGATTAATAGTCTAATTATTTAATTTTATATACATATTAAAAATATCTAAGCATATTAAATTCATAAAATAAAATTAGGATTTTTAATTATTTAGAAAAATAAATTAGGGTTTACTATTAAATTATTCAAATTATTTCTATATAAAAACTACATATAATATGAACAAATTAAAATAAACAAATAAATTAACATTTACAATATAATTAAGGTTTATAAAAGAAAATTAGGGGTTATATAAAAAATTAGGTTTTTTACATATAAAATTTTAGGGTTAATTATTTAATATAAATATAATTAAATTATTTATACAAAACCATATAATATTAATAATACACAATAAAATAAATATTAAATAATTTTATTAATAAAGCTTAAATTTTAAATAATATAAATTTTGAAATATATACAAGAAAATAATATAAACCTTTTTGTTTTAAATATTTATTCATTTATTAAATTAATTATAATATATTATAAACAAAACAAAATAAAAGAAAATATGAACAAAAACATACCTGGGGCTGGGATTCGAACCCAGGCCCTAGGCTTTCACACCCTCAAGACCAACAAGCCAGTCACTGGGCTACGCGCGCGCAGGTGATATGGAATGGCTTCAATTCTTTTTATTTTTATCCTGCAAAAATCATTGAAAAATAACCAAAACAAAAGGGCCTGGGGACGATTCGAACCCAGGACTCCTCATTCATCACACAAACGCCTTAACCAACTGAGCTATCACATTGTTCTGAAATAATATCAATAACATATCATAAAATATTATATCCAACTTTTGAATACGAATTTTGGCGCCAGACTTCATCTTCTTCATTTGAATTACCTACGAAATTTCCTGGGCTTTCTCCTGCGAATTTTCCTGCAAACATTCAAAACCAGAATCCTATGTTTTTGTGAATATCATTCAAACCGCAACATTAATTCAAATTAACAACCCAGATCAAATATACAAGGATCATATGTCACAGCCATGTTCTTAGAATTTGTTTTAAGGCCCTAAATGCTTGGTTCCCGATTTGAAGCTCCAAACCCTAGCAATGACAAATTTTGATACAGTCCACAATAATTGAATTAACTCATTCAGAAAGCTTCTAAACATCACAACAAACACAAATTCATAGTTAGTTTTCAATATTAATGCACAAATCAATCAAATCGAAAAAACTTAGAACATGAAGAAGATGCATTCGGTTTGTGCGAATTAGGGCATGAATGGACAATGTTATGATCCAGAATCAATCTATGAACTCCAAGGAACAAGTTGCAACCTTTGGTTTGTCTTGAAAGCAGCTCTAGGTATTAAACCGAATTGGTGTTCTTAGGATGAATTTTGAAACTTTGTTCTTACCTTTGGAGGCTCAATTTTTCGTCCCTTTGCATTGTAATTAGTTTGTGTATATATGGTGAGTTGAATTAGGTCAAGAAACTTTGGATTTATGGGCTTTTTGAATGCCTTGAGTGTGAAGGAATGTCATGATCCAAAAATATGAAAAAATCAAATATTTGTATTCCAATCTGGTCTAGCACAAATTTGCACAAGATCCAATCATGTTAAACAACATTGATGAATTTCTAGAAGAAGAATCATGTCCAAATATTGATTTTTAGATTTTATTTTGATTTAATTTGATTTAAAATGAATAAAATTCAAATAAATATCAAATAAAATATAAAAAATCAGAATTTCTTGTCATTGGGTCGTGTGGGATGATATCACAAGGATTGGGTTGCACAATGGTAGGCCCATTTGGAAAAAATTGATTCTAAGACCCCATTTGCTCAATATTCTTCTCAAAACTTTCGCAACTTTGCAAAGACATATATCCCTCAATTTTAATGCTATGAGGGTGTTCTTGGACATTTTGGAAAGCTTAAAGAGTCCTATAACCAAACTCATTGGTTTCATGTCCATATCTTTTACCATTCTCAAGTTATGCTCTTTTGAAGTTGTTGACTTTTTGTTGACTTTTAAAAGGACCTATAATGTCTTAGCTCATACCTTCCAAATGAAGCATTTTTGGGCTTGGCTTGTGAGACACAAAGTTGTAGATAATTCAATTTCCTTCAAAATGAGCTTTGGATGGAAAATTCTTGATGAAGCATGTGAAAGTTATGGCTGGTCAAAGTTCAGTTGACTTTTCTTGAGGAAACCCTAATTTAGAAACTCCTGATTCTTGATGATCTGAAATCTCCTTGGTGAATCATGATCAACCCTTGATAAAATGATTAATTTTACTTCATATACTTGATGTTGGCAAAAAATCATGAAGTTTGACTTTGGTTTGACCACAGTTGACCTCAGTTTGACTTTTTAACTACTTTAACTGATTTTAACCTATCTGATCATCTGACTGAGCAAACCTTTGGGAAAAGTCTTGAAACTTGACATGGGGATTCTTGAATTCATATAGGATCCTATGAAGCTCACTTGAAGCCTTGGAAGTCCATTTAGCCTGATGAAAGTCAAAACCCTAGCTTAGGATGCAGTGCTTAGGAGGATGCATTGTCTAAGGGAATTGTCAAACTTTCTGACTAATTGTGAACTTTGTGAACCTTGTGAACCTCATAAGATGTCTTATGAACCTTTGTCAACCTCATAAGATGTCTTGTGAACCTTGTGAACCTCTTAAGATGTCTTGTGAACCTCTTAGTACACAAAGTCTTGTCTTGTGAGGGCAAATTTTGGGGTGCAACACTATGCAGCATGGGATGGAATCCAATTGAGGAAAGTTCTAGATGGTCCAGCTGGCATAACTGCAGTAACAACCTCACTCACTTCACCTGGCGCACTCAGTTAACTCAAGGGATAAGTAACCATGGTTAAGAGTCCTATAAGTTGAGATCACCACTTCATTTGGCAGCTTGGATTCATTCACATAAGATTTCACTCCATTGAATCTCTCTGCATTTTGCTTCGAGTTATCTTCTTCTTCATCAATTCAATCCCAATTTCTCTCAATCCATCTTCATCATCATCTTCAGCATAACCTCCATGGATGGCTTATCTTGAAGCTCCATAGATCCTTCATTGCATCATTGAATTCACATTGCAAATTAAAGTGTATCTCTTCAAATTTCATCCCTTTGGCCTTTATCTTGTTCAATCCATCAACAACATAGTGTAGGGATTTATTCTCATGGTTTAATCACTTCCATTCATCAAGGAATTGATTCTTCAAAATCTTGAACATTACTGCATTTACTTCAATCTCTCAAGAATCATCAAGTGCAGAGTGTTTATTTCACTTTTGTCGAAGTAAGGCAAGAAAAAGCAACCACTGGAACCTCATCTCTGGCCTTCTAGCAACACATTGATTACACTGCATTTCAGGTATGCTCTGAAAACTCATTGAATCGAATTAGCTTTTGTTTGTTGTTTTCATGTTAAGTGAAGCTTGATAGAAGCAATGGCACCTCTAGCTAGTTGATAGGCATATTAGATGCTTAAATGCAGTTTTAGATGTGGAATTGTTTGCCTTAGATTTGATCATTTTAGGAACCATAAATGAATTTTGAGGATGTATTAGTGATCAGTGAGAGGAGACAAGTGAGATGATGCCTTTAGATTTCATTTTCATAGTGAATTAAGGAAGCCCTAGCAGAGCATGGCCGAAGAAGATGACCGAAATTCATCTCTGGTCATCTGAATAGTAACCCTAATTATTTCCAACTTTAAGTCTCATCCATTGATTCCATCTGATCCAATGTTCATGAAAGTGCCAGCACATAAATGAACTCATTCCATTCACGTGACCAACGTCAAACATAAAAGTCTTCAGTGTTCTACCCACACCCCCTACGCATTTTCCTTAGGCCCAATCATGTTCATTTCTTTATTCTTTGCACCACCCAGGCCCATACCAACTCAGTCCTTTTCATTTATTTTTATTTCTTTTTTCATCTTAATTCATTTTTCGTTTTGGCTTTTTAAAAATACCAAAACCTCATAAAACATTCCCAATTAATTCATGAGAGATCCTTGAATTTTTCTTTAATTTTCCATAATTTTAGATTTTATTTTTTTTCCTTTTCGAGATCAGGATTAATTTCTCATTTGAATTAAATTCCTTTTTTTCATTTTTTGACCAATAAACTTGTACATTTTTGTTCTCTCAAACCATGTAGGATAAATGTGTCATTCATCTTGTGTTGTCTTCCTATTCCATCAAACTTCATCAAAAGATTTTTCTCTGGATTTTTAGGTCATGTTTGGATCATTTTTTAGTCCTTTCTTTCACACATATGTTCATAAACCTTAATCTACTTCCATACACCATTTAAACCCTCAAAAATGGGAGTTTTTGTGAGATTTTTTGTATGAAATTAACCCTCTGGATTTTGTATTCAAGTGTCAAGTTTTATAATTTTTCATGACCCTTTGATAGTTTTTAGGTTGCTTGGTTCACAAGTCATGTTTTTGGTCTTTCCATTTCTTTCCTTTGATCCCTTTAGTCTAAGGCCTTCATGCCAATACTTTGAGGTCACAATCTTGAGTCTCTTAGGTCATTTAGGATGTATATAAGTGTTGGTTACCACCCTTGGTTCTTTACCTTTAAATTTTTAGGCTTGCCTTAAGTCCTAAGTCATACATGTCCCATTTTAACCTAATCTCCCTCCTCCTTCCATCTTAAGCACTTCAAAATCCTTTTGTGCATGATTTAACTTCATCTTGTCATTGTTTTAAGTCTTATAAGTATTTTGTGATCATCCATACTTGTTCATCGCATTTTAGAACCATTTTTCTCCCTTTTGAACTTCATTTGTCACTTAAAGGACTTTAGAAACCCTAATTTGAATACCTAGTCTTAGGATGCTTCTTAACCCATCATTTGTGAACAATTTCCAAGTATAATCTCCATTTTTTTGGTCAAGCCCCTGGTTTTTCTATGGGGAAATCAAATCACTTTGGTCTTTTTTTGAATTCTTTCCTAAGTCATTTTGTTGCATCTTTAGAACCATGCTTCTATATGTTTCCTCCCACCATCTAATTCCACATTTGCATACCTTCAACATGAATCTCTTCTTTTCCATTTGAGCTATTAATTTCTTTTACTTCCTATATAAGTCTAAGTTCTGGATTTTTCATTTACCTTTGAGTTTAGGAGTTATTAGTTAGTAAACACTTATGTTATCTTTCTAACCTCATCCTTAGGTTTAGTGGTACTTTAGGATATAGTTTGACTTTAATTCATTTAATCCCTTTAGATAATTTTTGAATTGATTTAGCTACTGAATTTTTAAGTATGTTACCTTAAGGTGCTTTAGGCTTAGCTTTTAATCTTAGAAGCTCACTAACATCCCTCCATAACTACTGAGAGTTGTTTCTTGAAATTTGCCAAGTAATAATTATTCATATTTCTCCATCATGCTAATATTTGTTTTGTAGGGGGGAGAGATGAGGTAATCACTTTATTCTTTATCTCTTATGCATGCCTTTTTTATTGCCTTATCACCTTTGTGATTTGTTCATAGGTTCCCCTTTCTCTCTTTAGATTCTACTTAACTTCCTTAAGAAGTAAGTTGAATTCTAGCTTGTTCTTTCTTCTCCTTAGGTTAGAATACCTCACTAACCATAGGACCACAGTTGTACATAATAAGATGACTTAGGGTTGTGTCTTAGTCCCCCATTAGCTTTGACCTTTGCCTTTTGAGTCTTCTCTCCTCATCTTCAAGAAAATCCAAAAAGACTTAATAAATGCATGAAAGGATTCCTTGTGTATAGCCTTATTCCATGGGGCACTTGCATTCATTCCATCTTGGAGTGGTGTAGGCTCGTCTAGCATGATGTACAAGTCTTATCAAGGGGTTATTTCACAAAGAAAAATCTAAAAGACATTTCTTAACAAGCTACAAAAACACTTAAATAAGTTCAACAAGCTAGTGAACTTAGACCCAAATCTGTGGAAACAAGTCTTGGATAAATTCTCCTTGCTTGGTGTGCGTGTTCTAGTATTCCATCTTGGAATGTAGTAGAAAGTACACATTCCATGGAAAAGAGTTTGAATTCACTTCCTTGTGCCAAATTCATACAAAACTCGTAAAAGACAAAAACAAACAATAAGCGACTATCCTGCGGGAACTTCTCTTCTCATCTCATTCATTCTTAGCGCGAACTTGCGACGACTTGTCTCATATGCAAGACGGTAAACGCACTCGTACCAGACGAGTCTGCAACACCTAAGCATAGACATACCGTTGAACCCCAAAATTTGCCCTCACAAGACAAGACTTTGTGTATAAAGAGGTTCACAAGGTTCACAAGGTTCACAAGACATCTCATGAGGTTCACAAGGTTCACAAAGTTCACAATTAGTCAGAAGATTTGATATTTCCCCCAGACAATGCATCCTCCTAAGCAATGCATCCTAAAATAGGGTTTTGACTTTAATCAGGCTAAATGGACCTCCAAGGCTTCAAGTGAGCTTCATAACATCTTATATGTGTTTAAGAATCCCCATTACAAGTTTCAAGACTTTTCCCAAAGGTTTACTCAGTCAGATGATCAGATAGGTTAAAATCAGTCAAAGCAGTTAAAAAGTCAAACTGAGGTCAACTATGGTCAAACCAAAGTCAAACTTCATTATTGTTTGCCAATATCAAGTATATGAAGTAAAATTCATCATTTGATAAAGGGTTGATCATGATTCATCAAAGAAATTTCAGATCATCAAGAATCAGGAGTTTCTAAATTAGGGTTTTCATAGGAAAAGTCAACTGAACTTTGACCAGCCATAACTTTCACATGCTTCATCAAATTTTTCCCATCCAAATCTCATTTTGAAGGAAATTTAATTCTCTACAACTTTGTGTCTCACAAGCCAAGCCCAAAAATGCTTCATTTGGAAGGTATGAGCTAAGACATTATAGGTCCTTTTGAAAGTCAACAAAAAGTCAACAACTTCAAAAGAGCATAACTTGAGAATGATAAAAGATATGGACATGAAAACAATGGGGTTGGTTAGAGGACTCTTTAAGCTTTCCAAAATTTCCAAGAACACCTCCATAGCCTTAAAATTTAGAGATTTGTGTCCTTACAAAGTTGGGAAATTTTTTAGAAGAATATTGAACAAATGGGGTCTTAGAATCAATTTTTTCCAAATGGGTCACCATTGTGCAACCCAATCCTTGTGATATCATCCCACACGACCCAATGACAAGCAATTCTGATTTTTTATATTTTATTTGATATTTATTTGAATTTTATTCATTTTAAATCAAATTAAATCAAAATAAAATCTAAAAATCAATATTTGGACATGATTCTTCTTCTAGAAATTCATCAATGTTGTTTAACATGATTGGATCTTGTGCAAATTCGTGCTAGACCAGATTGGAATACAAATATTTGATTTTTTTCATATTTTTGGATCATGACATTCCTTCACACTCAAGGCATTCAAAAAGCCCATAAATCCAAAGTTTCTTAACCTAATTCAACTCACCATATATACACAAACTAATTACAATGCAAAGGGACAAAAATTGCAGCCTCTAAGACATATTTCAAACTTCACAAAAATCACCAAAATTCAATTTTTCGGTTTCCATATTAGAAGAGGTTTCAAGGTATTTTAAGGACACCACAAGCTTCCTTAAGCTTCCTTGAATCGAAACCAATCCTCACATGCCTTTGAATCATGTCATAATGCATAACCCGAAGCATATATGTTCTTGATATATTTTTCTTCGATTCATTGAATTTGCTTGTTTATAATGAATTTTGGCTATGTATTAATGTTTGTTGTTGTTCATAGATGGTTTCTGGATTGTTTTGTGAAGAACCATGGCCGAATCATGAAAACACCATACTTAGGGTTTAAAGCTTCAAATTAGGGTTCTTCGATTCACATAATATAAATGACTTTTGATGACATAATTGAATTGTACAGGTCACAAGGAGTCTAAGGATGTCTTTAATTTGATGTAATTGTACTGGTTGTGTAGGGTTTGAAAAACGCAGGTTTAAAACGCATGAAGATTCGCAGGAAATTTCCCAACAAATTTCGCAGGAAAACCTGCGAAATTCCAAGGAAGAAGATGATCTGAATGGCGCGAATTTGAATTTCAAATTTTGTATTTATTTTATTATTTATTTGTTTCGTATATATTTCACAATGAGCATGTAGCTTAGCTGGTTTTGGTGCGCGTATGATATACTGAAGGGCTTGGGTTCGAAACCAGCCAAGGTAATTTTTTGCTTGATTTATTTTTGTTTTACAGGATAACAACAAAACAACCTGGAGTATGTTGCTATCACCAACGCGCACGTTGGCCCAGTGGCTGGGACTCTCTTCAAATATTGGGGAGGTCCTGGGATCAAAACCAGGCCTCCCCCTTTTTTCTTTCTTCTATTTTATTTTTGGTTTTGTTTATTATTATTATTGTTTTTAAATTATAATTAATTTTAACTGATAATCAAATTATAACCCTAATTTTTTTTAGTTCTAAAATATTTAATTTATTTTTATAAACCTTAATTATATTTTAACTCTTAATTTATTTATTTGTAAATTTTAATTATGTATATTTAATTTATAATTTGTATATAGTTTTTATATGTAAATAACTTAATTAATTAATTAACCCTAATTTATATGTAAAAAACCTAATTTTTTTTAAACCCTAATTATCTTATAAATATTAATATGTTTGTATGTAAATTCTAATTATATATATTTATTTTATATTTTGTTTATATTATTATATGTGTTTTTTTTAAATAATGTAATTAGGTTTAGATTAAATAATTAATTCTAATTTATTTTTTTCTAAACAATTAAAAACCCTAACTTTATTTTTTTTCTAATGCTTACTTAATTATAATTAACAAGTATTTTTATAATATGTATATAAAATTAAATAATTAGACTATTAGTCATATTTATTAGTATATAATTATTATTATTTGTTTCTTTTATTAAAATTCCCTTAAAAAATAATTATTTATTTAATTTTGAACTTTTTATTTGTTTTTATATTATATTGTTATACTAACCTTCTTATATTTATTTCTTGTTTATTATTACTAACTAATCTAATTATTTATTTACTATATGCTTATCTATTTAAATTATTTTTATTATTCTTATAATGTAATTGTGCCAATTATGTAATAGTTGTAGAATTATTCTTATTATTTATTTTTAATTGCTATGGTTAGTAAAATAGGGAGTGTAAACATGTTTGTATTTAAAATTGAATTTAGATCACTAATCTCAAGATAAATATATGAACTTGTACACGCACACACGTAAGTCGATCTTGGATCGCCATCTCACATTCTTAAGGATACCTCTCATGTTGCCTAAAGAAAAAGGTCAAGTAAGGTGTATAAAGCAAGGTCCCTTCATTTATTTATATCATCTAGTCCCTTAAAAGATAATAAGATCAAGTCCCTTCATGGTTGCCTTCGTAAATGATCTTGTCCCTTTCGAATAAAGATGATAAGTCCCTTCGAATTGCTAAATACACCTTACAGTTGCCTAATCACAGATGTCCCTTCACTTGTCCCTCATACATCCAAGGTAATGACTACCTATTCCTTAATAATAGGGATAGTCTTACCACTTAAAGGATATTTAAGAACAGAAAAGATTTAACTTAGGGTTGGTTCCTCTTATGTACTTGCTCACCTTTTCAAACAATTCAAAAACACTTCACATTTTCAAACAATTTTCAAAACAAAGGCTTTATATATATTTGTACATGGATCATTATAAAGTACTTAAGAAAATTTCTAATCACACATTACACTTCTCAAAACAATTTAAAGTGTGCTAAGTAACTAAGAGCCCATGGATAACCATGGATGTAAAGGGTGCTAACACCTTCCCTTTACATAACCTACACCCCGAACTCAAAAATCTTTTAAGGTCTTTCCTGTTCTTTTATACCCTTTCCTTTGGATAAAATAAAAATCGGTGGCGACTCTTTCTATCCGCAACATTTAACTAAAGTCAGTTCTCCCACCGTATTACACATACGCAGTTCCATCCATAAAAAACACAAACAAATAGTTCCCGCCTTAGTTAGGCGAACTACTTCGACTCTGATCCTCATTTTCCCGATGAGGTACGTAGGCAGCGGGGTAGGGCCCGTTCGAGCACATTCTTTATTTTCCCTACATTTCCCTCTTTCTTTCCATTCTCTTTTCCAGTTCCCTTTCTTTCAGTTCCAGTTCCAGATAGCAGTTCATTTGTTCAGCAGCAGTTATATTCTTTTACCCTTTGAAACAAACAAGCAAGCGTGGATCCCGTCGGGTACGATGGATGATCTGGGGTGCTAATACCTTCTCAGTTCGTAACCGACTCCTGAACCCAGATCTTTGGTTCGTAGGACCTTGTCCTTTCCTTCTTCCTCAGGTTTGTGCAGCATTACCTTTCCCGTTCCTTTGTGATAAAAATGTCTGGCTGGTGACTCTACGTTTTCCGCGCCACTTACGCGTTTGTACTAGAATGAAAATCCCGGGAGCGACAGCTGGCGACTCTGCTGGGGATCGAACCCAGAATCTCTGGTTTCCCTCGTAGAGTCAATCCGAGCACCTGTTTGTTTTTGTTTCGTTGGGTGTTTATTTGTTTGCTGATGTGTGCTTTAGTTTAGCTTTACTGTTTTCATTTACAGTTTCACTTTACAGCTTTACTTTACAGCTTTATTTAGTGCTTTCAGTATTTATTTCACATGCATCATACTGGACTGTGTTGGTTTCATTTTTTCTGTGGGATGGGCTTTGTTACTGTAAGATAAGCTAAATACCCGGCTTGAGTGCACCTAGGATTTAGAGTGGTTCCACTTTGGATTCATGGCATCTTGCTATGTTGGTATTAGTGAGTTCCACGCCTTGACTTGCGACCTTCTCGGAAATGTATTGACGTCAGAATCTTTCTGGGGAAATACACTACCTTGATAGTTATGTGCAGTCAGGGGACCGATCATTGAGAACCTTTGTGGAAACATCCCTCTCCAGTGATGACAATGGCAGACCACATTTGTTGGCAAACCCACTCACATCCGAGGGCCCACTGGGAACTCGCATAGTATGGCCTGGTTCTCTCATAAGAATCCAGTTAAGGCAAACTATTCGTATGACGATAGTATTGTACCCTTCGGGATGAATGTACTATTGTTTCTCGATTCAGTGCTTGAGGCTGAGGACTTATGAGGGATGCTTGTTTCCTTGGACTCAGCTGAGACCTACCTGAGTAGTACATAATGCCAAACCGATTCCCTGATTTGGTCATGAGCCATTTCTCGGAAATGGTGAACGTATTATTGTTATTCAGCTTTGAGAGTCAGTGATGTTTGGACCGAGTAGCACATCCGTGAGATTGGGAGGAGTTTACAGGTTTGCAGGAACCATAAACTTCAACATACCCATTTATGCCAACACACTTCAATGATATGATCTTGTTCTGTTAATTATGGATTCTGAAATCATGAACTCCTGATCAGAAAGATACTTGTGATGATGTTGTGGCCTTGCACAGACTTTTGATTACCTGATTCACCACACAGACACATCACTGATCACATGCCTTGCCTTGCATAACATCATAACATCATTAATCATTTTGTGTTCTTTTTATTCTCAAGGTTCATTACCTCCTATTCCTGGTCATATTTTCTGCTTCAACATGGAGATTCCAAGGAAGAGAAATGTCCATTATACTTTCCCACATCCAAATACAAATGGTATTCAGAAGTTAATTGGCTTGATGGGTGACAAAGTGCTTGATGATTTCAGAAAAGAGTTTGGAAAGATCCTAGACTATGTGAATAAGCCAACCACTGACCAGAGGGATATCTTGCATTCTCTACTGCAGTTCTATGATCCACAGCTGAGGGTTTTTGTTTTCCTTGACTACATTTTGGCTCCCACGTTAGAAGAGATATCCAGCATCCTCAGAATCCCCATCAAAAATGGTGCTCCTTACTATGGCTTAGAGAAGATGCCATCATCCAAAGATATAGCTGAGTCTTTTCTTCTGGACTTATCCAAGGTTAGCAGAGAATTGGATGCCACCAAAGGTAAAGTACTTTTCTTAGATTTTCTTATCAAGGAAGCTTAGGACCTGGCCTCTGAAAACAAATGGGCCAAGTTCAGCACCTTGCTTGCTTTGATAATGTATGGGACCAGTTTGTTTCCATGAGAGAAGGGTTTAATCAACATGGAAGCTATCACTATATTTGCCAGAAGAAATCAAGTACCCACTTTGCTAGGTGACTTTTACTATGGAGTTCACCACAGGAATGAAAAGAGGAAGGGACATGTAAATTTTTGTGCTCCCATATTTGTTGAATGGTTTGTAAGGCAACTCCCTAAATCAGGACCTTTTCAGGATTTGAAACAATCTTGGAAGTGGTCCAAAAGATTAATGGGCTTAACCTCAGCTGACATTGCATGGGGATGCAACATAGATCTTGTGGGCAAAGAATTATTGGTCATTTGTGGTAGCTTCCCAAGTATTCCTTTGATAGGAAGTAAGGGTGGGATTAATTACAATCCTATCTTATCCAGGAAGCAGTTTGGTTATCCATTAAGAGTTGTGCCTTTGATTGAAGAGGCAATTGAATCTTTATACTTTCCAACAGAAGGAAATCTCAAGAAGAGCATACTGGCATCCCAAGCTTGGGAAGTTAGAGTGATGAAAGGGAAGAAAGACTTTGGGAGAATGGATCCCAACACTTATAATCCTTTTGCCAGCTGGTTGGAGGATCGTGTGAAGACCCTGTTACTCCCATTTTCTAGAGAAACACCTCTCTACCCTAAGGAGGTAGCACCCACAACTTCAGCGCCTCTTCAAGAATATCAAAATTTGGAAGCCTTGGTTCAACAACTCAGGTTGGAGAATCAAGAAGGTTACAATTCATGCCAGGAACTGAAGATGCAAAATCAAAAGTTGGAGGAAAGAGCTTACAAAGCTGAAGAGATGGTTAGGCTCAAGCAGCAAGACTTTCAGGAGAGAAAGCTCTACTTCAAGAAAAAGGGATTAGCTGAAACTCACAAGGCGGCCAACGTTGGAAGGATAAGAAAGATTTGAATGAAGCCAATGAAGCTGTCACCTTATGGAAAGAGAAGCGGGAAGACAATTTGAGGAAGCAGAGAGAGCTAGAGATCAAGCACAAGCTAAAAGTCAAGAGTCTTCAAGATTCTTTGGATGGACAAAGAGAGCTCCTTAAGAAGGCTTATCATCAAGATAAAGGTCGTCTCCAAAGTTTAGCAGAAAGCCAACAAGCAATAAAGGAAGCTCAGAAAGAAATAGAAGATTTGAAATTGAAAGCTGATGTCAAGAGAGCCAAGAATGATTCTATTACAAGTCAGGAGAGTGAAAAGGTGTTCCTACAACAAATTGAGGAATTGCATGCCTCCTTTGACCTTAGGGATATCTTAATTCAGAAGCTTGTACAGGAGTCTACGCATCCGGATATAGCTCAGATGTTGCAAAATGTCAAGTGCCTTAGTTGGAGATTACAGGATGTAGACCTTCCTAAGCTTTAGTTTTATATGCATATGACTTGGATTACCCGCAGGCTTGTTGTGGGAATCCCCTCTCTCTTGATGTACTTTTTCTTTCTTGATATATGAATTTTTACCTTATGAGGATCTTTGTTATTCCAATTGTCTTCTGATTTACCTGAAGTCTCTGGTTATATCTGTTGCACGGACACAAAATAAATTCCGCCACTTCAAGTTTGAATGTCACACGGGATTTTCTTGCAAGGGATCTTTTTTCTCAACACTAGAATGGGAAAGTAATTAAAGCCTTGGGAATAAAAGGAACACATTACATTGCATACACATCATTTGCATTTCTTCTTTGTTTTTCAAGTATTCTACAGATTGCTTAACTTATTTACATTTCAGGCAAAGATTGCGAGGGCCGCCAAGACCTGTCATCTTTGACAGAATATCCCACACTATTACGCAACTCGCAACAACCAGAGGACAGTCATGGATGCTATGCAAACTGAGCTTAATGATTTTCGCACCAGAATAGGAGAGTTCATGGTCATGATGCAAGGGATGGCTCAGGGACAACAAGAGTTGAGAAATGCAATTCAGGGACTCAACCCTCCTCAGACTAATACTCCTGTAACCACTCTTGAAGTACAAGTGACTGCTCCCAACACCAACAATGGCCCAGGTGGACCTTAAGTTCCAGAACATGGCACAACAACTTTCATTCTAGTACAAGACAGGCAGGAAGATCAGTTCCCTTCTTACAACAATGATATGGGGTTTGGCGGAGAAGGAAATCTTCAAGACTTTTTGATGCTTGCTGAGAAAGTCAAAGCCCTAGAGTGTAGAGACACTTTGGGGATAAATGTGTCTGACATGGGTCTAGTCCCCAGGGTAGTTATTCCTCACAAATTCAGGCCACCTATTTTTGACAAGTATAACGGTAGCTCCTTCCCTAAAACTCACTTTCATGCATTCTACCGGAAAATTGCTGTCCATACTAGGGATGAAAAGCTCTGGATGTATTACTTCCAAGATAGTCTCTCCGGAGGATCCATGGAATGGTATATGAAGCTAGAGAGAAGCTCTGTGAGAAGCTGGAAGGAATTGGGAGAAGCATTCCTCAAGCAATATCAATATAATATCGACATGGAGCCCAGTCGCACTCAACTTCAAAGTTTGACTCAGAAGAACTCGAGAGCTTCAAAGATTACACACAAAGGTGGCGTGAAGTGGCCGCTAGAGTGCAATTTCCTTTGCTGGAGAGAGAAATGGTAGACCTGTTCCTGGATACCCTCCCTGGGCATTTCATGGAGAGGCTAGCTGGATGTTACTCAAGTGGGTTCTCAGATATCATCTTGACTGGAGAGGGGGTAGAAAGATGGATCAAGCAATGGAAGATTCAGAACGGGGGCGCTTCAAATTCTGGTGTCAAGAAACCCTTTTTGAAGAGGATAGAAGGAGAGACTGGGGCAGTGTACGCGCATATGGGAGGAAGTAATAGAGTGTTTTATCAGCAAGTGGCCCCCATCACTATATCAGCTCAACCTGTTCAACAACAAGTCCAACCACTGCAGCCGCAACGCCAACAAGGGTATCAACAGAGAGTTCCTCGTCCATATCTCCTACAGCTCCAGATGATTCAACTCCGAACTTTGCAACTCCCGAAGCCAGGCCAAATCCCCTAGGGTTATGATACGAACGCCCAATATGAGTTTCATTCCGGAGCCCCGGGACATACCACAGAAAACTGCAAAGCTCTGAAGCATGTTGTTCAAGACCTACTGGATTCTAAAGCGATTAATTTCGCTCCTAATCCTAATGTAATACAAAACCCCATTCCTCCTCACGGGGGTACAGTTGGGGAAGTTGACGATGGGGAGAATCTAAACTTGGTGTGTGATATCAACGACCTGCAAACTCCGTTGAGTGTTGTTAAAGCATGTTTGGCCCTGAAGGGTGTGTTTGTAGGTTGTGGAAGTGATTGTCCAGGATGTATTGAAATGCCAAGTGGTTATGAGCAGTTGAAAACAGAGATCCAAAGTATGATTAATGAAGGAGTGTTGCAGTTTGACAAAGTTGTAAAGGAAAACAAAGTTTCCACAGTAACCATTTTCTACGATCCATCTCAAGTTCCTACACGGGTCAGAGTGGCACCGATAATGATTACCACTGCAGGACCAGTAATGTATCAGAGTGATAAAGTCATTCCCTGGAATTATGGTGGCGAAGTATATTGTAATGGCCAAAAACAAGATTTGGCCACGTCTAGCACGACCCCAGCTCAAGTAGAAAATGTTGGAGTAGGGGGCTTTACTAGAAGTGGAATGTTATTTGCGCCGGAAACACTAAGAAATAGTGTGATACCACCTAGAGACACCGCAGAAGTCCAGGCTAAGGCAAGAGGGAAACAGCCAGTGGTTGTCAATGAGCCCGCACCAGTGACTGATCCAGACATTACATTCGATAAAGAAATTGAGGAATTTTTGAGAATTATCAAAAAGAGCGATTACAAGATCGTGGACCATCTGCAGCAGACCCCATCGAAAATTTCCATCTTGTCTTTGTTAATGTGTTCCGACTCCCATAGGAAAGTTCTCTTGAATATCCTGAACAAGGCTTACGTACCTCGGGATATCTCGGTAAATCAATTAGAAGCGGTGGTATCCAGTGTCAATGCCAGTCATGGATTGGGTTTTACAGGCATGGATCTAACATTTGAAGGTCGTTCTCATAATCGGGCGCTGCATATCTCTTTAGAGTGTAAATGTGCAGTACTTTCTCATGTGTTAGTAGATACCGGATCATCGTTGAATGTTCTGCCCAAGAAGGAATTGATGAAGTTGGATTATGATGGAGTAGTTCTAAAGTCCAGCGACCTGGTGGTTAGAGCATTTGATGGGTCGAGAAGGTCAACGTTCGGGGAGATGGATTTACCAATTAAAGTAGGTCCACAAATCTTCAATACCACATTCTACGTGATGGATATACAACCTGCATATAGTTGTTTGCTGGGAAGGCCTTGGATACATTCAGCAGGAGCAGTATCATCCATACTTCATCAAAAGCTGAAATTCGTTTGGGAGGGCCAAATTGTGACAGTTAGTGGGGAAGAAGACATCTTTGTCAGTCATCTAGCTTCATTCAAGTATGTGGAGATGGATGGTGAGATAGTTGAAACTCCATGTTAGGATTTTGAACCCCTGAAAATTGAACAAGCATCTTCATTGGCAGCTTCTTCTGAAGAACCAAAGAAAGGGGTTTCCATAGCCTCTTATAAGCAAGCTCTTGAAGTGGCAGAATCTGGGATACGAGAAGGCTGGGGCAGTCCAGTAGATGTTCCAGAAAAGAAAGATATGTTTGGGGTTGGTTACCATCCTGGGAAGTCATCATCTGGACCGAGTGCTAGAGGTCGTTAAGGCCCGATTACTTTCACAAGTGCGGGAATGGTGGATTATGGAAGCATCAGTGTCGTGCAGGATGATGTAGTTGATAGTGATTGTGACTTAGATGAGTGGATCAGGCCTTCTGTTCCAGGGACTCAACTTAGCAACTGGTCGTCTGAAAGGCTTATCTCAGTCACCTCCTTCGAAGAGTAATGCTTTTTGTTTCTGTCTTCTCTGTACTCAAGCGCTATGTCTTGCCCGGGGCATAATAGCTTTTTGTAAGGGTTATTTTGTTCCTAATACAATTCATAATCATAAATAAAGTCGGCGTTTCACATTCATTCATATTGTTCTTTCATGTTGTTCTTTGTCTTTCATTTTGGCTTTTGTTTTTCAACAAAAAAAGAAAGAAACATTTTAAAATGGCAATGTTTCTCATTTTCTCAAACTCTTTCTAAAGCCTAGCATGAATCACCATTCATGCAGGTGCTCATCACCGGATCTTATCAATGACGACCCTGTTATGGCTAAGTATGACTTTGACAATCTAATTTATTAAGCCGATGAGGAAGGTGAAGAAGATTGCGAACTACCTGAAGAGTTAGCCAGACTGCTTAAACAGGAGGAAAAGATGATTCAGCCGCATGAAGAGGCCATTGAAGTGATAAATCTGGGTACCGAAGAAGACAAGAAAGAAGTTAAGATCAGGGCTGCATTAGAGGAAGCTATCAAGACTCGTCTAATTTCTATGCTTCGAGAGTATGTTGATGTCTTTGCATGGTCCTACCAAGACATGCCTGGTTTAGACACTGACATTGTGGTACACAAGCTGCCTCTGAAAGCGGACTGCCCACCAGTGAAGCAAAAGTTGAGACGCACACGCCCTGATATGGAAATCAAAATAAAAGATGAAGTACAAAAGCAATTTGATGCTGGTTTCTTGGCCGTGACTAGTTATCCTCCGTGGGTTGCCAATATTGTGTCGATTCCTAAAAAAGACGGTAAGGTCAGGATGTGTATAGATTACAGGGATTTGAACAGGGCCAACCCTAAAGATGATTTCCCTCTGCCTCACATTGATGTGCTTGTTGATAATACTGCTCAGTTTTATGTGTTCTTTTTCATGGACGGGTTTTCAGGTTATAACCAGATTAAGATGTCTCCCGATGATATGGAAAATACTACCTTCATCAAGCCTTGGGGCACTTTCTGTTACAAGGTCATGTCGTTTGGTCTGAAGAATGTTTGGGCCACTTACCAACGGGCGATGATGACGTTATTTCATGACATGATTCATCACGAAATTGAGGTTTATGTTGATGATATGATAGCAAAATCCCAAACAGAAGAAAAGCACTTGGTCAATCTAGAAAAGTTGTTTGACAGACTCCGGAAGTTCAGATTGAGGATGAATCCAAACAAGTGCACCTTTGGGGTCCGTTCCGGCAAGTTACTTGGCTTCATTGTTAGTGAGCAGGGAATTGAGGTTGATCCAGCCAAAGTAAAAGCCATCCAAGATATGCCTGAGCCAAAGACTTAAAAGCAAGTGCGTGGTTTCTTAGGGAGACTAAACTACATTGCACGGTTTATATCTCATCTAACGGCCACGTGTGAGCCCATATTTAGGCTTCTGAGGAAGAATCAGGCCATTAAATGGAATGAAGACTGTCAGTAAGCCTTTGACCGAATCAAGGAATACCTGCTGTAACCTCCAATTCTCATGCCTCCAGTGCCAGGGAGACCCTTGATCATGTATCTTACTATACTCGAAGGATCAATGAGATGTGTGCTGGGACAGCAAGACGAGTCTAGTCGAAAAAAGCATGCCATTTATTACCTTAGCAAAAAGTTTACCGATTGTGAGACACGCTACTCACTACTCGAGAAAATTTGATGCGCTTTGGCATGGGCTGCTGTCGCTCCCCGGATTTCCATCCTGGTACAAACGCGAAAGTGGCGCGAAAAAGAAAAGAGTCGCCAGCCAGGCATTTTTATCCCGAAGGAACAAGAATGGTAATGCTGCACAAACCAGAAGAAAAGAAAAGGAGGGACACAGGTCCTACGAACCAAAGAGACTGAGTTCGGGAGTCGGTTACGACCTGGGAAGGTAATAGCACCAAGATCATCCGCCGTACCCGACGGGATCCACGCTTGCGAAAGAAACTGTTTCAAAGGGTGAGGGGATGAAAGCTGCTGCAAAGAAAATGAAACTAGAATTGGAAAAGAAATTGAGAAAGGGACTGAAAAAGAAATGAAAAGGAAAAAATGTAGGGAAAATAAGGATTGTGCTCGAACGGGCCATACCCCGCTGCCTACGTACCTCATCGGGAAAATGAGGATCAGAGACGCCGTAGTTCCCCTAACTAGGGGTAGAAAAGAAATTGCTTGTGAATTAAGGCTTGAACTGCCTATGCCATTGCTCAGGTGTTGCAGACTCGGACGACGAGTGCGTAACCGTCTTGCAAAATGACAAGTAGGAGCAAGTTCGTGTACGGAGCGAAGGAGATGAGAAAAGAATTCCCGAAGGAAAGACGCATATTGTTTGTTTGGTGATTTTTATGAAGATTTTATGAGTGAAGTTTGAATAGGTAAATGTACCTAAGTCTTACTCAATGGGATGTGTACATCTCACATCATCCCGAAATGGAATGCGCAAGAGGCACACCTATCTATGAAGGAAATCCCCAAAGCTAGTCCCACAAGTGAAGGCTCAGACACACTAACCTACTTAACATTTATTAAGTGTTTTTTTTTTGTGATTTTATGATTAAGAAGTGTTTTTTAGCTTTTCTTTGTGAGGTAATCTCATGCTAAGACCTATCCACCATGAGGGATAACTTACACCTCGCCCCGAAACAGAACGCGTGCAATTATCTCATAGAAAAGTCTCATGTCACATGAAAGTACTCAACATTTATTAAGTGAATTAGAATTAAGTTTGAAGATGATAAGAGAAAGCACCAAAGGATCTAAAGGTAAAACATCTAATGGGGGACTAAAGAATCCTAAGTGTTGTCATGCATGGATATCCTAAGGTTAGTGTGGTTTTCTATCCTAATGAAGAAAGAAAGAAGAAGAAAAGAAGAAGAAAGAAGAAGAGATGAGTAAGGCCTAAGCCTAACAAGCAAAGGGTTAGTACAAATAAGAATAAGAAGAGAAGAGATGAGATTTGGAGATGTGGGAATCACTTCCACACCTCTCACTTACCATAGCACCTGAAAAGGCTAGTGACATAAGCATACAAGTGAAATGAAATGAACTTAATGACATGCCAACATCATACAAACAGATGTGAAGTCATATATACAAATGCTCAATGGATATGCAAGTTACAAGAATGAGAAAGAAGCATGCAAGTCAATTAAGAGACAAAATGAATCACATGGAAAACAAATGCAAACTTAATGAGATACAAAGCAAAAATGCACAAACATGAACTCAAGGCCCAAAACCAGAACCAAATAAATTCAAAGAAATGCTTAAGAAGCAAGAAAGATGAAGAGAAGAGAGGCACAAGACCAAACAATCACATAATGGAAGGAAAGTAGTGAAGAAATAATGTGAAAGCACATAAGAAATGGAAGAACTTAAAAGGCAAGCCAAACACAAAATTTCTAAGACACAAACCCTAAGCTAAGATCAGAAAGGTACCCACACCCCAAAGAGACCCCAAATGAGAGGAAGAAGTTGGCACAAGTGCCCTTCTAAGCTAAAGAGAGAGCTTATGATCAAAGGGAAATAAAATGGGATAAGGTATGAACCAAAATTCAAATCAAATCAACAATGCATCTAAAAAATCTGTAATACCTCAAAATTTGCCCTCATATTTATTCCCTCTATTGGCTCATCATTTTGCATTCATCGGCATTTCTCATCAATTCATTAACATCATAATAGTGCATTGTATGGATTCATAAGGCATGTGATCAGGACCCAGGGAAATTAGGGTTTCATACGTTATCTGTATCTGTCAGAGATTGAAATGGTAGATAATATTCACTGGACGATGATTCTACTTCAAATGCGGTTGTTCAGTTGTGTTTCGATTCAGATGGGAGTTTGACCTAGTTAGGGCCAAACTATCAAAAGATGGTGGCAACTGCAAGATTTATTTTGGGCCACTGGACGATTTCTTAAACAATGCATATTCAAAGTTCAGGTTGTCGTGTGCTGAAATTCATCAGTTTATCGAGCAGTGTTGAGTCTTCAGTTTATCAGTGATTCATCAGGTTCTGAATGGTCATATCATGTTTCAGACGATTCAAAACGGGTGTGACTAATCCGAAAAATATTCAGTGGCTCAGAAGTGGTTGTGTTTATAGACATGTGGAAAGAATGCAAAATAGGATTTGGGCTAAAATCAGGACTTCATATTCATTCTCATTGTTATAAGTCGTTCCCGATTATTCCATTCTACTTTCATTTCTTCAATTTCCATTACCTTTTACATTTCCATCAATTCATCTTCCGTTTCTTTTATTCACGGTCCCATTTATTTTTTGTCTGTAATTCATTTTGAACCATCTTTCAATTGTCATAGCCCATGTCAAGATCATGTTTTCCCTTTGTCCATTTTACACCATTTAAGCTCAATGGAAATTTTGCTTTAGAATCATCATAAATCTCTAAAAAAATGATGATAGGAAGTCAATTCCTTTTGTTTTCATCTTAGCATCCAAATCACTAAACTAATTCCCAATTAGTCAATTTAAAACCAATATCCACATCTATTACCCAATATTTCCTCCAATCAAAATTCTTCCATTTTTCCAAATATTATTTTCTTAATCAATTCCCAATTAGTCATTTTTAAGCCCAATGAAACCATTTCTGATATCTTTCATTTCCAGTCAATATCATTTTTTTTCTGAGTTTCATATTTCCAGTTTTCACTATCTTTCTTTTGAGTCTTAATTAAACCCGTAAATTCTTTCCTTAATCCGTTTCAATACGTCTTTTGGAGGCTCCTCCAAACGGATTCGGTACATGTTGGCATGTGATACAAAGTGTTTAAGTGGGTTTTAAGAACTTTTCTCCTTTCTTGGTTAAAGTCCACAGAGATGTATTAACTGATAAGTTCAGTTATAAAATTGAAAACAAAAAACAGTTACATAAATGGAAAAATGGAATTTGTTACACCAAAAGTTATTCAGAAATGAAAAAAACTCATGTGCTACAAAGAAACAGGTACAAAACAAGTCTTCTCAATGAACTTCGAGAATCTGTCCCGCTTTCGTCACTCTCGCCCGAAAATCCTCTAGCTGACTCAATGTCCCATATACCATCACTGTAACGAATATCCAGGAATATCCAGAAACGCCAAGCTGCATAAAACTTTCGCCGCCAATGAACCGAATCCTATCATCATTTACCACACCTGAAAATAGCAATTCACATCAAGAATTTCTTCAGTTCTGAAAGAGGAAAAAGAGGAGAGTTCATAGTGGAGTTTAACTAGAACAAAAAAGAAGAGACTTCTTGGTTATACGCACTAACAAACTATCATTACAGGGAATCAGCAAAAGCTTCGCATAGGAGACATGCTCAAGGAGACATGCTGGACAGCCCAGGATTACAGGTTTCAAGTGCAATAGATCATGTGCAGCAAGGGAATAATACACTCCAAAAGGCAAAGAAATTGCAAAGAAACTCGAAGAAATGGATGTGTATTACCATCAGGATAATTCTTGTTGTTATAATCACCATTGCTTCTGTCATCAAACCGCGGGTCGCCAAATAGGGTGGGGGCCTAGTTACAAGTTGGTATCATATCACACAACCATAAAACAGTGTAGCTGCAAAGTTGGCCAATGTCCAATCTCACATCAGCCTGCAAGTTTCATAACCATACCGCTCATCAATCATATTGCAAGAAGAAGGTTTAGAAGAATGGTGAAGGCGAAATGTCGAAGATTACCTGAAGACGTTTCAATCGGAAAAAAGAATTCAAAGAAGAATCCGCAGCCTTCTATTAACATCTTCATCAATTCATTGGCATCACCAATTGAACCACCTGCATCAAGAGCGATATCACGCAAAGAGCAACAACAACGTGTTCAAGAATATGTATCGAATCGACTGCAACAAGCGCTTTTGAGGAAAAGATTACAAAGGAGAAGAGAATACACGGAGATGTTTTAACGGAAATGATAATAGATTGCAACGAACCTCTCTCATCGATTCTGCAGAAATAAATTCCATCGCACCATCATCTTTGACTTATTGTTCTTCAACATTCATCAACCATCCCAAACTTCATCAATGGAAGTCTCTTTCATCACTCTCAACGCTTCATTTTTCACCGATCATCTGCATTTTTGCAATGATAAAACAGAGCAAAGGTTAAGTGAATACTCAAGAAGAAAAACAGAAGATTATAACTAAATCAGTTACCAACTTCTAACCAATTCTAAACAACCATCGACCCGGATCCGTCTTCAGCTTGAAACTACTAAACTGCGGGAACTCACAGATTCAGTTTCGATAAGCAATTCGGGCCTGCGAAGGAAAACACAAAAATCAATAACTGCTATTTCTAGGCAAGGCTATCAAAGCAAAATGGAAATTCATAACAGAACAAAAGCCAACAGAAACTGGACCAAAACAGATCCTAGCCAAAACTCATAACTGAAAATAACAAACTGATAACTGAATTCTTCTAGAAAGTCCAACTGAAACATAACTGAACTATACCTGAAGTTTCCAGAACCATCTTCAAATCTCCTATAAAATCAGTAGCTTCTGATTCAATGCGGTTCTTTCCACAACTGGCAATCCCTTCCATCATTTTTTTCTCTCAACCATTCTCTCTTCTTCAATCCCTCTCCATTCTTCCATTCCTCTTCATCACTCTCCTGACCCTTCTCACCATTCTTCCTTCAAGCTCCTTCCATACCCCTCCCAAAACTTCTCCAATCTTCCAACTTTCTTCTCCAGTACATCTTTTCCATATAATTCCTCAACCTTTTCTGATTCAATCTCTTCAATCTCCAATAAGAGAACCATGATCTTTCTGTCCCAATCTCCATAACAGAACCGTGAATTTGCATCATTCATCGCCAAGCCGCAACAAGGACCCTGCCACAATCCAACAACATTTTTAGATTCGTCAGCAATACACAGATTCATCAAGAATAGTTATTAACTAAAGCCTCACAGCCGAAGCTGAAGTGCAATTGAGCTTACCAGGGTTGAACTTCACCTTCAGCGGATTGCTCGGAGCAACACGAACCTGCAAAGAACAAATATGTCATCAACATGATTGCGCAGAGAAAGATGAAAGAGTCAAGGGGGAGATGAAGAAGTCCTTACCGAGATTTCATCCCGCACATTTCCGATTGGCAAGGTACAAAATCCGAGCCCTTTTTGAGCTGTTCTTGTTTGTCATGTTGGTTCGGTTGCCGCAGGCGGTTTAGTCGGATTCTTGTTCCTTTGCTCAAGAATTCGAGGTGGTGATGGAGATTAGGGTTAAGTTTGTGGTGGTGTATGGTGAAGTTGAATTAGGAAGAGGATGAGCGGTTTTTTTTGTTGATCGATGAAGAAGATAGAGAGGATTAGGTTATGGTGATTTGGTTTAGAAGGAGAAGAGGTGAAGGAGTAGGAGGTTAAGGGTTTCGGTTTAGACGAAGAAGGAAGAAGGTGAAGGTTGCGGCGGCGGCATGAGGTGGAAGAAGAAGAAGCCGCGGCGGCGTGAGAAGAAGAGAAAGAAGTTAGGTTTTGACGTTAGGTTTTTTTGTTACTTGTATAAATTTGTGAAAATGACTTAAAATAAAAGCTGTAATTAACATTCATTAATATTATCATATTTAGTATAAACATTCATTAATATTATCTAATTTAGTTAATGTCCATTAAAGTTAATTAATTTCAATCCAATCCCCATTAATCCCCTTTAATTGGTAACAAATGCACCCTTAAGATAAAAAATAATTGATGTTGCTTTCCACACCCCTGGCTGAAGCCCATTAAAAAAAAATAACTAAAAACGCAGCTAGTCGCACCCCCCATCCCATGCGAATCTGGGCTTAACCCTGATTCCTGCTTTTTACACCCTCCTATTAGGCCCATCGTGAAAACAGCATGAAATAATCACTCTTCTCACCTCCCCTCATTTCCTGCGCAGGCTGGGCCTTGCTGAATCTCTAAGTGCACCCCATCATCTTGAGCCCAAATAATTAATTAAAAAATGTTACTTCTAGCACCCCTTTTTCTTATTTCTTTTTTAGAATTTTATTCTTTAGTTTAGCATAGTTTAGAAATAAATCCACAAAAAATAGTAAAAAGGTTAGAAAAATTCCATAAAAAATTAATTAGCTTTTTAGATCCAATTAGAAATTTGTGACAATTTTATTTTCTGAAATTTGGTTATTTTTCAATTTAATTCTGAATTTTCTTTCAATTAGCTTTTATTGGATTCCATTTAATTGTGCTGAATTTTGTTCATTTTATTTTTATAACTTCCAGTAGGATTTTTGAGCCACTCTTTTTTCTGTAATTAGAGGACTCATAATAGTGTTTAGGATATTTTTAGTGGATTTTTTAAGGCCTTTTATCTTAGGTTTTAGTGGAGTAATCCTTAGGAGTTAGTGGTTAATTCTTAGCTGAAATCAAATAATTTTTAGGCATAGAAAAATAAGATTTTTTAGAATCCTTCTTAGTACAATATTTTAGATAGTGGTAAGACCCTATAGTTTAATTTTCACAATTTTTCTAGAAGTTTTAATATTTTTTTTAGAATATTAATTCTTAGGCCTAGTTATGCATAATTCCCATTAGTTTAAGTCATAAATAAAGTTCAAAAAAATAATAATAGTCTAGATTAGATTTAGCACTAGAATTTAATTTAGACTTAGGCTAGTTAAAACTTGATTTTTTTAAAATGAATATTAGGATTGACTTAGAGTTAGAACTTAGGCTTAAAGTTTCCTTTTCATTAGAAATAGAATAAATAAATAAGACTATTTATTATTCATGCCTTTAAGGCATTTTTAGAATATTATTTTTCATATTTGATTTCATTATTTTTGTTTCATTTGTTTTTTACAACTTGTATAGGATCCCCATTTGTTCTTAGAATCAACTTAACTTCATTAAGAAGTAAGTTGAATTCTAGTAGTTTTAAGTTCCCATTAGGAATAGAAAACCTCACTAACCATTAGGACCACTTTGTAAATACATAACACATTAGGATTGAGTCTTAGTCCCTTAGATTTTTTCCTTTTATCAACTTGAGTCATTCTCTTTCTCATCTCAAAAGAAAAGCAATAAAACACTTAATAAAAACCGAACAATCTTGTACGACACGAGACTTTGTTGCGGAGTGTTTATACGCGTCCTGTCTCGGGGCGAGGTATAAATACTTCCCGCGATGGATAGGTCTTAGTACAAGACCGTTCACAAACAAATTCAAAACACTTCTCATAAAAGCCAAAAACAAATAACAAGCGACTATCCTGCGGGAACTTCTTTTCTCATCTCATTCATTCTCAACGCGAACTCGCGACTACTTGTCTCGCATGCAAGACGGTTAACGCACTCGTACCAGACGAGCCTGCAACACCTGAGCATAGACATATGCAGTTCCAGCTGTAAAAAACACAAACAAGCAGTTCCCGCCTAGGTTAGGCGAACTACGTCGACTCTGATCCTCATTATCCCAGTGAGGTACGTAGGCAGCGGGGTAGGGCCCGTTCGAGCACATTCTTTATTTTCCCTACATTTCCCTTTTCTTTTCATTTTCTTTTCCGATTCCCTTTCTCATTTCATTTCCATTCCAGTTAGCGGTTTATTTCAGCAGCAGTTATTTTTTCACACCCTTTGAAACAAAACAAGCAAGCGTGGATCCCGTCGGGTACGACGGACGATCTGGGGTGCTAATACCTTCCCAGGTCGTAACCGACTCCCGAACTCAGATCTTTGGTTCGCAAGGCCTTGTCCTTTCCTTCTTCCTTAGGTTTGTGCAACATTACCTTTCCCATTCCTTTGGGATAAAAATGTCTGGCTGGCGACTCTAACCTTTCCGCGCCACTTTCGCGTTTGTACTAGGATGAAAATCCCGGGAGCGACAGCTGGCGACTCTGCTGGGGACTAACCTGATTCTTCCGGTTTCCCTTGTAGAGTCAATCCTAGCGCCTGTTTGATTTTGTTTCTTTGGGTGCATATCTGTTTGTTGCTGTGTGTTTTAGTTCAGCTTTATTGTTTTCATTTACATTTTTACTTTACAGCTTTACTTTATCGCATTTATTTACCGCTTTCGGTATTTTATTTTCCATGCATCATATTATACTGGACTGTCTGGCTGTGCTGGTTTTCATTTTTTCTGTGGGTTGGGAGTTACTGTGAGATAAGCCAAATACCCGGCTTGAGTGCACCATAGGATTAGCGTGGACACATTGTGCTCGCATGGTTACATGATGAGTGGTGATGTGTTCCACACCCAGGTTGCGACTGTCTTGGGACTATTCTGTGTGGGGGTTCTTCCCCACTTCAGGGTACAACCTTGATAGTTATGTGCAGCTGGGGACCGATCATTGAGAACCTTAATGGAAACAACCCTCTCCAGTGATGACAGTGGCAGACCACATTTGTTGGCAAACCCACTCGCATCCGAGGGTCCATTGGGAACTCGCATAGGATGGCCTGGTTCTTTCACAGGAATTCAGTTAAAGCAAAACTGTTCGTATGACGATAGTATTGTACCCTTCGGGATGAATGTACTATTGTTTCTCGATTCAGTGCTTGAAGCTGGAAACTTGTGAGAGATGCTTGTTTTTCCGGACTCAACTGAGACCTCCCTGAGTAGTACATAATGCCAAACCGATTCCCTGATTTGGTCATGAGCCATTTCTCGGAAATGGTGAACGTATTATTGCTATTCGGCTTTGAGAGTCCGTGATGTTGACCCGAGTAGCACACCCGTGAGATTGGGAGGGGTTTACAGGTTTGCAGGAACCCTGATACTTTCAGCATACCCACTTTGTCTTTGGTTCAGTTTTGTGATCTGGATTTCTGTTCTTAAGTTATGGATCCCGGATCAGAGGGATGATTATTGTGATATCTGGATTCTGAGACCTTGCACCGACACCTGATTATATGATTGGCACATCGCAGACACTTCACTGATCACATGCCTGTTGCATACATAACATCATAGCATTCTATCATACATGTTCGGCTACTTCCAAATATCCTATGTTTGAACCATTTCATTATATGTTCCTATATCCAAATTGGAATCAAAGCAGATGGATCCCTTGGAAATAATCGAACATGGCATTTGCATGCATCCTTACTCTCATTACAGGTGTCCGGGGACAGATTCTCATCCTGATTCGTTTACTCTTCAGAATGGCCAATTTGAATCACAGTCATCAAGAGATGGGTATGGAACAATGCCGAGCAGAAATAGCTGAAATGAAAGTCCGAATGGATCAACTCTCGGAGGACATGCAGACCTTGTGCCATGACCACACGTTATTGATGGAGGAGGTCTACCAACTGAAGAAACAAGAGAACCAGACCAAGGAAGCTCCAAAGCTCCGAGAAGGGCACCACCTCCCCTTTATTGCTGCTGAAGTTAGTGGTCATCCCGGTCCAGTGGTTTTGTTTCAAGGTCAGGAAGCATTTCATGGGAATTCTCCTCAACTTTGGGATCCTAAGCCTCACAATTTACAGACTATTCCAGTTCATCAAAGGGAAGGTAAAAGCAAAAGTTGCGGACAAATGCCAAAGACGTCTAAAGCCAAGTTTGATTTGATCCCGGTGTCATATGCACAGTTGCTTGTTTGTTTGCTCGAGCTTAATCTGGTTGAACTTGTCACCGTAGCAGCCACATCAAAAAAGCTTCCCCCAGATTTTGACGCCAATGCCAGATGTGTTTTCCATTCTGGGGCACCTGGTCACCATGTGGAAAACTGCAAAAGGCTTAAGCATCAAGTTCAAGAGCTCATTGATGCAAAAGTAATCGAGTTCGCACCGATCAGCGGGGATGTGTCAAAAGATTTCATATCACTAGGAGGAACTTCTCCTTTCCTTACCACAAGAATTATTCCCAATCAGGGGTGTGTGCCTCCGATCTGGGTTTTGAAGACATCGTGCCAGACACCTTTACCCATTCACCGATCCGACATAAAGAAGAAAGTACAGAAGAACTCTAGGTGTTCAAATTCATCTCATCATCAGAATTATCAACAACAGGGGAGACTCAAGCTCAAGCAGGTTGAAGAAGTGTTTACTCCTAGTCAAGTGTTTGCCCGTTTGCTCGAGAATTCTTTGATTCAGCCAGGGAATGCCTTGCCAATACCCTACCCCATTCCCCCAGATTACAATATGGATGTCAGATGTGAGTTCCACTCCGGAACATTTGGACATACCATCGATGAGTGCAAAGGCTTCAAGCAAAATGTCCAATATCTAATTGATTCAGGGATCATTACACCAGAAGGGTACCTCAGGAGCTGAAGCCTTTGATCCAGCTGGCCATGCAAACTACACGAAGCTCAAATCAAGAGATGTAGATTTCCTTGATACATGTATTTTGCTTTATTGTGTTTCTAGATTACCTTCAGAGCTGTTGAAGGAATCTTTTGTTTTTCTGTTGTGGATTGCGACATTTTCCTGTATTTCAGTATTGTTGGCAAATAATTGTATAAGGTTTCGCATGTTGGTGTATTCTTTGCTTTATGGAAGTGTGTCGGTACCATTGTTGCAACTTTTCTATCCTGGCAATTTTATTTTGAATTCCCGATACACATCACTTTCTCCCTGCACACTCACAGAGTTTATCTTATGATATGGCACTCCGTGGGTATCTGTCCCCTGATCTGAATGAAGTGGGATCAGTGACATGGCATTTGCACGCATATCATTTTTGCATACTAACGAGTTATCTGGATTTCCTAATTTATTTGACCATTTCAGGGGAAGTATCGGCCGTACCAGTACGCTACCCGAGTCAAATCATGAATACAGTACAAGCCGAGTTGAGCGAGTTTCGCACTCGGATGGGAGAGTTCATGGTAGCAATGCAGAGTATAGTGCAGGGGCAGCAAGAGATGAGAACCGCCATGCTGAGGCTTAATCGTCCACAGGGTGATCCTCCATTGGTTACCTTGGACGCCGAAGGCAATCCGATCAATACAGTCATCCCTTCTACGGATAATAGGCCTCCTATCCCTGAAGGCATTGGTCCAATTCCTGTTCGTGTAGCAGACCGACAGGAGGATCAATTTACTTTTCTCAATGAAGATGTGGGGTTTGGTTCTGGGGCCAATAACCAGGACTTTCAGATGCTAACTGAGAAGGTAAAGGCTTTAGAATGCAAAGACACCCTTGGCATTGATGTTACTGATATGGGGCTGGTTTCAGGGTTGGTGATCCCTCCAAAGTTCAGACCTCCCGTTTTCGACAAGTACAGTGGTAGATCTTGCCCGAAAATGCACTTGCAGGCCTTCCATCGCAAAATCGCTGCACATACGAAAGATGAGAAACTTTGGATGTACCACTTCCAAGACAGCCTTTCTGGGGGTTCGTTAGAATGGTACGTAAAGCTGGAAAGGAACTATGTCCGTAATTGGAAGGAACTTGGGGAAGCCTTTCTCAAGCAGTACCAGTATAATGTTGACATGGCTCCCAACCGAACCCAGCTTCAGAGCATGTCACAAAAGAGCTCCGAGAGCTTTAAGGAGTACGCACAGAGATGGCGCGAGGTCGCAGCCAGAATACAACCATCATTGCAGGAGAGAGAAATGGTAGACCTATTCATGGATACCCTCCCGGGGCACTTCATAGAACGTTTGGCAGGCTGTTCAGCTAACGGTTTTTCTGATATTGTCTTGACTGGTGAAAGGATTGAAAATTGGATGAAGCAAGGAAAGATTCAAGTCAACGGTGCCTCCACTTCTGGGACTAAGAAGTTGTTATCCAATGGGCAAAAGAAGCAGTACGAAGAAGCAGGGGCAGTTTGTGTCCAGCGAAAGAAGAGAAATCAAGGTTCGCGTTACCAGACAGCATCCATGATCATCCAAAGTGCCACACGTTCACAACAGCAAAATCGTCGTCAACATAATCCTCAACAGGGTCAGCTACAAAGGAGAGAAATATTTTTTGACCCTTTGCCAATGTCTTACACTGATCTCCTCCAGCATTTGCTTCAATTGAAGTTGGTTGGGCTTCGCAAGCTGTCCCCACCTCCTTTTCCACTACCGGAGGGATGGGATGCCAATGTCAACTGTGATTTTCATTCTGGGGCACCAGGGCATCATATTGATAGATGTAAAGCTTTTCACCACACAGTGCAGGACTTAATCGACTCGAAAGCTATCAACTTCGCACCAAACATATAAGAGAAAGGACATTTTCTTTGATTTGAAGTTTTGAAGCCAGAAATAATTCAGATACTCTTGTTTTGGTAATGGTGCGTCTTTGTAGTGCAGTTTCATCCCTATTGAGGGGAACTACGTCGCTCTAATTCTTCATTGGTCTTGGGTCAATGGAGATACGTAGGCAGAAGATCGTCAGGTCTTTCCGAGCAACCTTATGGGGAAACTCTACTCCTCAGCTTCACTTCCCCCTTCAGATGTCTCGTGTCGGAGTCAGAACAACTAGAAGAAGAGGTATGATTGTCGTGGGTAATTATACCACTGCGAATTGAAGACTACAAGTCCTTGAAAGAGTTGTTGATCGCTGAAAGTATCCAAGACTGACGGGTCCAGACGGAGCCAAGCCTCATCAACTACGGCTATATTCAGTTTCTTTACTGCATTTCCATTTGTAGTTTCTTTTATATGCTAAACATTTGTTTACTTGTATGAAATTTATTTGTTTTTGAATGTTAACCATAATAAAATGCACATGTTTTTCTTGAAGTAATCCATTCGTATTCACTCGTGATTTTGTGTATGTGCATTGCAATACCAACTGTCGTGCTTAAACTCTATGAGGGAGGATGACGAAATGACAACGCAAAAATCTCTAATTGTGTGCTTTTGAGAAAGACCTTGTTGACGATGTACAGGCATTGTTTCAAATCCTAAACACCGGAGATATAAGGGAGATAGACCCTCGCCAACCCATTTGAGCCTTGAAGT
Source organism: Lathyrus aphaca (assembly GCA_963966055.1). NCBI lineage: Eukaryota > Viridiplantae > Streptophyta > Magnoliopsida > Fabales > Fabaceae > Lathyrus > Lathyrus aphaca. Next base: position 398,703,475 of record OZ014519.1, on the reverse strand, counting down.
AGGAGTTTATTTTCGCATGAAAAAACCCTTATATTTAACCCAGGGGCAGGGTAGGTGTTAGCTAGCTGGACCGATCGTTCAAATTTCGAAAAGGAGTACAAATCTGAGGATTCATTACCTTTCGTTGTACCAAATCAAGTGGTCCAATGACCAGGAACCACAATGGTTATCCCAATCAAGAGGTCCAGAGACCGGAAACCACAAAGGTTATCCTTCCTCAACCAAGAAGTGAGACAGTCACGACCCTTTCAAAGCAATCAAGACAAACAGTGTCACACGATTTGTTCCAAAAGAAGAATAATTGAAAAAAAAAAGAATGAAGAAGCCCGCTAAGTCGAAACTTGAAAACAAGTGACTTAGGCAAAAATTAGGGCATCCCGCTGGACTTCACAATCAAAGATTCACAAGAATTAGTCCAGGCAAAAGTTAGGGGTAAGAAAAATAATGCAAAAGTAAAAAACGAAAAGGATTACACAAGAAAGATCCTCGAACAAGAACAAAGTCGTGTGGCACAGACACGAAAGACTAAGGGGTGACTGACTCCCAACAGCAACCTGTTTGGTGCTTACACTGTTAGTGTAATGGGTTCCTCAACCATCACAAAACCCTTTTCGAGAGGTGAACGCTTGTGAAAGCTAGCTGAAAATAGGAATGGAGAACATCACGAAGATGGGTGGGCACAAATAAATTTCGAGCCTATATCCTTTACTTCTATAACCGTGAACTAGGCCACGATACAACCCTCAAAAGTCCTAACTGAAACAAGGTTATTTTTGAGAGCGTACTACCACAAGATCGCGTTCCTGACTCCTATGAGTTGTGCTAAAAGTTCTTTGTTGGTGTTGCATGTGCATGCTTTCATCCATCAAAAATCAATGTCGTATCTTAACCAGTGATTCACTCACAAAAGTTTGCGACATCTTTTTCAGTAAAACTTCAAGATTAATATGTTGTGTTGCATTAGAATTTTCATTCTTAAAATAAACATTTTCTGTTTGCATACATTTGTTTGGCATCATAAAAGTCCATGTATGGAATCTCAGTCCAGGAGCTTAATCTTGCCAAGTTGAGAAGTCTGAAACTTCCGAAGGACAATCTATCGAGGTGCACTTTTCAAGAAGACTCCATTGAGTAGGGATTTTCCCGACAGTCGTGGTAAGAGCCAACTAAGCCGGGGCAATCACGTCGAGCAATTTCTTCAAAATTCAACCAAGCTGGGGCAATCACTTCGAGATTCAAATCTCTCAAAGAGCCATCAGGCGGAAGCATTATTCAAATTTCAGCCAAACTGGGGCAATCGCTTCGAGATCCAATCTCTCAAAGAACGATTGGCATAGGTGTTTTCTTCAAAGCACAGTCCGTCAGAGGTGATCACTTCGAGGCTCGTACTGGGGCAGGCCATCCCAAGAGCATGGGAAGTACTTTCTCCTGAAGACGGTTAATCAGAGGCACCTATCCAGAGTTAAAAATAATGGAGCAGAATATCTCACAGTGATATGAGGTTTTTCATGAATCCTCGCGAGGAAAATTCTTGCACAGACCATGAAGTCTGGGGCAGTTATTTCGAGATCCAACGAATCTCTCCAAGAGTTTGAAGACACTAAGGCATTTCATATGCCATGTTTTCTGTAAAATCCTCTTGAGACATTTACTTCTGACAGACCTTAATCTGAGGCGAGTTGAAAATTTCAAAGAACCATTGTTCACTCATGATTAGTTGACAACCTATCAACCCGGGGCTGGAAGCAAAGCCATTGTCAGCACAGTACTTCAAGAGTTATTTCATCAGCAAGCTTCATTGGCCAAAGTTCCTTAGCAAGTCTCATTAGACAATTCCTTCTCCAGTAGTGCGGCAAATGGAAGGTTACTTCTTGAGCAAAAAGACATCATCGTCTCTCATCCCCAGCATGAGACACCTTACATCTCTCATTCCCCACATGAGAGGATTTATATCTTATCCCCAGCAAGTGGCAACTTGAGCTCTTATCTTCAGCGGGAAGCTTTATCATTGACATCCTCCATTATCCCCAGTAAAGTGGAAGTTGAAATTTCTCCCAGAAAGGTAGCAGAAGGTGGGTGTCATCCCCAAGCAGAAGTTTCCCTTCAGACAGGGGCAATTCCCAGCAGTACAAGGAGTGTTTTGCCTCCCCAGCAATTGCTTCTTCAACAGTGTCATGCCTTTGGTTCCCAACCAAGTCAGGAGGTCCTCGCTTCTCCACCAGAGCCAGAAGGGACATCTCCAGCAGGTTCATGGCTCTCCAATCTCAAAGTCCAATTTATTTTTGGCAATGGCGGAAGTTCGGAGCCGATGAATTATTAACAGCTTTCCCTGCAGAGTTGTTTCTTCCTCATCAGGATGGATCAGATCGGTGCAGTGATCACTATTCCTCCCCAGTCAAGCCATTTGGGATACCTGCAGTCTTCTTGTCGGGAGACCCCTTTGCATTTGCATTTGCATCTAGTAATCATCATTACATTTGCATCCTCCAAAGCGTAGCATTTCCATCCTCATGGAGCATTACGCCATAAATTCAAACATATGCATACCAGCATGGGCCAGTTTTGAGGTATATTACATAAGACCCGTTACATCTCCAATCAGATTGAAGTATTCCTCACAGAATGCAACTTCATTTCCCAAGGTGGTTACTTCTACCAGGTCTTGTTGTTATCCCCAGTTGAGTCTTGTTTCAGTACAACAATCTCATTTTTTCGCGTCTCCGTTTCAGTACAATGGTCGCGTCTTGGGCTCTCGTTTAAGTACAACGATCCCGTTCCTTTCGAGTCCCCATTTAAGTACAATGGTCTCGTCTTTGAGTCTTGTTTCAGTACAACAATCTCATTTTTTTCGCGTCTCCGTTTCAGTACAACGGTCGCGTCTTGGGCTCTCGTTTAAGTACAACGATCCCATTCCTCTCGAGTCTCCATTTAAGTACAATGGTCTCGTCTCAGTGCGAAGATTATGGATCGGTTGATACCATTTCCGTGTTAGATCGGTTGATCTTATTTGAGTCATGAATCGGTTGATATCATTTCTCTTCGAGTTGTAAATCAGATGATATTACATTCTCGCGTTTCTTGGTCATGGATCGGTTGATACCATTTCCGTGTTAGATCGGTTGATCTTATTTGAGTCATGAATCGGTTGATATCATTTCTCTTCGAGTTGTAAATCGGATGATATTACATTCTCGCGGTTCTTGGTTATGGATCGGTTGATACCATTTTCGTGTTAGATCGGTTGATCTTATTTGAGTCATGAATCGGTTGATATCATTTCTCTTCGAGTTGTAAATCGGATGATATTACATTCTCGCGTTTCCGGGGTGGATCGGTTGATACCATCTCCGTGTTAGATCGGTTGATCTTATTTGAGTCGCAAATCGGTTGATGTTGCGCTAAGTCCTGTTTCGATAACAGGCACCCTCGGTGTGGCTTTGATTCGCTCAGCAGTCGCAGTGATTGCATTGATTCTATTCCGCCTGTTTCTATTTTCGCTACCTATTCAGAGGTCAAAAACAACAAAAATACATAAATAAATAAATGGGCAGATGACATTTCCATTACCCTCAATGTGCAAATTTCCAGGTTTATTCGATTATCCAATCACTCCATGCCTTGAACGTCTAAAAGCTGTTGCAATTATTCGTTCAGGCTTGCAGATGATTGAATAGGGGCAGCTGTAATACCTCAAAATTTGCCCTCATATTTATTCCCTCTATTGGCTCATCATTTTGCATTCATCGGCATTTCTCATCAATTCATTAACATCATAATAGTGCATTGTATAGCTTCATAAGGCATGTGATCAGGACCCAGGGAAATTAGGGTTTCATACGTTATCTGTATCTGTCAGAGATTGAAATGGTAGATAATATTCACTGGACGATGATTCTACTTCAAATGCGGTTGTTCAGTTGTGTTTCGATTCAGATGGGAGTTTGACCTAGTTAGGGCCAAACTATCAAAAGATGGTGGCAACTGCAAGATTTATTTTGGGCCACTGGACGATTTCTTAAACAATGCATATTCAAAGTTCAGGTTGTCGTGTGCTGAAATTCATCAGTTTATCGAGCAGTGTTGAGTCTTCAGTTTATCAGTGATTCATCAGGTTCTGAATGGTCATATCATGTTTCAGACGATTCAAAACGGGTGTGACTAATCCGAAAAATATTCAGTGGCTCAGAAGTGGTTGTGTTTATAGACATGTGGAAAGAATGCAAAATAGGATTTGGGCTAAAATCAGGACTTCATATTCATTCTCATTGTTATAAGTCGTTCCCGATTATTCCATTCTACTTTCATTTCTTCAATTTCCATTACCTTTTACATTTCCATCAATTCATCTTCCGTTTCTTTTATTCACGGTCCCATTTATTTTTTGTCTGTAATTCATTTTGAACCATCTTTCAATTGTCATAGCCCATGTCAAGATCATGTTTTCCCTTTGTCCATTTTACACCATTTAAGCTCAATGGAAATTTTGCTTTAGAATCATCATAAATCTCTAAAAAAATGATGATAGGAAGTCAATTCCTTTTGTTTTCATCTTAGCATCCAAATCACTAAACTAATTCCCAATTAGTCAATTTAAAACCAATATCCACATCTATTACCCAATATTTCCTCCAATCAAAATTCTTCCATTTTTCCAAATATTATTTTCTTAATCAATTCCCAATTAGTCATTTTTAAGCCCAATGAAACCATTTCTGATATCTTTCATTTCCAGTCAATATCATTTTTTTTCTGAGTTTCATATTTCCAGTTTTCACTATCTTTCTTTTGAGTCTTAATTAAACCCGTAAATTCTTTCCTTAATCCGTTTCAATACGTCTTTTGGAGGCTCCTCCAAACGGATTCGGTACATGTTGGCATGTGATACAAAGTGTTTAAGTGGGTTTTAAGAACTTTTCTCCTTTCTTGGTTAAAGTCCACAGAGATGTATTAACTGATAAGTTCAGTTATAAAATTGAAAACAAAAAACAGTTACATAAATGGAAAAATGGAATTTGTTACACCAAAAGTTATTCAGAAATGAAAAAAACTCATGTGCTACAAAGAAACAGGTACAAAACAAGTCTTCTCAATGAACTTCGAGAATCTGTCCCGCTTTCGTCACTCTCGCCCGAAAATCCTCTAGCTGACTCAATGTCCCATATACCATCACTGTAACGAATATCCAGGAATATCCAGAAACGCCAAGCTGCATAAAACTTTCGCCGCCAATGAACCGAATCCTATCATCATTTACCACACCTGAAAATAGCAATTCACATCAAGAATTTCTTCAGTTCTGAAAGAGGAAAAAGAGGAGAGTTCATAGTGGAGTTTAACTAGAACAAAAAAGAAGAGACTTCTTGGTTATACGCACTAACAAACTATCATTACAGGGAATCAGCAAAAGCTTCGCATAGGAGACATGCTCAAGGAGACATGCTGGACAGCCCAGGATTACAGGTTTCAAGTGCAATAGATCATGTGCAGCAAGGGAATAATACACTCCAAAAGGCAAAGAAATTGCAAAGAAACTCGAAGAAATGGATGTGTATTACCATCAGGATAATTCTTGTTGTTATAATCACCATTGCTTCTGTCATCAAACCGCGGGTCGCCAAATAGGGTGGGGGCCTAGTTACAAGTTGGTATCATATCACACAACCATAAAACAGTGTAGCTGCAAAGTTGGCCAATGTCCAATCTCACATCAGCCTGCAAGTTTCATAACCATACCGCTCATCAATCATATTGCAAGAAGAAGGTTTAGAAGAATGGTGAAGGCGAAATGTCGAAGATTACCTGAAGACGTTTCAATCGGAAAAAAGAATTCAAAGAAGAATCCGCAGCCTTCTATTAACATCTTCATCAATTCATTGGCATCACCAATTGAACCACCTGCATCAAGAGCGATATCACGCAAAGAGCAACAACAACGTGTTCAAGAATATGTATCGAATCGACTGCAACAAGCGCTTTTGAGGAAAAGATTACAAAGGAGAAGAGAATACACGGAGATGTTTTAACGGAAATGATAATAGATTGCAACGGACCTCTCTCATCGATTCTGCAGAAATAAATTCCATCGCACCATCATCTTTGACTTATTGTTCTTCAACATTCATCAACCATCCCAAACTTCATCAATGGAAGTCTCTTTCATCACTCTCAACGCTTCATTTTTCACCGATCATCTGCATTTTTGCAATGATAAAACAGAGCAAAGGTTAAGTGAATACTCAAGAAGAAAAACAGAAGATTATAACTAAATCAGTTACCAACTTCTAACCAATTCTAAACAACCATCGACCCGGATCCGTCTTCAGCTTGAAACTACTAAACTGCGGGAACTCACAGATTCAGTTTCGATAAGCAATTCGGGCCTGCGAAGGAAAACACAAAAATCAATAACTGCTATTTCTAGGCAAGGCTATCAAAGCAAAATGGAAATTCATAACAGAACAAAAGCCAACAGAAACTTGACCAAAACAGATCCTAGCCAAAACTCATAACTGAAAATAACAAACTGATAACTGAATTCTTCTAGAAAGTCCAACTGAAACATAACTGAACTATACCTGAAGTTTCCAGAACCATCTTCAAATCTCCTATAAAATCAGTAGCTTCTGATTCAATGCGGTTCTTTCCACAACTGGCAATCCCTTCCATCATTTTTTTCTCTCAACCATTCTCTCTTCTTCAATCCCTCTCCATTCTTCCATTCCTCTTCATCACTCTCCTGACCCTTCTCACCATTCTTCCTTCAAGCTCCTTCCATACCCCTCCCAAAACTTCTCCAATCTTCCAACTTTCTTCTCCAGTACATCTTTTCCATATAATTCCTCAACCTTTTCTGATTCAATCTCTTCAATCTCCAATAAGATAACCATGGTCTTTCTGTCCCAATCTCCATAACAGAACCGTGAATTTGCATCATTCATCGCCAAGCCGCAACAAGGACCCTGCCACAATCCAACAACATTTTTAGATTCGTCAGCAATACACAGATTCATCAAGAATAGTTATTAACTAAAGCCTCACAGTCGAAGCTGAAGTGCAATTGAGCTTACCAGGGTTGAACTTCACCTTCAGCGGATTGCTCGGAGCAACACGAACCTGCAAAGAACAAATATGTCATCAACATGATTGCGCAGAGAAAGATGAAAGAGTCAAGGGGGAGATGAAGAAGTCCTTACCGAGATTTCGTCCCGCACATTTCCGATTGGCAAGGTACAAAATCCGAGCCCTTTTTGAGCTGTTCTTGTTTGTCATGTTGGTTCGGTTGCCGCAGGCGGTTTAGTCGGATTCTTGTTCCTTTGCTCAAGAATTCGAGGTGGTGATGGAGATTAGGGTTAAGTTTGTGGTGGTGTATGGTGAAGTTGAATTAGGAAGAGGATGAGCGGTTTTTTTTGTTGATCGATGAAGAAGATAGAGAGGATTAGGTTATGGTGATTTGGTTTAGAAGGAGAAGAGGTGAAGGAGTAGGAGGTTAAGGGTTTCGGTTTAGACGAAGAAGGAAGAAGGTGAAGGTTGCGGCGGCGGCATGAGGTGGAAGAAGAAGAAGCCGCGGCGGCGTGAGAAGAAGAGAAAGAAGTTAGGTTTTGACGTTAGGTTTTTTTGTTACTTGTATAAATTTGTGAAAATGACTTAAAATAAAAGCTTTAATTAACATTCATTAATATTATCATATTTAGTATAAACATTCATTAATATTATCTAATTTAGTTAATGTCCATTAAAGTTAATTAATTTCAATCCAATCCCCATTAATCCCCTTTAATTGGTAACAAATGCACCCTTAAGATAAAAAATAATTGATGTTGCTTTCCACACCCCTGGCTGAAGCCCATTAAAAATAAATAACTAAAAACGCAGCTAGTCGCACCCCCCATCCCATGCGAATCTGGGCTTAACCCTGATTCCTGCTTTTTACACCCTCCTATTAGGCCCATCGTGAAAACAACATGAAATAATCACTCTTCTCACCTCCCCTCATTTCCTGCGCAGGCTGGGCCTTGCTGAATCTCTAAGTGCACCCCATCATCTTGAGCCCAAATAATTAATTAAAAAATGTTACTTCTAGCACCCCTTTTTCTTATTTCTTTTTTAGAATTTTATTCTTTAGTTTAGCATAGTTTAGAAATAAATCCACAAAAAATAGTAAAAAGGTTAGAAAAATTCCATAAAAAATTAATTAGCTTTTTAGATCCAATTAGAAATTTGTGACAATTTTATTTTCTGAAATTTGGTTATTTTTCAATTTAATTCTGAATTTTCTTTCAATTAGCTTTTATTGGATTCCATTTAATTGTGCTGAATTTTGTTCATTTTATTTTTATAACTTCCAGTAGGATTTTTGAGCCACTCTTTTTTCTGTAATTAGAGGACTCATAATAGTGTTTAGGATATTCTTAGTGGATTTTTTAAGGCCTTTTATCTTAGGTTTTAGTGGAGTAATCCTTAGGAGTTAGTGGTTAATTCTTAGCTGAAATCAAATAATTTTTAGGCATAGAAAAATAAGATTTTTTAGAATCCTTCTTAGTACAATATTTTAGATAGTGGTAAGACCCTATAGTTTAATTTTCACAATTTTTCTAGAAGTTTTAATATTTTTTTTAGAATATTAATTCTTAGGCCTAGTTATGCATAATTCCCATTAGTTTAAGTCATAAATAAAGTTCAAAAAAATAATAATAGTCTAGATTAGATTTAGCACTAGAATTTAATTTAGACTTAGACTAGTTAAAACTTGATTTTTTTAAAATGAATATTAGGATTGACTTAGAGTTAGAACTTAGGCTTAAAGTTTCCTTTTCATTAGAAATAGAATAAATAAATAAGACTATTTATTATTCATGCCTTTAAGGCATTTTTAGAATATTATTTTTCATATTTGATTTCATTATTTTTGTTTCATTTGTTTTTTACAACTTGTATAGGATCCCCATTTGTTCTTAGAATCAACTTAACTTCATTAAGAAGTAAGTTGAATTCTAGTAGTTTTAAGTTCCCATTAGGAATAGAAAACCTCACTAACCATTAGGACCACTTTGTAAATACATAACACATTAGGATTGAGTCTTAGTCCCTTAGATTTTTTCCTTTTATCAACTTGAGTCATTCTCTTTCTCATTTCAAAAGAAAAGCAATAAAACACTTAATAAAAACCGAACAATCTTGTACGACACGAGACTTTGTTGCGGAGTGTTTATACGCGTCCTGTCTCGGGGCGAGGTATAAATACTTCCCGCGATGGATAAGTCTTAGTACAAGACCGTTCACAAACAAATTCAAAACACTTCTCATAAAAGCCAAAAACAAATAACAAGCGACTATCCTGCGGGAACTTCTTTTCTCATCTCATTCATTCTCAACGCGAACTCGCGACTACTTGTCTCGCATGCAAGACGGTTAACGCACTCGTACCAGACGAGCCTGCAACACCTGAGCATAGACATACGCAGTTCCAGCTGTAAAAAACACAAACAAGCAGTTCCCGCCTAGGTTAGGCGAACTACGTCGACTCTGATCCTCATTATCCCAGTGAGGTACGTAGGCAGCGGGGTAGGGCCCGTTCGAGCACATTCTTTATTTTCCCTACATTTCCCTTTTCTTTTCATTTTCTTTTCCGATTCCCTTTCTCATTTCATTTCCATTCCAGTTAGCGGTTTATTTCAGCAGCAGTTATTTTTTCACACCCTTTGAAACAAAACAAGCAAGCGTGGATCCCGTCGGGTACGACGGACGATCTGGGGTGCTAATACCTTCCCAGGTCGTAACCGACTCCCGAACTCAGATCTTTGGTTCGCAAGGCCTTGTCCTTTCCTTCTTCCTTAGGTTTGTGCAACATTACCTTTCCCATTCCTTTGGGATAAAAATGTCTGGCTGGCGACTCTAACCTTTCCGCGCCACTTTCGCGTTTGTACTAGGATGAAAATCCCGGGAGCGACAAAATCCACAACTTAGGACAAATGATCCTCAAACATGATATAATAATGATCCAAAAGGATTGGGAGAAATTCAGAAGCTAGATAGGTCAAATGAGGGCAAGAACATGAATTAGGGTTAAGAAACTTCACTTACAAGGCAAGGAACAAAACCCAATGAACAAATTTCTAAAAATCAGGACAAAAATCACACATAAAGTACATCATCTTAGGAATCCAGAGCAAAAAGAACCAACACAAAACTCAAAATAATGATCACTAAGGAAAATGAACAAGACAGCTTGCACCAAAAGGAATTAAAAAGAATTAATTAAGAGAGGAAATTAATTGACACGTGGATATTAAGAAAAAATGGAAAAGAAAAATATGAAAAAATAAAGAAAACACAAATGAACATTCAAGAATTAATTTGGAATTTTTTGATGATTGGAAGTATTTCTAATAATTAAAAAGCAAAATGGAAATAAAAGAAATAAAAGAAAAGAAAAATAAAATGAGGAAATAAGCAGGAGGTGTGAAGAGCAAAGAATCTAGTTGAAAACAATTGGGCTCATGAAGGAGGGGGTGCGAATAGGAGATTTGGCCCAATGGACTGTGCAAGTGTATCTTAGACTGGGTGGAAATTCATAAAATAAAATGGAAAAAACAAATGACCTTCAGATGAAATGAACGGATCTCATGAGGAGTCTCATTAATTGACTTGGCGAATTGGTTGGCTCAGAGGCTGAGTAGCATGTGAATTATGGTGGGGTGCGCATCATGTTGACTAATCAGAAACAAAAATATAAAAGAAAGTCACGTGAAGGGGATGATGCTTCATTAAAGGACGTGTCAACATCCTGAGTGGTGGGAAGATAGATCTGAGGGCTCACAAGTCTTCTTCAACCTCACAAAACCCTAACAAAGATTTTCCAGATTCTGGTGACCGGAGCTAGGGCTCCGGCACCGGAAACAACAACACATGAACAAAACTTAATGAAAAAACACAACAAGCTCCAGATTGACTAAATCAACTGCCCTGAGTTCAAATATGGCATTGAAAAGTTCATTGGATCAAAGAATCTCACAGATCGAAGGCAAATAGTTATGACCAAGAAAATTCGAATTCATATTACATACTCAATAATGCATCAATTTCGAAACCAAACATGGTAGAATGATCAGCATACATCAAAGATCCAAAAGCACACCTCAAAAATCATTTCTAGATCTGAAGATTTGAATGTTACCTGAACTTGCAGATCTTGAGAGAGCTTGCTAGAAGGCCAGATGATGAAGCCAAATCACTCCAAATTCACTCTAGTTGAAAAATAAATGCAACTAGAGCCTTGAATCTTGCTGGATCTGAGGATTTGCAAGCAACTGCCCTGAAATGGCAAGGTTGTGATTCTTGAGAGATAGCTTGAACAATGGTGAGATTAATGATCCTGAGCTCCCAAGGATGAAGGATCTATGATATGTTTTTGGAGAGAGATAGTGTGTGAGGAGATTCAAGAGAAAATGCAATTTGTGTAAGAAGGTGGAAACTTAGCAATGAGAGAGAACTGAGGCAAGCTAAAACCCTAATTTGTTTTATATCATCTCATGAGCAAATGCTGAAGAAAATGAAGAAGTTTGCACGTGGGAATGAAAAGTATTTGTGATTTTGAAAATTTTGCAATTTTGGTGTGATATCATGTAATCCTCATGAATTCTCTTTCCTTCAGCCCATGTGCACTTTAAATCCATCCCTTAATCTCAAACAAACAAAATCCCGGCCATTGGATAAGAGTATCACACTATTTTCATGTTCATGCATTTTTTGCACTTATGAAGTAACATTCTTGTTTGGCACGAATTTGATGCATTCTTTTGAGAAAAATAAACCATTTGCATTGTATTTTAAAATTGGAACCTCACTTGATCCATACCAATACTCAAAATTGAGTTTCATGTCATTTGGCTTTGGTGCATACATGAAAAATCAACATTTGCCCTAATTTTAGCCAAATATTCGAGTGCCATATATCCCTAACCAAGAATGCTATGTAAAAGTACTTGTACTTTTTGAAAATGGGAGGTCTTAATCTCCAACTTTCATGTTTGACTTTGGTCCATTTGAATAATTTTTCACCAAGTTATGATCATTTGAATTTTAGGGCAAAAGTTGCCAAAAATTGCATTTTCTCAAAACCAACTTTGTACCAATTTTGCAAAAACCCTCAAAACTTCATTATTCTTGATCTTTGAACTTGCCAAACCTCTTATAACATTGTAAGAACATCCCTTGGCTAGAAAAAATGGACTGGACCCCTTGAAATCACACAGTTGACTTTTTTAAGGCATAGTTGACCAGTTTCTTCATCTGCAAGCAACTGAAGAATTTATTGACTTCCACAAGGAATTTTCTCACCAAAATTGTTACCTAGGATCCTCTAGACATATGAAAGACTTTGCCCAAATGAAATGGCCAAATTTTTGAGGTTTTCATGCTTGAATCTCAAACCCTAGTTTAGAACCATTGTGTAGGAGCTTTGCCCTAGCCTGGAATCCTTGATGATCTTCCAACCTTCTGAGCTTTTGCAAATGAGCTTGAACTTGTAAATGCAATATAGATCCCTCATAGGACTTGTACAAAACCAATGGGCCCCTTGTCATGGCTTGAAATGCTTCAAGAACCTCCACAGATGATCATATGCCTAATGCTAGGTTATGAGGAATGTTATGCCTCATCTTTCTATGCTAGGATGCTAAGCAAATGATATGTTCATGATGAATATGATATGATATGATGCTTAAAATGAAGAGGGCAAATTTGGGGTGTTACAGCTACCCATATCCAAACAACTGTTAATCTGAAGAGGACGGTAGCACGGGCTATCGACCGTTCAAGATAAAATGTGGTTGAATACCAAGAAGACCTGAAATTTGCACTCTGACGAAGGATGCAACACTGGGAAATAAACCCAACCAAATGACGCTTTGGTGACTGAAGGGGAGGAAAAGCAGACGAGCTTCTTCCAAGTTGAAACTGGTATCTGGAATAAAAATACTTTGACATACGAGTCTTCTTTGAACAATCCTGTTACGCCAGGAACTGGACATACGAGTCCTCAAACACTTTGCAAAACATATGACTTGAGACAGACGAATCTCCTTCGGATATACTTGTTACGCCAGGACCAGGATGCACTAAAGTCGGTGGGATATACATGCATAATCAAGGTAGACGAACCTTCTTCATATATTATCCGTGGATATATGGTATAAGACAGATGAGTCTTCTTCGAGCAAACCTGTTACGCCAGGTGCAACATTAATAATTGGTGCCTGAGACAGACGAGCCTCCTTCGGGTATACCTGTTACACCAGGACTGGTAACCATTTTGACATTTATTCCCACAGTCAGGATTTTAAACCTCTTCAATACAGACGAGTATTGGATGATCATCAAGATAACACAGACGAGTGTCATAAGTCAGTGATACAGACGAGTATCAGACAATGATCTGAGAAACACAGACGAATGCTTCAGGCAATGATATAGACGAATATCAGCCACTGGTACAGACGAATACCAGAAATTCAAACACAGACGAGCATTTGGAGTAGCAATACAGACGAGTACCTGGATAATCAGCAAATCCACACATACAAATATAAGCTAACACATACGAGTGTTAGGGATGATACAAACGAGTATCCAAATAAAGCCGACGAGCCTCAAATAGATAACAAACACAGACGAGTGCCGGAGAATGCAGACGAGCAACCACATATTAGATATCAAACACAGACGAGTGTTGGGAGAGTGCAGACGAGCAACAACAGATATTACATCTCAAAACATAGACGAGTGTTGGAGATTGTAGACGAGCAATAACAAATACTGGATACCAAACACCGACGAGTGTTGGAGATTGCAGACGAGCAATATCAAGGTAATCATGGGCCACTGCTGGGGAAAGAAAACGAGCAATACCAAAATGATAACACAGACGAGTGTTGAAAGATGCGGACGCGTAACAATAAAGTACGAACACACAGGCGAGTGCTGGAAAGATGCAGACGAGCAACAAACAAATGCCTGATTGGCCACAAGAGTTACAACTCTGCAGGGGAAGAACAAGTCAAGAGACCTTGACATCTAACTCTGATTGGAATGATGAATACTTGTCTGTATCATCATATTAACCAAAAGAATGGCAACTTCGCTGGGGAATATTTCACTAATGGGAGTGAAAATCAAATATGAAGCCTGCGGGGAAGGATCATCTTCAGGTGCTTCAACAATGCTAGGGAGAGAATTTTGCCAATTCTAATCTCTGTGGGGACATCAGGCATTCAGCTTCCTGCTGGGCATACTCCATCGGGGAATAATAAACTGCTTGGGCTGCTTGCCAAGACTTAGCTGGGGAGACCTCTGCTTGGGAGAATTTGACGCCATCCTGCAACCTGCAACAACAGAAAACACAAATGTGCCCCGGGGACTTGCATGGTATGATCTGTTCATCCATCGTCACCCGACACTCAAAGAGGGTTTACAATGTTTCCCTGCAATGTCATTTTCTTTCAAATTATCACCATATTTTAAATGCAATGCTATTTTTGCCAAAAATTCAAGACATTTTGCAAACAAAAATAAACACAACACATCTTTTTGACTGAATATTCTTTTTATTGAAAGGCCTCTGAATAGGCAAAGATTTACATCAGGAAGCAACCACCTAGAAAGAGGTAGCCACCATAAAATTGAGAAAATAAACTATCCTAATGGCAATGGACACGGCATCCCAATGAGTTTCATTCTTGCTATGACCAGCATGTCTTCAAAATTCTCCACTCTTGCCTTTGTTTTCTGAGAAGATGAGGGGACTGATTCCTATCCTTCAGATTACTCGAATCGCAATTGTTCGCTTATTCCCTTGTTTTGCGTGGATCGCCCTTTCAGGTTTTCAATCCACCGGGATACCCTTTTTTGCCTGAGCTGTCCGATGTGGCTTTTCAACTCAGAGGGTGTACATTTTTTTTTATTTCCCTAACTTTTGCCCGAGCTTTTTATTCTGTTTTTAGCTCGCCGGGATGCCCTTTTCTTGCCTGGACATTAATTCTGTTTTTGTGTCCAGCGGGTCTCTTTATGCGAAGTATTTTTTAACTGCGTCCGAGTTAACAGGGGACTGGAAGTCGTCTCCATCCATAGTGGTGAGCATCAGTGCTCCTCCTGAAAAGACTTTCTTCACTATGAATGGTCCTTCATAATTTGGGGTCCACTTGCCCCTGTGATCTGAACCTGGAGGAATGATCCTTTTCAGCACAAGCTCTCCCACCTGATACTCCCGAGTACGTACTCGTTGGTCGAATGCTCGCTTCATTCTCCTCTAATAAAGCTGACCATGACAGATAGCCGCTACTCTCTTTTCCTCAATTAGACATAACTGATTGTGACGAGGACGCACCCATTCAGCCTCATCAAGCTTCACATCCATCATCACACGCAACGAAGGAATCTCTACTTCAACGGGCAGGACTGCCTCCATGCCATATACCAAAGAGAAGGGAGTTGCCCCAGTTGACGTCCTGACTGACGTTCGGTACCCATGCAGCGCAAATGGTAACATCTCATGCCAATCTTTGTAAGTGACAACCATTTTTTGCACAATCTTCTTGATATTCTTGTTTGCTGCCTCTACCGCACCATTCATCTTTGGTCGGTAAGGAGAAGAATTGTGATGCTGAATCTTGAAGTCCCGACACAACTCTGCCATCATCTTGTTGTTTAAGTTAGAACCATTGTCAGTGATGATTCTTTCGGGCACTCTCTATCTGCATATGATATCTCTTTTCAGAAATCTGGCGACCACTTGACGAGTGACGTTGGCATAAGATGCTGCTTCCACCCATTTCGTGAGGTAATCAATCGCGACCAAGATGAAGCGATGACCATTTGAAGCAGTAGGCTCTATCTTCCCGATCATGTCAATGCCCCACATAGAAAAGGCCCAAGGAGATGACATGACGTTAAGCGGGCTAGGAGGAACATGCACTTTGTCTGCATAAATCTGGCACTTGTGGAACTTGCGAGCGAATGAACAACAGTCTGCATCCATTGTCATCCAGTAATACCCCGATCTCAACAATTTCTTGGCCATAGCATGCCCTCCTGCATGGGTACCGAAAGATCCTTCGTGGACTTCCTGCATTAACAGGCTTTCTTCGTGTTTATCCACGCATCTGAGCAAGACCATGTCAAAGTTTCTCTTGTATAAAACCCCGTGTGTATTCTAGAAGAAGCTAGCAACAAGTCGCCTTAAGGTCTTCTTGTCATTGGAAGATGCCCCTGCTGGGTATTCTTGCTTTTCCAGGAACAACTTGATATCAAAGTACCAAGGTTTCTCGTTAGACACTGCGTCTACAGAGAAAGCATGAGTTGGTGCGTCAAGCCTGGAAATGTCAATTCTGGGCACATAATTCCAACACAAGACTTTGATAGACGAAGAAAGAGTGGCCAATACGTCGATAAATTGATTTTCATCACGTGGTATGTACTGAAGCTTAACTGTCGTGAAGAACGTCAACAGTTTTGTAGCATAATCCCTGTAAGGAATTAGATGCTCTTGATGCGTATACCACTTGCCGGTAACCTGGTTAATAACGAGGGCTGAATCTCCGAATATATCGAGGGTCTTAATCCGAAGATTAATTGCCTCCTCTATTCCCATTATGCATGCCTTGTATTCTGCTTCATTGTTGGTGCAGCCAAAAGTAATTCTGGCACCGAAGGGAAAGTGAACACCTTCAGGGGTAATAAGAACAACACCAACTCCACGTCCATTGATATTGACTGCCCCATCAAACATCAACTTCCATTTGGATTCAGGGTCTGGCCCCTCCTCCGAAAGTGGTTCCTCGCAATCGTTTGCTTTGAGGTACATGATGTCCTCATCAGGGAAATCAAACTTCATTGGCTGATAGTCATCTTCAAGGGGTTGCTGTGCAAGGTAATCCGACAATATACTTCCCTTGATGGCTTTCTGAGAAGTATACTGGATGTCATATTCTGTTAAAATCATTTGCCACCTAGCAACCCTTCTGGTTAACGCTGGTTTCTCAAAGATGTACTTGACAGGATCCATTTTGGAAATTAGCTGTGTGGTATGAGTCAACATGTACTGCCTCAGTCGGCGAGCAGCCCATACCAAAGCGCAACAAGTTTTCTCGAGCAGTGAGTAACGGGATTCACAGTCGGTAAACTTTTTGCTAAGGTAATAAATAGCGTACTCTTTTCGACCAGACTCGTCATGTTGGCCTAGCACACACCCCATTGACCCTTCTAGCACAGTCAAGTACATGATTAAAGTCCTTCCTTCTACTGGAGGCATTAGAATTGGAGGCTCCTGCAAATATTCTTTTATCTTGTCAAAAGCTCTTTGACAATCATCGTTCCACCTGACCGTTTGCTCTTTTCTTAGCAATTTGAATATTGGTTCGCACGTGGCAGTTAGATAAGATATGAACCGAGAAATGTAGTTCAACCTCCCTAAATACCGCACACTTCTTTTTCTATTCTCGGTGTAGGCATATCTTGAATTGCTTTTACCTATGCAGGATCTACCTCAATTCCTTTCTGACTAACAATGAAGCCCAGCAGTTTCCCAGAACGCACTCCGAAAGTGCACTTGTTTGGATTCAACCTCAGCTTGTATTTTATCAGTCTATCAAACAGCTTCTTGAGATTGACCAGATGCACTTCTTCGTCTCGGGACTTTGCAATCATATCGTCCACATAACACTCAATCTCCTTGTGTATCATATCATGGAATAATGTGACCATCGCCCGCTGATAAGTTGCCCCGGTGTTCTTCAAACCAAAGGGCATGACCTTGTAGCAGAATGTACCCCACGGGGTAATGAACGTTGTTTTCTCCATGTCTTCCGGCGCCATCTTAATCTGGTTATATCCAGAGAAGCCATCCATGAAGGAAAATACCGAGAATTGAGCATTATTGTCTACCAACACATCAATGTGAGGCAACGGAAAGTCATCTTTTGGGCTTGCTCTATTCAAATCCCGGTAGTCAACGCACATCTGGACCTTGTCGTCCTTCTTTGGTACAGGTACAATATTAGCTACCCAAGGTGGGTAACTAGTTACGGCAAGGAACCTGACATCCCATTGCTTTTGAACCTCCTCTTTGATCTTTATTGCCATGTCAGGACGAGTTCTTCTCAACTTCTGTTTCACAGGAGGACAGTCTTCTCTCAATGGTAGCTTATGCACAACGATGTCGGTATCCAACCCTGGCATATCTTGATACGACCAGGCAAAGATATCCACATACTCTCGCAGCATACCAATCAACTCTTTCTTTACTTCGGCCTACAGACTGGCCCCAATTTTGATCTCTTTCTTCACATCTTCAGTGCCGATGTTGATGATCTCAATTTCTTCCTGATGAGGCTGAATAACCCGTTCCTCTTGCTTCAACAATCTGACCAATTCTTCAGGGAGCTCACAGTCTTCCTCAACCCCTTCATCATCTTGGTAGACAGGATTGTTAAAGTTATGCGTGGTCATAGCAGGAATGTTATCAATGGAATCCGGATGATCAACACTGCATAGATGATGTGCTTATTTCAGAATTTATTTATTTTGCAAAGAGACGCAAACACAAAACAAAAAGGAAAAACACATTGCCATTTTTATATTTTTTGGTGAAAAATTAAAAAAAAAAAAAAAAAAAAGAGAACACAATTTGTCTCTAAATGTCCTTTTATTTCATGGTAAAATAAGTGCATAACAAACATGGTGGCCCAGTACAATGGATCCTAGCATCTTGGGCAGAATGCTAGATTTGACAATGCAGTATGATAAGAAAAAGAAACAAATAAATTACTCTGAGTGCCAGGTAACTTGGACAATGTCTTCAGCAGACCAGTTCTTCAGCTCCTCTCCGGGCGCACACGGATGAATCCAGTTGTCCCAGTCACCATCATTGTCCCCCTCTTGGCTTGTCACACAGATTTGGTTGTGGTCGAGCATCCCAGCGCTTGTAAAAGTAATGGCTTTACCACTTGGAGTAGATCCACCAGGCTGATAACCCAAACCAAACTTGTCGTCTTTCTTTTCCATCTCCAGCAACTTGCCCCAGCCTTGGGTGCTTCCTGACTGAACCACCTCCTTTGCCTACTTGTAGGAATGAATGGAGGTACCTTCTTTCTCACTGCTTTTCTCTACAGGAGTCAAAATGCTGACATTAACTGCTTTGAAGGCTTGACATAGAGTCTCATGGATCTCTCCATCCATCTCTACATATTTGAACGTTGATAAGTGGATTACAAAGATGTCTTCCTCTCCGCACACTGTAATTACTTGGCCATCAACCACATATTTGAGCTTCTAATGCAGAGTGGAGGTTACAACTCCGACAACATGAATCCATGGGCGTCCCAACAAGCAGCTGTATGCGGGCTGAATTTCCATGACATAGAAGGTGCTTTTGAATACTTGAGAACCTATTTTCATGGGTAACTCAACTTCTCCAAACACTGATCTTCTGGACCCATCAAAAGCTTTGACTATCAAGTCACTGGGTCTTAGGACAATACCATCAACATTGAGCTTCATTAATGCTTTCTTCAGAAGTACATTAAGAGAGGAGCCTGTATCAACAAGGACGTGCGACAACACAACACCCTTGCACTCCATAGTGATATGTAGTGCTTTGTTATGGTTACGGCCCTCTGACGTAAGGTCTCTGTCTGTAAAGCCCAGCCCGTGGCTTGCATTCACACTGCCCACTACAGCTTCACGTTGATTGACAGTGATTTCTTGAGGAACATAGGCCATCTTCAGCACTTTCAACAAGGCCTCCCTGTGTGCAGGAGAACACATCAGCAAAGAGAGAATGGATATCTTGGAAGGCATTTGGTTCAACTGCTCGACCACCTTATAATCACTTTTTTTAATTATGCGCATAAATTCCTCGACCTCTTTCTCAAAGGTTCCCTGTCCAGCCACATGAGTTGTTGTCTCATCAGTTACAGCTTGCTTTCCTTTAGCCTTTGCCGAAGCCTCGGCCTCAGGATCTCCTCTCAGCACTGGGGGAGCAAATAAACGACCACTTCTTGTGAAACCTCCAATTCCTCCGATGTTCACTACAGTCGGGTCAATAGAAACAGACTTGCTCTAACCTTTCTGTCCAGCCACATATACATCTGAGCCGTAATGCCATGGAATGGCTCTATCATCTGTATAAGGAACAGGCCCAGGCACGGTGATAGTCACAGGACTAACCTCAGGAGCATAAATGGTTACAGGCTCTCTTCTAGCAGGCATCTCTGCTTCATCATAGAATATGGTTATAGTGGACACATCATCATCTTCATTATCAATCTTGTTAAGCTGCAAAGATCCTTCATCAATCAAACTCTGTAATCCCATCTTCAAATTCTCACACCCATTCTCTGAATTCAAACATTTCTCGTAATCAGAACTGCATCCAGGAAACACTTGACCTTTCAGCAACCTCTCTTTCACTACCAATAACGGAGTCTTCACTTCTTCTATACTTAGCATCAGACTTAACTTCTCACCAATATCAACAACATGTATTCTATCCCCTCCATGATTCGGAATAGGGTTTGAAGTAACATTTGGCGGTGGTGCGTAGTTAATCGCCTTGGAGTCTATCAAATCTTGAACTTTGTGCTGTAGCGCCCTACACTTCTCAGTTGAGTGCCCGGGTGCCCCTGAATGGAAAGCGCATCTTGCATTGACATCGTACCCCACTGGAAGCTCTCCAGGTGGTGGTGGTGCCAAAGTTCTCAATTGTATCAGATTCAGGTCCAGCAACCTTGGTAGCAAAGCAGCATACGTCATGGGGATTGCCTCAAGCACCCTATTAGTCGGGCGAGTTTGCCTTGGCTGATAGGGTCTCTATTGATAGTTGTTACGTTGTGGCTGCTGTTGTTGAGGTTGTACCTGCTGCACAGGATTGGAAGGAATTGTGACAGCTGCCACATGCTCATATGGTCTTCTATATCCTCGGCCCCGTCCTCGGCCAAACACATTGTTAGTCTCCCCTTCCCTTCTTCTCGGGGGTCCGCTGAAAGCTTTTCTTGCACCATTCAAACTGCTCGCACTTGTATCCTGGATCTTTCCCATCTTTAACAAGGTCTCTACTCTCTCTCCAGCAATTACTATATCGTTGAACTTAGTAGCCGAACAAGACGCCAATCTTTCAATAAACATACCTTGCAATTGTTGGTGTAAGCCCTAGAGGCCAATACTTTTTGGTACTTGTATCGGATTATTCGTTTAATAATAAAAGGCATTTCTTTATTATGTTTGTCTTTCAGAATAATAAAGTCCCTAGAATAGTTAGTCTGTTTAATGAAATGTTAAGTGTGACTTAATCATGAGATCCCATTAAACATAAAGACATTATTCTTAAAATATCCGTAGTCAAGCTTTATTGCAAAGTGGGATAACATTAAAGCATTAAGACTATTATGAAGATAGACTGATGATCACATCTCATGGATCATGGATAAAGAGTTATCAAGTCTTGACATAGGTATAAATATTAGGAGTAATATTTATACCGGATTGACCCGCTATGAGAATACTACATAGTATGTTATGCAAAGTGTCATAAGTTATTCTCATGGTGATAATGGTGTATTACCACCCTTCGACCTGAAACCACTATGGACCCTAGATGTAGAGTCGGGTGCTTTATTGCTGATCAAACATTATCCGTAACTGGATGATCATAAAGACAGTTGATGGGCACTCCACGAAGCATGCTGAGGGACATGAGTGTCCTAGATGGAATTTGCCAATCCTGCATAACAGGAGAAATGTCTAAGGGCCCAATATTAAACTGGACAAGGATGACACAGTGTATGCCTTGTGTTCAATATAGACATAGGGGAAAAAGGGTAATTGTACAAACATATATTATCACGAAAAAGGTTTTGTCAGATCACATGACATTTTCGTGACTTGGGTAGCAGTGATGTGTTGCTAGATACCGCTCACTGTTTATTATGTTAAATATATAATTTAATATAATTACCAACGTTACGAAATCCTACAGGGTCACACACATAAGGACAGTTTGATGAGAGATAGAGAAATCAAAGGAACACCGTAAGGTACGGTGCACTTAAGTGAAAAATAGAAATTCGGATAATATAATAATAATTATTGTTATTTTATAATGGTTATAAAATAATAATAAAATAAATATATTTATTATAATAATAGTTATTATAATAATATATAATATTATTATGGATCATGTGAATTGGGCTTTTAGCCCGCAGCCCACAAGAGAGTCTATAAAAGGAACCCTTGTGATGAAGCTTTTACTTGATGCAATTTCGTTTTTGATTCTCACTCAAATAATTCCGTTCGTAAGCAGCTAGCACTGTGACCGGAAGCTGTTCGTGTGGACTGAGTAGAGGCGTTGCACTTCATCAACGCTTGTGATCGCTGCATCAAAGATCTGAATCGCCACAAAGAGGTAACGATTCTATCACTGACCATGCTCATTCGTAAGGATCACTAAAGGAAAATTTTTGTTTTCCGCTGCGTTTAGATCGCAATTTTCCTTCAGTGGTATCAGAGCCACTTACGAAACCATGGATCTGATAGCTGTTAAATTTCCGTTTTTTTTTTCTGTATTTGATTCGATTAAAACACAGAACGAATTTAACAATAAACGATTAATTAAATTTGGCATCTGTTGTGTACGATTTGGATGATTGATGTTGATTATGCTTCAGAAACCGACATTAGTATGGTGAAGTTGTGCGATACATTGATCATCTATAGGTTACACAATTAGATCGATCACTTTTATATAAGATATAAGAAATTCTGATGCAAAGATGGTATATGGGATATACTGTTTTGATTTCATCCATTCAATCACATAAGGATTGTAATTATTTTGAAAGATCATCATTTTCATTCGCTTCGGAATCCGACGTTAGTATGGTGAAGCAATGACATGTTGATCTATCATATTGAGTTATCAATCGAGTTGTGTTTGACGGCATGAAATTGTTGCATTAGGATTAATGGCAGTACAAGTGTTGTATTGCCGCAGACTTTTCCGGTTGGGGTTGTAAATGCACAAAAGTTGTGCAGGAAACGACGTGAAATACAATGAAGTGTTCATAAAATTTTTCGCCGGGGCGCTGCCCCTGACCACTGTCCGCTGACCGGGCAGCGGAACCCCCGGCTAAGTCTGCAAAGTGTGATCAATCAGCCGAATTTTAATTTAGTTTATTTAATTATCGGAATTTTAAACTAATAATAAAAGTGTGTTTATTATTATTTATTTGTGGTGATCAGTTATGGCCTTAGTTTATCCTTTATTATTGTTTTGGGATTTTTAAATACGGCCTGCGAGTCGTGCCTCTCTCTCAATCTCTTTATGTAACTTCTTTTCTCATCTCACTCCCTCGTATGTAAAACGAGTTTTCTTATATGTAATGTAATATTATGTTATGAAGAAAAAGGAAGTATTCAATATTAAAGGAGGATAACCTTGGAGATCATGCTTGGAGAAGCTTAGATCGTTATTAGGTTAGCTTAGGTTCTCTCATTGGCTTGAGAGAACAATTGCGTTAGGGGCCATAATTGTATCTTTTTATATGTATGTTGATGCATGTAATTGTATGTTGATGCATGTGAGAGACGTTTTGCATGTTAAGCCGGTGAGATCAAACTAATAACAAATTCCCTCAAAATTAAATATTAAGTTTATGCTTTCCAATTTTTAGCACTCATCAAGACTAGTATCGAGCATTGTAGGTTTCGCCTACGCGAGGTGCATGTTCTATATTAGTAAGGTGTGATGGGATAATTGTAATATCCAATTGCTAAAACAATGGGTCAAACTTAACTAAACAAATTATAATAAGATTATACATGTTTAGAAGCAAGAATTGGGAATGATTCATGTGATGGATCAGAATAAGGAGTTATTCACCCAATTGAAAATATTCAAGAGTTGTATGAGATACAATTGGAAGGAGTTCCTACCTAAATAACTTAGTTTTGTGTAATCAGCCTAACGCTGACTTAAAACAAAGTGAAACATGGATCTCGACCCACTAGAAAGTCTTCCAACGGGATTTTCCGAATCAAATGATGAGGGTCATTTGTTTTGAATAAAATAGTGGGAGCATATTTGATTAAAGGCCTAATTAAATATGTTGTTTTAATGATACTTATATTTTCATATTTCTCTTGTAGATTACCATGACAACAAACACATCGAACAATATTTTGCGATCCATCCTAGATAAGGAAAAATTGTCTGGGACAAATTTCCTGGATTGGCACCGTAATCTGAGGATTGTCCTCAAGCACGATAAGAAGCTGTATGTCTTGGAGACACCAGTTCCTGAGGAGGAACCTCCTAGTTCTGCACCAAAGGCAGAAAGAGATGCTTATAAGAAGCATTTCGATGATGCCAATGAAACCGCTTGCCTCATGCTTGCTACCATGAACTCTGAGTTGCAAAAGCAACACGAGAACATGTCTGCGTTCGATATGATCGGACATCTGAAAATGCTTTATCAAGAGCAAGCAAGAAATGAGAGGTTTCAGGTTTCAAAGTCCCTTTTTAACAGCAAGTTAGCTGAGGGAGCCCCTGTAAGTCCCCATGTACTCAAGATGATTGGGTATGTGGAGAACCTTGACAGATTAGGGTTTCCCCTTGGAAAAGAACTTGCGATTGATCTGATCTTGCAATCGTTGCCAGAGAGCTTCAGTCAGTTTGTCCTGAATTTCAATATGAATGACTTGGACAAAAGTCTTCCAGAACTGCTAGGCATGTTGAGAACTGCTGAGCAGAATATGAAGACAAAAGGGAAATCCATTCTGATGGTCAGTAATGGAAAGAAACAGAACAAGAGGCCCATCAAACAGGGTGGTAGAGGGAAAGGCAAGGAAGTTGCCAAACCCAAACCCACTCCTCCTGTTTTGAAGCCTAGTGGAGGAATAGCAAAGGAGGGCACTTGCTTCCATTGCGGTAAGACCGGACATTGGAAGAGAAATTGCCCAAAGTACCTGGAAGATAAGAAAAATGGAGTAGAGACTTCAAATTCAGGTATTTTTGTTATTGAAATTAATTTATCTACTTCTGCATCATGGGTATTAGATACTGGATGCGGTTCTCACATTTGTACTAATGTGCAGGGGCTAAAAAGGAGTAGAGATTTGGCAAAAGGTGAAGTTGACCTACGAGTTGGCAATGGAGCAAAGGTTGCTGCTTTAGCTGTAGGAACTTATGTTTTAACTTTACCTAGTGGTTTAATAATTCAGTTAGAGAACTGTTATTATGTACCTGCAATTAGCAGGAATATTATTTCCGTTTCTTGTTTGGACAAGTTTGGTTTTTCATTCATAATAAAGAACAATTGTTGCTCCATTTATTTGAATGATATATTCTATGCTACTGCAAAAATGAATAATGGAATATATGTCCTTGATCTTGAAATGCCAATTTATAACATTAATACTAAAAGGTTGAAACCTAATGAGTTGAATCCAACTTACCTTTGGCACTGTCGATTAGGCCACATAAATGAGAAACACATTTCCAAACTCCATAAAGATGGACTCTTGGACT
The DNA here is from genome assembly GCA_963966055.1 of Lathyrus aphaca. Classification (NCBI taxonomy): domain Eukaryota; kingdom Viridiplantae; phylum Streptophyta; class Magnoliopsida; order Fabales; family Fabaceae; genus Lathyrus; species Lathyrus aphaca. The sequence goes on along the minus strand of OZ014519.1, from coordinate 398,677,899 downwards.
CTTTTGATTATGAATCATATGAGACATGTGTAAACACCCCAAATTTGCCCTCACCCATTCACACCATGGCTTGTGATCATCCTCATATGCATAAACACAAACATATCATCTCATACCACATTCTTGATTCACTGCATAGCTTCTAAGGCATCTGCACCTAGGGTTTGTGATCTGAGCAACCTCAAAGCTTCTTGAGCCACTCCAAAGGCCACCAATCAACTCAAAGGGGTCCATGTGTGTTCATATGTCATATTACATCTTCTCAAAGTCAAAAATGCAAAAGAATCACAAGAACTAGGGTTTGAGTGGATGCAGAGCCAGGTTTGACTGCACAGTTGACCTAAAATTAGGGTTTTGGTTCCAGAGGCCATAACCCCAAATTTTTTGGTCATTCTTGTTTCCATTGATCTCTATATGGTATAGGGAGTATGCATATCAATTTTCATGAAGAAATTCCATGGGGAAGTCATCTGATCAAAGGTTGACTTTCTGGACAAGTCAGTGTAAAATCAGGGCATCTGAGGCCCCCAATGACCCAACCAATGGGTGATCTTCATCATTTTGAGTGTATATGATCTTTATTTGATCATGGAAGAAGGTGTAAGTTCATAGAAATCAAGAATTTAGGGTTTTTGCAAATGTTGACTTTTTGGGCATAGTTGACTTTTCAAGAATGCATCATTTTAGGTCATTTTTCAAGCCATGATTCTTGATCCAAAAAGGCTTCAAATGGAAAAACTTTGGTCATGAAAGTTGTAGATCTCATCTTTCCCTTTTCAAAAAGTACAAGAACATGATCAAACTCTTCTTGGATCAAAAGTTATGGCAATGCAAAGTTGGCAAAAATCATTGATTTTCAAGGCATGCTTCAAATGGAAATTTTGCAAAGTCATGAACCAATGCATTATGTGACTTCTAATTCACTACAAACCAGCATACAAACATCATATAAGTCCTAAAATTCAGAATGAACTAGGCATTGCTCATGTTTCATGACTTTTGGAACAAGAAAATCACATGTGAACCAAGTTACAACAACTTGCAAAAGCACTCATAACATTCCACCAACTTGCTGCCTTGAATGCTGGACCAAGCCTAGCCTTTCCCTTCACTTTGCTGCGCAGACCATGCCCTTTGTACTTGGCTAGAAGTTGCCCATGCCCTATCTTACAAGAAGTTGACATTTTTGCAAAAGTGGCTACACCTATCCATAAAGCACAAGTCACATCCTCTGACCAATTGGATTAGTTTATACTATCCATTTGCAAACCATTTCATGTACTAAGCCAGCCTGAAACATACACACTCATCACATTCACAAAAACACTCCCAATTGCAAGTTGCTTCGAATCTGCCTACACAGCTTGCAAACATTCAAACCCTCTTCACCATTCAACTCACCTTGCTCCATAGACCACCCAGCACCAAGAACACAAGCCTAAAACAGCCTGAACATCTCACTGCCATTTCTCACTTCATTTTGCAGTTTCAATCGAATCTCCTTCCACAAACCACAAACACACCAACAAACACTCCAGACCTTCTCCATTCATCCTCAGGATCACAAACCATCATTCACAATGGCCTGAAACCTCCAGAAACTCCATTGCCATTTCTGACCAAGCTTGAGCAGGAGCTTTCGAATCTCACTATCCAGCCAGCTCAAACTTCCTTTGAGCATTCAAACATCTTCTGGGGATCAAGTGGAGTGGTGTGCACTGAAAGAAGTGGCCAGAAAGTCCTCAAGTTGAAAGCTCCAAATCTCAGGTAGCTCGAAAATTATTTTTTCCAGAAATCATTTTTCTTGTTACAAACTTGTTCTATGTGATTCACTGATCATCCTGATGTTCTTAGTTTTTGAAATGACTTTGTTTTGAGTATTTAATTTGTCTCTGAAGCTTGCGTGCCCTAGAACTTGTTTCCTTCGATTCAGCTTATTTAGGAAATATAAATTTGTTTTGAGAGAGGGGTTTGATTCGTGAGAGGTTGGAGATCATTTCCCAATTCATAGATTTTGTTTTTGTTACGTTTTGAGGGAGTTGGTGAGTTTCCCGGTGAGGTGCTGGCCGGAGAAGACGACCGGAAGTCTTCTCCGGCCACCTGAGTCATTAAACCCTAATCTCAGGTCATTAACTCTAGTTTGAATTTGAGCCATGGATGTGCGTTGACCTGTTGACTTCCCTCTCTTTTGGATGGCCCAGATCATTTCATTTGCCCTAATCTCTCTCATTAGCTTTAATTAATTCGTAATTAAATTAATTAAGTCAGGTGCAATCCACACCCTTCATTCACGCGCCAGTCAACACTTTCAAACTCAGAATCAATCTCAGCCATCCTTTCCTTTGACTTTCTTTTTTATTTGATTTTTAATTCATTTTATTTCATTAAACTTGTATAATTATTTTAAAATAGCAAAAAATGCATAAAAATTATGAAACTTTTTCCTCTGAGTTTTATTAATTTTTATGACACAAAAATATTTTTATTTTATTTTTTATCATTAAAAAAGTATTTTTAAATATTTAAAAGATTATATTTAATTGATTAATGGGAATTAATTAATTAAAAATACTTTTAGGTATTTAAAAATTACAAAAAAAATTCATGAAATGTTCTAAGACATTTAGAAACATTGTCCAACCTTCAAACCAAATTTCTTTTTTGATCTTGATGCATTTTAAGAATTTTTCATTGAATTAAATCATTTTTTATGCATTATTTTGATCATGGGTTCAAAAATTCATTTCTGTCTATTGGAGAAGGTTTGGACATTGATTCTTTTTGTGTTGCATTCTATTTGGCATGTAGTTTCTAGGGTAAAATGGCCATGATTTGATCTTGCATTTTCTAATTGTTTGGCATTTCTTTTGGTAAGAACCCTAAAAAACCCTAATAACTTAGAAAATTCATATCTTGAGTTTGGTTGAGAGTTGAGAGTTCCCCTTTGGGCAGTGGTTTATTATAGGGTTAGGGTTTCCTTGGATGTCATTTTCCATTTTTTATCTTAGGGTTTGCTTCTGTTTTGGGTTTTTGTTTGATGTTTGATCCATGAACCCTAATTTGGGCTTTCTTTTGCATCCTTCTTGCATTTCCTTGCATAACTTGACTTGCCTTTGCATTTTGTGCATTCTTGTGATCCATTTGACATCTTAAGACATATAGAAAGCATGTTTGATCATTGCATTACATATTTGCCATGTCATTTGTCTTGTATGATTCATAACATTTCATGCTTGTTCATGCTCCTTAGCTTGCATCATTTGCATCCATGATCTTGTATGAACATCCCCATGCCTTGCCTCATGTTTGCAGCATCTCATAGCATCATTATCATCATCAATATGCTTCTGGTTTGGTCTAGCATCATACCATTTCATCCCATCTAGCATTGCATTGCATTTCTTTCTAACATTTCAGGTGGTAAGTAAACTTGGGAAGTGAATTTGCCTTCACTTCTCATAACTTTTCTTTTCATCTCTCTTGCATCCATTGCTGCATTTCCATTTGTGTTTGAGATTGAGCTTGCTCATTCTTGTTCCTCCCCCCTTCTTTCTTCAAGTGACTTGACTCCTTGAATGAAGCAAGTCACTTTGCTTCTCTTGATCCTGTTCATCTGCTTCCTGGTGGTTCCTCTGAAGATTGTTCTTGAAAACCTCACAAACCTTAGGAATAACCAAGCATGATAATGAATTAGGGTTTTGATTAGTCTCCCCTCATAGTTTTTTACCTTTGTGTCTCTCTTTGAGTCTTCTCTTCTCACCTCATAATCAGGGACTAAACCCTAAAGGCTTTAAGACTTTGTGATTAAGCTTATGCCTGCATCCTTCTCTTAGGATGAAGTGTATAACTTTAATCCTAAGTCTCGAACCCTTAATGTGTTTAAATCTCTTAATCAATCCACATAATAATCATCAAGACATCACACTTGTAACTTGGGCCTTGCATTAGGGTTCTAATTCTTCCTTAATGGGTTAAGAAGGACTAACCCTAGTGTTAATGGACAAGTCCCCCTCAAGTTGTCTTACAAATCATAAAACTCACTTCATCATCATATCATTAAAATAGAATCCACTTAATCAAAGACTTGTTTTGTCATGAGTTTAATCCCTAATCATGGATTAAGTTGAGGAGCTTTCCTCAGCTTAAACATTCTCATCTATTATCCTTCTATTAGGATGGTGTAATGAGTCTGTTTAATCCTTGATTATGGCTTAACCTCATTACTCAACACTAAACAAAGACCACCAAAAACATCTAAATAATCACAAGTAGGTTAATGATCTTAATCCTGCATCAAAGGTGTTTAAGTGTGAGAAGCTGACTTCACACTTAAGGTATTCTCATTACCCCTAATCAGAGGGAAGATGTGATGAGTTTACTAAATCCATTGGTTTAGGCTTAAGCTCATTAACTTATGACAAACTTTCAAAAGCAATAAAAGACTGAATACTCAAAAACAAACAATAATCGTCTCCTCCGGGATTCTTTTCTCATCACCTTCACTCACAATCGATAACTTGTTTCTTCCGTCTAATGCAAGACAGTTTGCACCTGAGCCAGACAGGTCATACACTTGAGCATAGACAAGCAAGCAGTTCACAAGTCAATTCATCTTTCAGTCTCTTTGGGTCGAACTACGGTGTTCTGACTTCCTCATTGCACGAGAGGATACGTAGGCATAACTTAACAGTTATCGAACAAAAGTCTCTGTTCATTCCCCCTCTTTCCAGCTTCATTCTTTAGCCTCATAGTCATGAGCATTTCACTCCTGTCCTTACACTGACACTGTACATTTATACACTTCACTTCTTTTACACTGACACCTGTACATCTTTTCCAGCTATTTTTATGCACAAATTGCACTAACACTACCCCTTTATAGCACAAATCTTTTAAGCGTGGATCCCGTCGAGTACGGCGGACAATCTGGGTGCTAATACCTTCCCAGGTTGTAACCAACCCCCTTTCTCAGTCTCTCTGGTTCGCAAACCGTCTTATCCATCTTTTTCTAGGTCTATGCAGCATTACCTTTCCTCCGGGATAAAAATGCCTAGCTGGCGACTCTATTCATCTCCAGTGAGTTCACGACTGTGTGTTCTCATTGTCCCTCTCGCCGACCGTTCGCGCTTGTACCGGGATGCAAATCTTCGGGAGCGACAGCTTGGCGACTCTGCTGGGGAACCTTATACTGCAACCAGGGCTTCTGGTTCTTTTTGTGGGTTCCTCCTAGCGCTTGTTTGATTTGTGTTTACTGGGGTGTTATGTGCTTGTTTGTGCTTGTATTTATTTTTGTTTATTGCTTTATGTACAGTTACTTTACTGCTTTCTTTATTGCATTTATATATATCATACTGTCATTGTTGCTGGCTGGATTTGGTTTTTGTTTTGGTGGGTGGGTGTTTCATTGAGAGTTAAGGTCCTATACCTGGGACCTGAGTGACACCTAGGCTAGAGTGAATCATATTCTTTCCCATTCCATTTCGGTCTGGTGCGGGAATATGAAACACGGTTCAGATATGGGTTTCTTCTTGAGAACTCTGTGTTGCAGATTTCCTGCAATGCTAGGGCTATCTGGGAAGCCTGCTAAGTCTGGATGACCTTTTAGTATTGACCTTCAGAAACTGAGGTGAATTAGAGGAGGAATTGTTATGGTTATTGTAAACACTGTACCTCCGGGTTAGAAGTGTTTACACTTCTCATAACTGATCCAAGTCTGAGGATCCTTGTTCTAGATCATCACCTGTGAGGGGGTTGGGCTGTTTACAGGTTTGCAGGTACCTTGACCTCAGAATACCCTGTTACTTTGACTTTGTTAAGAATACTCCATGTTGGACAGTTCTTGTGATTCTAAAACCTTGGACTTGTGGCTCTTTATTTGAGTCCCCCACCCTGGTTACTGGATTTTTAGACCTCCATCTGGAATTCTTGAACACACATGGATCTATACCAAGGCAGTTAATCAGATCCAGCTCAGGCACAAACCCTTGCATATCATTTGCATACATACCCATGGCATCATATTAACATTTGCTTATTTGTGTTTCAGGGTATCCACCTTCATCTGGTTTTGGTTTTGACCCCATCTGCTATATTGACCTATCTCCACCAGCACTTGCTTCAGCTTGTCAGCCATATACTTCAGTTACTTGCACTAGCCAGCCATTGGCCCACTCCTCAGCATCTTCATCAGCACTTATTCTACTCAGCCTCAGCACTTATGGCTCCAAAGAAAAGCAACATCACTTATCATTTCTTCCAACCAGACTTATCAGACATCAGGAGGGTCCAGACCCTGATCACTCCAGATCACATACCCTTGTTCAGGGAGCATTATGGGGATATACTTGACTTGGTCATGGATCTGGACCCATCTCAGAGAAGCCTCATCCACACCTGCATTCAGTTTTATGATCCTCCACTGAGATGTTTTACTTTTCAAGACTTTCAGTTGGGCCCCTTATTGGAAGAGTACTCCTCATTAGTTGGTATGCCTATCAGGAGAGAAATTCCTTTCAACCCTGAGATGGTCCCTCCCAGCAATGGAGAGATAGCAAAAGCTTTGCACCTGGAGCCTGTCCTAATTGAGCAGCATATGACCTCTAAAGCTGGGATCCCTGGATTTCATCTGGACTTCCTGATTTCTCAAGCTGGTCTGAAAGCCTCCCTGGGGGAGTGGAAAGCTGTTTGTGCTCTGTTGGCCTTAAGTGTATATGGAATTGTATTGTTTGCAGATGAGCCTCGATTCATTAGCAAGAATGCAATCCATTTGTTCATCCTGAAGAACCCAGTGCCAACTTTGCTAGGAGATCTCTATTACTCAGTACATCAGAAGAATGAGAAGCAGAGGGGAAGGCTAGTGAGGTGTTGTGCTCCATTATTCCATGCTTGGCTTCTTAAGCATCTACCCAGGACAGATGCATTCCTAAATCCTCATCAGCAAAGCAACTGGGCTAAGAGGCTCACTACTCTCACTTCAGCAGACATCAGATGGTGTACTCAAAGCACCAAGGGCAGAGATATCATTACAAGCTGTGGGCACTTTCCCAATGTGCCCTTAATAGGAGTCAAGGGAAGTATCAACTACAACCCTCTGCTGTTCAGGAGGCAATTAGGCTATGCACTGGTCCATACTCCCAGGGAGCAAGACTTGGTGGAGACTCTCTATTGTGAGAACAAGATTAGTTTGGCTGTTGTTAGGCAGGCTGCCTGGGCCTGGGATAATGTTCAAACCAAGGGAGTCACCATTCTGGGGAAGTGTAATAATGTGGCATCAGCACAATATCATGAGTGGTCCCGTGCCAGGGCCCGATTCTCTGGGATGCCCTTTACCATAGAAGACATGCCTGAGTCATCTTCAGCACCACCCCCTGCCACTATCAGTTTGGAGGAGTTTGAGAGCTTGAAGGAAAGAAATGAGAAGTTAACCCAGGCCTTGCAGAAGACCCTCCGGGAAAGGAGTGAAGGTGTGAGGGAGATTGAGAGATTGGAGAAGTTAAGAGTGGAACACTTGACTAAAATTGAGAAGTCTGGAGATTATATCAACAAGTCTAAGGCTGGTGAGCAGATTCTGAAGAATGCTTGTAAAGAAGCCCAGTTCCAGAGAGCGAGGACAGACTTGTATTTGAAAGAGAGTCAGGCCAGGTGGGTCCGGATCACTGAGGCCCGTACTCTAGAAGACAAGAGAGTTCAGGACAAGATGGAACAGATGGAAAAAGCCCTGGCAGCAGCCCAGAAGGAAAGATCAGAGCTAGAAATCAGAGCTGGAGTGAAGAGGTCTAAGGACCAAAGTCAGAACAAGAAGTTGACTGCAGCTGTTGCAACAAGAAACCTTCTCATCAGAAGTCTCACGGAGCGTCCGGCTGATCCTGCGACAGAGGCACTTCTCAAGGAAGTTCGTGAGGATGAGTTTGGCCTTGGAGTTTGATCATTTGCTTGTTGTTATTCCTATTCCATGTACTTTTGTTTTTGTGATGTATTTTGACCCCTTAGAGGGCTGGTGTTGTAAAATGAACAAGATGTATTATTTCACCTTCTGTAATATATTTGTGTTAGTTTCCATCTGGGTTTATTTCGAAAGCAACTTCAACAGCAGCATCTTCAAGGGTCTGGAAGGGTCAAAACTGAAGACCAAACCGGATACCTTGAGAGCAAATAAGCATAGCTGCATTGCATACTAACCTCTTTGTTTGTTTTGTAGGTTTTGTTTTATTGTTACTGACCTCTGTTGTGATATTCAGGAATTATTGCTCGCCGCCGGGTATTTCCCCTCAACAGGCCACACAGGTACCCAACTAGAAACAACCTTCCGGGAATTCAGATGGATCAGATGCAGCAGGACCTTACGGAGGTCAGAAACCAGATGGCCAACGAAAGGTTGGAGATGAGAACCCAGATAACACAGTTCATGGAAGTGATGAACAACTTAGCTCAAAGCCAGGAGAGGCTCAGAGCTTTGGTAGAAGGGAGGAATCAAGATGAGCCCCATGTGGGAACTGCTGGCACAAGTAACAATGAACGGGTGCAACCCCATGTTAACCCTCCTGTGTTTGGCCCACATCTACATCCTGAGATTAACATTCCTGCAAATGTTCAAGGGACATCCACTGCAGCCAGGGTACTTCAAGAAGACCCTCAGGAGGACCAATTTACAGTAATGGGTGCTGGGGAGGAAACTTATGATAGACGGTTGGAAGAAATAGCTGAGAAGTTGAGGTCCTTAGAATCTCAAAATTCTTTGGGTTTCGACGTCATGGACATGGGTTTGGTAGACGGGGTCAGGATCCCCCATAAGTTCAAGCCACCTTGTTTCGAAAAGTATAATGGGACTTCATGCCCCCGGACTCATCTACAATCATTTCTGGGAAGGCTGAAGGCCTATACAATGGATGAGAAATTGTGGATGTTCTATTTTGAAGATAGCTTGACTGGAGCTTCGAGGGAGTGGTATTCCCATCTGACAAGGGCAACTGTAAGATGCTGGAAGGACCTGGCAGAGGCCTTCATCCGACAGTATCAATACAACTTAGACATGGCACCCAATAGGACTCTCCTAATGGGCATGTCACAGTCGTCAAGGGAAAGTTTCCGAGAATATGCTCAAAGGTGGAGGCAACTGGCTGCTGCTGTTCAACCACCTATGTCTGAGAGAGAAATGGCAGACATGTTTATGAACACCCTCCAGGGAACGTATATTGACAGGTTGGCTGCTTTCTCCTCCACTAGCTTCGCAGATGTTGTCATAGCTGGGGAGAGAATTGAAAGCCTGTTGAAGATGGGTAAGATCTCTGATAATGGTGCCAGCTCGTCCAGTAGTACAAGAAAGCCTTTTGCAGGCCCGAGAAGAACTGGCGAGACCAATGCCATTCACACCAACAGGGGTAGGCCCCAATATGTTCAAAGGTCAATAGCAGCAGTCACTATCCCTGCTCCAGCTCATCCTCAGCCAGTCTATCAACCTCCGCAACAAAACTTCCAACAACAACCTCAGTATCAGCAGAATCAGTATCCTCCAAGGAACTACAACAACAACAACAACAACAATCAACAAAGGCCATTCCAACAGAGGCCATCTCAAGCTAACAGAGTGATCGACCCGATCCCAATGCCGTATGCTGCCTTGCTGCCACAACTTCTGAAACTCAACCTAGTTGAGCTAAGAACGTTGGCACCTCCGGATCCCAACAGTCTACCAAGAAACTATGACTCCAATGCTAGGTGTGCTTTTCACTCAAACGCACCTGGTCACAGTACAGAAAAATGCAGGGCTCTGCATATGAAGGTACAAGACTTGGTAGACTCCAAGGCTCTGAATTTTGCACCTCCGCCCAATGTCAATAAAAACCCTATGCCAAACCATGGTGGTCCTCGAATTAACGCTATTGAAGAAGACAGACCGTCTTATTTAATAACCAGTGTGGATCAGATCCGGACACCATTGGTGGAAATCAAAGCTCAACTCCGCGAAAACCAAATATTTCCGGGGTGTGAACTAGGGTGTCCCTACTGCAATATTTCATGGAATGGGTGTGAGGACCTGAGGAATGGCATTGACAGCCTTATTCAGAGTGGCTTGCTACAGATCACTACATCATTTCCGACAAATCCGACAACTTCATCAGCAACGGTTTCAGATCCTCCTACAAATGCAGCAACTATTGTTCCCAACAATTCACCAGCAACATCAACAAGTACTTCATCTGTCCTCCCAAATGATCAGTTTTCAACAGCTTCTCCTGCTACAACTTCAGCTTCATTCCTTTTCGACTCTCCATCAACAACAACAACAGTCCTTCCAACAGAACCTCCTACAACACCAGCAATCAATCATGAAGATGTCTCCACTGTTACCATATTCTACGATCCTGAAAATAACTCCGCCTATCATTCAGAAGGTGCTGCTCCCGCCAGAGCACCAGTTACAATCTTTTATGATCCACAAACAATAACAGTCCCTTCAGCAGCAGCAATCAGTCCAGTCACTGTCACGGTGCCTGGACCAGTACCATATGAAAGCAATAGGGCCATCCCTTGGCACTATGGCTCTGACGTGTACTGTGAAGGGAAAAGAATCACTTTTGAAACATCAGCACCTGCACCACAAGTAGATAATGTGGGGGGAGGCGGAGGCTTCACTCGAAGCGGACGTCTCTTTGCTTCACAAGTTCAAAGACCTACTGCCGAAGCAGAAGCTGCTGCCAAGGCAAAGGGAAAAGGCCCGGTGCAGGAAGATCAAGCTGTTAAAGAAACCTTGAAGACACCGTTCGATCAAGAAGTTGATGAGTTGATGAGAATCATCAAAAAGAGCGATTATAAAGTTGTGGATCAGCTTCACCAGACGCCATCCAAAATCTCCATCCTCTCACTGCTTATGTGCTCCGAAGCCCATCGGAATGCACTACTTAAAGTCTTGCACGCAGCTTACGTGCCTGAGGAGATTACTGTCAACCAATTGGAAACCGTGGTTGGGAATGTTACTGCTAGCAATGGGCTAGGGTTTACCAATTCTGACTTGACAGCGGATGGCCGCAACCACAACAAAGCCTTGCACATAACCCTGGAATGCAAAGGAGCTGTCCTTTCTCATGTGCTGGTAGACACAGGTTCATCCCTGAATGTCTTACCAAAGAAGGCTCTGGTGAAGTTAGAATATGATGGATTGGCATTGAGACCCAGCAACCTGGTAGTAAGAGCCTTTGATGGTTCTAAGAGATCGGCTCTGGGAGAGATTGAGCTGCCTGTGACAATTGGCCCACAGACCTTTAAAACTATCTTTTATGTGATGGACATTCAGCCCACCTACAGCTGTTTGTTGGGTAGACCCTGGATTCACGCCGCCGGCGCAATAACGTCTACCCTTCACCAAAAGTTAAAATTTGAGTGGGAAGGCCAAGTTGTCACAATCTGTGGAGAGGAGGACATTTTTGTCAGCCACCTGGCAACCTATAAGTACATTGAAATGGATGGGGAGATCCATGAAACAATGAGCCAGGGGTTTGAAGCTTTGAATGTGAATGAAGCATCTGCTGTATCTGGTACTCCAATGTCATCATACCAACAAGCCCGGAAGGTTGTTGAAGAAGGAACTGCCCTAGGCTGGGGCAGGGTCTTAGCTGTGGAGGAGAAGAAGGACAAATTTGGGTTGGGTTACAGACCAACTCAACATCAAGCAAAGGCTGCTGCAGAGCCTGGTTTTGTCAGTGGGGGGATGCTTACCCCCGATGCTATCAACTGTCTGGAAGACGAGCTGGAAGAGGAGCGCAATCTGGAGAATTGGATCCGTCCAAAGGTCCCGGGGAGCAGTATCTCGAACTGGTCTTCCCAGGAAATTATAAGAGTTACTCATGCAGAGTAATTATTATTTCCTGTATTTTTATAAGCATGCATCAAAGTCTTGCATCTTGCCCAAGATGACAAGACTCATTTTGTAATCAGGGCCATCTGTACTTTTGTGCAAACAAGATTAAATTAATGAAATACCAGACATCTTTTTGCAAACGAGTCTTTTTCTTTTCTGTTCACTGTTTTTCCATTTTTCTTTTTGTACAAAAATAAATGGCGGTGTTTTCAAAATGATAACTTCATTTCACTTTTTTCTAAAGCAAGATTAAAATCAATCACTAAAATGAACCAACTTAACCCTTGCAGAGAGTGCCTTCCTGACAGCACCGACAACAGCACGGCTATGACATCGTATGACTTTGACAATCCAATCAGTCAAGCTGATGAAGGGGTTGATGAAGAGTATGAGCTTCCTGAAGAGCTAGCCAGGTTGTTAAGACAAGAGGAAAAGGTTATTACCCCTCACCAGGAGGAGGTCGAAGTGATCAATCTTGGTACAGATGAAGACGTGAAAGAAGTTAGAATCGGGGCCTGCCTGCAAGACTCAGTGAAGAGACAACTGATAGATCTACTTCGAGAGTATGTGGATGTGTTTGCTTGGTCGTATCAAGACATGCCAGGGTTGGATACCGACATTGTGGTGCACAAGCTGCCTTTGAGAGAAGAATGCCCACCAGTTAAACAGAAGCTGCGCCGAACTCGCCCAGACATGGCTATGAAAATCAAAGAAGAGGTACAAAAGCAGTGGGACGCCGGGTTCCTTGCTGTAACTAGCTATCCGCCGTGGGTTGCTAATATAGTGCCTGTGCCTAAGAAAGATGGCAAAGTAAGAATGTGTGTTGACTACCGGGATCTGAACAGAGCCAGCCCGAAAGATGATTTCCCATTACCTCACATTGATGTATTGGTGGATAACACGGCTCAGTTCTCGGTATTCTCCTTCATGGACGGATTTTCAGGATACAATCAGATCAAGATGTCACCTGAAGACATGGAGAAGACAACATTCATCACACCTTGGGGCACGTTCTGTTACAAAGTGATGCCATTCGGACTGAAGAATGCTGGTGCCACATATCAACGGGCTATGGTGACATTATTCCACGATATGATCCACAAGGAAATAGAATGTTATGTGGATGATATGATCGCCAAGTCCCTTACAGAGGAAGATCACCTGGTAAATCTGCTGAAGCTGTTCAAGCGTCTGAGGAAGTACCAATTAAAGCTGAACCCCAACAAATGCACATTCGGGGTGCGATCCGGTAAGCTGCTGGGCTTTATTGTAAGCGAGAAAGGGATTGAGGTTGACCCTGATAAAGTCAAGGCTATACAAGAAATGCCTGCACCGAAAACTGAGAAAGAAGTTCGAGGGTTCTTAGGTCGATTGAACTACATCTCACGGTTCATATCTCACCTCACAGCAACCTGTGAACCCTTGTTCAAGCTGCTAAGAAAAGAACAAACGGTCAGGTGGAACGAAGACTGCCAAAGGGCTTTTGACAAGATCAAAGAATATCTGCAAGAACCTCCAATCCTTATGCCGCCAGTTGAGGGAAGACCTCTGATTATGTACTTGACAGTATTAGAAGAGTCAATGGGGTGTGTGCTGGGCCAGCATGACGAGTCTGGTCGAAAAGAGTATGCAATATACTACCTAAGCAAAAAGTTTACCGACTGTGAACAGCGTTATTCACTGCTCGAGAAAACTTGCTGTGCTTTAGCGTGGGCTGCTCGCCGACTGAGGCAGTATATGTTGACCCACACTACCTTATTAATCTCAAAAATGGATCCAGTTAAGTACATTTTCGAGAAGCCAGCTCTTACCGGACGGGTTGCAAGATGGCAGATGATTCTCACAGAATACGACATACAGTACACATCTCAGAAAGCCATCAAGGGCAGTGTACTATCTGAATATCTTGCTGAGCAACCCATTGATGACTACCAGCCAATGAGGTTTGACTTCCCTGATGAAGACATCATGTTCGTTAAATCAAAAGACCATGAAGAGCCTATTCACACTGAAGGGCCCGACCCAGAGGAAGAATGGACTATGATGTTTGACGGGGCTGTTAACATGAATGGCCGTGGTGTTGGTGCAGTACTCATTACACCTAAAGGAGTTCACATGCCTTTCTCGGCAAAACTCACTTTCAACTGCACTAACAACGAAGCTGAATATGAAGCTTGCATTATGGGTCTTGAGGAAGCCATTGACCTCAGGATCAAGACATTAACCGTATTCGGAGATTCAGCTTTGGTAATCAATCAGACCAACGGAAAATGGTACACACACCAAGATCATCTGTTACCTTACAGGGATTATACAAGGAGGTTACTGACTTTCTTCACAACAGTCAAACTTGAGTATATCCCTCGGGACGAGAATCAGTTTGCAGATGCCTTGGCTACCATTTCGTCCATGATCAAAGTTCAAGCTGCTAACTTTGTACCTCAGATATCAGTGTCGAGACTTGATAGACCAGCATATGTATTTGCAGCAGATATTGTTAAGGATGATAAGCCTTGGTTCCACGACATCAAGTGCTTCTTGGAGGATCAAACATACCCGCCTGGGGCATCTTCCAATGATAAGAAGACTTTGAGAAGGCTTGCTGGTAGTTTCCTTCTGAACACTGATGGGTCTTTATACAAAAGGAACTTTGACATGGTACTCCTCAGATGTGTTGACAAGACAGAAGCAGACTTGTTGATGCATGAAGTGCATGAAGGCTCTTTTGGTACCCATGCTGGAGGACATGCAATGGCTAAGAAGTTGTTAAGATCAGGCTATTATTGGATCACAATGGATGCAGACTGTTGTGCCTATGCCAGGAAATGCCACAAATGCCAGATCTACGCAGATAAAGTGCATGCGCCTCCCAACCCTTTGAACATTATGTCTTCACCATGGCCCTTTGCCATGTGGGGCATTGATATGATTGGCAAGATTGAGCCGACTGCTTCGAACGGCCACAGATTCATCTTGGTTGCTATTGATTATTTCACTAAGTGGGTTGAAGCAGCCTCATATGCAAATGTTACCAGGCAAGTGGTAGCCAGATTTCTAAAAAGAGATATCATCTGTCGGTATGGAGTGCCCGAGCGAATCATTACTGATAATGGTTCCAATCTAAATAACAAGATGATGGCTGAATTGTGCCGGGACTTCAAGATCCAACATCACAATTCTTCTCCTTACAGGCCAAAGATGAACGGCGCTGTTGAGGCAGCAAATAAGAACATTAAGAAGATTGTGCAGAAGATGGTAGTCACTTACAAAGACTGGCATGAAATGCTACCGTTTGCCTTGCATGGGTACCGCACATCAATCAGAACATCCACTGGGGCAACGCCGTATCAGCTTGTGTATGGTATGGAAGCAGTCCTACCTGTTGAAGTTGAATTGCCTTCCTTACGGGTATTAATGGATGTTAAACTGAGTGAAGCAGAATGGGTTCGGTCCCGATTCGAACAACTGAGTCTAATTGAAGAGAAAAGATTGGCTGCAATCTGTCATGGGCAGTTATATCAGAAGAGAATGAAGAGAGCCTTCGATCAGAAAGTCAGGCACCGAGAGTACCAAGTGGGAGATCTTGTGCTGAAAAGAATCCTCCCTCCTCATACAGACCACAGGGGCAAATGGACTCCAAATTACGAAGGGCCATTCGTGGTAAAGAAAGTTTTCTCTGGTGGAGCACTGATGCTCAGCACCATGGATGGTGAAGATTTCCCGTCCCCTTTGAATTCAGATGCAGTTAAAAAATACTTCGCATAAAAATGACCCGCTGGACATAAAAACAGAATGTAAGTCCAGGCAAAAATAGGGCATCCCGGCGAGTCAAAAACAGAATAAAAGACTCGGGCAAAAATAAGGGAAATAAATGAAAAATGTACACCCGCTGAGTTGAAAAGCCGCATTGGACAGCTCAGGCAAAAATGGGTATCCCGATGGATTGAAAACCCGAAAGGGCGATCCATGCAAAATAAGGGAATAAGCGAACAACTGCACTCTGAATTTGTCTGTATCACTTACAACTTGGAAAGCTTCGACAGAATCAAGCTTCAATCAGAATCAACTTTCTCCAGAAAGCAAGACGAGAAGAAAGTCAAAAGTCATACGAGTCATAGTGAAGAGGAAGCTCCTCAAAGCGTCATCAACACTGCCAACATTTTGTTTCTCAATTTGTAGCAATCTCCTCATTCCAGGGGATTTGTTTCTTTGACTGTATCTCGCCAATTCAGGGCATATGAATTAATAAAATCAGAATTTTAGTCATGTCTCGTTTTGTACATTTTATTTGCAAAAGATGTCTGATGTCTCAAAAAAATCAATTGCATAAGTACAGATGCTTTTCTCCCAAAAAAATAATAATAATAAAACGCATGCTTGCAGGGAATATACTTACTCTCGAAAGTGCTTAACTCCTATGACGGAATCCAGTAGAGGATACCTCGGGACCTTTTGTGCGTCTCCTTATCTTTGCAGGATTGCAGGTATCCAGAACGCAACCTGGGGCATGCCAGTTACGTTTCAGCGAGCAGGCGAATCATTATCAACTCGGTCTATCTTCCACGTGGCACTGGAGAGTGCCCACTTCCCCAGCAAAGTTGCCAAATCGACATACACTCAATCTCGGCATCCGAAATGCTCTATCCCCAGCCGAATGGCCTCTTGTTGCTCTCCCCAGCTGAGTTGCCTCTCATAATTCCCCAGCCGAGTTGCCATTTCATCCTCAGTTGAGTACAGAAGTCAGGGAAACACTTCCCCACGGAATCCCCAGCCTCTATCCAGAAGAGCGGCGCATAGAAGATCACAACAGAGTGAAGAAAGCGTCTACAAACCCCAGCTGGGCCCCGTATTATAAGGATATGTCAATCAGTGACCTATATCCCCAAACAGATACATCACTAGATCTACCAATGATCTCATCCCCAGCTGGGATGTTCACTTCAAGCAGATCAACCAGAGATCTTCGCAGCAACGGGATCCGAATCCCGGAGCTGTGCCTCTTTGCATAATCATAGCATTCGCATCATACTATCCCCCAGAGCGTAGCATTCCGTCCAATACGGAGCATTACGGCAAAAATCAAATGCATAGCATAATCGTAAGTCATGTTGTGAATCGAACACTTGTAAATCATGATAATCTGTCAGGATACAGAATACAATACACAAAAATCCCCACCAGGGTCCCAGCTAAAGCAGTTGCCTCTCCAATCACGAACACCAGTATATACACCTTTTGGCACCCGTCCGTGTCATCACTCCCCAGTAAAGTCGCCTGAACATCTTTACGAACAAGATCACCCGTATTACAGATACGTCCTGACACCCGTCCGTGTCATACCCCAGCAGAAAGCCAAAGACATCCTCTTTGCACTCACACATACCTTATATACACTTCCCTGACACCCGTCCGTGTCATATCCCCAGCGCAGTCGCCTAGACTTTGTATAGCAGATACTTGTTCATATTACACTTTTCTTTCTTGGCACCCGTCCGTGTCATCCCCCCCAGCAGTTAAAATACTCATCTATACATACTCACTACTCACGATACACTTATACAGATACTCGTCCGTATCTTGTATACACCATCACTCATATCCCCACAGATTCGGCATTGGTCCATGTTCTTTGTTAACCAGTTGGTACTCGTCCGTATCATCATCTCAGAACATTGCGTCTAGTGTTTGTTTCTACATGATACTCGTCCGTATCATAGTCTTAAGGATGCTCGTCCGCATCTTTAATCCGTACACCGTGTCAAACACTTATGTCTCCTTGAATATAGATACTCGTCTGTGTCTACTATTCCCCAGAAGAATTCTTTCAGATGCAACACTCGTCCGTGTTCTTTGTTAACCAGTTGATACTCGTCCGTATCATCATCTCTGAACATGTGTCAGTTTGTTTCTACGTGATACTCGTCCGTATCATAGTCTTAAGGATGCTCGTCCGCATCTTTAATCTATACACAATACCAAACACTTATACCTTTTGTTTCTTGGATGTAAACGCTCGTCCGTGTTTACTATATCCCCAGTAGATCACCAACAGAGCATTTTCTTTTATCTAACACTCGTCCTGTGTTATGATAACCCCGAGAGCAGCCGTACCCTGCTGAGTGGTCGTCCTCCACTTCTTGATGGTCGTCCTCCATCATGCTCATCCGATGGCCGTCCCCATCGTTGTTTTTAGCAGCCGTCCCCTGCTAGGTGGTCGTCCTCCATCTTTTGATGATCGTCCTTCATCATTTTATCCAATGGCCATCCCCATTGTTGATTTTGGTTATCTGGCATTCGTCCTATGTCATGAGAAACCTCGAGAGCAGCCGTACCCTGCTGAGTGGTCGTCCTCCACTTCTTGATGGTCGTCCTCCATCATGCTCGTCCGATGGTCGTCCCCATCGTTGACCTTTTCTATCCGATGGCCGTCCCCATCGTTGATATTTTCGGCAGCCGTACCCTGCCAGGTGGTCGTCCTCCACCTTTGATGGCCGTCCCCATCATATTTCCTTTTATCCCCAACAGAGCAGCCGTCCCCTGCTAGGTGATCGTCCTTCACCTTTGATGGTCGTACCCCATCAACTGTTTATTTCATTTATTCTTTAACCCGATGGCCGTCCCCGTCGTGGTCCCTTTTCTCTTTTTAGCCCGATGGCCGTCCCCATCGTTGGTTACCTTTATGAACTTGATGGCCGTCCCCGTCATGTTTCATTCGATCCCCAGAAAATTTTACAGCTTTGTCTTGATGGCCGTCCCCATCATGATTTTATTTCCCCAGCTAGTCGGCCGTCCCCGTCTTGGCTTTACCTTCTATCCCCAGCATGTCGGTCGTCCCCGTCATTGCTTTATCTTCACGCACTTTTCCCAGCATGTCGGCCGTCCCCGTCATTGCTCTTTACCCAGCAGTCGTCCTCTGCTCGACGGTCGTCCTCCGTCGCCTACACTTTACAATATACTTTATTTTCCTTTTGCAATCTATATCCCTTTTCTTCTTCATTCTGTGAGTGCAAATTTTGGACTGTCTTTGGTATTCAACCACAAGTTATCTTGTTTGCCTGTTAAGCCGTCGCTTACAACCCGCACAGCTAACTCATGTTTGAATAGGGGCAGCTGTAAACACCCCAAATTTGCCCTCACCCATTCACACCATGGCTTGTGATCATCCTCATATGCATAAACACAAACATATCATCTCATACCACATTCTTGATTCACTGCATAGCTTCTAAGGCATCTGCACCTAGGGTTTGTGATCTGAGCAACCTCAAAGCTTCTTGAGCCACTCCAAAGGCCACCAATCAACTCAAAGGGGTCCATGTGTGTTCATATGTCATATTACATCTTCTCAAAGTCAAAAATGCAAAAGAATCACAAGAACTAGGGTTTGAGTGGATGCAGAGCCAGGTTTGACTGCACAGTTGACCTAAAATTAGGGTTTTGGTTCCAGAGGCCATAACCCCAAATTTTTTGGTCATTCTTGTTTCCATTTATCTCTATATGGTATAGGGAGTATGCATATCAATTTTCATGAAGAAATTCCATGGGGAAGTCATCTGATCAAAGGTTGACTTTCTGGACAAGTCAGTGTAAAATCAGGGCATCTGAGGCCCCCAATGACCCAACCAATGGGTGATCTTCATCATTTTGAGTGTATATGATCTTTATTTGATCATGGAAGAAGGTGGAAGTTCATAGAAATCAAGAATTTAGGGTTTTTGCAAATGTTGACTTTTTGGGCATAGTTGACTTTTCAAGAATGCATCATTTTAGGTCATTTTTCAAGCCATGATTCTTGATCCAAAAAGGCTTCAAATGGAAAAACTTTGGTCATGAAAGTTGTAGATCTCATCTTTCCCTTTTCAAAAAGTACAAGAACATGATCAAACTCTTCTTGGATCAAAAGTTATGGCAATGCAAAGTTGGCAAAAATCATTGATTTTCAAGGCATGCTTCAAATGGAAATTTTGCAAAGTCATGAACCAATGCATTATGTGACTTCTAATTCACTACAAACCAGCATACAAACATCATATAAGTCCTAAAATTCAGAATGAACTAGGCATTGCTCATGTTTCATGACTTTTGGAACAAGAAAATCACATGTGAACCAAGTTACAACAACTTGCAAAAGCACTCATAACATTCCACCAACTTGCTGCCTTGAATGCTGGACCAAGCCTAGCCTTTCCCTTCACTTTGCTGCGCAGACCATGCCCTTTGTACTTGGCTAGAAGTTGCCCATGCCCTATCTTACAAGAAGTTGACATTTTTGCAAAAGTGGCTACACCTATCCATAAAGCACAAGTCACATCCTCTGACCAATTGGATTAGTTTATACTATCCATTTGCAAACCATTTCATGTACTAAGCCAGCCTGAAACATACACACTCATCACATTCACAAAAACACTCCCAATTGCAAGTTGCTTCGAATCTGCCTACACAGCTTGCAAACATTCAAACCCTCTTCACCATTCAACTCACCTTGCTCCATAGACCACCCAGCACCAAGAACACAAGCCTGAAACAGCCTGAACATCTCACTGCCATTTCTCACTTCATTTTGCAGTTTCAATCGAATCTCCTTCCACAAACCACAAACACACCAACAAACACTCCAGACCTTCTCCATTCATCCTCAGGATCACAAACCATCATTCACAATGGCCTGAAACCTCCAGAAACTCCATTGCCATTTCTGACCAAGCTTGAGCAGGAGCTTTCGAATCTCACTATCCAGCCAGCTCAAACTTCCTTTGAGCATTCAAACATCTTCTGGGGATCAAGTGGAGTGGTGTGCACTGAAAGAAGTGGCCAGAAAGTCCTCAAGTTGAAAGCTCCAAATCTCAGGTAGCTCGAAAATTATTTTTTCCAGAAATCATTTTTCTTGTTACAAACTTGTTCTATGTGATTCACTGATCATCCTGATGTTCTTAGTTTTTGAAATGACTTTGTTTTGAGTATTTAATTTGTCTCTGAAGCTTGCGTGCCCTAGAACTTGTTTCCTTCGATTCAGCTTATTTAGGAAATATAAATTTGTTTTGAGAGAGGGGTTTGATTCGTGAGAGGTTGGAGATCATTTCCCAATTCATAGATTTTGTTTTTGTTACGTTTTGAGGGAGTTGGTGAGTTTCCCGGTGAGGTGCTGGCCGGAGAAGACGACCGGAAGTCTTCTCCGGCCACCTGAGTCATTAAACCCTAATCTCAGGTCATTAACTCTAGTTTGAATTTGAGCCATGGATGTGCGTTGACCTGTTGACTTCCCTCTCTTTTGGATGGCCCAGATCATTTCATTTGCCCTAATCTCTCTCATTAGCTTTAATTAATTCGTAATTAAATTAATTAAGTCAGGTGCAATCCACACCCTTCATTCACGCGCCAGTCAACACTTTCAAACTCAGAATCAATCTCAGCCATCCTTTCCTTTGACTTTCTTTTTTATTTGATTTTTAATTCATTTTATTTCATTAAACTTGTATAATTATTTTAAAATAGCAAAAAATGCATAAAAATTATGAAACTTTTTCCTCTGAGTTTTATTAATTTTTATGACACAAAAATATTTTTATTTTATTTTTTATCATTAAAAAAGTATTTTTAAATATTTAAAAGATTATATTTAATTGATTAATGGGAATTAATTAATTAAAAATACTTTTAGGTATTTAAAAATTACAAAAAAAATTCATGAAATGTTCTAAGACATTTAGAAACATTGTCCAACCTTCAAACCAAATTTCTTTTTTGATCTTGATGCATTTTAAGAATTTTTCATTGAATTAAATCATTTTTTATGCATTATTTTGATCATGGGTTCAAAAATTCATTTCTGTCTATTGGAGAAGGTTTGGACATTGATTCTTTTTGTGTTGCATTCTATTTGGCATGTAGTTTCTAGGGTAAAATGGCCATGATTTGATCTTGCATTTTCTAATTGTTTGGCATTTCTTTTGGTAAGAACCCTAAAAAACCCTAATAACTTAGAAAATTCATATCTTGAGTTTGGTTGAGAGTTGAGAGTTCCCCTTTGGGCAGTGGTTTATTATAGGGTTAGGGTTTCCTTGGATGTCATTTTCCATTTTTTATCTTAGGGTTTGCTTCTGTTTTGGGTTTTTGTTTGATGTTTGATCCATGAACCCTAATTTGGGCTTTCTTTTGCATCCTTCTTGCATTTCCTTGCATAACTTGACTTGCCTTTGCATTTTGTGCATTCTTGTGATCCATTTGACATCTTAAGACATATAGAAAGCATGTTTGATCATTGCATTACATATTTGCCATGTCATTTGTCTTGTATGATTCATAACATTTCATGCTTGTTCATGCTCCTTAGCTTGCATCATTTGCATCCATGATCTTGTATGAACATCCCCATGCCTTGCCTCATGTTTGCAGCATCTCATAGCATCATTATCATCATCAATATGCTTCTGGTTTGGTCTAGCATCATACCATTTCATCCCATCTAGCATTGCATTGCATTTCTTTCTAACATTTCAGGTGGTAAGTAAACTTGGGAAGTGAATTTGCCTTCACTTCTCATAACTTTTCTTTTCATCTCTCTTGCATCCATTGCTGCATTTCCATTTGTGTTTAAGATTGAGCTTGCTCATTCTTGTTCCTCCCCCCTTCTTTCTTCAAGTGACTTGACTCCTTGAATGAAGCAAGTCACTTTGCTTCTCTTGATCCTGTTCATCTGCTTCCTGGTGGTTCCTCTGAAGATTGTTCTTGAAAACCTCACAAACCTTAGGAATAACCAAGCATGATAATGAATTAGGGTTTTGATTAGTCTCCCCTCATAGTTTTTTACCTTTGTGTCTCTCTTTGAGTCTTCTCTTCTCACCTCATAATCAGGGACTAAACCCTAAAGGCTTTAAGACTTTGTGATTAAGCTTATGCCTGCATCCTTCTCTTAGGATGAAGTGTATAACTTTAATCCTAAGTCTCGAACCCTTAATGTGTTTAAATCTCTTAATCAATCCACATAATAATCATCAAGACATCACACTTGTAACTTGGGCCTTGCATTAGGGTTCTAATTCTTCCTTAATGGGTTAAGAAGGACTAACCCTAGTGTTAATGGACAAGTCCCCCTCAAGTTGTCTTACAAATCATAAAACTCACTTCATCATCATATCATTAAAATAGAATCCACTTAATCAAAGACTTGTTTTGTCATGAGTTTAATCCCTAATCATGGATTAAGTTGAGGAGCTTTCCTCAGCTTAAACATTCTCATCTATTATCCTTCTATTAGGATGGTGTAATGAGTCTGTTTAATCCTTGATTATGGCTTAACCTCATTACTCAACACTAAACAAAGACCACCAAAAACATCTAAATAATCACAAGTAGGTTAATGATCTTAATCCTGCATCAAAGGTGTTTAAGTGTGAGAAGCTGACTTCACACTTAAGGTATTCTCATTACCCCTAATCAGAGGGAAGATGTGATGAGTTTACTAAATCCATTGGTTTAGGCTTAAGCTCATTAACTTATGACAAACTTTCAAAAGCAATAAAAGACTGAATACTCAAAAACAAACAATAATCGTCTCCTCCGGGATTCTTTTCTCATCACCTTCACTCACAATCGAGAACTTGTTTCTTCCGTCTAATGCAAGACAGTTTGCACCTGAGCCAGACAGGTCATACACTTGAGCATAGACAAGCAAGCAGTTCACAAGTCAATTCATCTTTCAGTCTCTTTGGGTCGAACTACGGTGTTCTGACTTCCTCATTGCACGAGAGGATACGTAGGCATAACTTAACAGTTATCGAACAAAAGTCTCTGTTCATTCCCCCTCTTTCCAGCTTCATTCTTTAGCCTCATAGTCATGAGCATTTCACTCCTGTCCTTACACTGACACTGTACATTTATACACTTCACTTCTTTTACACTGACACCTGTACATCTTTTCCAGCTATTTTTATGCACAAATTGCACTGAGACTACCCCTTTATAGCACAAATCTTTTAAGCGTGGATCCCGTCGAGTACGGCGGACAATCTGGGTGCTAATACCTTCCCAGGTTGTAACCAACCCCCTTTCTCAGTCTCTCTGGTTCGCAAACCGTCTTATCCATCTTTTTCTAGGTCTATGCAGCATTACCTTTCCTCCGGGATAAAAATGCCTAGCTGGCGACTCTATTCATCTCCAGTGAGTTCACGGCTGTGTGTTCTCATTGTCCCTCTCGCCGACCGTTCGCGCTTGTACCGGGATGCAAATCTTCGGGAGCGACAACATGCAGATCTTGTTTAATTGGAAAGATGACAAAGTCCCCATTCACAGGAAAAGGTGAAAGGGCTAATGATCTTTTGGCACTCATACATACTGATGTATGTGGACCACTGAACATACCAGCCAGAGGAGGTTTTCAGTACTTCATCACTTTCACTGATGACTTCAGTAGATACGGATATGTGTATTTAATGAAACACAAATTTGAGTCCTTTGAAAAGTTCAAGGAATTCAAGAATGAAGTACAAAACCAACTAGGGAAGAATATTAAAGTTCTTCGATCAGATCGAGGCGGTGAATATTTAAGCCTAGAATTTGATGACCATCTAAAAGAGTATGGGATTCTATCCCAACTTACTCCTCCTGGAACACCACAATGGAATGGTGTATCTGAGAGAAGAAATCGAACCTTGTTAGACATGGTCCGATCCATGATGAGTCACGCCGATCTTCCTAACTCCTTTTGGGGACATGCATTATTAACAGCAGCTTACACACTTAACCGTGTTCCATCCAAAAAGGTTGATAAGACACCATATGAGATATGGAGTGGTAAGAAACCACATATGTCTTACATGAAGATTTGGGGTTGCGAAGTTTACGTCAAACGACAAATTTCAACCAAGCTTGAGCCCAAATCTGACAAATGCTTATTTGTGGGATATCCTAAAGAAACAAGAGGATATTACTTCTACAATCCTTCTGAGGGCAAAGTGTTTGTCGCTCGAACTGGAGTCTTTCTGGAAAGGGATTTTATTTCCAAAGGAAACAGTGGGAGGAAAATAGAGCTTGAAGAAATTCAAGAATCACAAAACATTGAAACACCTATGGAGGAACTAGAGCAGGAAACACAAGTAGTTGTGGAAGAGCAACCTGCTCAAGTAGAACAAGACCAGCGTAGGTCAAGCAGGACACGTCACCAACCTGAGAGATATGGATATCTCATAAGTGATCAGGGTGATGTATTACTCATGGATCAAGATGAGCCTGTGACCTACAAAGAGGCCATAACTGGTCCTGAGTCTGAGAAGTGGCTAGAAGCCATGAAATCTGAAATGGATTCCATGTACACAAACCAGGTTTGGACCTTGGTAGAACCTCCTATAGGAGTTAACCCTATAGGATGCAAGTGGGTCTTCAAGAAGAAGACTGACATGGATGGTAAGGTACATACCTATAAAGCAAGACTGGTTGCAAAAGGCTATAAACAAATTCATGGGGTTGACTATGATGAAACCTTTTCACCAGTTGCAATGCTTAAATCTGTTCGGATTTTACTTGCCATCGCTGCATATCATGATTATGAAATATGGCAGATGGATGTCAAAACTGCTTTCCTTAATGGGAATCTTCTTGAGGATGTGTACATGACACAACCAGAAGGATTTGACATACCACAAGATGCCCAAAAGATATGCAAGTTACAGCGATCAATCTATGGATTGAAGCAAGCTTCCAGAAGCTGGAATCTTCGTTTTGATGAAACCGTAAAACAATATGGATTCATCAAAAATGAAGATGAACCTTGTGTCTACAAGAAGGTTAGTGGGAGCATGATCGTGT
Organism: Lathyrus aphaca; assembly: GCA_963966055.1. Taxonomy (NCBI): domain Eukaryota; kingdom Viridiplantae; phylum Streptophyta; class Magnoliopsida; order Fabales; family Fabaceae; genus Lathyrus; species Lathyrus aphaca. The sequence goes on along the minus strand of OZ014519.1, from coordinate 398,652,242 downwards.
TTCTGGTATTATATGTAGATGACATATTACTCATAGGAAACGATGTCCCTACCTTGCAACAAGTGAAGACTTGGTTAGGGAATTGTTTTTCTATGAAAGACCTAGGTGAAGCAGCCTATATATTAGGAATTAGGATCTATAGAGATAGATCACAAAAACTGCTTGGCCTAAGTCAGAGTACATACATAGATAAAGTGTTGAGACGCTTTAATATGCATGATTCCAAGAAAGGATTCATACCTATGCAACATGGTCTGTGTTTATCAAAAACACAATCCCCTTCAACTAAGGAAGAAAGGGATCGCATGAATAAGATTCCATATGCATCTGCAATAGGATCTATCATGTATGCCATGTTATGTACTCGACCAGATGTCTCGTATGCATTAAGTGCAACGAGTAGGTACCAATCTGATCCCGGTGATGCTCACTGGGTAGCTGTCAAGAATATCCTTAAGTACTTGAGAAGGACTAAGGATTCATTCTTGATATATGGAGGTCAGGAAGAGCTTGATGTAATTGGTTACACTGATGCTAGCTTCCAGACAGATAAGGATGATTTTAGATCACAATCTGGTTATGTGTTCTGTCTCAATGGTGGCGCTGTGAGCTGGAAAAGTTCAAAGCAGGAAACAGTTGCTGATTCTACAACTGAGGCCGAGTATATTGCTGCCTCAAATGCAGCAAAGGAAGCTGTTTGGATCAAGAAGTTCATTAGTGAACTTGGCATAGTCCCTAGCATTGTGAATCCCATTGGTTTATATTGTGATAACAATGGTGCTATCGCACAAGCTAAGGAGCCTAGATCTCACCAACGATCCAAACACATACTTAGGCGTTATCACCTCATTCGAGAGATAATCGATCGGGGAGATGTGAAGATATGCAGAGTACCTACACTTGACAATATCGCTGACCCATTAACAAAGCCTCTTGCGCAACAGAAGCATGATGGTCATACTAGATCTATGGGTATTAAGGGTATGCCTAATTGGCTCTAGTGCTAGTGGGAGATTGTTGGTGTAAGCCCTAGAGGCCAATACTTTTTGGTACTTGTATCGGATTATTCGTTTAATAATAAAAGGCATTTCTTTATTATGTTTGTCTTTCAGAATAATAAAGTCCCTAGAATAGTTAGTCTGTTTAATGAAATGTTAAGTGTGACTTAATCATGAGATCCCATTAAACATAAAGACATTATTCTTAAAATATCCGTAGTCAAGCTTTATTGCAAAGTGGGATAACATTAAAGCATTGAGACTATTATGAAGATAGACTGATGATCACATCTCATGGATCATGGATAAAGAGTTATCAAGTCTTGACATAGGTATAAATATTAGGAGTAATATTTATACCGGATTGACCCGCTATGAGAATACTACATAGTATGTTATGCAAAGTGTCATAAGTTATTCTCATGGTGATAATGGTGTATTACCACCCTTCGACCTGAAACCACTATGGACCCTAGATGTAGAGTCGGGTGCTTTATTGCTGATCAAACATTATCCGTAACTGGATGATCATAAAGACAGTTGATGGGCACTCCACGAAGCATGTTGAGGGACATGAGTGTCCTAGATGGAATTTGCCAATCCTGCATAACAGGAGAAATGTCTAAGGGCCCAATATTAAACTGGACAAGGATGACACAGTGTATGCCTTGTGTTCAATATAGACATAGGGGCAAAAGGGTAATTGTACAAACATATATTATCACGAAAAAGGTTTTGTCAGATCACATGACATTTTCGTGACTTGGGTAGCAGTGATGTGTTGCTAGATACCGCTCACTGTTTATTATGTTAAATATATAATTTAATATAATTACCAACGTTACGAAATCCTACAGGGTCACACACATAAGGACAGTTTGATGAGAGATAGAGAAATCAAAGGAACACCGTAAGGTACGGTGCACTTAAGTGAAAAATAGAAATTCGGATAATATAATAATAATTATTGTTATTTTATAATGGTTATAAAATAATAATAAAATAAATATATTTATTATAATAATAGTTATTATAATAATATATAATATTATTATGGATCATGTGAATTGGGCTTTTAGCCCGCAGCCCACAAGAGAGTCTATAAAAGGAACCCTTGTGATGAAGCTTTTACTTGATGCAATTTCGTTTTTGATTCTCACTCAAATAATTCCGTTCGTAAGCAGCTAGCATTGTGACCGGAAGCTGTTCGTGTGGACTGAGTAGAGGCGTTGCACTTCATCAACGCTTGTGATCGCTGCATCAAAGATCTGAATCGCCACAAAGAGGTAACGATTCTATCACTGACCATGCTCATTCGTAAGGATCACTAAAGGAAAATTTTTGTTTTCCGCTGCGTTTAGATCGCAATTTTCCTTCAGCAATGTCCCCATAAACATATCAGCCATCTCATTCTCCAGCAGCGGTGGTTGTACTCTGACAGCGAGCTGACACCACCTTTGAGCATATTCTTTGAAACCCTTCTTAGCAGTTTGAGACATGTGTTGCAATTGAGTGCGATTTGGAGCCATGTCCAAATTATACTGGTATTGTCTCACAAAAGCCTCTGCCAGGTCTTTCCAGCTCTTAATGTTGACTCTGCTTAGCTTCATATACCATTCCAAGGAGGCCCCAACCAGGCTGTCCTGGAAATAGTACATCCATAGTTTTTCATCATCAGTGTGAGCAGCAATCCTCCCTACAAAGGATTGAAGTTGAGTTTTTGGACATGCTGTGCCATTGTATTTCTCAAAAGTTGGAACCTTGAACTTGTAAGGGATTCTAACCCCTGGAACCAAGCCCAAGTCTGTAATGTCAAATCCCAAAGAATTCTGGGATTGAATAGCCTTGATCTGTTCTGCCATTTCCTCAAACTTCCTGTTCATCTCAGCCCCCTGGCCTTCAGTTTCGTCCAGCAACGTGAACTGTTCGTCCTGTCCATCCATTTGAACATTTTTCAGTCCATCATTGATTATGGTAACCCCTGGCTACATTACAGGGATTTCAACCTGACGGACGCCCGCACCGTTACAATTACCTCCCTCAGCAGTACCGTTGTTTCTGGCTTGACCATTTTCTATCAACTCCCGCAGACACTCTTGATTCTGACCCATGCCTGCCATCAAGGTCATGAAATTGTACATCCTTAGTCTCAAGTCAGCTAAGTCAGCTTGCATCTGATCCATGATTCTCTCTCTGTTGATTCTTGTTGGATATCTATGTGCGACTGGCTGTTCTCGAACTTTCCTGGGAGCTATAGTGCCTGAAACAGAAAAGACATTAGGAACTGGTGGCCATACCTACAAAACAAGAAATCAGGTGATATGTATGCAATGCAGTTGTTTATGTTTCCAATCCCAGGTCATTCATGCCCCGGTTCCGGTATTTAGCAAAGAAAACCAGATGGATATTGATCCTCGACTTTCAGAAACCATATTCAAACCATAACAGCAGGCACACGAAAATGGTGAACTGAAAAACCGCATAACATAAATCAGCCTATTAGGCAAACATAACAGAGTTCCCCGTAGGGTACAAGTTTCTAAGAAGAGAAGCAAACAACCAGGATTCCTACAACATGTCTGTAGGTAATCCAGATACAAGGAAAACAAACTAAGAAGCAAAACCACGGCCTGAGGACCCTGAACCTCCCTCACTAAGTCCCAACTCAGACCTAGCCTTCTTGACTCCAGCCATTAACTTGAGGTCTTCAATCTCTTTAAGTGCTGCTTCTAAGGCTTGTTGACTATCTGCTAACTGGTGGGTCTTCTCCCTTCGAATCTGGTGGACTTGCTCCACCTCTTCCTTCTTATAGGCCATTTGCACTTCGAAAAACTCTTATTTTTCTTTGTATCTCTTCAACTCTTGCTCTCTCTGTCCCTGCAACCAGACAATAGACTGACGAGCTTCCTTGAGAGTCTTCGAATTCTTCTTTCGTTCGGCTTCTCTTTTTGCTTCCATCATACCCAACCTGTGAAAGTGAGCTTCCCTTCCAGCAAAGTCTTTCTCTTTGGCTTCCAAGGTGGTCTGCATCTTCAACAATTTCTCTTCAGCTTCATTCTTGGTCTGGTTGGCAAGATGGTACAAATTAACCATTTTAGTGTTCTCCACCCTGACTTCATGCAACTGGGCTTCCAACTTCTTGAACTCTTCCAAAGGCACAGTATCATTAGACTCAGCAGCTGGAGGAACCGGAGGTGAGAATGGCAGCAATACCCTTCTGGCTCTGTCTTTCAGCCAAGCCTCATACTCCGGGAAGGTCTGATTGTTGCACTTTCCAAAACTAGCTATCCCCTCTCCCTTGATACACTTCCAAGCTCCAGTAACTTTCCTCACTAAAGGCATATTGTCCTTTACAGGGAAGTAGAAAATATGGGACAACTTCAATTCTTCTGGTACCTCTCTCAAGGCATATCCCAATTGTCTTCTTAACAAAATTGGATTGTAATTGATCCCTCCAGTTACTCCCAATAAAGGTACACTAAGATAACTCCCACAGCTAGTGATGAAATGCGCACCCTGAAGCCTCTGAGTAATCCACCTGACATCCTTGGCAAGCAACCTTTCCAGCTTCTGAGCCCATACCAAGGTATGGTCACTAAACACTCCAGTACTAGGCAGATGCCTCATGAACCACATATGAAATAAAGGAGCGCAGCAACGAACTAAACCTCCCCTCTTCTTCTCAGTCTTGTAGTGCACTGAGTAATACAAATCTCCGAGCAACGTAGGCACAGGATTCTTCAGCAAAAAGAGATGTATGGCATTCATGTCTATGAACTTCTCCATATCTGCAAACAAAATAATGCCATAGACAGAAAGAGCCAAGCTAGCACAGACAGCATCCCATTCTTCCTCAACAACCAACTCTTCCACCTTCTTTACTAAAGCCTCTAAAGAAAACCCAGGTACACCTCCCTTAATGATGGTCATGGAATTCACAACAGAAGTGCTCAAATAAAGAGCCTTAGCAATAGCCTCAGGTGCAGGTCTACTCATCTCAGCATTGAATGGAATCTGGTCTCGAACAGGAATTCCCAAGATCAAAGCATACTCCTCCAGCAAAGGTCCTAACTGAAAATCAGGAAAAGTGAAACAACGGAGCTAAGGATCATAGTACTGAAGCAGGGTATGAATGGCACTTCTCTCAGAAGGATCTAACTCTACCACCACATCCAGAATACTCCCATAAGCCTTCCTGAACCTCTCTACATGATTGGGCGTGATCAGCTTCACCATCTTCCTTAACAGGCCAACCTTAGTGTCAAAAAACTTGAAATGAATATTCTGCTTGCGAGGATCTTCCATCTCTGAAGAGGATACCGGAATCGGAAGCAAAGATATGAACCTGTGAATGAAAACAAAACATGATTAATGATGAAATGATGCAATGCAAATTCAAATGCAAAGACATATGATCCATCTGGGACTGTCTGGAATCTGGATGCCAAGGCCAAGGGATCAGAAACCCAAATCCTCTGGATAACAACCCACAAACACTCAGATAATCTCAGATACACCCAATCAAGAACCAGATAAACTCAAGAACTCTGGAACCAAAGTAACTGTATCAGAACATGAAACTGCACTAGTAACAAGGGTATGATGAGGTCAAGGGTTCCTACAAACCTGTAAACCCCTCCCAATCTCACAGGTGTGCTCTGGGTCAAACATCACGGACTCTCAAAGCCGAATAGCAATAATACTTTCACCATTTCCGAGAAATGGCTCATGACCAAATCAGGGAATCGGTTAGGCATTATGTACTACGCAGGGAGGCCTCAGCTGAGTCCAGGAAAAACAAGCATCCCCTATAAGTTCCCAGCTTCAAGCGCTGAAATCGAGAAACACTAGTACATTCAGCCCGTAGGATATAATACTAATGTCATACGACCAGATGCTTTGACTGAGTTCCTATAAAAGAACCAGGCCATCCTATGCGAGTCCCCAGTGGACCCTCGGGTGCGAATGGGTTTGCCACAAAATGTGGTCTGCCATTGCCACCACTGGAAAGGGTTATTTCCACAAAGGTTCTCAATGATCGGTCCCCAGATGCACATAACTATCAAGGTCCTATCCCGAAGTGGAGGAAATCCCCACACAAGATATTTCCAAGACGGTCGCAATCTGGGCGTGAAACACATTGCCACTCATCATGCCACATGTGAGTACAATATGTCCACTCTAATCCTATAGTGCACTCAAGCCGGGTACTTGGCTTATCTCTCAGAAACAGTATCACCCGAGCCCACGAAACAAAAAACCAGTCCAGACAGTCCAGTATGATATATGATAACGGAAAATAAATACTAAAAACTGTAAATAAAGCTGTAAATAAAACTGTAAATGAAAACAGTAAAGTACAACACACAGCAACACACAGTCATCACCCAAAGAAACAAAACCAAGCAAGCGCTAGGAGAGACTCACAGGGGAACCAGAGATTCTGGTTACGGTCCCCAGCAGAGTCACCAGTTGTCGCTCCCCGGATTTCCATCCTGGTACAAACGCAAAAGTGGCGCGAAAAAGAAAAGAGTCGCCAGCCAGGCATTTTAATCCCGAAGGAACAAGAATGGTAATGCTGCACAAACCAGAAGAAAAGAAAAGGAGGGACACAGGTCCTACGAACCAAAGAGACTAAGTTCGGGAGTCGGTTACGACCTGGGAAGGTATTAGCACCCAGATCGTCCGCCGTACCCGACGGGATCCACGCTTGCGAAAGAAACTGTTTCAAAGGGTGAGGGGATGAAAGTTGCTGCAAAGAAAATGAAACAGGAATTGGAAAAGAAATTGAGAAAGGGACTAAAAAAGAAATGAAAAGGAAAAAATGTAGGGAAAATAAAGATTGTGCTCGAACGGGCCCTACCCTACTGCCTACGTACCTCATCGGGAAAATGAGGATCAGAGACGCCGTAGTTCCCCTAACTAGGGGTAGAAAAGAAATTGCTTGTGAATTAAGGCTTGAACTGCCTATGCCATTGCTCAGGTGTTGCAGACTCGGACGACGAGTGCGTAACCGTCTTGCAAAATGACAAGTAGAAGCATGTTCGCGTACGGAGCGAAGGAGATGAGAAAAGAATTCCCGAAGGAAAGACGCTTATTGTTTGTTTGGTTCTTTTTATGAAGCTTTTATGAGTGAATTTTGCATAGGTAAGTGTACCTAAGTCTTACTCAATGGGATGTGTACATCTCACATCATCCCGAAATGGAATGCGCAAGAGGCACACCTATCTATGGAGGAAATCCCCAAAGCTAGTCCCACAAGTGAAGGCTCAGACACACTGACCTACTTAACATTTATTAAGTGTGTTTTTTGTGATTTTATGATTAAGAAGTGTTTTTTAGCTTTTCTTTGTGAGGTAATCTCATCTAAGACCTATCCACCACGAGGGATAACTTACACCTCGCCCCGAAACGGAACGCGTGCAATTATCTAATAGCAAAGTCTCATGTCACATGAAAGTACTCAACATTTATTATGTGAATTAGAATTAATTTTGAAGATGATAAGAGAAAGCACCAAAGGATCTAAAGGTAAAACATTTAATGGGGGACTAAAGAATCCTAAGTGTTGTCATGCATGGATATCCTAAGGTTAGTATGGTTTTCTATCCTAATGAAGAAAGAAAGAAGAAGAGAAGAAGAAGAAAGAAGAAGAGATGAGTAAGGCCTAAGCCCAACAAGCAAAGGGTTAGTACAAATAAGAATAAGAAGATAAGAGATGAGATTTGGAGATGTGGGAATCACTTCCACACCTCTCACTTACCATAGCACCTGAAAAGGTTAGTGACATAAGCATACAAGTGAAATAAAATGAACTTAATGACATGCCAACATCATACAAACAGAAGTGAAGTCATATATACAAATGCTCAATGGATATGCAAGTTACAAGAATGAGAAAGAAGCATGCAAGTCAATTAAGAGACAAAATGAATCACATGGCAAACAAATGCAAACTTAATGAGATACAAAGCAAAAATGAACAAACATGAACTCAAGGCCCAAGACCAGAATCAAATCAATTCAAAGAAATGCTTAAGAAGCAAGAAAGATGAAGAGAAGAGAGGCACAAGACCAAACAATCACATAATGGAAGGAAAGCAGTGAAGAAATGATGTGAAAACACATATGAAATGGAAGAACTTAAAAGGCAAGCCAAACACAAAATTTCTAAGACACAAACCCTAAGCTAAGATCAGAAAGGTACCCACACCACAAAGAGACCCCAAATGAGAGGAAGAAGTTGGCACAAGTGCCCTTCTAAGCTAAAGAGAGAGCTTATGATTAAAGGGAAACAAAATGGGACAAGGTATGAACCAAAATTAAAATCAAATCAACAATGCATATAAATAATCCACAACTTAGGACAAATGATCCTCAAACATGATATAACAATGAGCCAAAAGGATTGGGAGAAATTCAGAAGCTAGATAGGTCAAATGAGGGCAAGAACATGAATTAGGGTTAAGAAACTTCACTTACAAGGCAAGGACCAAAACCCAATTAACAAATTTCTAAAAATCAGGATAAAAATCACACATAAAGTACATCATCTTAGGAATCCAGAGCAAAAAGAACCAACAGAAAACTCAAAATAATGATCACTAAGGAAAATGAACAAGACAGCTTGCACAAAAAGGAATTAAAAAGAATTAATTAAGAGAGGAAATTAATTGACACGTGGATATTAAGAAAAAATGGAAAAGAAAAATATTAAAAAATAAAGAAAACTCAAATGAACATTCAAGAATTAATTTGGAATTTTTTGATGATTGGAAGTATTTCTAATAATTAAAAAGCAAAATGGAAATAAAAGAAATAAAAGAAAAGAAAATTAAAATGAGGAAATAAGCAGGAGTTGTGAAGAGCAAAGAATCTAGTTGAAAACAATTGGGCTCATGAAGGAGGGGGTGCGAATAGGAGATTTGGCCCAATGGACTGCGCAAGTGTATCTTAGACTGGGTGGAAATTCATAAAATAAAATGGAAAAAACAAATGACCTTCAGATGAAATGAACGCATCTCATGAGGAGTCTCATTAATTGACTTGGCGAATTGGTTGGCTCAGAGGCTGAGTAGCATGTGAATTATGGTGGGGTGCGCATCATGTTGACTAATCAGAAACAAAAATATAAAAGAAAGTCACGTGAAGGGGATGATGCTTCATTAAAGGACGTGTCAACATCCTGAGTGGTGGGAGGACAGATCTGAGGGCTCACAAGTCTTCTTCAACCTCACCAAACCCTAACAAAGATTTTCTAGATTCCGGTGACCGGAGCTAGGGCTCCGGCACCAGAAACAACAACACATGAACAAAACTTAATGAAAAAACACAACAAGCTCCAGATTGACTAAATCAACTGCCCTGAGTTTAAATATGGCATTGAAAAGTTCATTGGATCAAATAATCTCACAGATCGAAGGCAAACAGTTATGACCAAGAAACTTCGAATTCATATTACACACTCAATAATGCACCAATTTCAAAACCAAACATGGCAGAATGATCAACATACATCAAAGATCCAAAAGCACACCTCAAAAATCATTTCTAGATCTGAAGATTTGAATGTTACCTGAACTTGCAGATCTTGAGAGAGCTTGCTAGAAGGCCAGATGATGAAGCCAAATCACTCCAAATTCACTCTAGTTGCAAAATAAATGCAACTAGAGCCTTGAATCTTGATGGATCTGAGGATTTGCAAGCAACTGCCCTGAAATGGCAAGGTTGTGATTCTTGAGAGATAGCTTGAACAATGGTGAGATTAATGATCCTGAGCTCCCAAGGATGAAGGATCTATGATTTGTTTTTGGAGAGAGCTAGTGTGTGAGGAGATTCAAGAGAAAATGCAATTTGTGAAAGAAGGTGGAAACTCAGCAATGAGAGAGAACTGAGGCAAGCTAAAACCCTAATTTGTTTTATATCATCTCATGAGCAAATGCTGAAGAAAATGAAGAAGTTTGCACGTGGGAATGAAAAGTATTTGTGATTTTTCAAATTTTGCAATTTTGGTGTGATATCATGTAATCCTCATGCATTCTCTTGCCTTCAGCCCAGGTGCACTTTAAATCCATCCCTTAATCTCAAACAAACAAAATCCTGGCCATTGGATTAGAGTATCACACTATTTTCATGTTCATGCATTTTTTGCACTTATGAAGTAACATTCTTGTTTGGCCCGAATTTGATGCATTCTTTTGAGCAAAATGAACCATTTGCATTGTATTTTAAAATTGGAACCTCACTTGATCCATACCAATACTCAAAATTGAGTTTCATGTCATTTGGCTTTGGTGCATACATGAAAAATCAACATTTGCCCTAATTTTAGCCAAATTTTCGAGGGCCATATATCCCTAACCAAGAATGCTATGAAAAAAGTACTTGTAATTTTTGAAAATGGGAGGTCTTAATCTCCAACTTTCATGTTTGACTTTGGTCCATTTGAATAATTTTTCACCAAGTTATGATCATTTGAATTTTAAGGCAACGGTTGCCAAAAATGGCATTTTCTCAAAACCAACTTTGTACCAATTTTGCAAAAACCCTCAAAACTTCATGATTCTTGATCTTTGAACTTGCCAAACCTCTTATAACATTGTAAGAACATCCCTTGGCTAGAAAAAACGGATTGGACCCCTTGAAATCACACAGATGACTTTTTTAAGGCACATTTGACCAGTTTCTTCATCTGCAAGCAACTGAAGAATTTCTTGACTTCCACAAGGAATTTTCTCACCAAAATTGGTACCTAGGATCCTCTTGACATATGAAAGACTTTTCCCAAATGAAATGGCCAAAGTTTTTAGGTTTTCATGCTTGAATCTCAAACCCTAGTTTAGGACCATTGTGTAGGAGCTTTGCCCTAGCCTGGAATCCTTGATGATCTTCCAACCTTCTGAGCTTTTGCAAATGAGCTTGAACTTGTAAATGCAATGTAGATCCCTAATAGGACTTGTACAAAACCAATGGGCCCCTTGCCATGGCTTGAAATGCTTCAAGAACCTCCACAGATGATCATATGCCTAATGCTAGGTCATGAGGAATGTTATGCCTCATCTTTCTATGCTAGGATGCTAAGCAAATGATATGTTCATGATGAATATGATGTGATATGATGCTTAAAATGAAGAGGGAAAATTTGGGGTGTTACAGCTGCTCGCCGACTAAGACAGTACATGCTGACCCACACCACTCTCTTAATTTCCAAGATGGATCCTGTGAAATATATCTTCGAGAAGCCGACTCTAACAGGAAGGGTAGCCCGATGGCAGATGATACTAACAGAGTATGATATCCATTACACTTTGCAAAAAGCAATCAAAGGAAGTGTATTGTGTGAACATGAACGGAAGCGGAGTAGGTGTTGTTATCATCTCACCAGAAGGGGTTCATACACCTTTAGCTGTTCGGTTGACTTTCGAATGCACTAATAACGAGGCAGAGTATGAAACTTGCATCATGGGGGTTGAAGAAGCAATCAAATTGCGAGTCAAGAACCTCGAGATCTTCGGAGATTCCGCTCTAGTGGTGAACCAAGTCAATGGAAAATGGTTAGTTCATCAACCTCATCTAGTTCCTTACAGGGATTATACCAGGAGGCTACTAACTTTCTTCATCAAGGTAAAGTTGAATTATATTCCTCGAGATGAAAACCAGTTCGCTGATGCTCTAGCAACTTTGTCGTCTATGATTAAAGTTTGTCAAGAGAATTTCCTGCCTCGAATCATGGTCTCTCGTCTTGAAAGACCTGCTTATGTCTTTGCAGTTGACAGTGGTGAAGATAACAAACCTTGGTATCATGATATCAAGCAATTCTTGAAGACTCAAGAATACCCGACTGGGGCATCCAATAAAGACAAGAAGACCCTCAGAAGACTAGTAGGTGGTTTCTTCTTGAATCAAGATGGTGTGTTTTACAAGCGAAACTTCGACATGGTTCTGCTCAGATGCGTGGATAGACACGAAGCAGACCTGTTGATGCAAGAGGTTCATGAAGGCTTCTTTGGTACCCATGCTGGAGGACATGATATGGCCAAGAAGTTGTTGAGATCGGGATATTATTGGATTACCATGGAATCTGATTGTTGTAAATACTCCTATAAATGTCACAAGTGTCATGTCTTCACCATGGTCATTCGCCATGTGGGGCATTGATATGATTGGCAAGATCGAGCCGACAGCTTCCAACGGTCACCGCTTCATCCTGTTTGCTATAGATTATTTCATGAAGTGGGTCGAAATGGCGTCTTATGCAAGCGTCACTAAACAAGTGGTAGCCAGGTTTATTAAAAGAGACATCATTTGCCGGTACGGAATTCCCGAAAGAATCATTACTGATAATGGTTCTAATCTCAACAACAAGATGATGGCTGACTTGTATCGGGATTTCAAAATAGAACATCATAACTCTTCTCCATATCGCCCGAAGATGAATGGCGTCGTCGAGGCGGCCAACAAGAACATCAAGAAGATCGTGCAGAAGATGGTTGTACATACAAATACTGGCATGAGATGCTACCATTTGCTTTACATGGGTACAGAACGTCAGTACGTACCTCAACAGGGGCAAGCCCGTTCTCACTAGTATATGGTATGGAGGCAGTCTTACCAATTGAAGTGGAAATCCCTCGTTGAGGTTAATGATGGACATTAAGCTAGATGAAGCTGAGTGGCTCCGATCCAGATATAATCAATTGAGTCTTATTAAAGAAAAACGCCTAACAGTTGTATGCCATGGGCAGTTGTATCAGCGGCGGATGAAGCAGGCTTTTGATAAGAAGGTACGACCACAAAGGTACATACTAGGTGACTTGGGGCTGAAAAGGATTCTTCCTCCTCTTAACGATCACAGGGGAAAATGGACACCTAATTATGAAGGACCGTTCGTGGTTAAAAGGGTTTTCTCAGGTGGAGCCTTGATGCTAACAACCATGGATGGAGAAGACTTCCATTCCCCTGTCAACGCATACGCAGTAAGAAACTACTTCGTGTAAAAAAGGACCCGCTGGATAAAAACAGAATAAAGATCCAAGCAAAAATGGGCATCCCGTGTAACACGGTGGGAGAACTGACTTTAAACAATGTTGCGGATAGCAAGAGTCGCCACCGACTTTTATTTTATCCATAAGGAAAGGTTATAAAAGAACAGGAAAGACCTTAGAGAATATTTTGGGTCCGGGGGGTAGGTTATGAAAAGGGAAGGTGTTAGCACCCTTTTCATCCATGGTTATCCATGGGCTCTTAGGTACTTAAGCTCACTTTTGAATTATTTTGAAAGTGTAGTGTGTGAATAGCAAAAATTTCAGAATAGTTTAATAATAATCCGTGTATGGATGTGTAAGAAACTTGTTTGAAAATTTTGTTGAAAATTTGTTTAAGTGTGAAAAAAAATTTTGAAATGAGCTTAAGTACTTAGGAGTAATCTACCCTAATGTTTAAAGGTCTTTCTTATTCTTTATCCTTTCCTTAGTAAGACTATCCCTACTATAATGGAGTAGGTAGTCCTTACTTTGGATGTTAAGGGACATGTATGGGACAATTAGATTTTGAAGGCAATGGTGGGGTGTAATAAGCACATATAAGGGACCATCATCATTTTTCGAAAGGGACTCGATCCGTAAAGGCAACCATAAAGGGACTTTGATGATTTTATTTCGAGGGACTTGCTTTATACACCCCACTTAACCATTATTCGTAGGCAACGAGAGGGATATCCTTAGAAAGTGAGACGGCGATTAAAATCGACTTACGTGTGTGAAGTGTTTAATTTAATTATCTTTATTTAAAAATTATCTAAATTTATTTTAATATTGCATACATGTTGTTTACACTCCCTAATTACTAACCATAATAATAATTAAATAATTAAAATTACAACCGGGAAACAATTACAAAAAAAATTATAATAACAAGCAAAATATTAAGCAAAATAAATAGTAAATAAACAATAAATAATAAATATAAGGGGTTAGTAAATAAAATTAGCAAAATAATAATAATAAACACAATTAAATTATAAAGAGGTTAGTAATTAGAAATAATAAATAAAGTTAGAAACATAAAAATAGAATATAAATAAAAAAATTAATTAAAAGATTATTAAAATTATAATAAACAAAATTAATAACAAATTAATAGTAATAATAAAAACCAAAAATAATATCAAAAGAAATTAACATGCATAACTAGTAAATTTTTTTAATTCATATACTAATTATTAAGCTATTTTTTCAAATGTATTATAAACATATATTTATACTTATACACATATTATAAGAAAAAGATCATGTTAAAATTTAATTCTACAAATTATTTTTAATCATATACAAAAATATAATTATCCTAAATTAAATTATTTCTAAATACTAAAAGAAAATTGATTTGAATTATAACTATATTTACAAAATTCTATGAAAAATTATAAGTGTATTAAAAAAAATAAAATCATAAAGAAATAGAATTAGATTTGTGTTTTAAAAAAATATTTTTAGAGTTTTATAAAATTAGGGTTTTATTAGAAAAATAATTTTTAGGGTTTGGAATATACAAAATAACTTTAGCTAATATATACATATAAAATTTTTTTTTTATTTTTATAAGCACATACATTTATATTTTATAGTTTTAAAAATATTCTAATATAATATGGGAAATATAGTAATAAAAGAAAATAAATATCAAAAAAATTGGACCTGGGATTTGAACCCAGGTCCCTAACCTGGAAATTGGAGAAGTCTACCAACTGAACCACACGCTGGCAATGCAACAAGGATGAGCATCCATTGAGTTTGTTCTTTAACCTTGGAAATTCATAAAAATAACAAAACAACAAAAGGCCTGGGTATAGAATCGAACCCAGGACCTATTAGGCAAAGAGACATGCGTATAACCAATCCTGCTGGGTGAGCTATCCTGATAGTACATTGACAACAATATAATATATATAATACATAATAATTAAATTGGTAAAAATAAACAAAAGTTATAGAACCAGGATTCGAACCCAGGTTCAACAACCTACACGCGCGTGCAACTTTCCACCAGGCCAAGCGTACAATTGTGAAATATATTCAGGAATAACTCATATTATTTTTCAATAGAATTTTGAATTTGAAAACAGGCGCGAATTGGCCTTCTTCTTCCTCCCATTACCTGCGAATTTTGCAACGTTTTTTTCTGCGAATCTTGTTACGAGTTCTTCCACCCTGCGAAACACAAACTTCATCCAAACGACAAAATTTCACAAAATTGATTGCACCATTGTATTGCTACTGAGTTTTGCAATCGTCCTATGTTTCTCAAATCCATTTATCATTTGAAAATCACAAAACCCTAAAGAGGGCCGAAAACCCTAAACATGGTGGATTCTTGTACCTGCAATGAAAATTCAATTGGACCGCCCAGAATCGTTCTAGAGTTCATTCTAAACATCATACAACAATCGAAAACAGTTTAAACATGATAAATCAATGGATTCGAAAACAAAATATTCAAGGTCAATATGAACTCGGGTTTAGCAATTTGGTGAGTATATGATGCATATGGATAATGATTTATGATCAGAAGAGTCCAAGGATGCTTGCTATGTCCTCCAAATACCTTGCAATGCTCTGAATTTTGAAACCCGAATGTCACTTTTTGGAAGAATTTTTTGAGTGATAAACTTACACTTTTGGCTGCTCTAATTCGTGTCTCAGGCTAGGGTTTCACTTAGTATATATGTGTGATGGATTTAGGTTAAAAACATGGATAGGTTGTGTGGATATTTGATCCAAAAAAGATTCAAAAAGATCAAGTGTTAAAATTCAAATATTTGTGCATTATGACTTGCTATTCTTGGACAATTCACATGATTCTTTTCTCTTTAAGTTTCAATCACTTTTTAAGACTTTCTAGATTCAATCTTTCCACCCAAAAATAGATTTTTATATTTTTTATTTATTTAAAATGATTTTTATGATTTAAATCAATAATAAATAAATAAAAAATAATAAAAATGATGAATTTTATTCCATTGGGTCGTGCATAGTGTTTGTGTATGGATTGGATCATGAATTGGTCAGCCCATTTGGAAAGAAATACTTCTTAACCTCCATTTTCAACATAAACCATCACAAAATTGCCCAACTTTGCAAGGGCATATCTCCCTCAATTTTAAGGGTATGAGGGTGTTCTTGGACTTTTTGGAAAGCTTGAAGAGTCCTCTAAACAACCCCATTGGTTTCAGGTCCATATCATTTACCAATCTCAAGTTATGCCCTTTTGAAGCTGTTGACTTTTTGTTGACTTTTGAGATGACCTATAATGTCTTAGATCATATCTTTCAAATGAAGCATTTTTAGGCTTAACTTTCAACATCAAAGTTGTAAAGAATTCAATTTCCTTCAAAATGAGCTTTGGATGGAG
Source organism: Lathyrus aphaca (assembly GCA_963966055.1). Lineage (NCBI taxonomy): Eukaryota > Viridiplantae > Streptophyta > Magnoliopsida > Fabales > Fabaceae > Lathyrus > Lathyrus aphaca. The sequence continues at coordinate 398,635,836 of OZ014519.1, read as the reverse complement.
ACTTGGTGATGAAGTATGTGAAAGTTATGCCTGGTCAAAGTTCAGTTGACTTTTACTGAGGAAACCCTAATTTAGAAACTCCTGATTATTGATGATCTGGAATCTCCTTGATGAATCATGATCAACCCTTGATCAAATGATGAATTTCACTTCATATACTTGATGTTGGCAAAAAATCATGAAGTTTGACCTTGGTTTGACCAAAGTTGACCTCAGTTTGACTTTTTAACTGCATTGACTGATTTTGACCTATCTGATCATCTGACTGAGCAAACTTTTGAGAAAAGTCTTGAAACTTGACATGGGGGTTCTTACACACATATAAGATGTTATGAAACTCACTTGAGGTATTGGAAGTCCATTTAGCCTGATTAAAGTCACAAACCTAGTTATGGATGCCCTGCTTAGGAGGTGCATTGTTTGAGGGAATTGTCAACTTCTTTGACCAATTGTGAACTTTGTGAACCTTGTGAACCTTCATAAAATGTCTTGGGATACTCATGGGAAGTATTGTGAAGCTCGTGAACCTTGTGAACCTCATGAAGTGGCTTTGTAGACCTCATGATCCTCAGGGAAGCTTTGTAATCATTGTGAATCTTGTGAACCTTGTGAACCTTCAAGAAGTGACTTGTAGACTTCATGAACCTCATGAAAGGTCTTGTAAGTGTTGAGAAGCTTGTGAACCTTGTGAACCTTCATAAAGTAACTTGTAGACTTCATGAACTTCAAGAAAGGCATTGAAAGCATTATGGAACTTGTGAACCTTGTGAACCTTCATAAAGTAGCTTGTGGACTTTATGAACTTCATGAAAGGTTATGCAAGTGTTGGAGAACTTGTGAACCTTGTGAACTTTCTTAGAACACAAAGTCTTGTATTGTGAGGGCAAATTTTGGGGTGCAACAGCTGCCCCTGTTCAATTTTCTGAAACCTGAGGGGTTAGATTGGTATATTTGCCAGTCGTAACCTGGAAGGTTGAAGGGGATTGAACACAAAAGCCCAAAAATTTGCACTCACCAGTGCATAGAGTGATATTGATGGTTGGTTGAACATGATTGAGTGGGCTTAAAGATGCCACTAGGGGAAAGTTCTTCAGCAGTATAATGAGAACTGTCAGGAGTCTGGAGTAATATTGATGTAGCAGTATGTCTTCATGAGGATAGAGCAATGGATAGCTCTAAAGCAGTCTTGAAGAAGTAATATGCCTTCAGGAGGATAAAGCAATGGATAGCTCTAAAGCAGTCTTGAAGTAATGATTTCAGGAGGATAGAGCCATCAATAATGATAACTCTAAAGCAGTCTTGAAATAATAATGTGATATGTCTTCAGGAGGATAGAGCAACCAATAATGATAACTCTAAAGCAGTCTTGAAGTAATGGCTTCAGGAGGATAGAGCAATCAATAATGATAACTCTAAAGCAGTCTTGAAGTAATGGCTTCAGGAGGATAGAGCAATCAATAGTGATAACTCTAAAGCAGTCTTGAAGTAATGGCTTCAGGAGGATAGAGCAATCAATAATGATAACTCTAAAGCAGTCTTGAAGTAATGGCTTCAGGAGGATAGAGCAATCAATAGTGACAACTCCAAAGCAGTCTTGAAGTAATAATGTGATACGTCTTCAGGAGGATAGAGCAATCAATAATGATAACTCTAAAGCAGTCTTGAAGTAATGATTTCAGGAGGATAGAGCAATCAATAATGACAACTCCAAAGCAGTCTTGAAATAATAATGTGATATGTCTTCAGGAGGATAGAGCAATCAATAATGATAACTCTAAAGCAGTCTTGAAGTAATAATGTGATACGTCTTCAGGAGGATAGAGCAATCAATAATGATAACTCTAAAGCAGTCTTGAAGTAATGATTTCAGGAGGATAGAGCAATCAATAATGACAACTCCAAAGCAGTCTTGAAATAATAATGTGATATGTCTTCAGGAGGATAGAGCAATCAATAATGATAACTCTAAAGCAGTCTTGAAGTAATGGCTTCAGGAGGATAGAGCAATCAATAGTGATAACTCTAAAGCAGTCTTGAAGTAATGGCTTCAGGAGGATAGAGCAATCAATAATGATAACTCTAAAGCAGTCTTGAAGTAATGGCTTCAGGAGGATAGAGCAATCAATAGTGATAACTCTAAAGCAGTCTTGAAGTAATGGCTTCAGGAGGATAGAGCAATCAATAATGATAACTCTAAAGCAGTCTTGAAGTAATGTCTTCAGGAGGATAGAGCAATCAATAATGATAACTCTAAAGCAGTCTTGAAGTAATGGCTTCAGGAGGATAGAGCAATCAATAGTGATAACTCTAAAGCAGTCTTGAAGTAATGGCTTCAGGAGGATAGAGCAATCAATAATGATAACTCTAAAACAGTCTTGAAGTAATGTCTTCAGGAGGATAGAGCAATCAATAATGATAACTCTAAAGCAGTCTTGAAGTAATGTCTTCAGGAGGATAGAGCAATCAATAATGATAACTCTAAAGCAGTCTTGAAGTAATGATTTCAGGAGGATAAAGTAACCCTGAGGTGACGATAAAGCAGTCCCAAAGTAATAAGAAGCTTATCAGGAGGATAAAGTAACCCTGAGGTGACAATAAAGCAGTCCTGGAGCTCATAAGTTTGTTTGTTGGATAATTAACCTGAAACAAGGTAGCTTTTGTATAATGATATTAGTTTGTGCTTTATGTATGCATGTATGATAGGATGCACTTAGGTAACGTACTATATGTCTATGGATATGTATGTTATGGTGTGATATAAATGATGTATGTATGATATGATACTGCAGGAAGCGTCTGGATATCTTCGTATAACAACTGCTGACCGGGGAAAATAAATCCCGATTCGTTGTTGAAGAATACATAACCCTCTGTCTGCTGGGGATTACAGGGTATAAATAACTTCCGTATGCTGGGGATAGTAAGGTATAGATAACCTCCCGTTGTTGGGGATGGTGATATATATATAACCTCCCGTTGTTGGGGATAGTAGGGTATATATAACCTTCGTCTTCGTTTGGTAGTAGGATAAGTATAACATCTCGTCTCCGTTCGTCGTACCCTTATTGGAAAGTAATTTCCCGAATATCCGTATGAGGATAAAAGAGATGGATATAAATTCCAGGGGAGATGAGACTTTATGACGATGGATTAGTCCTACTGAGGATTTGTAACTGTCTTGTAAGGTGAACCGGCGAAGCTTCGTTGAAATCCTTCCCTCGTTCGTCCTTAGTAAATACTATTACTGCATTTTCATGCATTTCTGGTAAACATTAATCATATTAAGCATACATGCATTTCTGGTAAACATCAATCATATCCAAAAGCATACATACATTCAAATACAACCAATGGACGTTTCGCTTATGTAAATAGGGTAAAAGTAAATCTGGATTCAGAGGGAAAAGTAAAGCTGAACTTGAAAACAGAATTGTTTCAACTTCGAGAGTGTATCACTAATTGGATTTAGAGCTCTTGAAATTTTTAACTTTCCTGAATACCTTCCCAGAATTCCTCATAGCTGGATCTGAAGACATGATACTGACACCATCTGATACTACTGGCATGGACAATTAATTCCCCTAATGACTTTTGCTGAGGATTACAAATCAAGGTAGAGGAATGTGTCTTCAGGTTGTAATGGACCATGTATTCTCCGGATACCAGATTTGAAAAGAAGGCATTGCCCCTTGGTTGAGGATGAATTGTCCCATAATGGAAGTATCTGTAATGAGCCATCTCAAAAGAAACAAGTAGAATGCCCCATAAGCATATGCCCCTGGCATTACGAACTTTGCGATGTTATCCTCAGTAATTTAGACAGATGTGGAGATCTGCCCCTGGATACTTAAACAGAACTGAATCCTGTCTTGATTGCCCCATATGAGATAGGCAGTATCATGGTCTGCCCCCTTGATTGGGAGATAATGCCTATGCCCCTTTGTATACATGGACTTTGATCCAGGAAGCAATTTTGTTTATTGGAAGGACTCGGGTTCATTGAACATTCATCCTGTAAACTTCTCCATTTGTCAAACACTCAGGTATATGCAAACAAATATATTCAAAAATGCAATGCTTATGTCTGTCTTGAAAAACTGTTTATTTTTTTATTTTTTCTTGAAAACTGCGATATTAACTCCAGTTTTATAACAAGCCCTAAAGGAGTCAGGATACCTTTTTGTAGCAGTACGCTTTCGAACTAACCATGCTTCAGTTAGGACTTTTAAAGGGTTATAACGTGGCCTGGTTCATGGTTTAAGAAACAAAGGATAAAGGCTCAAATTTTATTTGTACCCAACCCAATCTCCATGATGTTCTTCAGTCCTATGCTCAGTTAACTCATGCATTGAAGTTCCATAGCAGTTTGGAGTTGTAACACCGATATTTGTGATGGTTCAGAAACCCAAAATTTATTTGAACATTCAGCCATCTTTCTTTGTTGAGGGTTCATAGTGACCTCTTTTTTTTTTCTTTTGACTTTATTATCCCTTCTTTTTGCCTGAACTGCTTATTTTAAGATTACAGTCAGCGGGATGTCTTGATGTTTTACTAAGTCTCCTTCATAGGTTTTGACTTAGTGAGCTTTTCTTTTGCTAGATATTGACTATTAGGTTTAATGATTACAGTGAACCATCATTCATTGTGTACAACACATATAAATGGCATATTTGAGTTAACTGAGTAACTACCCTGCCCCATGTTATGAATAAGGGTTTTAATTTGTGAGAATAAAAACTCCTACTTCATAGGCTCAAAAGGGTTGACTAGGGATTAACTTCCTTATATCTCCACTATTTAGGAATTGAAACAATGCCTGTACATCGTCAGCATAGTCTGTTCAAAAGCATACTGCATAAGATTATGGTATTGTTTTCGTCATCCTCCCTCTACAGGCTTATAGCTTTATCAGGAGTTAAATATCACAAGATAGAAATAGGAAACAAATTTTTTTTTTTTAAAAATATAGTGAAACGAATGGATTAATTCAAGACAAACATACGCAATGCATTAATGAAAACAAAAGTTTTAACATAATAGTAAATGTTCAAACAAATAAAAGAAGTTACAAATGAAAATTCAAATGCTGTCCCATCCAGTTGGCTGAATGTCCTCAATTGCAATTTGTGAACTTGGAGGAGCAGTATACTTCACCATGAAATCAAGTTTACCACTTGGATGTCCCAAGGTGCCCCATATTTCAACAGGGACAGGTAGGCTTTCTTTCTTGCAAACTTGGGCAACTTGTCTTGCAGCTTCAATGTTTGATGGACGATAGTAGAACTCAACTTGACCTTCTGGAGTAACCTCTAGGATTCCTTCATCAATCAGGTCTTGAATCTTTTCCTTCAATGCCCAACAGTTATTTGTATCATGTCCAGGACTGTTGGAGTGGTACTCACACCTTGCCCTGGGATTATAGCGAGGAGAGGAAGTTTTAGGATTTTTAGGAGATTTTTCCAAGGAAACCAGCTTCATCTCCAACAGGCATTGCAGAACTTGTGACATTGGAGTGCTGAACTTGATAAACTGCCTTCTACCTTTCTGGTGTTGAGGTGGATTAACCTTATCAGGTCTTTCTTCTTCAATTGAAGAATAGTCAATGGCAACCTGTCTCTTACCCTCTTTTATCCTCATCCTCCTTTCAACCAAATCAGCTTGTTTTAACGGAGGTTGACTGACAATTAGATCCCTGACTCTATCACCTTGAAGTTTGTGGACAAAGGTTCTTAGCTCTTTTTGCCCCTGAGCTAAACTTTGGATAAGAGCCATTTGGCCATTCATCTGGATCCTCATTCCTGTCATCTCAGCTTGTAGTTGTTTTAGTTGATCATCCTTTTTGTCCTCAGGATTCTTCTTCTTAGCCAGCAGTGTCTTCAATTCATCCTGCCCCTTGGACAGGTTCAAGATCAGCTCTTGAAACTGTGCATTTTGTGCCTGGAGATCCTTAACTGATTGTTCAAGAGCCATTGCTGAAATAAACAGCGAGAAGATGAGAAACCTGTGCACAATTATAAACCTGTGATGCAATGAAATGATATGGGAATGCATATGCAATGTTTTCAAGGACCGCAGGATTTAAATTTGCTTAAACAAACAAGAAAGTAACTTTTTATTAGTAATAACTTGTTTTGCTTTTTAGGCTTACAAAAATGGAAATGAAATAAGTACAAAAGATGGGGTTTTAAGTCTCCCATGGACGTTTCCTCTTTGTGTTGAGGTATGAGTTGAGGTTTCGTTCCTCGTGAAGTTGCTTTGTTAGCTCTAGGATTCTTGCTTGGCTTGCTTTGTAATGAGCCTCGAAAGTATCCCTTTGCTCTTTCAGTTGGATCCATGATCTCTGCAAGTCTTCCATATCAGTAGGCATGTCTGGGTGAAGGATGGTATAAGCAGTGTCTCCTTCAGCAACAGGTTCCATGGTAACTGGTAGGACGGCAGGATATGGCATCATGAGTGTCTGAGCACGAGATCGTACCCATCTGAGATAAGCCTCCATAGGAATAATGTACTTAGGCTCCAGTGTCTTACTGTCAATCCTGTTTACCTTTCCCCAAGCTCGTATGAATCTCTGACGGTAACCCTGAAGATCGTTGTCGTAATCAAACACAATGCCCTGAATCAACATGTCATGTGGACCATCACTTCGGGCGTAACCAAACTGTCGTAAAGCTAGAGATGGGTTGCAGGTGATGCCTCCTCTTATGCCTAGAAGTGGCACATTAGGAAACTCCCCACAACGGTCAATGATAGTGACATTCTCCATAGATCTGGAGCACCAATGGATGTCTGAGTGAGAAAGTGACATGATCCTCTTGGACCATCTGAACCCTTGCTCATTCTTCATTACTGAGCGAGGAAGGTGAGAAATAAACCACCTAGAAAGTAAAGGTATGCAGCACATCAAAGTTCCTCTTGCCCTTATAGTACGGGTATGAAGAGAATGTAGGATATCTCCAAGCAATGTAGGCACTGGATTGTGACTCAGGAAAATGTTGATGGCATGAACATCTATGAACTGATCTGGATTGGGGAACAATACTAAGCCATATATCAGCAAGGCTAAGATCTCCTCAAAAGCATCATAGCTCATGGCCTTCAAGAACATTTGAGCTTTATCCATTAATACCTTGGCAAGAATACCCTTAACTCCACTTCTCGTCTCTAGAACAATGTCAGACTTCTTCAGATGTAGGGCTGCAGCAATAACCTCTGGTTTAAGTTCTTTCTCCAAACCTGTGAAGGGTCTTTGATCAAGAACAGGTATACCCAGAAGTTTGGAGAACTCCTCCATGGTTGGAACTAGCTGGTAGTCAGGGAATGTAAAGCAATGGTGTTTAGGGTCAAAGAACTGGAACAGGACACTCATCATGTCTTCATTGAACCCTGAAGTGACTAGATCCAATAGGTGACCATGTCTCTGGATGAACTGGGAATGATCAGACACTTGAGAAACCAACTCTTTAAACTTGGGAGGTATCCCTACAAAGTTGATCCTGATGGTGTTTCTACGAGTTGAAGCCATGACCTGCAAAAAAGAACAAAGATAAATCCCTTGGTCCTTGAAATGGTTAGGGAAAATGATATGCTCATGATGCATGATGATGTCATGATGTTATGTTCAATCACAAACATGTGGCACACACAAACAAGTCACACCATAGCCCTAGGTTTAAAGGCTTGCATGAGGTTTAAGGTAAGTACCCTCCCCTGAAGTTAGATGGTTCATCCTGTCCTACAAAAGTAACCAGGTTCTAAGGGATCTCAATATCATTGATCCTTCACAAGGGTGATTGATCAGAAGGCAACTTACTTGCCAACCAAAACCCTCCAAGTTTAAGATCTCAATGAGCGTAGTATCGAGTGTCAACCAACTTCAGTCTGCACCAAAGCCGGTTACCTCACTACTTTCTAAAGGCCAAGATGAGTTAACTAGGGTTCTAAAAGTTAGTCAGTGCATTGACAACATATGGCAGCCTCAATATTATCCTCAACTTGACTTAAGGAATATAAGCACCAACCAAGAAGTCGCACTAACTATGGCCACCAGATCAACCGTATCGATATACGTCGTACAGTTTCCTTGGTCTATTGCCATTTACCTAAGGTACACTAGATCCGGGTTAGGACCTTTCACACATAAGAGCACCCCCAACAAGTAATATAAAACAAACAAAGCAAACAATTCAAAGTGATCTTAATTCCTAAGGATACCCCTCTTAATTAGATCCCCAGCAGAGTCGCCAGTTCTGTAACACGGTGGGAGAACTGACTTTAAACAATGTTGCGGATAGCAAGAGTCGCCACCGACTTTTATTTTATCCATAAGGAAAGGTTATAAAAGAACAGGAAAGACCTTAGAGAATATTTTGGGTCCGGGGGGTAGGTTATGAAAAGGGAAGGTGTTAGCACCCTTTTCATCCATGGTTATCCATGGGCTCTTAGGTACTTAAGCTCACTTTTGAATTATTTTGAAAGTGTAGTGTGTGAATAGCAAAAATTTCAGAATAGTTTAATAATAATCCGTGTATGGATGTGTAAGAAACTTGTTTGAAAATTTTGTTGAAAATTTGTTTAAGTGTGAAAAAAAATTTTGAAATGAGCTTAAGTACTTAGGAGTAATCTACCCTAATGTTTAAAGGTCTTTCTTATTCTTTATCCTTTCCTTAGTAAGACTATCCCTACTATAATGGAGTAGGTAGTCCTTACTTTGGATGTTAAGGGACATGTATGGGACAATTAGATTTTGAAGGCAATGGTGGGGTGTAATAAGCACATATAAGGGACCATCATCATTTTTCGAAAGGGACTCGATCCGTAAAGGCAACCATAAAGGGACTTTGATGATTTTATTTCGAGGGACTTGCTTTATACACCCCACTTAACCATTATTCGTAGGCAACGAGAGGGATATCCTTAGAAAGTGAGACGGCGATTAAAATCGACTTACGTGTGTGAAGTGTTTAATTTAATTATCTTTATTTAAAAATTATCTAAATTTATTTTAATATTGCATACATGTTGTTTACACTCCCTAATTACTAACCATAATAATAATTAAATAATTAAAATTACAACCGGGAAACAATTACAAAAAAAATTATAATAACAAGCAAAATATTAAGCAAAATAAATAGTAAATAAACAATAAATAATAAATATAAGGGGTTAGTAAATAAAATTAGCAAAATAATAATAATAAACACAATTAAATTATAAAGAGGTTAGTAATTAGAAATAATAAATAAAGTTAGAAACATAAAAATAGAATATAAATAAAAAAATTAATTAAAAGATTATTAAAATTATAATAAACAAAATTAATAACAAATTAATAGTAATAATAAAAACCAAAAATAATATCAAAAGAAATTAACATGCATAACTAGTAAATTTTTTTAATTCATATACTAATTATTAAGCTATTTTTTCAAATGTATTATAAACATATATTTATACTTATACACATATTATAAGAAAAAGATCATGTTAAAATTTAATTCTACAAATTATTTTTAATCATATACAAAAATATAATTATCCTAAATTAAATTATTTCTAAATACTAAAAGAAAATTGATTTGAATTATAACTATATTTACAAAATTCTATGAAAAATTATAAGTGTATTAAAAAAAATAAAATCATAAAGAAATAGAATTAGATTTGTGTTTTAAAAAAATATTTTTAGAGTTTTATAAAATTAGGGTTTTATTAGAAAAATAATTTTTAGGGTTTGGAATATACAAAATAACTTTAGCTAATATATACATATAAAATTTTTTTTTTATTTTTATAAGCACATACATTTATATTTTATAGTTTTAAAAATATTCTAATATAATATGGGAAATATAGTAATAAAAGAAAATAAATATCAAAAAAATTGGACCTGGGATTTGAACCCAGGTCCCTAACCTGGAAATTGGAGAAGTCTACCAACTGAACCACACGCTGGCAATGCAACAAGGATGAGCATCCATTGAGTTTGTTCTTTAACCTTGGAAATTCATAAAAATAACAAAACAACAAAAGGCCTGGGTATAGAATCGAACCCAGGACCTATTAGGCAAAGAGACATGCGTATAACCAATCCTGCTGGGTGAGCTATCCTGATAGTACATTGACAACAATATAATATATATAATACATAATAATTAAATTGGTAAAAATAAACAAAAGTTATAGAACCAGGATTCGAACCCAGGTTCAACAACCTACACGCGCGTGCAACTTTCCACCAGGCCAAGCGTACAATTGTGAAATATATTCAGGAATAACTCATATTATTTTTCAATAGAATTTTGAATTTGAAAACAGGCGCGAATTGGCCTTCTTCTTCCTCCCATTACCTGCGAATTTTGCAACGTTTTTTTCTGCGAATCTTGTTACGAGTTCTTCCACCCTGCGAAACACAAACTTCATCCAAACGACAAAATTTCACAAAATTGATTGCACCATTGTATTGCTACTGAGTTTTGCAATCGTCCTATGTTTCTCAAATCCATTTATCATTTGAAAATCACAAAACCCTAAAGAGGGCCGAAAACCCTAAACATGGTGGATTCTTGTACCTGCAATGAAAATTCAATTGGACCGCCCAGAATCGTTCTAGAGTTCATTCTAAACATCATACAACAATCGAAAACAGTTTAAACATGATAAATCAATGGATTCGAAAACAAAATATTCAAGGTCAATATGAACTCGGGTTTAGCAATTTGGTGAGTATATGATGCATATGGATAATGATTTATGATCAGAAGAGTCCAAGGATGCTTGCTATGTCCTCCAAATACCTTGCAATGCTCTGAATTTTGAAACCCGAATGTCACTTTTTGGAAGAATTTTTTGAGTGATAAACTTACACTTTTGGCTGCTCTAATTCGTGTCTCAGGCTAGGGTTTCACTTAGTATATATGTGTGATGGATTTAGGTTAAAAACATGGATAGGTTGTGTGGATATTTGATCCAAAAAAGATTCAAAAAGATCAAGTGTTAAAATTCAAATATTTGTGCATTATGACTTGCTATTCTTGGACAATTCACATGATTCTTTTCTCTTTAAGTTTCAATCACTTTTTAAGACTTTCTAGATTCAATCTTTCCACCCAAAAATAGATTTTTATATTTTTTATTTATTTAAAATGATTTTTATGATTTAAATCAATAATAAATAAATAAAAAATAATAAAAATGATGAATTTTATTCCATTGGGTCGTGCATAGTGTTTGTGTATGGATTGGATCATGAATTGGTCAGCCCATTTGGAAAGAAATACTTCTTAACCTCCATTTTCAACATAAACCATCACAAAATTGCCCAACTTTGCAAGGGCATATCTCCCTCAATTTTAAGGGTATGAGGGTGTTCTTGGACTTTTTGGAAAGCTTGAAGAGTCCTCTAAACAACCCCATTGGTTTCAGGTCCATATCATTTACCAATCTCAAGTTATGCCCTTTTGAAGCTGTTGACTTTTTGTTGACTTTTGAGATGACCTATAATGTCTTAGATCATATCTTTCAAATGAAGCATTTTTAGGCTTAACTTTCAACATCAAAGTTGTAAAGAATTCAATTTCCTTCAAAATGAGCTTTGGATGGAGACTTGGTGATGAAGTATGTGAAAGTTATGCCTGGTCAAAGTTCAGTTGACTTTTACTGAGGAAACCCTAATTTAGAAACTCCTGATTATTGATGATCTGGAATCTCCTTGATGAATCATGATCAACCCTTGATCAAATGATGAATTTCACTTCATATACTTGATGTTGGCAAAAAATCATGAAGTTTGACCTTGGTTTGACCAAAGTTGACCTCAGTTTGACTTTTTAACTGCATTGACTGATTTTGACCTATCTGATCATCTGACTGAGCAAACTTTTGAGAAAAGTCTTGAAACTTGACATGGGGGTTCTTACACACATATAAGATGTTATGAAACTCACTTGAGGTATTGGAAGTCCATTTAGCCTGATTAAAGTCACAAACCTAGTTATGGATGCCCTGCTTAGGAGGTGCATTGTTTGAGGGAATTGTCAACTTCTTTGACCAATTGTGAACTTTGTGAACCTTGTGAACCTTCATAAAATGTCTTGGGATACTCATGGGAAGTATTGTGAAGCTCGTGAACCTTGTGAACCTCATGAAGTGGCTTTGTAGACCTCATGATCCTCAGGGAAGCTTTGTAATCATTGTGAATCTTGTGAACCTTGTGAACCTTCAAGAAGTGACTTGTAGACTTCATGAACCTCATGAAAGGTCTTGTAAGTGTTGAGAAGCTTGTGAACCTTCATAAAGTAACTTGTAGACTTCATGAACTTCAAGAAAGGCATTGAAAGCATTATGGAACTTGTGAACCTTGTGAACCTTCATAAAGTAGCTTGTGGACTTTATGAACTTCATGAAAGGTTATGCAAGTGTTGGAGAACTTGTGAACCTTGTGAACTTTCTTAGAACACAAAGTCTTGTATTGTGAGGGCAAATTTTGGGGTGCAACATCCCGGCGAGCCAAAAACAGAATAAAAGGCTCGGGAAAAATCAGGGAAAATCTTAAAAAATGTACACCTGCTGAGTTGAAAAGCCACATCGGACAGCTCAGGTAAAAAAGGGTATCCCGATGGATTGACAACCAGAAAGGGCGATCCACGCAAAAGAGGGACTAACACGAACGACTGCGATCTGCGAAATTCGTAACTCATCTGCAACTGAGGTTATTCTAAAGGTTGAAGACCATTTCAATCACCTTTCTCAAGGGGCAGAGCGAGCGGATAGTCTTGAAGATATACGAGCCATAATCGGGTTGAAAATTGATGAGATCCACTTCTCACATTGCCAATAGGATAGTTTGTTTTCCTTTTCGGCTATTTCCTCTTTCTAGGGAATTGCTTCCTTTGTAATGCCTATTCATGGCCATTTTCCAAATCAATAAAATTCAATTTTAGTCAGCTTGTGACTAACTACTTATGGTTTTTGTTTTTCATCTAGCATTGATTTATTGCGAAAACGTCCAGCAAATCGTGATTTATATTGTGTTGTGAACATTTGAATGCTTTCTAACTCATGCAGAAGGACATAAACATTTAATACAACTCTAAAAAGAGTGTCAAGAGGCCCAGATGATGATTCATGCTATTAGCCCGGGGCATACAGGTCCAAACTAACTCTCCATGTTGCAAGTACTATCAATTGTGTTTACGCAGGTACAGGTGTTGCTAGCAGAGCTAAAGCAGATTTCCGGGAGGAGCATTTCATTAATACTTAAACAAGAACAGGTGTTTTCCTGGATGTCTCTAGTTATCCCCAGTAGAAGTGAAGTTGAATTTCTTCTCCAACATTAATGACAAGAGAGGGTTGCCCTCCCCAAGCAGAAGTTTTTCTTCAATACAAGGGTAATTCCCAGCAGTGAAAGGAGTGTCTTTCCTCTCCCAGCAGTTTGCTTCCTCAACAGAGCCATACCTCTGGTTCCCAGCCAAATTAGGAGGTCTTCACTTCCCCATCAAAGTTCAAGAAGGGTCCATCTCCAGCAGGGTCTTGGCTCTCCAATCTTAAAGTCCAATTTATTTTTGGCAACGACGACAGTTCAGAGTCGGCGTATTATTAACAACGTTCCCCGCAGAGTTGTTTCTTCCTCATCAGGATGGACCAGATCAATGCAGTGATCACCAGTTCTTCCCAGTCAAGCCATTTGGGATACTTGCAATCTCCTTATCAGGAGATCTCTTTGCATTTGCATTTAGTGATAATCATTACATTTGCATCCTCCAAAGAGTAGCATTTCCATCATCATGGAGAATTACGCTATAAATCCAAACATATGCACACCAGCATGGGCCAGTTTTGAGGTATATTACATATGACCCGGAGCATCTTCTCAACTTGAGATATCCCCCATAGAAGATACTTATACCATCTGCCAGACATCTTTGTCTTTCCAAGTCAATGTTGTCATTTTTCTTTGTGGCTTGATTCGCTCAGCAGTCACATCTTTGAGTTCTATTTTGTACAATGGTCTCGTTCAAAGCCCTGTTTTGTACAACAGACCCCCTTTTCGTGGCTTGATTCGCTCAGCAGTCGCGTGTTTTCTTTGTGGCTTGATTTGCTCAGCAGTCACATATTCGAGTTTTGTTTTGTACAATGGTCTCGTTCAAAGCCCTATTTTGTACAACAGGCCCCCTTTTTGTGGCTTGATTCGCTCAGCAGTCACGTGTTTTCTTTGTGGCTTGATTCGCTCAGCAGTCACATCTTCGAGTTCCGTTTTGTATAATGGTCTCTTTCAAAGCCCTGTTTTGTACAACATGCCCCCTTTCTGTGGCTTGATTCGCTCAGTAGTCGCGTGTTTTCTTGTGGCTTGATTCACTCAGCAGTCACATCTTCGAGTTCCATTTTGTACAACGGTCTTGTTCAAAGCCTTGTTTTGTACAACAGACCCCCTTTCCGTGGCTTGATTCGCTCAGCAGTCGCGTGTTTTTCTTTGTGGCTTGATTCACTCAGCATTCACATTTCCGATTTCCGTTTTGTACAATTGTCTCTTTCAAAGCCCTGTTTTGTACAACAGGCCCCCCTTTTCGTGGCTTGATTCGCTCAGCAGTCATGTCATAGGTTATCGTTTTGTACAACGGTCTTGTTTTCCTGGGCTCTCGTTTATGTACAACATTACGTTCCACCTTATTCTTTTCCGGCTACCTACTCAGAGGTCAAAACAAAAAAAAGCAAATAAAAAGTAGATGGCATTTCTATTATCCACTGAGTTCAAATTTCTAGGTTTTATTCGAGTATTTAATCACTTCATGCCTTGAATGTCTAGAAGCTTTCGCAATTATTCATTCAAGCTTGCACATAATTGAATAGGGGCAGCTGTAATACCTCAAAATTTTCCCTCTCATATCCTCAACATTTTGCATATCATTTAGCATATATAAGTTCATAAAATAACCAAAAACATTGCATTGTGGTAGCATAGATGAGGCATAGGTATGTGGTCAATGACTGGAGCAGCTGAGGGTTATACAAAGGAAATCAAAGGGTCACAAAGCTCTTCAATCATGTACAAGAGGTCTACAACATCCCACAAGTCTCCATTTGAAGCCTCAAGTCATGGGAAGATTTGAATGGCTCCAAGGAATGCAAGCAGTACAACATCTCCTGAGGAAATGATCCAAATTAGGGTTTCAATTGTGAAGGGCTTCTCCATGAATTTTTGAGCAAAAGTGGATTCCATTGTGTTCTATATGACAACAAGTGTATAGGGTTCAAATTTCATCCACAAATTCATTTTGGAAGAGGTTCAATTGGTCAGATGATTGAAAATCAGGAATTTGGGAAAAAGTCAACCATGCCGAAGAAAAAGTCAACTCCTGACTTTTTGAGATCAAAATCATGAAATTAGGGTTACAAGGATTCTATGATTCAAATTTGATCAAGAAATGATGGAGAAATCAATAGAAATCAAGAAAACCAAAACTTACCATTTTTGGAAAATTAGGGTTTCCAAAAATGGCAAGTTTTAGCCATTTTGGCAGCTACTTTGAATGAGGCCTTCTCCCAAAATATGAAAGATATGAAAATTCTACTTGGAGCCGATTAAAGAGGGTATCTTGAGCTTCAAATCCAAAGGTGGAACTCTACTATATCATAAAAATGAGAAAGATATGATCATGCAAAGTTGAGGGAAATCAAGGCAAAAGTAGGTCATGGGCGAGGCAGGAAGCTAGCCAGCACGCGTGCCCTGCAAGGCATTTAATCAAACAGGTGTAGGATCAAATGGAAATCCACTTTTTTTGTTCAAGAAGACCTCAAATGAATTTTTAGTGAACTACAAAGTTGTTCATCTACATGATTACTACAACTTTCATGTTCAAGGTTTCTCCATCTGATCAAAGGGTTAAGAGTTATGAGTGGCCAAAGTAAGCATGTTCAAACTGAGAAACTTGCAGGGCATTTTGCCAAGCCAAGGGCAGGCAATGCAGGCCTAGGATGCAGCATTGAGGCATGATCTTCCAAGTCCCATTTGAGTGATTCAGAAGGCATATTCCATCTTGCATCAAACATCAAACTTGTTCCTTATGAGCTCCTCTTCAAATTGAGCATAAGGATTGATCCCATTAATTGCTTTATTATGAAGAAAACCTCCATGAAAGATCATTGCATCAAACCATTTGCTTATGCAACAAGGCATTCCAAACTTCACACCAACTCAAATCCACTTGTTTCATTTAATGTATTGTGATCAAGACATAGTGCAAGCTTCAAATGATCCCATGCCTGCATGATCATTTCCATTGCCCTACACCAGTCAAGTCAAACAATATTGATCAATCATTGTGCATTGCCTCAATTCCCATCAGAATTCACCTTACCATGAGGACCATGTCCATGAATGTAGTGGATCATTTCATTTCAGTTTCAAACATCTAAGGCAAGCTGCATTCGAGGCACACCATAAGAGCATGAACTATGCAGCATGGGATGGAATCCAATTGAGGAAAGTTCTAGATGGTCCAGCTAGCATATCTTCCATAACAACCTCACTCACTTCACCTGGCTCACTCAGTTAACTCAAGGGATAAGTAACCATGTTTAAGAGTCCTATAAGTTGAGATCACCACTTCATTTGGCAGCTTGGCTTCATTCACATAAGATTTCACTCCATTGAATCTCTCTGCATTTCGCTTCGAGTTATATTCTTCTTCATCAATTTAATCCCAATTTCTCTCAATCAATCTTCATCATCATCTTCAGCATAACCTCCATGGATGGCTTATCTTGAAGCTCCATAGATCCTTCACTCCATCATTGAATTCACACTGCAAATTAAATTGTAGCTCTTCAATCTTCATCCCTTTGGCATCTATCTTGTTTAATCCATCAGCAGCATAGTATAGGGATTTACTCTCTTGGTTTAATCACTTCCAATCATCAAGGAATTGATTCTGCAAAATCTTGAACATTATTTCATTTACTTCAATCTCTCAAAAATCATCAAGTGCAGAGTGTTTATTTCACTTCTGTCGAAGTAAGGCAAGAACAAGCAACCACTGGAACCTCATCTTTGGCCTTCTAGCAACACATTGATTACACTGCATTTCAGGTATGCTCTAAAAACTCATTGAATCGAATTAGCTTTTGTTTGTTGTTTTCATGTTAAGTGAAGCTTGATAGAAGCAATGGCACCTCTGGCTAGTTGATAGGCATATTAGATGCTTATATGCAGTTTTAGATGCAGAATTGTTTTCCTTCGATTTGATTATTTTAGGAACCATAAATGAATTTTGAGGATGTATTAGTGATCAGTGAGAGGAGACGAGTGAGATGATGCCTTTAGATTTCATTTTCATGGTGAATTAAGGAAGCCCTAGCAGAGCATGGCCGGAGAAGATGACCGGAATTCATCTCAGGTCATCTGAACAGTAACCCTAATTATTTCCAACTTTAAGTCCCAGCCATTGATTCCGTCTGATCCAACGCTCATGAAAGTGCCAGCACATAAATGAACTCATGCCATTCATGTGACCAAAGTCAAACATAAAAGTCTTCAGTGTGCTACCCACACCCCCTGCGCATTTTCCTTAGGCCCAGTCATGTTCATTTCGTTATTCTTTGCACCCCCAGGCCCATACCAACTCAGTCCCTTTCATTTATTTTTATTTATTTTTTCATCTTAATTCATTTTTCGTTTTGGCTTTTTAAAAATACCTAAACCTCATAAAACATTCCCAATTAATTCATGAGAGATCCTTGAATTTTTCTTTAATTTTTCATAATTTTAGATTTTAATTTTGTTCCTTTTTGAGATCAGAATTAATTTCTCATTTGAATTAAATTCCTTTTTTTCATTTTTTGACCAATAAACTTGTACATTTTTGTTCTCTCAAACCATGTAGGATAAATGTGTCATTCTTCTTGTGTTGTCTTACTATTCCATCAAACTTCATCAAAAGATTTTTCTCAGGATTTTTAGGTCATGTTTGGATCATTTTTGAGTCCTTTCATTCACACATATGTTCATAAACCCTAATCTACTTCCATACACCATTTAAACCCTCAAAAATTGGAATTTTTGTGAGATTTTTTGTATGAAACTCACCCTCTGGATTTTGTATTCAAGTGTCAAGTTTCATAGTTTTTCATGACCCTTTGATAGTTTTTAGGTTTCTTGGTTCACAAGTCATGTTTTTGGTCTTTCCATTTCTTTCCTTTGATCCCTTTAGTCTAAGGCCTTCATGCCAATACTTTGAGGTCACAATCTTGAGTCTCTTAGGTCATTTAGGATGTATATAAGTGTTAGTTACCACTCTTGGGTCTTTACCTTTAAATTTTTAGGCTTGCCTTAAGTCCTAAGTCATACATGTCCCATTTTAACCTAATCTCCCTCCTCCTTCCATCTTAAGCACTTCAAAATCCTTTTGTGCATGATTTAACTTCATCTTTTCATTTTTTTAGTCTTATAAGTGTTTTGTGATCATCCATACTTGTTCATATCATTTTAGAACCATTTTTCTCCCTTTTGAACTTCATTTGTCACTTAAAGGACTTTAGAAACCCTAATTTGAACACCTAGTCTTAGGATGCTTCTTAACCCATCATTTGTGAACAATTTCCAAGTATAATCTCCATTTTATTTTGTTGTCAAGCCCCTGGTTTTTGTATGGGGAAATCAAATCACTTTGGTCTTTTTTTGAATTCTTTCCTAAGTCATTTTGTTGCATCTTTAGAACCATGCTTCTATATGCTTCCTCCCACCATCTAATTCCACATTTGCATACCTTCAACTTGAATCTCTTATTTTCAATTTAAGCTATTAATTTATTTTACTTCCTATATAAGTCTAAGTTCTGGATTTTTTTCATTTATCTTTGAGTTTAGGAGTTATTAGTTAGTAAACACTTATGTTATCTTTCTAACCTCATCCTTAGGGTTTAGTGGTACTTTAGGATATAGTTTGACTTTAATTCAATTAATACCTTTAGATAATATTTGAATTGATTTATCTACTGAATTTTTAAGTATGTTACCTTATAAGGTGCTTTAGGCTTAGGTATTAATGATAGAAGCTCACTAACATCCCTCCATAGTTAATGAGAGTTGTTTCTTGAAATTTGCCAAGTAATAATTGTTCATATTTCTCCATCATGCTAATATTTGTTTTGTAGGGGGGAAGATGAGGTAATCACTTCATTATTTATCTCTTAAGCATACCTTTGTTATTGCCTTAGCACCTTTGTGCTTTGTTCATAGGTTCCCCTTTCTCTCTTTAGATTCAACTTAACTTCCATAAAAAGTAAGTTAAATTCTAGCTTGTTATTTCTTCTCCTTAGGTTAGAATACCTTACTAACCATAGGACCACACTTGTACATAATAAGATGACTTAGGGTTGTGTCTTAGTCCCCTATTAGCTTTGACCTTTTCCTTTTGAGTCTTCTCTCCTCATCTTCAAGCAAATCCAAAAAGACTTAATAAATGCATGAAAGGATTCCTTGTGTATAGTCTTATTCCATGGGGAACTTGCATTCATTCCATATTGGAGTGGTGTAGGCTCGTATATCATGATGTACAAGTCTTATCAAGGGGTTATTTCGCAAAGAAAAATTTTAAATACATTTCTTCACAAGCTACAAAAACACTTAAATAAGTTCAACAAGCTATTGAACTTAGACCTTAATCTGTGGAAACAAGTCTTGGATAAATTATCCTTGCTTGGTGTGCTTGTTCTATTATTACATCTTGGAATGTAGTAGCAAGTACATATTCCATGGAAAAGAGTTTGAATTCACTTCCTTGTGCCAAATTCATATAAAACTCGTAAAAGACAAAAAAAAACAATAAGCGACTATCTTACGAGAACTTTCTTCTCATCTCATTCATTCTCAGTGCGAACTTGCGACGACTTATCTCGTATGTGTTGCACCCTAAAATTTTCCCTCCACAAGACAAGACATTGTGTACTAAGAGGTTCAAATGTTTCACAAGGTTCACAAGACATCACATGAGTTTCACAAGGTTCACAAAGTTCACAATTAGTCAGAAAGTTTGACAATTCCCTCAGACAATGCATCCTCCTAAGCAATGCATCTTAAACTAGGGTTTTGACTTTCATCAGGCTAAATGGATT
The DNA here is from genome assembly GCA_963966055.1 of Lathyrus aphaca. Taxonomy (NCBI): domain Eukaryota; kingdom Viridiplantae; phylum Streptophyta; class Magnoliopsida; order Fabales; family Fabaceae; genus Lathyrus; species Lathyrus aphaca. The sequence continues at coordinate 398,615,728 of OZ014519.1, read as the reverse complement.
TCCAATACTTCAACTGAGCTTCATAGCCTCCTATATGTGTTCAAGAATCTCCATGTCAAGTTTCAAGGCTTTCCCAAAAGATTTGCTCAGTTAGATGATCAGATAGGTTAAAATCAGTCAAAGCTGTCAAAAAGTTAAAATTATTTATTTAATTTAAAAATATTATCTTAATTTGTATATATATTTTTTATTTGTACTAACCTTTTCTTCTTATAATTATTTTATTACTAACTTTTTATTTATTGCTTATATTTATTATTTTATTGTTTATATTATAATGTAACTGCAAAAGCTTTGTAATAGTCGTAGTTTTTTATCGTTTATTTGTTTATAAATATTCTTGCCATGGTTAGTAACTATAGGGAGTGATAACATGTTTGTATTTTAAAATTAATTTAGAATCACTTATTTTAATAAGATAAATATTTGAACATATACACGCACACACGTAAGTCGATCTTTGATCGCCATCTCACACTTTCTAAGGTTATCCCTCATGTTGCCTAACTAAAAGGTCAAGTAAGGTGTCTAAAAAGCAAAGTCCCTTTCATAAAATATCATCAAGTTCCTTTAAGATTATAAGATCAAGTCCCTTCGATGTTGCCTACGGTAAATGATCTTGTCCCTTCGAATAAAAGATGATAAGTCCCTTTGTATTGCTAAGACACCTTACAGTTGCCTAAACACATATGACCCTTCACATGTCCCTTATAACATCCAAGGTAATGACTACCTATTCCTTAATAATAGGGATAGTCTTATCATTGAAAGAACATTTAAGAACAGTAAAGATTTAAATTAGGGTAGGTTCCTCTTAAGTACTTGCTCACTTTTGTTCAAAAACACTTCATTACACTTCACATTTTCCAACAAATTTTCAAAACAAAGTCTTTATATACATCCATACAAGGATCATTATAAAGTACTTAGAAAATTTTTCAAATACACACTACACTTCTTAAAACAGTTTAAAGTGAGCTAAGTAACTAAGAGCCCATGGATAACCATGGATATAAAGGGTGCTAACACCTTCCCTTTGTATAACCTACCCCCCGAACTCAAAAATCTTTTAAGGTCTTTCCTGTTCTTTTATGCCCTTTCCTTTGGATAAAATAAAAGCCGGTGGCGACTCTTGCTATCCGCAACATAACTAAAGTCAGTTCTTCCACCGTGTTACAGAACTGGCGACTCTGCTGGGGATTTAATAAAAGAGGGGTACCCTTAGGAATTAGATCACTTTAAATTTGTTTGCTTTGTTTGCTTTACTTTACTTGTTGGGGACTCTTATGTGTGAAAGATCCTAACCCGGATCTAGTGTACCTTAGGTAAATGGCAATAGACCAAGGAAACTGTACGGCGTACTGATATGGTTGATCTGGTGGCCATAGTTAGTGTGACTTCTTGGTTGGTGCTTATGTTCCTTAAGCAAGTTGAGGATAATATGAGGCTGCCATATGTTGTCAATACACTAACTAACTTTTAGAACCCTAGTCATCTCATCTTGGACTTTAGAAAAGTAGTGAGATAACCGACTTTGGTGAAGACTGAAGTTGGTTGATACTCGATGCTACACTCATTGAGATCCTAAACTTGGAAGGTTTTGGTTGGCAAGTAAGTTGCCTGCTGAACAACCACCCTTGTGAAGGATCAATGATATTGATATCCCTTAGAACCTGGTTACTTCATAGGACAGGATGAACCATCTAAACTTCAGGGGAGGGTACTTACCTTTAAACCTCATGCAAGCCTTCAAACCTAGGGCTATTGTGTGACTTGTTTGTGTGTGCCACATGTTTGTGATTGAGCATAACATCATAGCATCATCATGCATCATAAGCGTAGCATTTTCACTAACCATTTCAAGGACCAAAGGATTTATCTTTGTTCTTTGTTTCAGGTCATGGCTTCTGCTCGTAGGAATACTATCCGGATCAACTTTATAGGAATACCTCCTAAGCTTAAAGAATTGGTCTCTCAAGTTTCTGAAAACTCCCAGTTCATCAAGAGGCATGGTCACCTACTGGATCTAGTCACTTTAGGGTTCAATGAAGACATGATGAGTGTTCTATTTCAGTTCTTTGATCCTAAACATCATTGTTTCACATTCCCCGACTATCAGCTGGTTCCTACAATGGAAGAGTTCTCCAAGCTTCTGGGTATACCTATCCTTGATCAGAAACCCTTCACAGGCTTAGAAAAAGAGCCTAAACCTGAAGTCATTACTACAGCCCTACATCTGAAGAAATCAGACATTGTCCTAGAAACAAGGAGTGGAGTTAAGGGTATTCTTGCTAAGGTATTGATGGAGAAAGCTCAATTGTTCCTGAAGGCTATGAGTTATGATGCTTTTGAGGAGATCTTAGCCCTATTGATTTATGGATTAGTGTTGTTCCCCTATCCAGACCAGTTCATAGACATACACGCCATCAACATATTTCTGACTCGCAATCCAGTGCCTACATTACTTGGAGACATCTTACACTCTCTTCATACCCGTACTACAAAGGCACGAGGAACTCTGATGTGCTGCATACCTTTGCTATCTAGGTGGTTTATTTCTCACCTTCCTCGATCAGTGATGAAGAATGAACAAGGATTCAGGTGGTCCAAGAGGATCATGTCACTTTCTCATTCAGATATTCATTGGTGTTCTAGATCTATGGAGAATGTTACTATCATTGACCGTTGTGGGGAGTTCCCTAATGTGCCATTCCTTGGCATAAGAGCGGGCATTACCTACAATCTTTCCTTAGCTCTACGTCAGTTTGGTTACGCTCAGAGTGATAGTCCTCATGATATGCTTATTCAAGGTATTATGTTCGACTACGACAACGATCTGCAAGGTTACCGTCAAAGGTTCATACGAGCATGGGGTAAAGTGAACAAGGTTGACAGCAAGACTCTGGAACCAAAGTACATTATTCCTATGGAAGCTTATCTTAGATGGGTGCGATCTCGTGCTTAGACTCTTACGATGCCATATCCTGCCATCCTGCCAGTTACTATGGAGCCTGTTGCTGAAGGAGATACCTCTTATAACATCCTTCACCCAGACATGCCCACTGACATGGAAGAGCTATAAAGGTCCTGGATCTAGTTGAAAGAGCAAAGAGATACTTTTGAGACTCATTACAAAGCAAGTCAAGAAAGAATCTTGGAGCTAACAAAACAACTTCACGAGGAGCGGAATCTCAACTCATACCTCAACATAAAGAGGAAACGTCCATGGGAGACTTAAAACCCCATTTTTTGTATTCATTTTATTTTTATTGTAAGCCCAAATGGAAAACAAATTTATTACTAATAAAAGTTTACTTTTTGGTTGTTTAAACAAATTTAAATCCTGCGGTCCTTGAAAACATTGCATATGCATTTACATATCATATCACTGCATCACAGGTTTCTTATGTACAGGTATCTTATCTTCTCGCTGTTTATTTCAAGAAATGGCTCTTGAACAGACTGTCAAAGATCTCCAGGCTTAGAATGCACAATTCCAAGAGTTGATTCTGAACTTGTCCAAGGGACAAGATGAGTTAAAGACACTGCTGGCTAAGAAGAATAAGAAGACTAGAAGATCAGGAGGCCTTATTAATATGGGAAGAAGGTTCAGAGGTCCTGTCAAGACAAAGGAACAAGTTGATTATGAGTCTGAAAATTCTGAGAAAGAGGGAGGCAGTCTCCATGATACTGTGGGGGATTCTGATTCTGAAGAAATTTTTTATCATGATCCTAATGAAGATAAGTTCAAGATGCTGGGTGATAGAATGAATACTATGGAGTTACAAAACTTTTATGGGCTAGATTTTGAAGATTTGAGTTTAATATCTGGAGTGGTTATACCTATTTGTTTCAAGGTTCCTACTTTTGTGGTGTACGATGGTGTGTCATGTCCCAAGCTGCATCTAAGGTCCTATCTCAAGAGGATTCAACCACATACTGTTGATAAAAAATTGTGGATTCATTTCTTCCAAGAGAGCTTGTCTGGAGCTCAATTGGAATGGTATTACCAATTGGAGAGTGTTAATATTCGTGATTGGAATGATCTTGCTGAGGCCTTCTACAGGCAATACCAATACAATGTTGATTTAGCACCTACTCGCATGCAACTCCAAAGCATGTCAATGGGTGCTAAGGAGAATTTCAAGGAGTATGCCCAGAAATGGAGAGACCTGGCTGGAAGAGTTCAACCTCCTCTGACTGACAGGGAGCTAGTGGATATGTTTATGAGTACGCTGAATGGTCCTTTCTATAGTCATCTCATTGGAAGCTCATCATCTGGTTTCACTGAGCTGATAATGACTGGAGAACGTGTGGAGAGTGGTATAAGAAGTGGAAAGATACAGGTGGGTGCCTCTTCATCAAGCACTGCTAAGAAGCCCCCCTAGTGGAAAAAAGGAGTCTAATGCTGTATATGGTCAACCTGGTCGTAACAGAAGTCACCAATCTGTGGGAGCAGTTCACATATCTAATCCTACTCCTGCAACACCAGAGCCACCACAAAATCATCAACCAAAGCCTAGAAGACAATTTACCAAGATCAACATGTCACTGGCCCAAGCCTTGCAACACATGTTGAAAGGGGAACTCATTACTTTGAAAGACCCTCCTCAGAATCCTAATACTTCCTCTCCTCGATACAATCCTAATGCACGATGTGCCTATCATTCTAATTGCCCGGGACATGACACCAACAACTGCTGGATATTGAAAAACAAGATTCAATATATGATTGAAGCTGGAGAGATTGAATTTGACCCTCCTGGGACTCCAAATGTGATTACTGCTCCCATGCCCAATCATGAGAAGACTGTTAATGCTATTGATGAAGTTTCATATGTTTCCTCAATAGCAGATGTGACTATTCCCCTGTCTATTATTAAGAAGAAACTGATGCAGGCTGGATTCTTTCCAGGTTGCAATGAAGACTGTTTTTATTGTGCTTACAAACCTGATAGTTGCTGGAAGTTGAAAGATGGCATTCAACGCCTCATGGACAATTACACTATATTGTTTGAGAGGACACCCTCTGTGGAAGGTATGGTTGAACATCTAACTCAAGGTACGAAGGTTGAAGATGTGAACATGGTTGATAAAGTGCCAGTGAAGATCACCTCCAAAGGCCCTGTCAGGATCACCTCTAAGGGTCCTGTCAGGATTACTGCTGAAGGCCCTGTGAAGACTGTTGCTGAAGCTAGAGTGGCTCCCATGATTATTACCACTCCTGGCCCTATTCCTTATACTTCTGATAAAGCTATACCCTGGAATTATGGTTCTTATGTTTATATCCATGGCGTTAAACAGGAACCTTTGACTGATGCACCTGTTACTAATGATAATCTTGATGTTGATAATATTGCTGGATCTAGTAAGATCACCAGAAGTGGAAGAATTTTCTCTCATCCGGCTACCTCAAAAAATGCAGTTACTCCAACTACTACCTCCATTTCTAAGCCAAATACTGATGCTCGGGGCAAAGGTCCTGTGGTTGAACCTGTGCAAGCTGAGGCACCGATTGCTGAGAATATTTCTAAACAAATGGAAGAAGTGCTGAAGATCCTTCGCAAGAGTGATTATGATATTGTTGATCAATTGGGGCATACTCCCTCCAAAATTTCCATGTTGTCTTTGTTGCTGTGTTCTGAGGCTCATGCTAAAGCCTTGATTAAGTTCTTGAGGACTGCTCATGTACCTAATGAAATTTTTGTGGATCAATTTGAAAACTGTGTTGCACATTTGACTTATGATAATGGGTTGGGTTTTTCTGATGCTGACTTGACTCCTGCCAAGAGAAATCATAACAGAGCTTTACATATCTCTATTGAATGTAGGGGCACTACCCTGTCTCATGTGTTGATAGACAATGGTTCTTCACTGAATGTACTTCCCAAAGAGGTTCTAAACAAGCTCAGTCCTGAAGATGCTGTGTTAAGACCAAGTAATACAGTGGTGAGGGCCTTTGATGGTTCAAGAAGAGTGGTGCATGGAGAAATAGATCTCCCGATCAAAGTAGGTTCTCAAGTCTTCAATTCTACTTTCTATGTAATGGATATTCGTCCTGCGTATTCCTGTTTGCTTGGGCGCCCCTGGATCCATGGGGCAGGTGTTGTGACCTCCACTCTACATCAAAAGTTGAGATACCCAGTAAAGGGAAAGGTTGTCACTGTTTACGGAAAAGAAGAATATATGATCGATCATGTGAATACATTTAAATATGTTGAAGTGGAAGGTGAATATGTTGAAACTCCTTGCCAGACATTTGAAGTAGTTCCTTGGGTCGTTCCTGCTGTTGAAGCTCCTCCTGTTGTTAAAAGAATTCATCTGGTTACCTGAGTACCTCCTACAATGGCCTCCCTCAAAGATGCCATAGCTGTGGTTGAAGAAGAGTCCCAGAAGGCTGTGCGTCGTGCTCGTGTTGTTCGTATCACCAATCAAGGGATCATGAAAGATCAAATCAATGTTGTGGGTGACTATAGTGAAGACTACAACCTGGATGACTGGACCTTTCCTATTGTTGGTGATGGGCTCAACAATTGGAAGACTGAAGACGTTATTCCTATCTCCTTTAGTCAGGAGTAAATACTATTAATGTGTTGTTATTTTTAAGTTTGTAATTTTTGAACAATTAAACTTTTAAGCCTTGTGCCTTACCAGGGGCACAATGGTATGCTTGTTACGGGATGTCATCTCATTTGCATACTTCATTCAATAAAAATCAATGGACGTTTCGTTTGCGTAAATATTGTGCTCCTTTCCTTTCTTTTATTTTTATTTTTGATTATCAGCTATGTGTTATTACACACACCCACATCACTAAAATGCAGATCCTCATCCACTCTGGATCCTGTTGATAACAGTTCTACTATTGCCAATTATAATTTCGAGAATCCGATCTATCAAACTGAAGATGGAAATGAGGAAGATTGTGAAGTACCTGTAGATCTTGCTAGGTTATTACAACAAGAAGAGAAAGCTATACAGCCACATGAAGAGCCAGTCGAAGTTGTGAATCTAGGAACTGAAGAAAACAGGAAAGAGGTCAAGATAGGGGCTGAATTAGAAGATGGTGTTAAGAGCATATTAATTCAGATGTTACATGATTATGTGGAGATCTTTGCTTGGTCCTATGAAGATATGCCAGGATTGGATACAGACATTGTGGTTCACCGTTTACCAGTAAAAGAAGATTGTCGTCCAAAGAAGCAGAAGGTTCGTCGCATGCGTCCTGAAATGTCATAAAAGATTAAAGCAGAGGTAATGAAACAATTTGATGCAGGGTTCTTAGATGTGACTTCTTATCCTCAATGGGTTGCAAATGTGGTACCGGTACCTAAGAAAGATGGTAAAGTACGTATGTGTGTAGACTACAGGGATTTGAATAAGGCCAGCCCCAAAGATGACTTTCCACTTCCTCATATTGATGTTCTGGTAGACAACACTGCTCAGCATAAAGTATTCTCCTTCATGGATGGCTTCTCTGGTTACAATCAAATCAAGATGGCACCTGAAGATATGGAGAAGACAACATTTGTTACACAGTGGGGCACTTTTTGTTATAAAGTGATGCCATTTGGTTTGAAGAATGTCGGGGCAACATATTAGTGTGCTATGGTGGCTTTGTTTCATGATATGATTCATCATGAGATAGAGGTATATGTGGATGATATGATAGCCAGGTCCCAGAATGAAGAACAACACCTTGATCATTTGCATAAGCTATTTGAAAGGTTGAAGAAATACAAGTTGAGATTGAACCCAAACAAATGCACTTTTGGAGTTAGATCTGGTAAACTCCTGGGTTTCATCGTCAGTGGAAAAGGTATTGAAGTAGATCCTGCAAAAGTGAAAGCTATACAAGAGATGCCAACTCCCCGTACTGAGAAGGAAGTTAGAGGTTTCTTGGGACGATTGAATTACATTGCAAGATTTATTTTCCAGTTAACTACTACCTGTGAGCCAATTTTCAAGTTGTTGAAGAAAGATCAGGTAATGGAGTGGAATGATGAGTGCCAGACAGCCTTTGATGAAATCAAGAGATATCTTCTAGAACCTCCAATTTTGATGCCACCAGTTGATGGAAGACCCTTGATTATGTACTTAACAGTGTTAGACAACTCAATGGGGTGTGTATTGGGGCAACATGACGAGTCTGGTCGAAAAGAGCAGGCAATATACTACCTTAGAAAAAAGTTTACCGACTGTGAAACAAGATACTCACTGCTCGAGAAAACTTGATGCGATTTGGCATGGGCTGCTCGCCGACTAAGACAGTATATGTTGAATCATACTACCTTGTTGATTTAAAAGATGGATCCAATCAAGTACATATTTGAGAAACCTGCTCTCTCCGGACGAATAGCAAGATGGCAAATGATCTTAACAGAATATGACATACAGTATACTACTTAGAAGGCCATTAAGGGTAGTGTGGTAGCTGATCATTTGGCTCATCAAGCAGTGGATGATTATCAGTCAATGAGTTTTGAGTTCCCTGATGAAGACATTATGATTATTACCAAAGAACCTGGACAATATGACAGACCTGAACAAGGATCTCGATGGACTATGGTTTTTGATGGAGCTTCTAATGCACTTGGTAATGGTGTTGGTGTTATGATCATTTCCCCCGAAGGTTATCATACCCCAATTACTGCATGACTTTGTTTCTATTGTACTAACAATATGGCTGAGTACGAGGCATGTATCATGGGTATCAAAGCTGCTATTGAAATGAAGATTCAGTTCCTGGACGTATATGGAGATTCAGCCCTGGTAGTGAGTCAGATTAAAGGAGATTGGGATACCAAGCATGAAAATCTTATTCCTTACAGAGAGCATGTGTTGTCTTTGATCCCATATTTTGAAGAGATTACCTTTGGACACATCCCAAGAGGAGAGAATCAGTTGGCAGATGCATTAGCCACTATGGCATCTATGTTTGAAATTAGCTGGGATGATAAAGCTCCCAAGATTACTATTGATAGATTTGAGAAGACTGCATACTGCAATGAGATTGATACTGAAGAAGCAGAGGGGAAGCCTTGGTTCTATGAAGTGAAAAGATATCTTGAAGCTCAGGAATTCCCTGAAGGGGCATCTGTCAAAGATAAGAAGTTTCTGAGGAGGTTTTCTACTAAGTTCTTCTTGAGTAATGGAATTTTGTACAAGCGCAATCATGATTCAACTTTGCTTCGTTGTGTAGATAAAAAGGAAGCAACAGAGATTATGGAAGATATGCATGATGGGATCTTTGGCACTCATTCTAGTGGTCATACAATGGAAAAGAAGATATTGAGAGCAGGTTACTATTGGTCTACCATGGAAGTTGACTGCTATCAACATTCCAGAACATGTCACAAGTGTCAAATCTATGCTGATAAAGTACATATACCTCCATCACCATTGAATGTGTTGACTGCTCCTTGGCCTTTTGCCATGTGGGGCATTGATATGATTGGTGAGATCAAGCCTATTGCTTCTAATGGGCATCGTTTCATCCTGGTTGCTATTGATTACTTCATAAAGTGGGTGGAGGCAGCTTCATTTGCATCTGTTACTAAGAATGTGGTGGCTCGATTCATTAAGAATAATCTCATATGTAGGTATGGCATCCCTGAAAGGATTATTACTGACAATGGCTCTAATCTGAACAACACTATGATTACTGATCTCTGCACGCAGTTCAAGATTAAGCATCACAATTCTTCTCTGTATTGTCCGAAGATGAATGGGGCAGTAGAAGCTGCTAATAAGAACATTAAGAAGATTCTACAGAAGATGAATGTTACTTACAAAGATTGGCACGAGATGTTACCATTTGCTCTTCATGGCTATCGTACTAGAATACGTACTTCAACAGGGGCAACCCCATTCTCCTTAGTCTATGGTATGGAAGCAGTTCGGCCCATTGAAGTTCAGATCCCTTCCTTAAGAATCATGAAGGACGCAGGCTTGGATGAAGATGTGTGGATTCAGACTCGACTTGACCAGATAAATTTGATTGATGAGAAAAGGCTGGCAGCTGTTTGTCATGGTCAGATGTACCAGAAACGGATGATCAAGGCTTTTAATAAGAAGGTTAAGCCAAAGGTATATCAGGCTGGTGACTTGGTAATCAAGCGTATCATACTACCACAGGGTGATCCTAGGGGCAAGTGGACTCCTACTTATGAAGGACCATTTGTGGTCAAAACAATATTCTCAGGAGGTGCCATGATGCTTACTACTATGGATGGTGAAGACTTCCCACAGCCTGTAAACGCAAACATAGTTAAAAAATATTACGCATAAAAAGAGACCCGCTAGGTTGACTGGCCTAGGAAAAAATAAGGGCATCCCGGCAAACCAAAAGGTTTTGGGCAAAAATTAGGGATATATATATATAAAAAAATTTTGTACACCCGGCAAGTCGAAAACCTGAAAGGGAGGCTTGGGCAAAAAAGGGTATCCCGGTGGATTGAAAACCTGAAAGGGCAATCTAGGCAAAAGTTAGGGATTAAAGCGTATGACTATGACTCGTTTGGATCACTCATGTAACACCAACCAGTTGTGCTACCTAACTCAAGCTCAAACAGATAAAGATCAATCCAATCGTTTCTGTCTCAATAGCAGAAGATGAGATGCTTGAAGATAATGGCAATAGTAGAATTGAAACTAAATTGGATTATTTCTCACATAGTTGATTTTCTTTGTTTTGTAAAAACGTTTCACGACGAATTCCTCTTACTAGGACTTTTGTCTCCTTGTACAAACTTGCCTATGTATAGGTCACTTTGTGATATAAATAAAATTTCATCTTTGAATCCAGATTTACTTTTACCCTATTTACATAAGCGAAAACGTCCATTGGTTGTGTTTGAATGTATGTATGCTTTTGAATATGATTGATGTTTACCATAAATGCATGAAATGCAGTAATAGTATTTACTAAGGACGAACGAGGATGGTAGTTCAACGAAGCTTCGCCGGTTCATCCCCACAAGACAACTACAAATCCCCAGCAGGGAAAATCTATCTTTATAGATACTTCGAGTTACATCTCCCCTTGAATTTATGTCCATCTCTTTTATCCTCAGTCAGGATACTCAGGAACTTATTCCTTCAATAGAAGTACGACAAACGAAGACGGGAGGTTATAAATACTATACTATCAAACAAGACGGGAACAAGTTCCTCATATTCTTCAGCAACGAAACGGGATTTATTTTCCCTAGCCAGCAGTTGTTGCACAAAGATATTCAGACGCTTCAAGCTGCATGATTCATACATACATCATTTACATCATACCATAACATACCATAAATGCATAATACATTTACATAGATGCACCATGCCATGCATGCATACATATTGTATAAACTAAACTTTTCCTTGCAGGATGGTTATATACAGATAAAACAATATCAACAATCCACAACAGGTCAGAAATGATCTATACATTACTCAAGATATCCTCGGAGAGTAGGCAAACGGTCTGTACAAAGATCCATTCCCTAATCCAGGATATTTTCAGGAGATTTAATCCTGACACTCTTTTGTCCTCGGAGAGTAGGCAAACGGTCTGTACAAAGATCCATTCCCTAATCCAGGATATTTTCAGGAGATTTAATCCTGACACTCTTTTGTCCTCGGAGAGTAGGCAAATGGTCTATACGAAGATCCATTCCCTAGTCCAGGATACTTCCAGAAGATTTCATCTATCTAGTCTTGAATAGTAGGCAAACGGTCTATACAAAGATCCATTCCCTAGTTCAAGATATTTTCAGAAGATTTAATCTATTTGCTCTTGAATAGTAGGCAAACGGTCTGTACAAAGATCCATTCCCTAGTTCAAGATATTTTTCAGAAGAATTAATCCTGATATTCTTTTGTCCTTGGAGAGTAGGCAAACGGTCTGTACAAAGATCCATTCCCTAATCCAGGATATTTTCAGGAGATTTAATCCTGACACTCTTTTGTCCTCGGAGAGTAGGCAAACGGTATGTACAAATATCCATTCCCTAATCCAGGATATTTTCAGGAGATTTAATCCTGACACTCTTTTGTCCTCGGAGAGTAGGCATACGGTCTATACGAAGATCCATTCCCTAGTCCAGGATACTTCCAGAAGATTTCATCTATCTGGTCTTGAATAGTAGGCAAACGGTCTGTACAAAGATCCATTCCCTAGTTCAAGATATTTTCAGAAGATTTAATTTATTTGCTCTTGAATAGTAGGCAAACGGTCTGTACAAAGATCCATTCCCTAGTTCAAGATATTTTTCAGAAGAATTAATCATGATATTCGTTTGTCCTTGGAGAGTAGGCAAACGGTCTGTACAAAGACCCATTCCCTAATCCAAGATATTGCCAGAAGAGATAATTGTCACGAAGATTTATTTCTACTGGTCTATTCAACAATTCAAATCATGTTGCATAAACGATTCAGAGACGGCCTATACGAAGACCTAGTACTGATATCCAGTATCAACATAAAGATATCATCACCTCCTGATATTTTAGATGGCATCTCTAAGCCCATCTCCAGTTCCTCCAAGTGGCATCTTCAAGCCCACTCAAGCATATACAGTTAATCATCAACTTTACTTTACGCACCGGCGAGTGCAAATTTTTGGGATTTTGTGTTCAATCCCCTTCAACCTTCCAGGTCACGAATGGCACATATACCAATCTAACCCCTCAGGTTTCAGAAAATTGAACAGGGGCAGCTATTGCACCCCAAAATTTGCCCTCCACAAGACAAGAAATTGTGTACTAAGAGGTTCACAAGGTTCACAAGGTTCATAAGACATCACAAAAGGTTCATAAGGTTCACAAAGTTCACAATTAGTCAGAAAGTTTGACAATTCCCTCAGACAATGCATCCTCCTAAGCAATGCATCTTAAACTAGGGTTTTGACTTTCATCAGGCTAAATTGATTTCCAAGACTTCAAGTGAGCTTTATAGCCTCCTATATGTGTTCAATAATCTCCATGTCCAGTTTCAAGGCTTTCCCAAAAGATTTGCTCAGTCAGATGATCAAATAGGTTAAAATCAGTCAAAGTAGTCAAAAAGTCAAACTAAGGTCAACTGTGGTCAAACCAAAGTCAAACTTCATGATGTTTTTGCCAACATCAAGTATATGAAGTAAAATTCATTATTTGATCAAAGGTTGATCATGATTCATCAAGGAGATTTCAGATCATCAAGAATCAGGAGTTTCTAAATTAGGGTTTTCACAGGAAAAGTCAACTGAACTTTGACCAACCATAACTTTCACATGCTTCATCAAAATATTTCCATCCAAAGCTCATTTTGAAGTAAATTGAATTCTCTACAACTTTGTGTCTCACAAGCCAAGCCCAAAAATGCTTCATTTGGAAGGTATGAGCTAAGACTTTATAAGTCCTTTTAAAAGTCAACAAAAAGTCAACCACTTCCAAAGAGCATAACTTGATAATGGTGAAAGATATGGACATGAGACCAAAGAGGTTGGTTAGAGGACTCTTTAAGCTTTCCAAAATGTCCAAGAACACCTTCATAGCATTAAAATTGAAGGATTTGTGCCCTTGCAAAGTTGGGAAATTTTTGGGAAATTTATGAAGCAAATAAGGCCTTAAAACCAATTTTTGCTAAATGAGCCCACCAAATTGCTATCCAATCTTTACAATATCACTAGGCACGACCCAACCCACACTTTTTTGATTTTTTACATTTTATTTAATATTTATTTGAATTTTATTCATTAAAATACAAATTAAATTAAAATAAAATATGAAAGTCATATATTTGGAAAAGATTTGGATTCTAGAAGGACTTAATACTCATTTAAACTTGATTGATACCATATAAATTCAGATCATACCAATATAGCAATGTTAGATCAAAATATTTCAAGTTTTAAAGACAAATCTTTTCCAATCTCACAAGGTCCAGAAATCCAAAAGTTTGGTTGATTTCTTGACCTAATTTCATTATATGGTATATAAACAACATTAGGATAAGCATTGCACACGAATTCACAGCCTCAAAGAGCACTCTCAAACTTCAAAATTTCATTCAAAAAATCAAATTCGGATTTCAAGCTAGAGGTGATTTCAAGGTGTTCTAAATGTTGCAATGCATTCTATGATGTTTATTGAACATGTCTGGATCATAAACAACACATAAAACACCACCATTTGCATAAACCGAATTGATATTCATGTCATATTTGAATTTTTCGGTTTCACGAGTTTATTGGTTTTTTATTGATTTTGATTGTCTAACCTTGTTTGTTTCATTGTACTGAAGCTTTCTGGACAATTGAATTGGAGTTTCATGGACTGAATCAGATTATGCCATAGTTAGGGTTTTCGGACCTCGTTTAGGGTTTCACTATTTAGCCAACATAAATGAGTTCTAAAGACATGGAAGAATCGTATATGTCATCAGGAATTCAATAGCATTATTAATTTTATGAAATTGTATTGTTTGTATGGTGTTTGATATTTGCAGGTTGTATTGGCAAGGAAATCCGCAGGAAAAGTCATAGATAAATTCGCAGGAAAACCTGCGAATCCAAGGTTGAAGATGAAGATCTTCGCGCGCTTCAGATTTTTAAAATTTGATTTGTATATTTATTGTATTATTTGTATCTTATTTCACAGGATGATAAGTGGCCTGGTGGTTGATACGCGCATGTAAGAAGCAAAGGACATGGGTTCGAACTTGTCCTCAGTTATTTTTTGGTGAAAATTCCATTTATTTTCAGGTTTAAAATATAAGAATCAGTACCCATCCCATATTCACAAGCGCGCGCATAGCCTGATGGAAGCAGTGTGCGTCCAGGGGAAGCAAGGCCTAGGGCGTGGGTTCAATCCCTGCCCCAGGTAAGTTTTTATTTCATTGTTTTCTAATTATTTTGTTTTATAATTAATTCTAATCATATTTCTTATAATAAAAATATATTTAAATAATCATATGTAAATATATATATATATATATATATATATATATATATATATATATATATATATATATATATATATATATATATATATATATATATATATATATATATATATATATATATTCATATTTTCCAAAGGATTTCTAATTTATTTTCAAAAAAAATTAATTTGGTTTATCTCTAGTTTAAAAAATATTTATATTATTATTGTATATATTTTTTGTAAATAATTTAATTAAGTTTAGGTTAAATGATTAGAACCCTAATCCTGATTTTCTCAATTATAAGATTAACCCTAATTGCAAATACTAATTCCTAACCCTAATTTATTTCTTAACTTAATTAATTTTTCTAATACCTAATTAAATAATTAATCATACTTTGTAAATAATTATTATATAGTTTATTTATTATGCTCATTATCTTATTTCTTTCTTCTAAAAATTCTTTAAAATTCTTTATTTAATTTAAAAATATTATCTTAATTTGTATATTTTTTTTATTTGTACTAACCTTTTCTTCTTATAATTATTTTATTACTAACTTTTTTATTTATTGCTTATATTTATTATTTTATTGTTTATATTATAATGTAACTGCAAAAGCTTTGTAATAGTCGTAGTTTTTTATCGTTTATTTGTTTATAAATATTCTTGCCATGGTTAGTAACTGTAGGGAGTGATAACATGTTTGTATTTTAAAATTAAATTAGAATCACTTATTTTAATAAGATAAATATTTGAACATATACAAGCACACACATAAGTCGATCTTTGATCGCCATCTCACATTTTCTAAGGTTATCCCTCATGTTGCCTAACTAAAAGGTCAAGTAAGGTGTCTAAAAAGAAAAGTCCCTTTCATAAAATATCATCAAGTCCCTTTAAGATTATAAGATCAAGTCCCTTCGATATTGCCTACGGTAAATGATCTTGTCCCTTCGAATAAAAGATGATAAGTCCCTTCGTATTGCTAAGACACCTTACAGTTGCCTAAACACAGATGACCCTTCACATGTCCCTTATAACATCCAAGGTAATGACTACCTATTCCTTAATAATAGGGATAGTCTTACCATTGAAAGAACATTTAAGAACAATAAAGATTTAAATTAGGGTAGGTTCCTCTTAAGTACTTGCTCACTTTTGTTCAAAAATACTTCATTACACTTCACATTTTCCAACAAATTTTCAAAACAAAGTCTTTATATACATCCATACAAGGATCATTATAAAGTACTTAGAAAAAATTTCAAATACACACTACACTTCTTAAAACAGTTTAAAGTGAGCTAAGTAACTAAGAGCCCATGGATAACCATGGATATACAGGGTGCTAACACCTTCCCTTTGTATAACCTACCCCCGGAACTCAAAAATCTTTTAAGGTTTTTCCTGTTCTTTTATGCCCTTTCCTTTGGATAAAATAAAAGCCGGTGGCGACTCTTGCTATCCGCAACATAACTAAAGTCAGTTCTCCCACCGTGTTACGGTATGCAAGACAGTAAATGCACTCGTACCAGACGAGCCTTTAACACTTGAGCATACACATAGGCAGTTCCAGCCATAAAAAACACAAACAAATAGTTCCTGCCTTAGTTAGGCGAAGTACGTCGACTCTGATCCTCATTTTCCCGATGAGGTACGTAGTCAGCGGTGTAGGGCCCGTTCGAGCACATTCTTTCTTTTCCCTACATTTCCCTTTTTCTTTCCATTCTCATTTCCAGTTCCCTTTCTTTCAGTTCCAGTTCCAGTTCCAGCATTACCTTTCCCGTTCCTTCGGGATAAAAATGCCTGGCTGGCGACTCTACCTTTTCCGCGCCACTTTCGCGTTTGTACTAGGATGAAAATCCCGGGAGTGACAAAAAGACAATCAACAAAGAAGAATTGTCTTTTCCTCCGGGAATTCTTTTGTCACCACATTCACTCTCAACGCGAACTTACAACGACTTATCTCATTTGCAAGACGGTAACGCACTCGTTCCAGACAAGCCTGCAACACCTGAACATAGACATATGCGTTTGTACTAGGATGAAAATCCCGGGAGCGACAACTGGCGACTCTTCTGGGGATTGAACCCATGATCTCTGGTTTCCTCTTGAGAGTCAATCTTAGCGCCTGTTTGTTTCTATTTCTTTGGGGTTTATCTGTTTGTTGCTGTGTGTTTATTTACTATTTTCATTTACAGGTTTTACTTTACAATATTTATTTACAACTTTCAGTATTTATTTTCCATGCATCATATATATTGGAATATGTTGGTTTGCATTTTTTCTATGGGATGGGAGTTACTGTGAGATAAGCCAACTACCCGGCTTGAGTGCACCATAGGATTAGCATGGTAAAAATATTGTACTCGCATGGTTACATGATGAGTGGCGATGTGTTCCACACCCAGATTGCGACCGTCTTGGAACTAGTATGTGGGGGGGGGGGTTACCCCACTTCAGGATATGACCTCGATAGTTATGTGCATCTGGTGATTGATCTTCGAGGACCTTAGTGGAAACACCCCTCTCCAGTGATGACAGTTGCAGACCATATTTTTTGGAAAACCCACTCGCATCCGAGGGCCCACTGGGAACTTGCATAGGATGGCCTGGTTCTCTCATAGGAATACAATTAAGGTAAACTATTCATATGACGATAGTATTGTACCCTTCGGGATGAATGTACTATTGTTTTTCGATTCAATGTTTGAAGCTGGGGACTTATGAGGGATGCTTGTTTCCTTGGACTCAGCTGAGAGCTCCCTGGGTAGTACATAATGCCAAACTGATTCCCTAATTTGGTCATAAGCCATTTCTCAGAAATGGTGAAGATATTATTGTTGCTCGGCTTTGAGAGTCTGTGATGTTGACCCAAGTAGCACACCCATGAGATGGAAGGGGTTTACAGGTTTGCAGAAACCCTAAAACTTCCAACATACCCACTTTGCCAGTATTGTTCATTATTGTGATCTGGTTCTTTGTTTCTTTGGTTCTGAGATCCGGGATTCTTTGTTATTATGATGTTGTGACCCTGTACAGACACATGATTATATGCTTGACACACCACATACACGTCACCAATCACATGCCTTGCATTGCTTAAGCATCATGACATCACTAATCATTATTTTTTTTTCATTTTCAGGGTTCATATTATTCCTGATTCCCAGTCATATTACTACTTCAGAATGGAAGACGTCAGAAAAAGGACTATGCACTACAAATTCTTCGACACTAAAGTGGATATGATCAACCAGATGGTGTCTCTTATTACCTCGGGTCATCTGGGATACTTCAAGGAGAAATATGGTGATATTATAGAATTGGTAGTTGATTTGGATAGTTCTCAAAGGAGCGTCATTCATACTTTATTGCAGTACTACGACCCATAACTCAGGTGTTTCACCTTTCCTGACTTCCAGTTGGGCCCACTGCTTAAAGAGTATTCTAAGATTTTGGGGGTGCCTCTCAAAGATCAGATTCCCTTCAATCCAGAAATGACCAGACCAACTCATTCTGACATCGCCAAAGCTCTTTATTTGAGCTCATCTAAAGTGTCTGACAATCTGATTGATACCAAAGCAGAGGTGCTTGGTTTCTCACTAGATTTTCTGGTTAGAAGGGCTGGAGAACTGGCTGCAGCTGATAGAGGGGATTCAGTTTGTGCTATTTTGGCATTGTCCATCTATGGGATTATCTTGTTTGCTGACATGGATAAAAATGTGGACATGAACGCCATCCATTTGTTTGTATTGAAGAATCCGGTGCCCACCCTCCTGGGTGATCTTTATTATTCAGTGCATTACAAGAACGAGAAAAGACGGGGTGGTTTGGTTAAATGTTGTGCCCCTATCTTATACAGATTGTTTATGAGGCACCTACCTACTACTGAGGTCTTCATGATCCCAATACTGTTTGGGCCCAGAAACTAAGTACGCTTTCTGCCAGAGACATCAGATGGTTTACTTTGAGACTGAAAGGGAAGAACTTCATCGCTAGCTACGGAAACTATCTCAACATGCCTTTGTTAGGAGTATCAGGGGGTATCAACTACAACCCCATTCTCTTGAGAAGACAGTTGGGGTAGGCTCTCGAAGAGGTCCCCCAATGAATTAGAGCTATTCCAGACTTTCTATTTCTCGTCAAAGGATAATCTTCCGTTGGTCAGGAAGGTTACAGGCTCCTGGAAGTTGATCAGAAGGAAAGGAACAACGTGTTTGGGTAAAGGCAACAATCAAATGTTCCCTGAATTCGAAGACTCGATAAGGGAGAAAGCCCAAGTGTCTTTAATCCCTTTCTTTGCACCAGTTCCACCTCCTGCAACTGTGGCGTTGGAGGATTACCAAAAACTGGAGGCCTTGGTCCAACAGCTTAGGGCTGAAAATCAGGAGGTTGATAATTCCTTCCAGAAGCTGAAGATTCAGAACTATAAGCTAGAAGAGAGAGATTATCAGGCTGAAGAGTTGGTCAGACTCAAGCAGCAAGACTTCGAAGAACGATAGCTCTACTTAAAGAAGAGGGGTTTAACTGAGATCCACAGGGCAGGTCAGCACCAGAAGGATAAGAAAGCCTTAGATGAAGCCAACAAAGCTCTGACCCTTTGGCAAGAGAAGTGGGAAGACCATCTAAGAAAGCAAAAAGAGGCAGATATCGAGTATAAGCTCAAGATCAAAGGCCTTCAAGAGACTCTGATTGAGCAGGGAGAGCTGCTCCAAAAATCCTACCAGCAACGAAGAGACCACCTTTAAAAGATGGCCAATGTCCAGAAGGAGTTAGAAGAGTTGAAGCTTCTGGCTGATATCAAGAAAGTCAAGACTGAGTCGAGTCCTAGCAAGGAAAAGGAGGAGGTGTTCCTGCAACAGATCAACGAGTTTCATGCCTCCTTTGATCTAAGGGATCTTCTTATCCAGAAGCTCATCCAGGAGCCGAAGCATCCAGACATTGCCCAGTTGTTCCAGGCCGTCAAGCGCCTTAGTTGGAGGCTGCAAGACATGAAGCTTTCTAGGGTTTAGTCTTATACTCTTGTACTTGGATTACCCACAGGATTGTTGTGGGATTCCTCTTTACTTTTCTTTGCTATTCTTTGATGTATGAATTGGCACCCTTCGGGGACATTGTTATATTCAAATCCCAGTTTATGATATGGTTGATTTGGTTTGAATCTCTGGTTGTTATCTTTTGCACTGACACGGGGTAATAAGCACCAATTCTCCACGATTGTCATCTTTTTTGCAAATCATGCGGGGTCTTCTTCCCTAAATTCGTAAGGACTATCTGGAATTCTCGAATACCGGAACGGGAACGTAAAAAACCCTGAGAATGAAAAGAAAACAGCATTGCATGCATTCTGTAACACGGTGGGAGAACTGACTTGGTGTTTTCGTTTGACAAAAAACATGTGCGGATAACAAGAGTCGCCACCGACTTTTATTTTATCCAATAGGAAAGGGTATAAAAGAACAGGAAAGACCTTTTAAAAAAAAATTGAGTTCGGGGGGGTAGGTTATATAAAGGGAAGGTGTTAGCACCATTTATATTCATGGTTATCCATGGGCTCTTAGTTACTTAGCTCACTTTAACTTGCTTGAAAAATGTGTAGTTTGTGTTTAGAAATTTTCATAAGTCTTTGTAATGATCCTCCTATGGATGTATACAAAGCTTTGAGTTTGAAAATTGTTTGAAAGTGAGGTGTGAAAAGGAATTTTTAAATATAAGCAAGTAACTAAGAACTACCTACCTTAGACTGGTCTTTCATGTTTCTTTATTTCCTTTCAAGGGTAAGATTGTCCTTACTATTAAGGAGTAAGTAGTCATTTACCTTGGATTTATTAAGGGACGGGCGTAGGGTCATCGTATGGTCAATGAAGGAAACTTGTAGGGGTGTCTTTAGCAATTCGTAGGGACTATCATCATTTATTTCGTAGGGACGAGATCATTTACTCTGTAGGCAGCCTCAAAGGGACTATGATCTTTTAACTTGGAAGGGACTTGATGATTTTTATCTGAAGGGACTTTGCTTTTAAGACACCCCTACTTTCGAGGGACTTGACCATTTGTTTAAGGCAACCAAGAGGGGAAACCCTAGGAGGTACAGATGGATATTGTAGAACAATCGACTTACGTGTGTGAATATTAATTATTTATCTTGAATTTAGTGGGTTAGGTCCAATTTGTTAAGCATACAGTCTTTGCACTCCCTAAATTACTAACCACGCGATTATTTGCAGAAATTTAAGAGCGGAAATAAAGATCCTACATTATTACATTAGGGGAGGGAGGGGTACATTTGTTTTTAGGGGACTGCAGAAAATAAAGTGCGGAAAATTAAAGCTCTAATTAGCTATTACAAATCGGGAGCAATTACATAATTAAAGAAAATGCGGGAAAATAAACATTATTACATTAATTATACAATAATAAGAAAATTAACAAAGAGATAAATTAATAAAAAAATTATTTGAGAAAATAAATTTTAGAATTATGATAAAAAATATATTTAGGGTTAGAGAATAAAGATTAAAATTATGATCAATTAAATCCTAATCACTAAGTTAATTACAAATTAATTGATAAAAAATAGCCTATTACTAATTTTTGTTTTATGAAAATAAATATATTAATTAAGTTAAAGGAGAATTTTTTTATAAATTTTATATATTGAAAATAATTAAAATTACTGGTTAATTAAAAAAGTTATTTAATAAAAAGTTTAGTTTTTAAAAAGAAATTGAAAAAAAATTAGAAAAGAAAATAACATGTAATAAAGAAAAGGACCAAAAAAAGAATGGGGGGAGCCAGGGTTCGAACCCGTCCCCCAAGGATTGCCAGCGTCTCCTCTTACCAACCCAACCACCTACGCGTGTGTAACAATCAACCGTAACAAATAATTATATAATAAGTTTAATAGAAAATCCAAACCAACCACTCGCACGCTGACACGCAGTCATCTTCAACCTCAGCACCTGCGATGTTTTCTGCAACATTACCTGCGACTTTTCCTACGTTTTTAATGCGATTTTCGTAGCAGATGTTTTTCTGAAATTTATCAGCAACTTTTCATGCAGTTTTTGCTGCGATTTTCGTAGCAGAATTTTCTTGAAATTTAAACACCAAAACAAACGAATTTTAACATGTTAAACTCATATATTCCTACTAAATCAAGCCTTAGGAATTCAACGGTGGTATTATTTTGGTCTAAAAGTGGATGCTTTATAAGCTTCGATCAAGAAAAGTTTCGTGCCCTAATAATGGCACACCTCCAAACCTGCATCGAAACTCAAAGATAAACGATCAAATAATATCCAGACATGATTATGAACAACATTATGAAAGCAAAACACATTAAAATATGAAAAATGAAGAGTTTTAATTTCAAGAAACATGGCTATGGCGGCATGCTTGCATATATGAGATTCTACATGTGTTCCACCTCCAATGATGGTTGATATGATCTCCTGAACACTTCTTGATGAAGATTGAATGGAAAGAATGACCTAAAATTTCTTGTGGAGATTCTTTGAACTTTGCCCTAATATGCCTTTATTTTCAAAAAAATTCTAGGGTTTTTGCCTCAAGAATTTTGTGCCCCCTCCTTATGGTCTTGTTATGTAAATATAATAGTGTAAATTAGGGTACAAAATTAGGCTTTGGTTGGAGTTTTATGGGTTGCTTGAAGATGACGAAACCAATTATCATAATTGTCCAAAAAAATCAAATTAAATCATGCTATATTGTTCTTGAACGAATTTGGATGATTTTAATCACTTTGAATACCATATATTTGATCCCAAAATAAATCTTAAATCAAATCTTTGATTTTTTATAATTTATTTTAATTAAAAATGATTTTAAATGATTAAAATAAATAATAATATAAAATAAATAATAAAAATCAGAAAATATGGTCATTGGGTCGTGAATGGACTTATCTTTGAGTTTGGAATGAAATATCATAGGCCCATTTGGAAAAAAAATTGGAATTATGGTCTTTTTTAGTTCATACACCTCTTGAAAATTGTCCAACTTCCACAATGAATAACTTCCTCAATTTTGATCCCATGAAGGCTTAGAGTGTCCTCTAATCAACCCTTTTGGTCCCATGTCCATATCATTTACCATTTTCAAATTGTGAGCTTTGGAAAAAGTTTACTTTTTGTTGACTTTCAAAAAGACCTATAATGTTTTGGCTCATATCTTTCAAATGAAGCATTTTTGACTTGGCTTGTGAGACACAAAGTTGTAGAGAATTTGATTTTCTTCAAAATTAACTTTGGATGGAAATTTTTTGATGAAGTGTGTGAAAGTTATGGCTGGTCAAAGTTCAGTTGACGTTTCCTACACAAAACCCTAATTTAGCAACTCCTGATTCTTGATGATTTGAGATTTCCTTAATGAATCATGATCAACCCTTAATCAAACGATTAATTTCACCTCATAATATTGAAGTTGACCAAAAATATTGAAGTTTTACTTTGAGTTGACCACAGTTGACATCAGTTGACGTTTTGACTAAGTTAACTAATTTTTAGGTATCTGAGCATCTGACTGACCAAACTTGTTGGGAAAGCTTTGAAACTTGAAATGAGAATTCTTTAAGGTATATGGGATGTTATGAAGTCCACTTGAGGCTTTGGAAGTCCACGTTTCTTGGGGAAACTCAAAACCCTAGTTCTAAGATCCATTGTTCAGGAAGAGGCTTTGTCTGGTGAAACCTACAATCCTTTTGACCAATTGAGAATCTTGTGACTATTAAGAGACCTCTTGAGACACATGGTATTAAATATGGGAGGGAAATATTTGGGGTACAACAGCTGCCCCTTTTCAATTTTCTGAAACCTGGGGAGTTAGATTGGTATGTACGTCATTCGTTACTTGAAGGTTGAAGGGGATTGAACACTAAAGCCCAAAAATTTGCACTCGCCGGTGCACAAAGTAACACTGTTGGTTGTTGTATTGCTTGAATGGGCTTAAAGATGTCATTTGGAGTAACTGGAGATGGGTTTATAAATGCCATCCAAAATATTTATTGATAGAAGTATTAGAATGTCTACACTTGACGTTATCTGAATGTTGTTACCGTACTAAGTATCAGTACTAGATCTTCGTATAGATCGTCTCTGAACTGTCTCTGTAACATATTTGGGATAAATATCAGTACTAGATCTTCGTGTAGATCGTCTCTGAATTTTCTCTGGGGGGAAATAAATATCCTGCACTAAGTATCAGTACTAGATCTTTGTATAGATCGTCTCTGACCTGTCTCGGGAAAAATATCTTGATTGATTGAAGTATCATAAGTAAATCTCCGTGTTGATTATTTCTGAAAATATCCTGTACTAAGTATCAGTACTAGATCTTCGTATAGATCGTCTCTGAACCGTCTCAGGGAGAAAAGTGTATCCTGCACTAAGTATCAGCACTAGATTTTTGTATAGATCGTCTCTAAACTGTCTCTAGGATTCTGGTAATACTTATCTGACTGTAAATTATCCTAAAAAAGAGAGATTAGTTTATTCAGGATTGCATGTCATGAAACATGAATGAAGATGTTGTATGCATTATGTATATGCCATGATATGATGTGAATGATGTATGAATGTATTATGTAGTTGAAGCTTATTAGTAGCTTCAAGTAATAACTGCTAGCTGGGGAACATAAATCCTGATTCGTTGCTGAGTAATATGAAGACATCGTTCCCGTCTTGTTTCAGAATATTGTACTTAGGATCTTTCGATTTCCATTCGTCGTACTTTTTATTGAAAGATTAAATTCCTAAATACCCTGACTGAGGATAAAAGAGATGGACATTCCCCTGGGAGATTTATCCGGCCAAATATCAATTCTTTGGAAGATGTCAGATTTGAAAGAAATCTACTTGAAGATTTCGTAGAGTTGGGAGTACAATAGGCTACTTGAAGTATTCCGTTAGAATATATACGTAAAGATTACTCTGCGGGGACGAACCAACGAAGATTTGTTGTATTCTTACCTCCGATCATCCTTATTAAATGATATTATTGTATTTCATGCATTTCTGGTAAACATCAATCATATTCAAAAGCATATATACATTCAAACATAATCAACAAACGTTTTCGCTTAAGTAAAAATGGAAAAGTAAACCTGAATTCAAAAATAGAATTGTATTTATTTAGAAAGTGGCCTATAAACAGGCAAGTTTGAACAAGGACATGGAAATCCTAGTAAGAGGAATTCGTCGTAGAAATCTTAAAAGAGTACAAAAAACAAAGAAAAATAGCTATGTGTAAATGATCCTATCGAGATTCAATTCTGCTATTGCCATTATCTTCAAGTATCTTATCCCTTGTTGTCGAAATAGAAACAATTAGATTGATCTGCACCTGTTTGAACATGATATAGGTAGTACAACTAGTTGAGGTTACATGGGTGATCCAACGAGACATAGTTGTACGCTTTAATCCCTAACTTTTGCCTGGACTGCCCTTTCAGGTTTTCAGTCCACTGGGATACCCTTTTTTCCCAAGCCTCCTTTTCAGGTTTTCGACTTGTCGAATGTACAATTTTTTTTATATACATATCCCTAATTTTGGCCCGAACCCTTTTGGTTCGCCGGGATGCCCTTATTTTTGCCCAGGCCAGTCAACCTAGCATGTCTCTTTTTATACGTAGTATTTTTTACTATGTTTGCGTTCACGGGCTGCGGAAATTCTTCACCATCCATAGTAGTAGGCATCATGGCACCTCTAGAGAATACCCTTTTAACTACAAATGGCCATTCATATGTGGGAGTCCATTTGCCCCTAGGATCACCCTGTGGTAATATGATACGTTTAATTATCAAATCTCCAGCCTGATATACTTGTTGCTTGACCTTCTTATTAAAGGCTTTGATCATACGCTTCTGATACATCTGACCATGACAAACAGTTGCAAGCCTTTTCTCATTATTCAAGTTTATCTGGTCGAGTTGAGTATGAATCCATTCATCTTCATCTAAGTTTGCATCCTTCATAATTCTTAGGGAGGGAATCTAAACTTCAATGGGTAGAATTGCTTCCATACCATAGACAAGAGAAAATGGGGTTGCCCCAGTTGAAGTACGTACTCTGGTACGATAACCATGATGAGTAAATGGTAACATCTCATGCCAATATTTATACATAACTATCATCTTCTGCAAGATCTACTTAATATTCTTGTTGGCAGCTTCCACTGCGCCATTCATTTTTGGTAGATATGGAGAAGAATTGTGATGCTTAATCTTGAACTGCGTGCAGAGGTCAGTAATCATAGTATTGTTCAGATTAGTACCATTGTCTGTTATAATCCTTCCAGGGATTCCATACCTGCATATAAGATTATGTTTGATGAATCAATCCACAACATTCTTGGTAACAGAAGCAAACGAGACTGCCTCTACCCACTTTGTAAAGTAATCAATAGCAACAAGAATGAAACGATGTCCATTGGAAGCGGTAGGTTTGATCTCACCAATCATATCTATACCCCACATGGAAAAAGGCCAGGGAGAAGTCAGAACATTCAATGGAACTAGAGGCACATGTACTTTATCAGCATAGATCTGGCACTTATGGCAAGTCTTGGAGTGTTGATAACAATCAGCTTCCATGGTAGACCAATAGTAACCTGCTCTCAAAATCTTCTTAGCCATCGTATGCCCACTAGAATGAGTACCAAAGATCCCATCATGCATTTCTTACATAATCTCTATTGCTTCCTTCTTATCCACACAACGAAGCAAATTCGAATCGTGATTGCGCTTGTACAAAATTCCATTACTCAGGAAAAACATGGCAGAAAATCTCCCCAGAAACTTCTTGTCATTGATAGATGCCCCTTCAGGATATTCCTGAGCTTCGAGATATCTTTTCACTTCATGGAACCAAGGTTTCTCTTCCACCCCTTCAGTATCAACTTCATAAAAGTATGTTGGCTCATCTAATCGATCAATAGTGATTCTGGGAGCTTCATCATCCCAACTGATTTCAAACATAGATGACATAGTGGCTAATGCATCTGCCAATTGATTCCCTTCTCATGGAATATGTCCAAAAGTAATCTCTTCAAAGTATAGAATTAAAGACAACACATGCTCTCTATAAGGAATGAGATTTGGATGTTTTGTGTCCCATTCACCTTTAACCTGACTAACTACCAGGGCTGAATCTCCGTACACATTCAAGAATTGGATCTTCATCTCAATGGCAGCCTTGATTCCCATGATACACGTTTCATATTCAGCCATATTGTTGGTACAATCAAAACAAAGTCTAGCAGTAAATGGTTTATAACAACCTTCAGGAGAGATAATCACAACACCAACACCATTACCAAGGGCATTAGAAGCTCCATCAAAAACCATAGTCCATCAGGATCTCTGTTTAGGTCCTTCATAATGTCTAGGTTCTTTAGTAACAAGCATAGTATCTTCATCCGGAAACTCAAAATTCATAGACTAATAGGCATACATTGCTTGATGAGCCAAATGATCAGCTACCACACTTCCTTTAATCGCCTTCTGAGTAGTATACTGTATGTCATATTCTGTCAAAATCATTTGCCATCTCGCTATTCATCCGGAGAGAGCAGGTTTTTCAAATATGTACTTGATAGGATTCATCTTTGAAATTAATAAAGTGGTATGAGTCAACATATATTGTCTTAGTCGATGAGCAGCCCAAGCCAAAGCGCAACAAGTTTTCTCGAGCAGTGAGTATCTTGTTTTACAGTCGGTAAACTTTTTGCTAAGGTAGTATATTGCTTGCTCTTTTTGACCAGACTCGTCATGTTTCCCCAACACACACCCCATTGAGTTGTCCAATACTGTCAGGTACATAATCAAGGGTCTTCCTTCAATTGGTGGCATCAATATTGGAGGTTCCTGGAGGTATTTCTTGATCTCATCTTAAGCTACCTGGCATTCTTCGTTCCATTCCATTACTTGAGCTTTCTTCAACAACTTGAAGATTGGCTCACAAGTAGCGGTTAATTGGAAAATAAATCTTGCAATGTAATTCAAGCGTCCCAAGAAACCTCTGTCTTCCTTCTTAGTACGGGGAGCAGTTATATCTTGTATAGCTTTTACCTTTGCAGGGTCAACTTCAATACCTTTACCACTAATAATGAAACCCAATAGTTTACCAGATCTAACCCCAAAGGTACATTTGTTTGGATTTAATCTCAGTTTTTATTTCTTCAACCTCTCAAACAACTTGTGCAGATGATCAAGATGTTCTTCTTCATTCTGGGATCTAGCTATCATGTTATCAACATATACCTTTATCTCATGGTGAACCATATCATGGAACAAAGCTACCATTGCATGTTGATATGTTGTCCCAGCGTTCTTCAAACCAAATGGTATTATCTTATAATAGAAAGTGCCCCACTGTGTGACAAATGTAGTATTCTCCATATCTTCAGGTGCTATTTTAATCTGATTCTAACCAGAGAAACCATCCAAAAAAGAGAATAACTTATGTTGAGAAGTGTTGTCTACCAGAACATCAATATTCGGAAGCGGAAAATCATCTTTGGGGATGGCTTGTTCAAATCCGTGTAATCTACACACATGCATACTTTACCATCTTCTCCATATCTTCAGGTGCTATTTTAATCTGATTCTAACCAGAGAAACCATCCAAAAAAGAGAATAACTTATGTTGAGAAATGCTGTCTACCAGAACATCAATATTCGGAAGCGGAAAATCATCTTTGGGGATGGCTTGTTCAAATCCGTGTAATCTACACACATGCGTACTTTACCATCTTTCTTAGGCACCAGTACCACATTTTCAACCCATTGAGGATAGGAAGTGACAGCTAGGAACCCTGCATCAAATTGTTTCATCACTTCTGCTTTAATCTTTTCTGACATTTCAGGACACATACGACGAACATTCTACTTTATTGGACGATAACCTTCCTTCATTGGTGTCGCTCCCTGGATTTTCATCCTGGTGCAAACGCGAACCATCAGCGAAATAGAAAAGAGGTTGAATTGAATAGAGTCGCCAGCTAGGCATTTTTATCCCGAAGGAAAGGTAATGATGCATAAACCTAGAAAGAGATAGATAAGACGGTTGTGAACCAAAGAAACTGAGATAGGGAGTTGGTTACAACCTGGGAAGGTATTAGCACCCAGATCGTCCGTCGTACTCGACGGGATCCATGCTTACTTGATTTTGCTTAAAAGGGGTAAGTGTATGTGCTATATATGTACAAAAGCTAAGGAGAGAAAGTACAAGTGTCAGTGCAAAAGGGTGAATTGCTCAGGAACTGAGGCTTAAAAAAGGATGCTGAAAGAGGGAGATGACAAAGAGACTTTTGTTCGATAACTGTTAAGTTATGCCTACATTTCCTCTCGTGCAATGAGGAAGTCAGAACATCATAGTTAGACTCAAAGAGAATGAAAAAGATTGACTGTGAACTGCTTGCTTGTCTATGCTCAAGTGTATGACTCGTCTGGCTCGAGTGCTAACTATCTTGCATTAGACAGAAGAAGAAAGTTCTCGTTTGTGAATGAGTGGGATGAGAAGAGAATCCCGAAGGAGACTATTATTGTTTGTTTTTGGGTGTTTTCAGTTTTTTATTGTTTTTGGTGTTTTGCATAGGATTATGAGCTTAAGCCTAAATCAAGGGTTCGTAAACTCATTATATCCTCCCTAATTAGGGATAATGAGCCTACTTAAGTATGAGATAAGCATCTCAACTTAATTACCATGATGATGTAGGATTAAGATCATTAACCTACTTGTTATTATTTAGATGTTTTTGGGTTTTTGTTTAGTGTTAAGTAATGAGTTTAATCTCCAATCACAGATTAGTGAACTCATTACACCATCCTAATAGAAGGATGATAGATGAGAACACTTAAGTTGAGGAAGATACCTCAACTTAATCCATGGTTAGGGATTAACTTCATTATATAACAAGTCTTTATTAAGTGGATTTTAATTAAAGGGTGGGATTAAGAAGTGGATTTTATGGTTTGTAAGACAACTTGAGGGGGACTTGTCCATTAAACACTAGGGTTAGTCCCTATTAACCATAAGGAAGAGATAGAACCCTAATGTAAGGCCCAAGTTACAAGATAAAGTCTTAGTGATTATTAATGTGTTTTGATTAAGAGGTGTAAACAAATTAAAGGTTTAACACTAAGGATTAAAGTTATACACTCCATCCTAAGATAAAGATGCAGGCATAACCCTAATTCCAAAGTCCTAAAGCTTTAAGAGTTTAGTCTCTGATTAAGAGATGAGAAGAGAGACTCAAGGAGACTTAAAGGTAAGAAACTAGGGGGACTATACACAAACCTAAAATTTATCATGCTTGGATATCCTATGGTTTGTGAGGCTTAAGAGAAAAGATCTTCAAGAAGGCCACCATGGAAGAAGCAGATGAAAAGAGAATGAGAGAAAGAAGAATAAGTTACTTACTTCCTGAAGAAGATAAGTAACTTAAAAGAAAGAAAGTAAGAATGAGAGAGCATAAGTGAAGAAAGTTCACTTCAAAGACAAGTAAATATGCAAATGCAAATAAAGAAAAGGGTGGGAGGTGAAGGCAAATCCACCTCCCAGATAACTTACCAAAAGTACCTGAAATGTTAGTGTAAATGCATAAGACATGAAATGAGAAGAAACAAGACAAATGAAGGTGAAAAGACCAAAGTCATAAGTGAATATGCAATTTAAATGGCATATGAGATGATGCAAAGTCATACAAGATGCATATGAATGATCATACAAAGATGAGATGCAATGGAAGCATGTTTAGTAGCATGAAAACACATGGATGTTCATGAGATATAATGGATGCAAAGCATAGTAAATGAATTAAGAAATGATCAAGAAATGTTTCAAACATGTCCTAAGATGTCTAAGATGACATACAAAAGAATGGAATGGCATGGCAAGTTCACATGTTCATGAAATGCAAAGGAGAATGCAAATGAAGATGCAAAATTAGGGTTTTAAGACAACATGAGATGCATATGAGCAAAACAGAAGCAAACACCAAGATAAAATATTGAAATTAAGCTCAAACAAACCCTAAACCTATACAAGATCACACCCCAAAGAAGAAGGTCAGAAGCCAATCCTAGTGAAAGTTATGAAATTTCTCAGTTTGTTAGGGTTTTTGGGTGCTTCTAAAGGGAAAATGCAAATCAAATTGAAAATGCAAGATAAAAATATGAGATAAATAACCTAGAAACTATATTCAATATGTGAAACAATTCAAGAAGAACCAAGTTCAAACTCATCATAGGCAGAAATGAATTTTTTAAGTTAGGGTTTAAATATGTGAAATTTAAGAACCCTAATTCAAAGAAAATTGTGAAAATGTGATCAAACCTAAAAAGAAATTTGTATGGTGAGTTTGAAAATGTTTCTAAATGTATTGGAATGCTTCATGAATTTTTTGGTGATTTTTAGAAACCTAAATACATATTTAATTAATTAAAATTAATTAATTAATTAAATAAAACATTTAAATATTTTAAAAAATACTTTTTTAATGCAAAAAATAAAAAAAAAATGTTTTTAGGTTAAGAAAAATATTTGAAACAAAAATGCAAGAAATGATATTTTTTGATGATTTTTGTTGTTTTAAATAAATTACGGAAACAAATGAAAATAAAATGAATTAAAATGGAAGTCAACAAATCCAGTGGTCCAAATTTAAACTGGGAAAGGGAGAGTTGACTGCGCGCGTGATCTAAGGGTCCAGATCAAACTGGTTAATTGATTTTAATTAAATTAATTTATTATGAATTAACATTAATGAACTAATTTGGTCCATCCAAAAACGCGCTAACCCTAAGATCTAATGGTCTACATTCAAACTGACTGATAAACCCTAATTAGAACCCTAACCACTTTCATGTGACCGGAGCAAGCTCCGGTCATCTTCTCTGGCGAGCACCTCACCCCAACTTCTTCCCTAGGCTACCCCAGACCCCCAAATTCTCCAAAAACAATCCCCAAACCATTATAAACAAGAATCAGGCCATGAAAATCATTTATCATGCATCAAAGTGGTGAATCGAAGAAAAACATTTTTAGGTCAAAAGTTTCAGAGCAAGCATACATCCTGGTTTCTCAACCATTTTCAAAAATAATCACATCCCCATGATCAGGGGAGCATATAGAATCATTTAAGAACTTAAAATGGAGTTTCTGGAAAAATTGTTCTTGATGGTTACCTAAGATGGAGCTTTCTGATTCTGAGCTTTTTGACCTTTCCTTTGGTGCTAATCAACTCCAATGGATCCCCTGAGGATGTTGTGATGCTTAGAACATGTTTATGGTGGCTGGTTTGTATGTTTCAGTTCTGAATATGAAGAAATCGTGTTTGTGTTTGGGCTTGTTTCAGGCCATAGTGATGGGTGGGAAATGTTCCTTAGGTTATGTGGAGTTGAATGGTGAAAGAAATTTTGAGTTTGAGTGTCTGAGGAGTGAGTTTCGAAATCTTGAAGATTTTGGGGATTTTTGAGCAATCTGACTTGTGTAATGTTTCAGGCTTGTGTATTGTATGAAATGAGATCCATAAGGTTAGTATAGGCCAATGGGAGTAATCAGAAAGTGGGTGGTGGCATAGTGTGATTGGTATGGGACAAGTTGCAAAAATGTCAACATTATGTACTTGAGGTATGGGCATGGTTCAGAGTTGGCTTTAGGGGTGTCTTGGCCTCAGCTTGATTCATGGATGGCCCTAGGATGAATTTTATACAACTGGAACACTTGGATCAAGAGATGTCATGGGTTTTGCAAAGTTTATGAATTTTGAAAATTTTGAACATTTTGTGAAAATGATGCATGGTTTCTTGTAATCCAAGGCACAATTCTGGTCCAAATGTGTTGCACTATGTTTGTATGATGTTTAGAAGTTGATTAGAGGTCATGAAATGGCTTGGCAAGTGAAAATGCAAAAATCCCTCTTTGGTGCACACTTGAAAATTATAGGATTTTTGCCAACTTTGAAAGGCCATATCTTGAGTTCTAGGATGAATCAAGACATGTTCTTGTACTTTTTGAAAATGGGAAGACATAATCTACAACTTTCATTCCCAAGAATTTTTCATTTGAAGCATTTTTGGTCATGAAAGAATAGGTTGAATATCTTTTCCCAAAATGGAAAGTTTCCTTTACAAGTCATTTCTAAAAATAGCAAGTTTGCATTTGGCTCAAAATTCTTCAACTTTGTGAACTTCTAACCACTTCTAAGATCAAATAAAGATCATAGAGACTCAAAATGATGAATGTGACCCTTTGGTACCCTTGATGGAGGCCTCAGATGCCCTGATTTTGACTTTACTTACTCAAGAAGTTACCCGATGATCAGATGACTTCCACAATGAATTTCTTCATCAAATTTGGTACACATGATCCTTATAACAAATTAAGACCATTAGAAACAAGAATGACCAAAAAAATTGGGATTAAGGCCTTTGAAACCAAAACCCTAATTTTAGGTCATCTGTGTAGGAAATCTTCAGTCTGTCTTTATGTCTTTGCCATGCTTTGTGATCTCTTGACTTTTATGAACTTTGGGGAGCATATTATGATCATGGAACACACACGGACCCTCTTGACCAGCTTCAGTGATCCTAAAAATTCACTGAAATCAAGATCTAACAATACATGGTGATTAAAGGCATAAACATCACACAAACATGCCATGAAACAAGTTGTTTTCACAAATTCGAACAACGTTAACCGATTAACAAATTTAAAAAACCAAATACAGGGGCAAAAATCAACGTGTTAACCGGTTAACCCAGGACGTTAACCGGTTAACACTAAACATAATTGAAAAAAATAAATTAGGAAAAGCACTTTTAGTCATCAACCTACTTCCAAAAGCTCCTAATACATACACTATCAAATGAAGATCCATAGAATCAGTTTGATGCAGCTGGCACAAGTGGATGAAAGGATCCAATGCATTTTGCAAATTTTGAGAGTTTTGGCCCTTTTGAGATTTCTTGAAGTTCAAGTCATGGAAACACTTGGTTCAATGCACAATTCTGATTTTTTGAAGTTTATTTGACATATTGTGAAGTGTTTGTGCACATTAGAGGTCATTAGAATGCTTGAACATGCCAAAATGCAAAATCCCTCTTTGACATGAAACTTGAAATTATAGGATTTTTACCAACTTTGAAAGGTCATATCTTGAGTTCTATGATGAATCAAGACATGTTCTTGTACTTTTTGAAAAGGGAAAGACCCAATCTACAACTTTCATGACCAAGAATTGTTCATTTGAAGCATTTTTGGTTATGAAAGAGGAGGTTGAAAAACTTTCCCAAAATGGAAAGTTTGCATTTCAAGTCATTTCCAAAAATGGCAAGTTTGCAATTGGCTCAAAATTCTTCAATCTTGTGAACTTCCAACCACTTATAAGATCAAATATTGATCATAGAACTTCAATTTGATGAAAATACCCCTTTGATTCCATTGTTGGGGGCCTCAGATGCCCAGATTTTGACTTAACTTGCTCAGGAAGTTACCTAGTGAACAGATGACTTCCACAATGGGTTTCTTCATCAAACTTGGTACACATGACCTTATAACATATTAAGAACATTAGAAACAATAATGACCCAAATATTTGGAGTTAAGGCCTCTGAAACCAAAACCCTAATTTTGGTCATCTGTGCATTGAAAACCCTAGCTTTGCTTCCATGCCTTTGCCATCTCTTGTGATCCCTTGACTTTCATGAACTTTGAGGAGCATAATATGATGATGGAGCACACATGGACCATCTTGGAAAGCTTTGAGACCTTTGGTATGGCTCAGATGGATTCTTGGATTGCTCAGATCACAAACCCTAGATGCAGATGAACTTGAACTTATGCAGTGAAACAAATATGCAATATGAGGTGTGATGCTTATGTTATTGCAAACATGAAAGATCACAAGCCATGGTGTGATATGAGTGAGGGAAAATTTAGGGTGTTTACAGCTGCCCCTATTCAAACATGAGTTAGCTGTGCAGGATGTAAGCGCCTGGCTTAACAGACAAACAAGATAACTTGTGGTTGAATACCAAAGACAGTCAAAAATTTGCACTCGCTGGATAGAAGAAGAAAAGGGATATAAATTGTAAAAGGTAGTATAGTATGTTTATCAAATGAAGGCGATGGAGGAAAACCATCGAGTAGAGGACGACTGTTGGGGATAAAGCAATGACGGGGACGACCGACAAGCTGAGGAAATAAGGATAACATGATGGGGACGACCATCGGGTAAGGAAAAAAGATTCTCTGGGGGGTCAAAGTAAAGCATTGATGGGGACGGACATTAGGCTTGAAAAGTGAAATAAACCACGACGGGGACGACCATCGGTTTAAAGAATAAATGAAATAACAATGAGGGACGGTCATCAAAGGTGAAGGACGATCACCTAGCAGGGGACGGCTGCTCTTTATCACGACATAGGACAAATGTCGGATAGAAAAAAGGATCAACGACGGGGACGACCATCGGATAAGTATGATGAAGGACGATCATCAAGAGGTGAAGAACGATCACCTAGCAGGGTACGGATGCTCTCGGGGTTTATCACGACATAGTACAAATGTCGGATAACAAGATCAACGATGGGGACGGCCCTCAGATGAAATGATGAGGGACGGTCATCAAAAGGTGAAGGACGATCACCTGGAAGGGGACGGCTGCTCTTTATCACGGCATAGGACGAATGTCGGATAGAAAGTTCCAATAATGGGGATTCCACTGGGGGAAAGAATGAGGGACGGTCATCCAACGGTGAAGGACGATCACCTGGCAGGGTACGGCTGCCGAAAATATCACGACATAGGACGAATGTCGGATAGGAGGAAGTTGTTTTGTTGGTGACTTACTGGGGAACGGTAAACACGGACGAGTGTTCACGCTTAAGAATAAAAGGCATAAGTGTTTGATAGTGTATAGATTAAAGATGCGAGTGAGCATCCTTAGGACCATGATACGGACGAGTATCGGTAGAAATAAACGTTGACGCGTGTTCAAAGATGATGATACGGACGAGTACCAACTGGTTAACAAAGAACACGGACGAGTGTTGGATCTGCAAGGAGTGATATAAACAGGATACAGACGAGTATCGAAGACTTCTGTATAAGTATGTATGGGTATTGTTGGTGAAGTTGGTGCAAGACACAGACGGGTGTTTGACTTGCTGGGGAATGTATGACACAGACGAGTGTCAAATAAGTACTATATAAACAGGCATCTATTTTAGGAGTGCAAAGGAGATGTTGTAGCTTTCTGAGGGGATAGGATGACACAGACGGGTGTCAAAAAGAACATGTTATGAACAAGTATTTGTTTTTGAGAGTGCAAAGGGGACGCTTTGGCCTTTATGTGCAAGGGATGCACTTTGTATATTATTGATGAAATATTGATGGTAACTACAGGTGACTGGCTCGAACCTGGCTTGTGATCATGCAAATGTTTGATTTTCTTCCGTAATGCTCCATATTAGATGGAATGCTACGCTCATTTGGTGAATATGATGCAACTGCTATGATTATGCAAAAGAGAAACTGATTCGGGATTCGGATCCCACTGGGATAAAGATCTCTGGTTGATCTGCTTGGAGGGATGTCCCGGCTGGGGAAGTGATCATTGGTAGATCTATCTGCTAGGAGAACTTAGTTGGGGGGAAGGAAACCTCAGCAACTCCGTTGGGAAAGTATGCATGCATTGTTCTCCTGGGGAGAGAATAGAAACCCTGTGGGGAGACAGTTCCCATTAACTTTGTTAAGGATGAGAGATCTGGCATTCTGGTGGGGAATAGGAAATTCCTTGCCCATCTTGTTGTGAAATAGTTGTCAGGTACTGCTTGGGGAGATGATAACTTCTGGGAATCAGCATGTTGGGGATGCAATACTTGGTGTGCCCCATGTTATTTATTGAATACCTGCATCCTGTTAAGATAAAGGAAACGCACAAGTATCCCGAGGTATCCCTAACCGGATTCCGTCATAGGAGTTAGATCTTCCTGAAAGTAAATATATTTCATGCAAGCATTTATTAAAATGGCTCATTTTCTTTATGCGAGTATTGTATCATGAATATTGGACATTTTGCAAACGAAACAAAAATGTACAAAACGAGATGTGACTGAAAACTCTTATTTCATTAATCTGGGTACCCTGAATTGGCGAATACAGTTAAAGAAACAAATCCCCTGAAATGAGGAGGTTTCTATATATGAGAAAATAAAAGTGTTGGCAATGTTGATGACGACGTTCCAGTGAACTTCCTTTGCTATGACCTGTATGACCTTGACGTTCTTCTCATCTTGCTTTCCGAAGAAGGTTGATTCTGACTGATGCTTTATCCTTTCGAAACTTGTCGTGTTGTGAGTGATACAGACGAATTCGGAATGCAGTTGTTCTCTTATTCCCTGATTTTGCGTGGATTGCCCTTTCGACTTTTCAATCCACCGGGATACCCCTTTTTGCCTGAGCTGTCCAATGAGGCTTTTCAACTCAGCGGGTGTACACATTTTTTCAATTTTCCCTTATTTTTGCCCGAGTCTTTTATTCTGTTTTTGACTCGCCTGGATGCCCTATTTTTGCCTGGACTTACATTCTGTTTTTATGTCCAGCGGGTCATTTTATGCGAAGTATTTTTTAACTGCATCTGAATTCACAGGGGATAAGAAATCCTCGCCATCCATAGTAGTGAGCATCAGTGCTCCACCAGAGAAAATCTTCTTTACTATGAATGGACCATCGTAGTTTGGAGTCCATTTGCCCTTGTGGTCTGTATGAGGAGGAAGGAGTCTTTTCAAAACAAGGTCTCCCACTTGGTATTCCCGAAGCCTGACCTTTTGATTGGAGGCTTTCTTCATCCTTTTCTGATACAATTGCCCATGACAGATGGCAGCTAGCCTTTTCTCTTCGATCAAATTCAGTTGATTGTACCGAGACCGGACCCATTCTGCTTCGTCCAACTTTACATCCATCATTACCCGTAAAGAGGGTAGCTCAACTTCAACAGGTAGGACAGCTTCCATACCGTACACAAGCTGATAAGGTGTTGCCCCAGTAGATGTTCTGATTGAGGTTCGGTACCCATGCAAAGAAAATGGTAGCATTTCATGCCAGTCTTTATAAGTAACCACCATCTTCTGCACAATCTTCTTGATGTTTTTGTTAGCTGCCTCAACAGCGCCATTCATTTTTGGTTTGTAAGGAGAAGAGTTGTGATGTTGGATCTTGAAGTCCCGACATAGTTCTGCCATCATTTTGTTGTTCAAATTGGAACCATTATCAGTAATGATTCGCTCGGTAACTCCATATCGACAGATGATATCCCTTTTCAGAAATCTGGCTACCACTTGTCTGGTGACGTTTGCATACGAAGCTGCTTCAACTCATTTGGTGAAGTAATCAATGGCTACCAGGATGAATCTATGACCATTTAAAGTAGTTGGTTCAATCTTTCTGATCATGTCAATGCCCCACATGGCAAAGGGCCAACGTGAAGACATCACGTTCAAAGGATTTGGAGGCACATGCACTTTATCCGCGTAGATCTGGCACTTGTGGCATTCTCTGGCATAGGCATAACAGTCTGCATCCATTATGATCCAGTAGTAACCTGATCTTAATAATTTCTTATCCATTGCATGTCCTCCAGGATGGGTACCGAAATAACCTTCGTGCACCTCGTGCATTAGCAAGTCTTCTTCTCTCTTGTCAACACATCTGAGTAGCACCATGTCAAAGTTTCGCTTGTATAATGAACCATCAGCATTAAGGAAGAAACTACTGGCCAGCCTTCTTAATGTCTTCTTATCATTGGATGATGCCCCAGGCGGGTATGTTTGATCCTCTAAGAAGCATTTGATGTCATGGAACCAAGGCTTGTCATCTTTAGCAATGTCCACAGAGAAAACGTATGCTGGTCGGTCTAGTCTGGATACCAAAATCTGGGGTACATAATTCGTAGTTTGAACCTTGATCATGGAGGAAATGGTAACTAAAGCATCTGCAAACTGTTTCTCATCTCGAGGGATATACTCAAGTTTTACTGTCGTGAAGAAATTCAATAATCTCCTCGTGTAGTCACGGTACGGAATCAGATGTTCTTGGTGAGTGTACCATTTGCCGTTGGTCTGATTGATTACCAAAGTTGAATCTCCGAATACATTCAATGTCTTGATCCTGATGTCAATGGCTTCCTCAAGACCCATGATACATGCTTCGTATTCTGCTTCGTTGTTAGTGCAGGCAAAGGTGAGTTTTGTCGAGAAAGGCATATGAACTCCTTTAGGTGTAATGAGCATTGCACCAACTCCACGACCATTCATATTGACAGCCCCATCAAACATCATAGTCCATTCCTCTTCCGGATTAGGCCTTTCAGTGTGAACAGGCTCTTCATGATCTTTTGCTTTTAAGTACATGATGTCTTCATCAGGGAATCAAATCTCATGGGCTGGTAATCATCAATGGGTTGCTCAGCTAGATAGTCAGACAGTACACTGCCCTTGATGGCCTTTTGAGATGTGTACTGAATGTCATACTCTGTCAGAATCATTTTCCATCTTGCAACCCTTCCGGTAAGTGTTGGCTTCTCAAATATGTACTTGACTGAATCCCTTTTTGATATCAATAAAGTAGTGTGAGTCAACATATATTGCCTTAATCGGCGAGCAGCCCACGCTAAAGCACAACAAGTTTTCTCGAGCAGTGAATAGCGTTGTTCACAGTCGGTAAACTTTTTGCTTAGGTAGTATATTGCATACTCTTTTCGACCAGACTCATCATGCTGGCCCAACACACATCCCATTGACCCTTCTAATACTATCAGGTACATTATTAGAGATCTTCCTTCAATTGTAGGCATAAGAATCGGAGGTTCTTGCAGGTAGTCCTTAATTTTGTCAAAAGCCTTCTGACAATCTTTGTTCCACCTAACCGTTTGTTCCTTTCTTAACAGTTTGAACAGGGGCTCACAGGTTGCAGTGAGATGAGATATGAACCTTGAGATGTAGTTCAATCTACCCAAGAATCCTCGAACTTCTTTTTCAGTCCTAGGTGCAGGCATCTCCTGAATGGCTTTGACCTTGTCGGGATCAACCTCAATTCCCTTTTCACTTATGATAAATCCCAGCAACTTACCAGAACGTACCCCGAATGTGCATTTGTTGGGGTTTAACTTCAGTTGATACTTTCTCAGACGCTTGAACAACTTCAGCAGATTTACCAGATGGTCTTCTTCAGTAAGGGACTTGGCAATCATGTCATCTACGTAGCATTCAATTTCTTTGTGGATCATATCATGGAATAACGTTACCATAGCCCGTTGATAAGTGGCACCGGTATTCTTCAGTCCAAAAGGCATTACCTTGTAACAAAACGTGCCCCAAGGTGTGATGAAGGTTGTTTTCTCCATGTCTTCGGGTGACATCTTGATCTGATTATACCTAGAAAATCCATCCATGAATGAAAATACCGAGAACTGAGTTGTGTTATCGACCAATACATCAATGTGAGGTAGTGGGAAATCATCCTTCGGGCTAGCTCTGTCCAGGTCCCGGTAATCCACACACATACGCACCTTGCCATCCTTCTTAGGCACTGGTACAATGTTAGCAACCCACGGCGGGTAACTAGTTACAGCAAGGAAACCGGCGTCCCACTGTTTTTTGTACTTCTTCCTTAATCTTCATGGCCATATCTGGGCGAGTACGGCGTAGCTTTTGCTTCACTGGAGGGCAATCTTCTTTCAAGGGTAGCTTGTGCATGACAATATACGTATCTAGACCTGGCATGTCTTGATAGGACCAATCAAAGACGTCGACGTATTCTCGAAGCATGTTGATAAGCTATTCTTTTACTGAAGCTTGTAGACTAGCCCCAATCTTCACTTCTTTCAAATCATCCTCGATACCAAGATTAACAGTTTCAAGCTCCTCCTGATGAGGAGTAATCACTTTCTCTTCTTGTCTCAACAATCTGGCTAACTCTTCAGGCAACTCATAGTCTTCTTCAACCCATTCATCGGCTTGATTAATTGGATTGTTGAAGTCATACAAGGTCATAGCAGTGTTGTTGTCGGTGCAATCTGGAGGGTAATCTCTACAAGGGTTAAAATTTGTTCGTTTTAGTGATCAATTTTAATCTTGTTTAAAAAGTGTAAAATGAAGTTAGTATTTTGAAAACATTGTCATTTTATTGTTTTGTACAAAAGTGAAAAATGAAAAGACAGTGAGTGAAAGAGAGAATTGTTTGCAAGAGATCTCTGATATTCATTGATATTCCATTTGCACAAAATTACAAATATGGCCCTATTACAAAATGAGTCCTGACACCTTGGGCAAGATGCAGGACTTGATGCATGCTGAAAAAAGCAGGAAATAATAATTACTCTGTAGGAGTAACTCTTATAATTTCGTGGGAAGACCAGTTAAGGACTTGGTGACCCGGGAGCCTTGAACGTATCCAGCTCTCTATGTTGAGGTCGCTTTCCGCCTCGTCTTCCACATTATTGACAGCATCTGGGGTGAGCATCCCCCCACTGATGAACTTGGGCTCTTTAGCAACCTCTGCTTGATCTTGTCAGAATGGTTTGTAACCTAAACTGAATTTGTCCTCCTTCTTCTCCACCAGTAGCAGCTTGCCCCAGCCTTAGGCATTTCCATCTTCAACAACCTTTCGGGCTTGCTGATAGGAGACAATTGAAGTACCCATCCTATCCTCCTGGGATGCAGCAAATACTTCAGTTGTCGCCTCATTGACGTTCAGTGCTTCGAACCCTTGGCTCATGGTTTCATGGATTTCACCATCCATCTCAATGTATTTGTATGTAGCCAGATGGCTAACAAAGATATCCTCTTCACCACAGATGGTGATAATCTATCCTTCACACTCATATTTCAATTTCTGGTGAAGGGTCGACGTAACTGCGCCAGCGGCGTGAATCCATGGTCGACCCAACAAACAGCTGTAGGCCGGCTGAATGTCCATCACATAGAAAGTAGTCTGAAAGACCTGCGGACCGATTATCACAGGAAGCTCTACCTCTCCAAGAACAGACCTCTTGGAGCCATCAAAAGCTCTAACCACCAGATTGCTTGGTCGGAGAGCTATTCCATCATATTCGAGCTTGACAAGGGCCTTCTTTGGCAAGACATTGAGTGAAGACCCAGTGTCAACAAGAACATGTGAGAGCACAACCCCTTTACACTCCAGGGTGATGTGTAAAGCTTTGTTGTGGTGACGAACTTCCGTTGTCAAGTCAGCATTGGTGAAACCTAGCCCATGGCTAGTATTAACATTAGACACCACTGTCTCGAGCTGGTTCATTGTGATCTCCTCCGGCACATAGGCTGCGTGCAGAACTTTAAGTAGTGCATCCCGATGAGCTTCGAAACACAATAGGAGGGATAAGATGGAGATCTTGGAAGGAGTCTGGTGGAGCTGGTCCACAACTTTGTAGTCACTTCTTTTGATTATCCTCATAAATTTATCCACATTTTGATCAAAGGATGACTTATGGGCTTCTTTCGGCACAGGTTCTTCATGTGCCACACTTTTACCTTTGGCTTTGGCAGCAGCCTATGCCTCAATATTGGTCTTTGGAGCTTGTGACGCGAAGAGGCGTCTGTTTCGGGTGAAGCCTCCGCCTCCCCCGACATTATCCACTTGTGGTGTGTGAACCGAAGAATCAAGAAGGACTCTTTCTCTGTTGCAGTAAAGGTCTGAACCATAGTGCCATGGTACAGCGTTGTCTTTATCATATGGAATGGGCCCCAGCACCGTGATTATGAATGGACTAACTACAGCAGAGGTAAGAGTTGTTATTGTTTGTGGATCATAAAATATGGTGACAGGACCTCTGATTGATGTTGCTAGTGACTGACTGAAGCTTGGTTGCTGCTGAAATTGTTGTTGAGATTGTTGTTGATAATTGTTGGAAACAGGAACCGTTGCAGGGTCGTAATAGATGGTGACTGTGGAGACGTCTTTGTTGGTGCTTGTTGTAGTTGTAGAAGTGGATGCAATTGAACTGTTGTTTGTTGAAGTGATGGAAGAGGTGGTTGCTGATTGTGTAGAGGAGTCTGTAGGAACAATTGTCTTTGCAGTTGTAGGAGAAATACTTGTTGTTGAAAAA
This sequence comes from Lathyrus aphaca, assembly GCA_963966055.1. Lineage (NCBI taxonomy): Eukaryota > Viridiplantae > Streptophyta > Magnoliopsida > Fabales > Fabaceae > Lathyrus > Lathyrus aphaca. The sequence goes on along the minus strand of OZ014519.1, from coordinate 398,572,661 downwards.
GGAGTTGCTGGTGTTGTAGAAGCGGTTGTTGTTATTTGCAGGATACCTTCTCTAATCAAGCCTTTGATGCCATTCCTCAAGCTTTCACACCCATTGACGGAAACCTTACAAGATTCACAGCATGCCTCACAACCTAGAAACACCTGGCATTTTAAAAGCTGAGCTTTAACCTCTGCCAGAGGTGTTTGAATACTTGCAGTATCTTCAATTAAATTCATGGGTAAGCCCTCCTCTATTGCATTTATCCTTGGCCCACCATGGCTGGGCATAGGATTCTTCGTGACATTAGGAGGTGGTGCAAAATTTAGGGCTTTTGAATCTACCAGATCTTGGACCTTCATGTGCAAATCCCTGCACTTTTTTGTGGTGTGACCAGGTGCATTAGAATGAAAAACACACCTGGCGTTGACGTCATAATTTCTCGGAAGGTTCTAAGGATCTGGTGGAGCCAATGTCCTTAGCTCGACAAGATTAAGCTTTAGGAGTTGTGGCAATAAGGTGGCATATGGCAATTGTATAAGGTCAATCACCCTGTTAACCTAAGATTTTCGTTGCTGGAAAGGGCGTTGTTGTTGGTTGTTGTTGTAGGATCTTTGTTGAGGAAACTGTTGCTGTTGAGGAAAATGATGTGGTTGTTGAGGAAAATGTTGTGGTTGTTGAGTGTGTTGAGGAGGTGGAGTAGGAATAGTGACGGTGGCAACTGATCTTGGCAGATACTGGGGTCTTCCTCTTCCCATATGTACAGCATTTGTTTCACCGGATCTGCGGGGCCCTGCAAATGGTTTCCTTACACTGCTTGAACTGGCGTCATTGTCAGAAATCTTTCCCATTTTCAATAAGCTCTCAATTCTTTCCCCGGCTATAACCACGTCTACAAAGCCGGTGGAAGAAAAAGCAGCCAGTCTATCAATATAAGTCCCCTGGAGGGTGTTCATGAACATATCTGCCATTTCCCTTTCTGACATCGGGGGTTGAACGGAAGCAGCTAATTGCCTCCATCTTTGGGCGTACTCTCTAAAGCTTTCCCGTGAAGACTATGACATTCCCATCAGAAGGGTTCTGTTTGGAGCCATGTCCAGATTATATTGATATTGACGAATGAAAGCTTCGGTCAAATCTTTCCAATTCCTTACAGTGGCCCTGGTCAAGTGAGAGTACCACTCACGGGATGCCCCTGTCAAGCTATCCTCAAAATAAAACATCCACAGTTTTTTATCCATGGTGTAGGCTTTCAATCTCCCCAGGAAAGATTGGAGGTGGGTATGAGGGCAGGATGTACCATTGTATCTTTCAAAACAAGGAGGTTTGAATTTGTGAGGAATTCTAACCCCCTCCACTAGTCCAATATCCATGACATCAAAACCCAGAGAGTTTTGAGATTCCAGAGACCTTAGCTTTTCTGCTATCTCGTCCAGCCGACGATCATAGACTTCGTCTCCTGCCCCGACCACAGTAAATTGTTCTTCCTGAGGGTCCTCCTGCAAGGCCCTCCCTCCAGTGTTACCCAAGGTGTTTCTTATAGCATTGATGTCTGGGTTTAGATGAGGTCCAAACTCTGGGGGATCAGTACGAGGCTGTACGCGATCATTATTGTTGGTACCCCCCTGTACCTGGGTGGTTTTCTTCGGGAGTTTCCCGCTCGACCAACTCTCTCAGTCTTTCTTAGCTCTGAGCCAATCCAGTCATCACTGCCATAAACTGGTTCATTTGGGCCCTCATCTCGGTCCTTTCATTGGCCATTTGGGTTCTTACGTCAGTCAGATCTTGTTGAACCTGATTCATTTGTAAGCCCGAAAGGTTGTTTCTTGTCGGATACCGGTGCACTCTATTGACGGGGAACACTCTTCTACGAGCAATGTTTCCTGAAATCACAACAAAGTGAGAAACAACAACAAAAAACAAAAACCTACAAAACAAAGAAAAGAGGTTAGTATGCAATGCAGGACGCCTATTTGTCTTCCAAGGGTATCCGGTTTGGTTCTTTGGTTTTGACCTTCCAGACCTTGAAGAATGATGATGTTGAAGAGAAATGAAGCCCACAAAATAACACAAACCATATATTACTAAATGCAAATATGCATAGTTTTGATTATAACAAAGCCCCCATGGTGGGTCAAAATACAACAGCAAAGACAAAAGTACAAACAAAAGGAAGTACAAATACAAAGAAATCAAACATCCAGTCCATAATCATCCTCTCTGACTTCTTTCAGGAGAGCCTCAATCACTGGACCAACTGGGTGCTCTGTGATGGTCCTGATAAGAAGGTTCCTAGTGGAAATGGAACTGGTCAACTTCTTATGCTTGTCCTGGTCCTTTGATCTCTTTAACCCCGCCCGGAGCTTGAACTAAGAGATCTCCTTCTGTGCTGCTAGCAAGGCTTCCTGACTCTTTTTCTCATTGGCTTCCAGCTGCTCTATCCTATCCTGGATCCTTTGATCTTCCTGTGAACGAGCCTCAATGATCCTGATCCACCTAGCCTGACTCTCCTCTAAATAATGCTCAGCTCTGGCCTTCTGAATCTTGGCTTCCTTGCAAGCATTCTCCAATACCAGCTCCCCTACTCTAGCCCTTCTAATGTAATCATTTGTCTTCTCAATCTTGGTCAAGTGCTCAATCTGGAGCTTCTCTAACCTTTCATTATCCAGACGACTGTCATTCCTTTCCCAGAGGGTCTTCTTCAAAGCTTCAGAGAGCTGAGCATTCCTTTCCTTCAATTTCTCAAACTCCTCTAAACTGATAGTAGTTGCAGGCTCCACTGCTGATGGTCCAGGCATATCCTCTAAGGTGAATGGCATGCGGGTGATCTGTCCCCTGATACGAGACCAATCAAGATATTGAGCTGAAGCTATGTTGTTGCACTTGCCAAGAATAGTTATCCCCTTAGTTTGAATATTGTCCCAAGCCCAGGCTTCCTGTCCGGCAATGGCAAGGTTGTACTGGATGTCACAATAGAAGGTTTATGTCAAGTCTTGCTCCCTTGGTGGGTGTACCAAAGCATACCCTAATTGCCTTTTGAAAAGCAAAGGATTGTAGTTGATGCAACCTTTCACTCCAATCAGGGGTACATTGGGATACTGCCCACAGCTGGTGATGATATCTTTGCCATTGGTGCTCTGAGTGCACCATCTGATGTCTTCTGATGTAAGGGCAATCATTCTCTTAGCCCAGTTCCTTGGCTGATGAGGATTCAAGAAAGTGTCTGACTTTGGCAAGTTCCTCAATAACCAACAGTAGAAGAGAGGTGCACAACATCTGACTAATCTTCCCCTCTGCTTCTCATTCCTTTGATGCACTGAGTAGTAAAAGTCCCCAAGCAAGGTAGGGACTGTATTTTTCAACAAGAATAGGTGGATAGCACTCTTGCTTACAAATTTAGGCTCGTCTGCAAACAAGATGACTCAATATATGCTGAGGGCCAGCAGAGCACAAACAGTGTCCCACTTCCCTACTACAGCATGAAGGGTGGCCTGAGTAACCAAGAAATCCAAATGAAGGCCTGGAATTCCAGCCTTGGTGGTCATGACTCCAAGTTCAAAGCCTTAGCTACATCTTTATTCTTGGGAGCAATCATCTCAGGGTTGAAAGGAATCCCTCTCCTGATGGGGACACCTAACAAAATAGAGAACTCTTCCATCAATGGTCCCAACTGAAAATCTGGGAAAGTAAAACATCTGAGAGGAGGGTCATAGAACTGAAGACATGTGTGAATCATACTCCTTTGTGATGCATCCAGGTCCATGATCATGTCCATAATGCCACCATAATGTTCCCTGAATAAAGGGACATGATCAGGAGTGATGAGTGCCTGCATCTGCCTGATGCCTGTCAAAGTGGGCTCAAAGAAATGATAGGTGATGCTGCTCTTTCTGGATGGGTCCATGCTGACAATGGATGCTGATGAAGAAGACTGAGGATAACTTCTGATAAAGGAAACTGAAGGAGGTGCTGAAGAAGAGTCTCTGATGAAGACAACTAGTGAAGAGAGCAGAAAAGAATCTTTGATGTAGCTGATGTAGATAGCTGAAGGAATCTGAGTAGCAGAACGAGTCAAAACCAAACCAAAGATAAGATGTGGATACCCTGTAAAATAAATAGACAAATGTTAAATGATGCAAAATGATGTATGCAGAATGATATGCAAAGGGTCTGTGATCAAGTGTTGGATCTGTTATCTGCCTTAATAGGGTCCATGTGTGTTCATAAGTCTAGATGAAGGTTTAGAAAACCAGTAACTAGGTGGGGGACTCAAATAAAGAGCCATAAGTCCAGGTTTTCACAAGAACAGTCCAAAATGATACAACCTTAAGACAAAACTGGTAACAGGGTATGATGAGGCCAAGGGTTCCTGCAAACCTGTAAACATCCCAACCCCCTCACATGTGTTGTTCTAGAACAAGGATCCTCAGACTTGGATCAGTTATGAGAAGTGTAAACACTTCTAACCCAGAGGTACAGTGTTTACAATAACCATAAAAGATCCTCCTCTAACTCACCTCAGATGCTGAAGGTCATAAAAAGGTCATCCAGACTTAACAGGCTTCCCAGATAGCCCTAGTACTACAGGAAATCTGTAGCACAGAGTTCTCAAGAAGAAACCCATGTCTGAACCGTGTTTCATATTCCCGCACCACACCGAAATGGAATGGGAAAGAATATGAAGCCACTCTATCCTATGTGTCACTCAGGCTCCCGGTATGGAACCTTAATCACTCAATAATCCCTCCCATCAAAACAGACAAGAGATCCAGCACAAATGATATGATGATAACAGTATGAAGTGCATATAAACAGTAAATGAAAGCAATAAATAAAGCTGTACAGAAAGCGATAAATAAAGCAATAAACAAAAAGCACAAGTAGCACATAACACCCCCATAAACACAAATCAAACAAGCGCTAGGAGAAACCCACAAAAAGAACCAAAAGCCCTGGTTGCAAGATAAGGCTCCCCATCAGAGTTGCTAAGCTGTCGCTCCCAAAGATTTGCATCCCGGTACAAGCGCAAACGGTCGGCGAAGAGAGAAAATGAAGGTGAAGTGAATAGAGTCGCCAGCTAGGTATTTTTATCCCGGAGGAAAGGTAATGCTGCATAAACCTAGAAGAAGATGGATAAGACGGTTGTGAACCAGAGAAACTGAGAAAGGGGGTTGGTTACAACCTGGGAAGGTATGAGCACCCAGATTGTCCGTCGTAATCGACGGGATCCCCGCTTACAAGAATGTGTTTAAAGGGGTAGTGTGTGTGTTATCTGTGTACAAAAGCTAAGAAAAGAATATACAAGTGTCAGTGAAAAAAGAAGTGAAATGCTCAGGATCTAAGGCTTTTAAATAATGCTGAAAGAGGGGGAAGACACAAAGACTTTTGTTCCATAACTGTTAAGTTATGCCTATGTATCCTCTCGTGCAATGAGGAAGTCAGAACACCATAGTTTGACTCAAAGAGACTGGATGATTATTTGACTGTGAACTGCTTGCTTGCTTATGCTCAAGTGTATGACTCATTTGGCTCGAGTGCTAACTGTCTTGCATTAGACGGAAGAAGCAAGTTCTTGTTTATGAATGAGTGTGATGAGAAAAGAATCCTGAAGGAGATGATTATTGTTTGTTTTTGTGTTTTCAGTTTTGTTATTATTTTTGGTGTTTTGCATAAGTTAATGAGCTTAAGCCTAAATCAAGGGCTTGTAAACTCATTATATCCTCCCTTGATTAGGGATAATGAGCCTACTTAAGTATGAGATAAGCATCTCAACATAATTATCATGATAATGTAGGATTAAGATCATTAACCTATTTGTGATTAATTAGATGTTTTTTGGGTTTTTGTTTAGTGTTAAGTAATGAGTTTAATCTCTAATCACGGATTAGTGAACTCATTACACCATCCTAATAGAAGGATAATAGATGAGCACACTTAAGCTGAGGAAGATACCTAAACTTAATCCATGGTTAGGGATTAAATTCATTATATAACAAGCATTTATTAAATGGATTTTAATTAAAGGGTGAGATTAAGAAGTGGATTTTATGTTTGTAAGACAACTTGAGGGGGACTTGTCCATTAAACACTAGGGTTAGTCCTTCTTAACCATAAGGAAGAATTAGAACCCTAATGTAAGGCCCAAGTTACAAGATAAAGTCTTAGTGATTATTAATGTGTTTTAATTAAGAGGTTTAAACAAATTAAAGGTTTAACACTTAGGATTAAAGTTATACACTCCATCCTAAGAGAAGGATGCAGGCATAACCCTAATTCCAAAGTCCTAAAACTTTAAGAGTTTAGTCTCTGATTATTGAGATGAGAAGAGAGACTCAAGGAGACTCAAAGGTAAAAAGTTAAGGGTGACTAATTACAACCCTAAGATTATCATCCTTGGATGTTCCTTTGGTTTGTAAGGCTTGAGAAATATCTTCAAGGAAGCCACCAATGGAAGAAGCAGATGAAAGGAGGATGAGAAAGAAGAAAAAGTTACTTACTTCAATGAAGAAGATAAGTAACTTAAAGAAAGAAAGTGAGAGATGGAACATTAGTTAATCAAATTCACTTCAAAGACAAGTTAGAATTCAAATGAAAGAGATAAGAAGAAGTGAGAGGTGAAGGCAAATTCACCTCCCAAAATAACTTACCAAACCTGAAAGTGTTAGCATGAATGCATAAAGTATAAAGCATAAAGAAATGAAGTGAAATGAGATGAAATGACCAAAGTTAGAAGTGTTCATGCAATTCAAGTGTCATGTGGGATGATGCAAAGGCATATAAAATGCATATGTGTGATCATACAAAGATGGGATGCAAGGGAAGCATACTTTGAAGTTTGAAAATACATGAAAGTTTATGAAATGAAATGAATGCTAATCATGGAAAATGAATGAAGAAATGATCAAGAAAGGTTCTAACATGTCCTAAGATGTCTAAGATGACATATTAATGCATGAAATGTCATGTCAAGTTCATGTAATGATGCATATGCAAGGTGAATGCAAATGAACATGAGAAATTAGGGTTACATGGCCATGTGAGATGCAAATGGATAAAACAGAAGCAAATGACATGATAAAAATTTGCAATCAAGCTCAACCAAACCCCAATCCCATATTAGGTTACACCCCAAAGGAGAAGGTCAGAAGCCTAACCTATCAAAAGTTATGATTTTCCTAAGTTTTCTAGTGTTTTTAGGTGGTTCAAAGGGAAAAATGAAAATCAAATTGAAAATGCAATATAAATTCATGATGAAAAAGAAATATAAACTACATGCAATATGTAACACAATTCAAAAAGAATCAACTTCAAACTCTTCTTTGTTAGGCAGAAATGATTTTTTAAAGTTAGGGTTCAAAAATATGATTTTTATTACCCTTAATTCAAAGAAAATTGGCAAACTATGATCAAACCTAAAAACAAATTTGTGTGAAGGGTTTAAAAATGTTTCTAAATGCATTGGGATGATTCATGATTTTTTTGGTGATTTTTAGAAACCTAAATGTATTTTTACTTAATTAAAATACTTTAACTAATTAAAAATAACATTTAAATGTTTTAAAAATACTTTTTTAATGCAAAAAATAAAATAAAAATTATTTTTGGATGAAGAAAAATATTTAAAGTCCGAATGCAAAAGAAAATATTTTTTGAATGCTTTTTGCTATTTTAAATAAATTATGCAAAAGAAATGAAATTTAAATGAAATAAAAATGATTTAAATGAGAAGTCAGCGCATCCAAAGGCCCAGATTCAAACAAAATTGGAGGGAGTTGTCTGGCGCGCAATCCTATGGCTGGGATTCAAACTGAGTTTTAATTAGGTTTTATAATTAATTAAATGGATTAATGCTAATATGTGTGATCTAAGCCGTCCAGACCTAAACCTAATCAACATCCAATGGCCACACACGCATCTGGGCAGCTAACCCTAGTTAGGGTTCTAATCACTTTCAGGTGACCGTCCTGCCAAACTAAAGCACTATCTCTCTCCCTAAGCTATGAGAACCTCCCAAACTCTCCAGAATCAAGCATTAAACATCAATAAGCAAGAATCAAGCATCAAAAACAATTTATTTCACGCATACATGATGAATCGAAGCAAAAATCATTTCACGGGCAAAATTTCAGAACATCGTGAAATGCTTATTTCTCAACCATTTTTAATTTTAAACACATCAGGGTGATCAGTGAAGCATGAGGAATCATTTAGAAACTTAAAAAAGAAGTTCTGGAAAAAACGTTCATCATGGCTACCTGAGTTAAAGCTTTGTGTTCTTGAGCTTTCTGATCCTTTCTTTGGTGCAAATCTACCCCCTTTGACCTCCTGAAGCTAATGGTAAGCTTGAATGAAGCTTAGAGTGGCTATTTTGAATGCTTTGTTTCTGAAGTTGTAGAAATCGTATTTCTGTTTGAGGGTGTTTTAGGCTATGGTGATGGGTGGGAAATGATCCTGAGGTGTTTTTGAGTTGATTGTTGAAGGAAGTTTGAAGTTTCAGTGGTTGAGCTATGAAATTCGAAGAAGGGAAGTTTTTTTTATGGATTTTGTGAATCTGAGTGTATGAGAGTGTTCAGGCTCTTGTGTGTTATGAAATGTGATCCATGATGTTTGTTTAAGCCAATGGAATTGATCAGAAAGTTGTTGTGGCACAGGCTGATTGGTATGGGGTGTTTTTGCAAAAAAGTCAATTTAGGTGTACTTGAGGTATGGGCCATGGCAGGGCTAGCTTTTTGGGGTGTCTCGCCTCAGAAAGATTCATGGAGAGCCATAGAATCAGTTTGATGCAGCTGGCACAAGTGGATGAAAGGATCCAATGCATTTTGCAAATTTTGAGAGTTTTGGCCCTTTTGTGATTTCTTGAAGTTCAAGTCATGGAAACACTTGGTTCAATGCACAATTCTGATTGTTTGAAGTTTATTTGACATATTGTGAAGTGTTTGTGTACATTAGAGGTCATTAGAATGCTTGAACATGCCAAAATGCAAAATCCCTCTTTGACATGAAACTTGAAATTATAGGATTTTTGCCAACTTTTAAAGGCCATATCTTGATTTCTATGATGAATCAAGACATGTTCTTGTACTTTTTGAAAATGGAAAGACCCAATATACAACTTTCATGACCAAGAATTTTTCAATTGAAGCATTTTTTGGTTATGAAAGAGGAGGTTGAAAAACTTTCCCAAAATGGAAAGTTTGCATTTCAAGTCATTTCCAAAAATGGAAAGTTTGCAATTGGCTCAAAATTCTTCAATCTTGTGAACTTCCAACCACTTATAAGATCAAATAAAGATCATAGAACTTAAATTTGATGAAAATACCCCTTTGGTTCCATTGTTGGGGGCCTCAGATGCCCAGATTTTGACTTAACTTGCTCAGGAAGTTACCTAGTGAACAGATGACTTCCACAATGATTTTCTTCATCAAACTTGGTACACATGATCCTTATAACATATTAAGAACATTAGAAACAAGGATGACCTAAAAATTTGGAGTTAAGGCCTCTGAAACCAAAACCCTAATTTTGGTCATCTGTGTAGTGAAAACCCTAGCTCTACTTCCATGCCTTTGCCAGTTCTTGTGATCCCTTGACTTTCATGAACTTTGAGGAGCATAATATGATGATGGAGCACACATGGACCCTCTTGGAAAGCTTTGAGACCTTTGGGATGGCTTAGATGGATTCTTAGATTGCTCAAATCACAAACCCTAGATGCAGGTGAACTTGAACTTATGTAGTGAAACAAATATGCAATATGAGGTGTGATGCTTATGTTAATGCAAACATGAAAGATCACAAGCCATGGTGTGATATGAGTGACGACAAATTTGGGGTGTTTACAATTTCTTCTACCTTTTAACAATTTTTGTGCAAAATCATTCTTACAATCAAGGCGAAATTCATTCACTCAAGTGAAAAGTGAAGAACAATAGAGGAATTTGATCGGTTGATTGAATCTTGTTCATTAAGATTGATTCAGAATTATCAATGTTTTGAGTTAATTCCAACATGATTGATAGTATTCATTAATTGTAGACCAAGGTTTTCTGCTTCTTTTTGTTATTAATCGTATTTTTTCCACTTTTATGTTTGGTCTTAGGGCCTTTTTTATATGTCAGCCATTCCCTTCTCATGAATAATACAATTTATCGCGATAATAAACCTAACCGCCTATTAATCACTTGTAACGGATTTTAATAGTTACATGTAACCATTTTATGATCATTAGTGAAATGTAAATGATTATTAATCACTTTGTAACGATTTATGAACCTTAGTCTGCCTTTTATCCTTTGAAGCTCATTCATAAGCCAAAAATAACCTCTAAGGATTCATTCATTGAAAATAATAAATTAGGGTTTTGTCGCTCCCGGGATTTTCATCCTAGTACAAACGCGAAAGTGGCGCGGAAAAGGTAGAGTCGCCAACCAGGCATTTTTATCCCGAATGAATGGGAAAGGTAATGTTGCACAAATCGAGGAGAAAAGGAAAGGAAGAGGTCCTACGAACCAAAGATCTGGGTTCGGGAGTTGGTACGACCTGGGAAGGTATTAGCACCCCAGATCGTCTGCCGTACCCGACGGGGTCCATGCTTGTTTGTCTGTTTCAAAGGGTGAGAAATAATGCTGCTGGTGAATAAAACTGTTAACTGGAAGGGAATATGAAATGGAAATGGAAAAGAGAACGAAAAAGGAAAATGTAGGGAAAATAAAGAGTGTGCTCGAACGGGCCCTACCCCGCTTCCTACGTACCTCATAGGGATAATAAGGATCAGAGTCGACGTAGTTCGCCTAACTAAGGTGGGAACTATTTATTTGCGATTTTTAGGATGACATTGTCATAGCTCTAACTCAGGTGTTTGTCGGCTCGTTGAACCGATGGCGTTACCGTATTGTTGTCAAACTGTCGAGACAAGTCATGATCGTTTGCAAAGAGTGGGAGATGAGAAGAGAAGATGCAATGTCTTTGTTTATTGTCTTTTAAAAGAAGTGTTTTGCTTATTTGTTTGTGAAACATTCTCATACTAAGACTTGTTCATCGTGGTAGATGCCTTACACCTTAACCCGAAATGGAACGTGTATAAGTAACCCACGGCAAAGTCTCCTATCATACAAGAACATTCAACCTTTATTAGGTGTTTTTTAATTTTCTTTGATATGAGAAATAAAGCAAAGCGAACCAAAGGTAAAAGTCTAAAGGGAGACTAGCAATACTAAGTATTGTCATGCATGGATGAACCTAGGTTAGTGCGGTTTTCTAATCCTAATGAGAAAAAGGAAAAGAAACGGGAACTAGAAATCAACTTACTTCCTAAGGAAGCTAAGTTATTTCTAAAGGGGATTAGCATGAAGTTATAAGTACAAAAAATGCTAAAACAAACACACTCGGAAAGCATAAATAATTTAAAAGGGAAAAGATTGTGTGAACTTACCTCCACCTCCCAACAAAATAAAGGTTAGTAGGATAAACATGGTAACAGGAATGAGGTAAGAAAATACCAAACAAATCCTAATACAACTAGGACCTAATCTAGACTCAATCTTAAGTCTAAGGGACCTAAAAACTAGGCAAAACAAAAATCCAACAGCTACTACAACTCATATAGCATAAACAGCTGCTAAATGCCATGCAAAAATGCAAACAGCCTATTATAGCTAACAAACAACATGCAAACAGGTGGAAAAAGTGTCAAAATGTCACAAACAACATACAATTAACAGCTTTCATTTCACTAGGCAACAGTAAAAAGCAAGACAGATTTGGCTTATTTTCTTTATGCACAAAACATGAATTTTAATGCAAATCAAGTAATGAAAAATTATGCAAGTTAATGAAATAATATGAAATTAATTATTAACAATGGAATTCAACATCAACATGCAATTAAATGATGCAAACTAAATGATTTTTGTGACTTTTTTACATTATGCAATCTTCATTTATGCACATGATCTAAAAAATTGTGAATGGATTCAGAATGCAATGCAAAAATAGAGGTGTACACATTTATTATTATGTTGTGGAATGGTATTAAGTCATGCAAACAATGATCACAGAGTGTTATGAACATATATATGCAACATTTATGCCCAAAAACGGAAAATAACGAAACGCATGTCGAAAGCTTCCAAAACTACATGAACTTGCACCTAAAGTGATCCTAAAAATTCACTGAAATCAAGATCTAACAATATATGGTGATTAAAGGCATAAACATCACACAAAAATGCCATGAAACAAGTTGTTTCACAAATTCGAACAACGTTAACCGATTAACAGCTTTAAAAAACCAAATACAGGGGCAAAAATCAACGTGTTAACCGGTTAACCCAGGACGTTAACCGGTTAACACTAAACATAATTGAAAAAAATCAATTAGGAAAAGCACTTTTAGTCATCAACCTACTTCCAAAAGCTCCTAATACATACCCTATCAAATGAGCACGAATTCTACACCTAAAAGCAAGATCTTAGCTCCTAATATAACCACATGCACATCACAAATATAGTTTCTAATGATTAATTGATTAAAGCCTCAATAAGCACAAAAACGATAAAACAAAGAATGCCGCATGACAAGATGAAGAGAAATAAGTTAAATCGAGAAAGTGATTCGAATTCATCAACCTACAAAGCGGAGGCTTGCTTTGGTGATTGTTGTAATGTCGAATGAAATATGAATGATGAAGAAAACAGGAGATCCGATGTACTTCCGCGAATGCGCAAAATAAATGCGGTTGATGACGATCTTGGTGAATACTTGCAAAATCACTTCCAAAAAGATAAAATCAATCCAAAAACAGCAACAACTTGTTCAATAAGCCATGGAATTGATGCTTGTATGGAGGTTTAGCTTCAAACTCCTCAAGTTTCAATGTGAAACTTGAAGAATATTTGGTGAAAGGTTGAAAATGGAGGAAAAGTTGAGATAAAAATGAGAGAGATGAAGTGAAATGATGAAAATGGTTCCCCTTTTTTGGTTTGGAGTGAATTGAGCTTATATAGAAGCTAGGTTTGGCATGAGGCTTGGGTATGGAGTTAGCTTGGGCACTAGGTTTGGAAAATGTGGTTAGGACTTAGGCTTGGAGTTAGTTAGAGTTAGTTGGGGTTTCTAGAATATTCCTTGGAATATTGTGGAAGGATCTAGAAAGTGGTGGAAAATCCAAGGCAAAGTGGAGTGTGGAATAGAGTGTAATGCAAGGCAAAGGAGAAAAGTGGTGGGAAATGTCTTCAAAAGCCAATTCTTGTCATTTTTGCTCAAAATTAGTGTGTGTGTTAACCGGTTAACCCAGAGCGTTAACCGGTTAACACAAGCAAAATTCAAATTTCCCCTTTTTTATGGGAAAACCCTGAAACTGTGTTGGCGTCAACCGTTCTGAACCCATTTTCCTTCTGAGACCCGATTATTAATATTTTCTTGGAAAACTCTTGATCACATGCCTTATGCATCCACCAATGATTAATGATTTATTTATTTTCTTATTATTTTTTATTATGCGATGTATGCAATGATATGCAGAATGATATGGGAATGAAGCGCAAGCTTCTTGAGATTGATAATAAATAAGAGGGAAAATTTTGGGGTGTTACAGCTGCCCCTATTCAATCATTGTAGACTTGAATGGTGATAGCAGTTGCTTTCAGACGTGTGAAGTATGCAGGGATTGAATACCATAAACAACCAGAAAATTTATACTCTATGAAGGAAGGACCGGGAAATAAATCCAACCATATAACTCTGCTTGGGGATAACTTTGATGGGAAGAATATTAAACCGGTGAATGCCTTTTGAATAATGCCAGAAGACTACCGGCTTGCCACACTACGGGTAGACTTTGGAAGTCTGTCTTTAATTGAACCGCCATACGGTTACTAGCTTGCCACACTGTGGGTGGACTTTTGATAGGCTACGATAGTGCCTTATTGATGTCTTGTCTTTTGGATGGAGTCGAACGACTATCGACTTGCCACACTGCGGGTGGACCTTTGCCAATCTGCGGTCGACTTTAAGATACTTTGCCACCCTGAGGACGGACTTTGGCCAATCTACGGCTGGACTTTAGATACTTTGCCACCCTGAGGACGGACTTTGGCCAATCTACGGTTGGACTTTTAGAATATTTTGCCACACTATGGGTGGACTTTTGCAAATCTGCGGTTGGATTTCTGTCACACTACGAGAGACTTTTGCTCGCTACGGGAGACTTCTGCCACACTACGAGGGACTTTTGCTCGCTACGGAAGACTTTTTGCCACACTACGGGGGACTTTTTCTCGCTACGGGAGACTTCTTGCCACACTACGGGGGACTTTTGCTCGCTACGAGAGACTTCTTGCCACACTACGAGGGACTTTTGTTCGCTATGGGAGACTTCTTGCCACACTATGGGGGACTTTTGCTCGCTACGGGAAACTTCTGTCACACTACGGGGGACTTTTGCTTGCTACGGGAGACTTCTTGCCACACTACGGGGGACTTTTTCTCGCTACGGGAGACTTCTTGCCACACTACGGGGGACTTTTGCTCGCTACGGGAGACTTCATCCACACTACGGGGGAATTTTGCTCGCTACAGGAAACTTTTGCCACACTACGGGGGACTTTTGCTCGCTACGGGAGACTTCTTGCCACACTACGGGGGACTTTTGCTCGCTACGGGAGACTTCTGCCACACTAAGGGGGACTTTTGCTCGCTACGGGAGACTTTTGCCACACTACGGGGGACTTTAGAAATTTGCCACCCTGAGGATGGCTTTTGAAATTTGCCACCCTAAGGATGGACTTTTGCCAATCTGCGGCTGGACTTTAGAAACTTGCCATTCAGTGGATGGACTTTGTCCAGTCTACGGCTGGACTTTGCAAGATATCAAACCTGGATTATGTTGGGTATGCATATGTTGACCTGCATGACATGATGCCACATGACAATGGGGAAGTTATATCTTGATTATGTTAATGAACTGATGCAAGTGCAAAGGGAATTCCTGATGCAGAAGTAATAAGTCCCTGCTGACTCTGCTGAGAATGCAATGATCGCATATTCGATCTCGGGAAGCCCTGCGGGGATAACATCTTTGTTGGAGAAGAGCATGAGTAATTCATCTGTCTCGAATTATCACCTTTGCCCAAAATAAATTGGACTTTAGATTTGAGGACCCTGCTAGGGGATACCACAACTACTGGGGATTGCATCTCACCCGTAAGATTTCGATGGGGGATCGACAACTTTCCGACATAGCTGGGGAAAGTTCTTGTCAAGGCTCTGCTGTGGAGAACTCTTTGTCTGCCTGAATTTTGCATACCTCTGTGGGAAAGGGAATCATTCAGTTGGTTGTCGGGAATTCTTGTAAGAAAAACTTCATTGTGGGAAGACGATTCTCAATTTGGGGATTATCAATCCTTATTGCTCTGCTAGGGAAAAGAAAGATTTGTCTGAGATCTGCTTGGGAATGGGAGCCTCCTTAGATCTGCTGAGGCAATAGGATCAAAGAAACTTGCTGAAGAGAAAAGGTTTGGGGACTTTACTGGGGATAACTTCCATCCATCTATTGGGAATAAAAAAACCGACACATCTTGCTGGGAGAAAAGGTTTCAAGTAGTCTCGTGTTGGGGATCATTTTCTTTTTTCCGAAATTTACCTTAAGAGGATTTTACAAAAGACTTGGTGTCTTTAAACTCTTAAGTATCACAGTGACTGCATAAATTGACATAATACCCTTGCTGGGGAGGTAGCCATTGTCAATACAGATGAGCTTGTAGCTGCTAAAAGCGTTGCACTAGATAATTGGCTTGACGAGCAACCACTATATGGGTAATGGACTCAATCAGTAAGAGTGATGACAAGAGGGTGACATAGAAACCCTTTAGGAGTATAGTTGTCCTGGTACTCTAAACTCTGGATAGATGCTTCTTATTGTCTGTCTTTGAGAAAGAATGAATTCTCGTGCTATTGGGATGGCCTGCCCCAGTACGAGTATTTGAATAGTTTTGCCCTTGACTGATTAATCTTTGAGGGAATACCCGCACTGATTGCTCTGGGAGAGATTTGAATCTCGAAGTGATTTCCCCAGTTTGGTTGAATTTTGAAGAGATTACTCGACGTACCTGCCCCGAATTAGCTGGCTCTTACCATTACTAGTTGGGAACGTCCTTACTTAATGAATTTTTCTCGATAAAGTGCACCTCGACCTGATTGTCTTTCATAAGTTTCAGACTTTTCAACTTGGCAAGATTAAGCTTCTGGATTGAATTTCCGTATGTGAACTTCTTATGATGCCAAACAAATGTATGCAAGCAGAAAATGTTTATTTCGAGAATGAAAATTCTAATGCAACACACATGTTAATCTTGAAGTCTTTATTGAAAGGTGTCTCAAACCTTTGTGAGCGAATCACTGGTTAAGATAAGACATTACTTTTAGATAAAAGAAAGCATGTACATGCAATACCACCAAGGATCTTTTAGCACAACTCATAGGAGTCAGGAACGTGGTCTCGTGGTAGTACGCTCTCAAAATAACCCTGTTTGAGTTAGGACTTTTGAGGGTTGTATCGTGGCTTGGTTCACGGTTATAGAAACAAAGGATATAAGCTCGGAAAGCGTAAAGAATTTAAAACGGAAAAGGTTGTGTGAACTTACCTCCACCTCCCTACAAAACAAAGGTTAGTATGATAAACATGGTAAAAGGAATGAGGTAAACAAGTACCAAACAAATCCTAATACAACTAGGACCTAATCTAGACTCAATCTTCAGTCTAAGGGACCTAAAAACTAGGCAAAACAAAATTCCAGCAGCTACTACAACTCATATAGCACAAACAGCTGCTAAATACCATGCAAAAATGAAAATAGCCTATTATAGCTAACAAACAGCATGCAAACAAGTGTAAAAAGTGTCAAAATGTCACAAACAACATGCAATTAACATCTTTCATTTCACTAGGCAGCAGTAAAAAACAAGGCAGATTTGGCTTATTTTCTTTATGCACAAAAAAATGAATTTTAATGCAAATCAAGTAATGAAAAATTTATGCAAGTTAATGCAATAATATGCAATGAATTATTAACAATGGAATGCAACATCAACATGCAATTAAATGATGCAAACTAAATGATTTTTGTGACTTTTTTACATTATGCAGTCTTCATTGATGCACATGATCTAACAAAATGTGAATGGCTTCAGAATGCGATGCAAAAATAGAGGTGTAGACATTTATTATTATGTTTTGGAGTGGTATTAAGTCATGCAAACAATGATCACAAAGTGTTATGAACATATATGCTACATTTATGCACAAAAACGGAAACTAACGAAACACATGTCGAAAGCTACCAAAACTACATGAACTTGCACCTAAAGTGACCCTAAAAATTCACTAAAATCAAGATCTAACAATACATGGTGATTAAAGGCATAAACATCACAAAAACATGCCATGAAACAAGCTATTTTCAAAAATTCGAACAGCGTTAACCAGTTAACGCCCTGGGTTAACCGGTTAACGGCTTTAAAAAAACAAATCCAGGGGCAAAAATCAACGTGTTAACCGGTTAACCCTATATAGAATTGAAAAACATCAATTAGGAAAACTACTTTTAGTCATCAACCTACTTCCAAAAGCTCCTAATACCTACCTATCAAATGAGCACAAATTCTACACCTAAAATCAACATCTTAGCTCGTAATAGAACCACATGCACATTACAAATCTAGTTTCTAAGGATTAATCGATCAAAGCCTCAATAAGCACAAAAACGATAAAACAAAGAATGCCGCATGGCGAGATGAAGAGAAATAAGTTAAATAGAGAAAGTGATTCGAATTTACAAACCTACAAAGCGGAGGCTTGCTTTGGTGATTGTTGCAATATCGATTCAAATGCGAATGAAGAAGAAAACCGGAGATCCGATGTACTTCCGCGAATGCGCAAAATAAATGTGATTGATGACGATCTTGGTGAATACTTGCAAAATCACTTCCAAAAAGCTAAAATCAATCCAAAAATAGTAGCAACTTGTTCAATAAGCCATGGAATTGATGCTTGAATGGAGGTTTAGCTTCAAACTCCTCAAGTTTTAATGTGAAACTTGAAGAATTTTTGGTGAAGAAGCTTTGGTTAAAGGTTGAAAATGGAGGAAAAGTTGAGAGAAAAATGAGAGAGATAAAGTGAAATGATAAAAATGGTTCCCCTTTTTTAGTTTGGAGTATATTGAGCTTATATAGAAGTTAGGTTTGGCATGAGGCTTGGGTATGGAGTTAGCTTGGGCACTAGGTTTGGAAAATGTGGTTAGGACTTAGGCTTGGAGTTAGTTAGAGTTAGTTGGGGTTTCTAGAATATTCCTTTGAATAGTGTGGAAGGATCTAGAAAGTGGTGGAAAATCCAAGGTAAAGTGGAGTGTGGAATAGAGTGTAATGCAAAGCAAAGGAGAAAAGTGGTGGGAAATGTCTTCAAAAGCCATTTTTTGTCATTTTTGCTCAAAATTAGTATGTATTAACCGGTTAACCCAGGGCGTTAACCAGTTAACACAAGCAAAATTCAAATTTCCCTTTTTTTAATGGGAAAACCCTGAAATTGTGTTGGTGTCGACCGTTCTGATCCTATTTTCCTTCTGAGAACCGATTATTGATATTTTCTTGGAAAACTCTTGATCACAGGCCTTAGGTGTCCACCAATGATGAATGATTTATTTATTTTCTTATTATTTTTTATTATGCGATGTATGCAATGATATGCAGAATGATATAGGAATGAAGCACAAGCTACTTGAGGTTGATAATAAATAAGAGGGGAAATTTTGGGGTGTGACATGTTCCTCTGATGAAATTTCATCTAATACCCAAAGTCAAAGTTTGATTTTTTGGGTAAAGTTGATCATCAAGGGCCATTATTCAAGAAAATATGGTCCATAGTTGAATTTAATCAATATTTGATCAATAAATCAAGGTTACTTGTAAAATAAGCCAAGTTGAGAAATTGAAAATTTCACTAAGTTATGGAAAAAACATGTTCAAGTACCTATCTTTGCAAGGTCATAACATGAAATCCAATCAACCTATTTTGTTGCTCTGAAGCATAAATGTTAGATCTCATTTCCATACAACAAGATTGTTGGGCTGAACCATCTCCAAAAAATGCTTGGATTTTAAGTTATGGATTGATCAAAATCAAGACAATAGTTATAAACATCAAACTTTGGAGGGATTTTTCATCATGACCCAATGTGAATCAATGCAATTTATAAACATAAATTTTATAGAGCATCATTTCCGCTTTCTAAAATGTACAAGAACATACATTAATTATACTTGAGCAAGAAGTTATGGATCTCACAACATACCTTGAAACAACTTATTTCCAAGGAAGTTTTACATATTTCACATGATTTTGTGACTTGGCAAGTTTGGTATCTTCACAATATCAACATCTAAGACACAATGTACACGCCCTCTATAAAATCATGATGAAGAATCACACAAAAACTGAACCATAGTTCCAAAGGGTCAAGAATCTATTCCTTGGAAGTGAAAAAACATCGTTGCAAAATTGAGAACTTAAGTTTTGTTAAGTTACATTTATGTGGAACATTGGATTGGGATGAAGCAAGCCACACTTGTCAAGATGAAGTCCAAAACAATGATTTTTCAAACCTGTAAAGTAAGTTGAGTCAAGATGCTAAGAAGACCAAAGGTACCTTAGCATTCAAAAAAGTGAAACTTGACAAAATCCATTAGACAATAGCATGCTCCCTCATCCACCACTATTCATCCAAGAAAAATAAATTTACCTATAAATAGAGGTCATCTTACATCAATTTAAATATACCAAAACAACTTCCAATCTTGTTTTCTCACTTTCCCTCTTTGTAACACCCCAAAATTTGCTCTTTTATTCATTACCAGTTTCAAGTAGCTTATGCTTCTTTTCCACATCATTTAGCATATTCTTTTATAAATTGCATTGCCTTCAAATCATAAATCATAATAAAAATAATAAAATAAAGCATACATCATCGGCAGAAGCATAGGGCATGTGATCAGGTATTTTTCTAGTGGCAATATCAATTATCAAGTCTCAAAGTCAAGACAGGGTCAGAACGGACGATGCAAGTGCGTTTCCAAAGGTTTCATGTAACAACCCAAAGTTGATTTTGATTTAATTGATGTGTTTGTTGTGAATTTTGATGAATTATTGATGATTTAATGTTTTGTGGAGGCATGAGTGTGACTTAATATTTTAATAATATTAGGATATTAAGTATAGTGGGTTTATTTAATTAAATTGGGAGAAAATAATTTAAATAAGAAGAATTAGAGGACAAGGATAGTATAGACTTTTGGTAAAGGCTAAGTGAGGGTAAAAGAGGAAAAGACTAATGAGGTCATAGGGGAAAGATTGACTAAGATAGTGAAGTTGGATAGTACGATCATTTTTTAGAACGATCATACTTTTGGAGAAGGGAAGGAGAGGTCTGAAGAAAAGCTAGGACTTGAAGGTTGGAGAGGAAATTTTGAAGGTTATCGAAAGAACTCACAGAACCTAAGGTATGGGGAGTAATTATGTTCGGTATTGTAATGTAGAGATATAATTTGGGGTTTTGAGAAAGAGTCTTAGGGTTATAGGGTTTGTTGATGAATTTTCTATATGATGATGAATTATGATGATAAATAATGATGTTATATGATATATTTGATGATAATATGATTAATGTGGATAGTATTGATGATTTTCTGTTGTGATGCTGCTAAAAACTGGGTTTTTGGGGGGTTTTGTCGCAGAGGAGCGATTATGAGATCGCAGAAAATTTTGAAAAATCGCGATGCTCGCTTAGCGAGCGAGTGAATATTTTGGAACTCTCAAAACAGAGAGTTAGTCACTTAGCGAGGGGGTAGCTCGCTTAGCGAGACCTGACATTTTTCAAAATTTTATTTTAATTCCGAAAAATGTTTTAATCGATGTGCTTCGTGTCATAAGATATTATGATGTTTTAGTGAAGTTGTATGTTGTGTTTATAGGCTATATGTGTAGGAATTGGTGATAAAAATGATGTATAATGAAATGAGTTTTTTATGAGTTTATGAATTATGATGACATGTGTAACACGGTGGGAGAACTGACTTTCTATAAATGTTGCGGATAGCAAGAGTCGCCACCGACTTTTATTTTATCCATAAGGAAGGGACATAAAAGATCAGGAAAGACCGTTTTAAAAGACTTGAGTTCGGGTTGTAGGTTATATAAAGGGAAGGTGTTAGCACCCTTTATATCCATGGTTATCCATGGGCTCTTAGTTACTTAGCTCACTTAATTGCTTTGAAAGTGAAGTGTGTGATTAGAAAATTTTCTAAGTACTTTGTAATGATCCTCGTATGGATGTATACAAAGCCTTTTTTTGAAAAATGTTTGAAAATAGTGAGGTGTGAAAAGTATTTTCTTTTGAAGTGTGAGCAAGTAACTATGAGGTACCTACCCTAGACTAAGTCATTCATGTTCTTATATGTCCTTTCAAGGGTAAGACTATCCCTATTATTAAGGAATAGGTAGTCATTACCTTGGATTTAAGGGACGGGTGTAGGGTCATCGTATGGTCAACAAAGGTAACTTGAGGGTGTCTTTAGTAATTGGGAGGGACTATCTTCTTTTAAACCGAAGGGACAAGATCATTCTAGGCAACATCGTAGGGACTTGATCTTTTAACCGAGGGGAGGGACAAGATGATTTTATTTGGTAGGTTTTTTTTAAGACACCCCAATATTCGAGGGACCTGACTGTTTTTTAAAGGCAACTTAAGAGAGGTAGCCCTAGGAGGTGCAGACAGCGATCATAGATCGACTTAGGTGTGTGAATGATTTATTTCAAATATTTATTCTTTTTATTTAATTTTCTAAATTCGATTAATTACAATTAGGTTTTCACTCCCTATTTACTAACCATAAAAATAAATAAATAAATAAAATGCGGAAAATATAAAACCTACGCTATTACACGGCTTCGGGGCAGTTACATAATAATAGGAGCGGGAAAAATAAATTACACAAAATAACAACCTATACAATTTTTATAAGTAATTAAATAAGGCAAAAATAAAAATAAATAAATTACAATAAATAAAGAAAATGATTCTAAATAACAAAATAAATTAATTAAGTTTTTTTTAAATTAATGTTAGAAAAGAAATATTAGGGTTAAACAAAAAATTAGGTTAGAATTAGGGTTAGAAAAATCAAGTTTTGATTAAATTAACCTAAACCTAACTAATTAAAAAAATATAACAAGTTAAATTATTTATAAAAATGTTAATAAAAATAAAATAACATATTAAAAATAAATATAATTCTTAATTTTGTTTTAAGGAAAAAAGATTAAATTAACTATTGATAGTTGATTATTAATTTAATTAGTTAATTATTAAGTGAATTAATTAATATAATAGAAAAATAAAAAAATAAATCATAAAATAAACAAAATAAAAAGAAAATGCGCTCAAAAAGAAGAATAAGGGAGCCTGGAGGCGAACCCAGGACTCCCAGCCACCAACATCAATGCCTCAGCCATTAGGTTGCATGCCACCTGCGTGAAAATAAGGCAAACAAATCTATATATTTTAAAACCAAAATTCAAATTCTAAAAACCGCGCGCACTACCTTCTTCTTCCTATGGTTGTCGTCTTAGGTTATGGTGACAGTCGTTCGTCACTATAACTTGTAGTGACGATTCTTTTGTGTCACTATATGTCCTGCAATTCACAAAACATCATACGATCAATATAAATTATTTTCAACCATGCCAATCAACTAAACAATGTCCTAAGAGTCTTATTATGTCGTCAATTGGTCCTGAAATTACGTCTAACGAAAGTTCCCAATTCGAAGTTCATAAACCCTAAAAATGGTTAATCATGATACCTGCATAGAAAACGTGATTAAATAGCCCAGAAACAATCCAAACATCATTCTAAATCATATTGTATAATCAAATTGAATAAAAAACAACCATATAAATGAAATTGAAATTCAAAAAAAGCAAGAACAAAACACGATCGGTTAGAGTGATTTATGGCATTATGGATGCAGATGATGATTGTTACATGATCAGTGAAGCTCAATGAAGCGATTGCAACTTATAGAATGCTTTGAGGAGACCTAAAATTGTGAAACCGAAAATTGATTTTTTGATAAAAATTTTGAATGTGAAAAGTGTTATTTTGTCTCTGAATTCCTTTTTTTGTGCCTTGGTCTTGTTGTGCTTATGTAGTAGAACATAATTAGGTTAGAAATTGGGCCTTGTGTTTGTGAATTTTGGTTGCTTGATAATGAAGAAATATCACTTCTAATTTTGTCAAAAAATCAAATATTTTCTTACCAATCAAGCCTTGTACGAATTGGGATCATCTCCAATCACTTTTTTTTTAATCAAAAAATATATTATAATTCAAAAAACTATTACAATCAAGGAGACCTAAGGTCCATCCATCCAATTCTTACTTACATCATGAATTTGACTATGCTATTTCTATCCATTTTGTTTCTAAACACATTATCATTTCTAAATTTCCACACATGATAAAGTGTTTCCGCTATAGCAATTTTCAGGATTGCTGCCCTCCATCCTTTTCCTTTTGTACCTCTTATCAACCACAAAATTTTTTCATTCCACACCTTAGGAACATGTCTAACTTCTAACCACTTTAACACTTCCTCCCATATAACCTTCATTTGCTCACATTCAAAGAATAGATGATTTAATGTTTCATCTTCTCTTTTAAATATACAAAAAACTTTATCATTAATCATCTTGAATCTCACCATTCTATCTTTTGTTGCTAGCTTCCCTTGGAAAACCATCCATAAACAAACTACTGCCCGGGGCCTAGCCCTATTGTACTTTATCAGTTTGTACCAACTGACTCTCCTTCCATCATCCATCATACAAGCATATATTTTGTTGGCTTTAAACATCTTAATTCTTACATCTTTGTCCCATTCTTGTTGTGCCACACCAATATTATCCCTTTGATTCAAAATCCCTTTCATAAACCAAGAGTGTTGCGGTTTCTTCTCATAGTTCATAATCTCTTCATTCTTGAAATAATACATATGGATCCATTTAACCCATAGACTATCCTTCTTACAACAGAGGTCTCACAAACACTTCATCAGCCACACTTTGTTCCAAATAATGAGATTCAAAAGATTCATACCTCCCTGCTCCGTAGGCTTACACATGGAATTCCAGGCAACAGGACTTTTTACGGGTAATCTCCTTCTTGCCAGTCCATATGAAACTTCTACATATGGCATCAATCTTCTTAATAACCATCTTAGGGATTGGGAAACACGGCATCCAAAATTGCGCTATGGCATTTGAGATGTTTTGTACCAATTGAATCCTCCCAGCATGACTTAACAACTTAGATGACCAGTGATTCACTTTACTCACGATTCGATCTATCAGGGGAAGGTAGTGATTAATAAAAAGCTTCTTACTTGAGAGGGGAACCCCAAGATAACGAATAGGCAAACTACCACTTTGAAACCCAGTATTGCTCAGCATTCTGGCTTTTTCATCATTATCCAATCCAGCCATGAAAATTTTGCTTTTGTTCTGGTTAACCACCAATCCCATTGAATCAGTAAACAGCTTGAAAGCCTGAGTCAGCATGTGGACCGAGATATCATCTCCTCTACAAAACAGCAGTATGTCATCCGCAAAGGTGATATTTGTCAACTTCAGCCCTTCACATTTCGCATGGTAATTGAAGTTGTTGTCTTTCTGCATCTTTAATAGCACTCTATGCATGTATTCTATTATGATCACAAAGAGCAAGGGAGAAATAGGGTCTCCCTGCCTTATGCCTCTTCTAGCCTGCATAAAATCAGTCATCTCTCCATTAATATTAAACCTGTAGGACACTGAGTTAATACCAGCTATGATCCATTTAATAAACTGATGCGGCATCCCAAACTCCTTTAGTATATTAGTTAATGCCCCTCAATGCACCATGTCATATGCCTTCTGCAAATCGATTTGCAACATCACTCTAGGGGTACCCTTCTTTCTTTCATAGCCTTTAAGAAGTTCAGTAGCCAACATAATATGGTTATGTATGTGTTGTCCTTTTACAAAAGCAGCCTGATTTTGACTAATGACAGTTGGCAACACTATCCCCAATCTGTCAGTAAAAATCCTAGAAATTATTTTGTAAAATGTGGTGCATCCTGCTATAGGCCGAAAGTCCTTCACTCCTTTAGCATTATCCCCTTTTCGAATCAAAGTAACTAATGTACTATTGAAGGGTTTGTAGATGGACCCCTCTCAAAGTACTCTTTGACAACTTTTATCACATCAATTTTTATCACACTCCAGCTGGCCTTGAAAAACCCTGCTCCATAGCCATCCAATCCTGGACTTTTTCTGTCACCTATCCCTTTGAGAGCTTTATCAATTTCCTGATCAGTCACCTCTTGTATCAACATTTCCCTTTGCTCCATGTTCATTTGAGGGCCCATTCTCATAGCTTCAACATCTATGTTGACAGTAGTGTGTTCACTATTCCCCATGAGTTGACTATAGAAACCAAGCACTTCATTTTCCATATCTTTTTGTTCATGTATTAGACTGCCATCTTCTTTATACAGTTGGACTAATCTCTTTGTACTTTGTTGAGATTTCAGCATAGCTGGAAATAAGCATTATTCCCATCACCTTTCTTTATCCATTCAATTTTTGTTTTTTGTCTCATCTTTTTCTCCTGGATCTCATTTAAGTGTATAACCTGATCAGTTAGCTGTTTCGCTTTATCTATCAACTCCTTATCCATTCTATTCCCCTTGAGTTCCAGCTGGCTTTGTTCAAGCTTATCTCTAGCCTCAATAATTTGTTGTTTCATATTTGCCAAGGGTCTACTGAATTTTGTAATCTCTACTTTAAACCTCTTGAGCTTCTTCCATAGTATCACCATTGGATACCCTCTCATAGGTTAATCCCAATTGCTCTTCACCATTTGTAAGAATCCTGGAAATTATGCTATGCAATTGGTATATCTGAACTGTCTAGGAACTCTCTTCTTATGTCTACTATCATCCACCAATAACATGGCATAATCTGAAACATTGGGAGGCATGATCTGCATATTAGTATCAAGATTATCCTGGAACCATTCAACATTTCCCAGCAGTCTGTCAGTTCTTGAATATATAGCATTATCCCGCTACCTATTGGACCATGTATAATAATCACCAGAACTCTCCATTTCACTAATACCCGTGTTGTGCATCATATTCACCAAATCCACATACTCTCTTTCAGTAACAGGATTCCCCATAGTCTATCTTGGGCTTTGATCACATTGTTAAAGTCACCTAGTACACACCAAGGTCCTTGAATGCTACCATATAACTGTTTAATATCCTTCCACAACATTCTTCTCTTATCTAGCTGGTTATGAGCATAAACTGCAGTCAACCAGTATTTAAGAGCACATGTCCTTGAATAGACCCCACAATGGATATATTGGCTACTACTTTGAACAAATCTGATATCCACATGATCTTTATTCCATAATATCCATATTCTACCATTTTCATGGTCGTTATAGTTATCTATATAACACTCAATCAGCCTAAGCTTCTCTTGAATTTTTCCATCTTTTTGGCTTTTAACTCTAGTCTCAATCAAAATAGCAATATCAGGTCTAAGCTTTAGGAGATGGGAGCTAACCTCCCTAAGCTTAGCACTTTTATTCAGCCCCCTTGTGCTCCAGGATACTAACATGGTTCACAATAATTAGGTCCATTGAGGTCATTCAAAACCTCGAGGATCCCAAATCCATTCTTACTAACTATGTTAGGTTCCTGAACAATACCTTTTCCTTTCTCTCTAGAAGATGCTCTTGCTATTGTCCATGGTGCTTCTTGATAATTGCTCTCCCCTTGTGTTACTGCCTTAGGTTTCTTCTTAGGTGTAATCACAATCTTCTCTTCATGAGGTTTTGGCTTTGGTCTCCATTGTTGCTGCCTCTTTGGCTCTCCACAATCATGCCCCATCTTTTGACAGATCTGGAAAAACTTAGGCTTCCATTCATATTCCACAACCTGCTTAATCATCTCCCCTGCTTTATTCTTTATCATAACCTCTTTTACCATTTCTTGTGTGTTGTCCACCTCAACTAACATCCTGGCATAAGATACCCGATATTTGTTAGTTGTACATTCATCAGTTACCATTGGCGTGCCAATAGCACTAGCAATTTTGTTCAAACTCTTGATTCCCCATAGATGAAGAGGAAGTTGAGGCAGTTTGATCCAAATTGGGAGTGTGCGTAATAGATCCTTTTTCAAATTGAACTCAGGGTACCATTCTTTTAAAATCATAGGAGCATTTCGCATCGTGTATGGTCCTTTCATCACCATAGCTTCATGATCTTCATGACTATGGAATCGAGCAAGAAAGTATCCTTCATCATGGTAGTACAGTTCTGGTGCTTTCACATAATTCCACGTCTTCAGCATAAAATTCTTCATCGCATTCATACTCACATCTTCTCCCAGTATGTACAAGATCAGTGCATTATCCCAAAACCTTAATTCTTATTCGATGTCTTCATCATTGATCTCTATTTCCACCACTCCATTCACAAGTGTTGGTGCCACATACTCCATAGCCAAACCTTTCGCAGGATTACGATTATCACTGAGAATGTCCACCCACAGTTTTCGTTCCTTTAAATGCAATATATTAGCTTCTAGAACAAATATTTGATCTAAAAATTGACTTTTTATATTTTATTTTTATTTAAATTGAATTTTAACAAATAAAATTCAAATAAATAAAAAATAAATTATAAAAATCATATGGATTGATTATTGGGTCATGCAAGGTCTTAACTTTGAGATTGGGTTGCAATTTGATGGGCCCATTTGAAATTTTTTGAAGTTTAGACCTTATTTGCTTCATACAGCCCTTGAAATTTTCCCAACTTTGACAAGGCACAACTCCCTTAATTTTAAGGCTATGAGAGTGATCTTGGACTTTTTAGAAAGCTTATATAGTCCTCTAACAAACCTCTTTGGTCTCATGTCCATATATTTTACCATTTTCAAATTATGCTCTTTGGAAAAAGTTGACTTTTTGTTGACTTTTGAAAGGACCTATAATGTCTTAGTTTATACCTTCCAAATGAAGCATTTTTAGGCTTGGCTTGTGAGACACTAAGTTGTAGAGAATTTAATTTCCTTCAAAATGAGCTTTTGATGGGAAATTTTTGATGAAGCATGTGAAAGTTATGGCTGGTCAAAGTTTAGTTGACTTTTCCTATGAAAACCCTAATTTAGAAACTCCTGATTCTTGATGATCTGAAATTTCCTTGATGAATCATGATCAGCCCTTGATCAAATGATGAATTTTACTTCATAATATTGATATTGGAAAAAAAATCTTGAAGTTTGACTTTAATTTGACAAGAGTTGACCTCAGTTTGACCTTTTTACCAACTTGACTGATTTTTTAATATTTGATCATCTGACTGGTCAAACTTATTGGGAAAGCCCTGAAACTTGACATGGGGATTCTTGAAGACATGTGGGATGTTATGAATCTCACTTGAGGCCTTGGAAGTCCATTTAGCTTGGAGAAATTCAAAACCCTAGTTCTGGATCCATTGTGCAGGATGAGGCTTTGTCAGATGAAACCTTCAATCCATTTGACCAATTATGAACCTTGTGAACTTTGAGAAAACTCTTGGGACACATTGCTTTGATTGTAGGAGGGAAAATTTTGGGGTACATCAACATGATTTAGAGGAAGATATTAAATGAGTGAGTAATATGATGATTAATGATGAATGCAGATGCAATGCTTATGATGTTTGATGAGGTGTGTTTTACTGCGTCTTGCATTCATTGCATAAATATGAGGGGAATTTTGGTATGTTGGTAGCTTAAATCCCATTGTGCTGATTGAAGTGATGTGATGTTATGATGTGCTCCCTTGTGGATGGTAGATGGCCTAGTGTCCATCCATGAGGATGTTTCGGTACCACATGCATAATAAGAGGTTGCATTCTCATTCTAAATGACATAGCATGAGTTGCATTGTGTTTGTGATTGTGACGTGATGTATTTGGTGTTATGTATAAATGAGTCTTTTGATTATTGATTCTGTTTTGTGATCCATGTTTATAAATTCTCATTTTGATATTACTTTATTGAATGTGAATTTACTCACCCTGTCTTCCTTTTTGTGATGGTCTATTATGCCACCCTGCAGATAATCAAGGTTAGCTCAGTGCGCGTTTTAGCACGGAGTTAATGTATCGTCGTTTGTTAGTTAGAAGTAGAGTCTTGATATGTGTTTAGTAACATCGGGGTGGGTTTTCGCTTAATAACTTGAGTTTATTTTGTTTAGTTGATTTAAATGTTGTTCTTTTGACTATTTGATATTTAAATGATGTTTTGTATTGAATTATGCAACTTTCTTTTAATTAAAGACGAAAAGTGATTGTTTGTTTTTCCGATGTGTAACTGTTGAGAAATTGTTTTGATGTTCATGATTTTCTAACTCATGTTACAGGACAGGACTAATATGATGTTTGTTGACGTTATTTTAGAAGAATGTGATACCTTTTCCAGATGAAACTCTGATTATTTGATTAAATTGTATTATATGTGTGATGGGTAGAAAGGGTGTTACATTAGTGGTATCAGAGCAAGTTGGTATGTCTGGTCGTGTCGTGTCATTATTAGTCGTGTCGGTTATTTCATTTGAGTGTATTGTGGTTGAGTAGTTCTTCTGATGTTGTTGGTGATTGCATAATGGATGTGAATCGTGCTCTTGCGCATGCGTTAGCTGCACTTGCTCAAGCTACGGTGCAGAACAATGTTCCTGATGAGTTTCATGCCTTTGGGGTATTCCAAAGGAATAATCCGCTAAAGTTTGAGGGTACTCATGAACCGGAGAATGCGCATAAGTGGCTTAAGGAAATTGAGAATATTTTCAGGACTATGGCATGTCCCGATGCTCAGAAGGTGTAGTTTGGTACCCACATGCTGGATGAAGAGGCTGAGGATTGGTGAGATAATATCTGTCAGAGATTGGAGGGAGTTAGAGCTGCAATAACTTGGAACGTGTTCAGGAGGGAATTTTTGAGTAAGTACTTTCCTGAAGACATTCGTGGAAAGAAAGAGGTTGAATTCTTGGAGCTGAAGCAGGGGAACATGACAGTGGCGGAGTATGCTGCCAAGTTTGAGAGGCTAGTGAAGTTTTGTCCTCACTACAATCGTGATGATGCTGAGTTGTCCAAGTGCTTAAAGTTTGATAATGGACTGAGACCAGAGATCAAGCAAGAGATTAGGTGTCAGCAGATCCGCATGTATGCTGAATTAGTGGATAATAGTAGAATATACGATGAGGATAGTCGAGCACAGTCTGCTCACTATAAGCAGATGAGTGAGAAGAAAGAGAAGGGCCAGTTTCGATGGAAACCTTATGCGACTCCAACTGATAAAGGGAAGCCGAAGGTTACTGATGGGAAGAAGCCAAGTGGGGCAGCGGGTTCCACTCCTCTCAAGTGATATAAGTGTGGAGAAGCGGGTCACATGTCTGACATATGCACTGCTACAGTGATTAAATATTACAAATATGGTAAGAGGGGTCACGTGAAGGATGAGTGTCCAAATGCAAGACCAACTTGTTTCAATTATGGTGAAGAGGTACATATCAGTACTCAGTGTCAGAAACCGAAAAAGGTTGCTACTTCTACTCTGACTACTGGAAGAGTGTTTTCCTTTAGTGGCTCTGAAGCCCAGAAGAAGGATAACATAATTAGAGGTACTTGTTTTATTAATTATGTTGAGTTGGTTGCTATAATTGATAGTGGTTCTACTCATTCGTTTATTTCGCTTGAGTATGTGACTAGGTTGAATTTACCTTTGACTGTTATGGATGGTAATATGTTGATAGAGATGTCTGCCGACGGTTCAGTTACGACTAACCGTATGTGTTTGAAATGTCCTCTGACCATTTATGGTAAGGATTTCTTGATGGATTTGGCATGTTTACCTTTACGCCATATGGATGTTGTGTTCGGTATGAACTAGTTGGAGTTCAACTTTGTGCATATCAATTTTTATGCAAAGACGGTAGAGTTTCCAGAGTTTGGTGATTGTGGGGAGTTAATGTTTTTATTCGTGAAGCAAGTGGATGAACTACTAGAAGATGAAGCTCAGATGTTTGCTTTGTTTGCGGCATTACAGGTTGATCGTGAACATGAAAGTATTGAGTTACCTGTTGTCCGAGAATTTCCTAACGTGTTCCCGGATGACATTAGTGATTTGCCTCCAGAGCGTGAAGTAGAGTTTGTAGTGGATTTGGTACCAGGTACTAGTCTAGTGTCGATGGCACCTTATCGGATGTCAGCTTCAAAATTAAGTGAGTTGAAGAAACAACTTGAGGAACTCATTGAGAAGAAATTTGTTTGTCCAAGTGTTTCTTCATGGGGTGCTCCAGTGTTATTTGTTAAGAAAAAGGATGGTAGCATGAGGTTGTGTGTCGACTATCAACAATTGAATAAGGTGACTATCAAGAATAATTATCTGCTTCCGAGGA
Organism: Lathyrus aphaca; assembly: GCA_963966055.1. Lineage (NCBI taxonomy): Eukaryota > Viridiplantae > Streptophyta > Magnoliopsida > Fabales > Fabaceae > Lathyrus > Lathyrus aphaca. The sequence continues at coordinate 398,541,078 of OZ014519.1, read as the reverse complement.
TCGACGATTTGATGGATCAGTTGGTGGAAACTTGCATGTTTATTAAGATTGATTTGAGGTCGGGTTATCATCAGATTGGAGTTAAGGCAGATGATATTCTGAAGACAACTTTCTGATCGAGGTATGGTCACTATGAATATATTGTGATGCCTTTTGATGTATCCAATGCACCTGGTGTATTCATAGAGTATATGAATCGAACCTTTCATGAGTATTTGAATACGTTTGTGGTGGTTTTTATTGATGACATCATAATTTATTCAAAGTCAGAAGAAGAACATGAAGGGCATCTGAGGATTATATTACAAGTGTTGGGAGAGAATAAGCTATATGTTAAGTTGTCAAAATGCGAGTTTTGGTTGAAGGAAGTAAGTTTCCTTGGCCATGTGATTTCTAGTGGTGGAATTTCAATGGACCCTTAAAAGATTGATGTTGTGTTAAAATGGGATACTCTGAAGTCTGCTACGGAGATCAGAAGTTTTATTGGTTTGGCCGGTTATTAACGAAAATTTATATAAGGTTTTTCTAAGTTGGCATCGCCTCTGACTCAGTTGACTTGAAATGGTCAGGCTTATGTATGGGATGTTGCATGTGAGAAGAGTTTTGTTGAATTAAAGAGGAGATTGACGTTTGCTCCAGTATTGATTTTGCCTAATTCGAATGAATCTTTTGTAGTATACTTTAATGCTTCAAAGATGGGTCTTGGTGGTGTGTTAATGCAGAATGGTCAATAAGTTTCCTATGCTTCTAGATAGATATGTGTTCATGAGAGGAACTGTCCTACCCATGACTTGGAGTTGGCAACCGTGGTTTTTTTTATAAATATTTGGAGACACTACCTTTTTGGGTCTAGATTTGAGATGTTCAGCGATCATAAGAGTTTAAAATACTTGTTTTATCAGAAGGAACTAAACATGAGGCATATAAGATGGTTAGAGATGTTGAAAGACTTTGATTTTGATTTGAGTTACCACCCTGGTAAGGCTAAAGTGGTTACAGATGCTTTGAGTAGGAAGACCACGCATATGTCGATGATGATGGTGAAAGAACTCAAGATGATAAAACAGTTCAGAGACGTGAGTTTGTTGTGTGAGACTACATATGAGAGTGTGAAGCTGGGTATGCTGAAATTGACTAATGATGTTGTGGAAGAGATCCGAATAGGACAACAATCAGATTTGAAGTTGGTTGATCAAATGAATTTGGTTAACCAAGGTAACGGATGAGAGTTCCGTATTGATGAAAATGGTATGATTAGGTTTTGAGATCGTATGTGTGTTCTTGATATTCCAGAGTTAAAGAAGAGTATTCTAGAAGAAGGACATCGAAGTAGGTTTAGTATTCATCCTGGTGCTACTAAGATGTATCATGACTTACATAAATTGTTTTGGTGGCCGGGTATGAAGAGAGATGTTGCGGAGTTTGTGTATGCTTGTTTGGTTTACCAAAAATAGAAGGTTGAACATCAAAAGCCTTTAGGTATAATGCAACCGTTGAATATTCCGGAATAGAGATGGAATAGCATTTCTATGGATTTTTTGACAGGTTTTCCGAAGACGGTAAAAGGAAATGATTCCATTTGGGTGATTATTGATCGATTAACTAAGTCGGTGCATTTCTTACCAATGAAGATTAATCATTCCATGTCGTGAAGTTACATGCGATACCTTCAAGTATCATGTCAAATAGAGATATGCGGTTTACATCGAGATTTTGGAAGAGTCTACAAGATGCTTTGGGAACCAAGTTGAGGATGAGTTCTGCTTATCATCCGTAGACGGACGGTCAAACAGAACATATTATCCAATATTTAGAGGACTTATTGAGGGCTTTTGTGTTGGATCATGGAGGGAGTGGGATAGTCATTTGTCGTTGATTGAGTTTACTTATAACAATAGTTTTCATGTGAGAATTGGTATGGCTCCATATGAAGCAATGTACGGAGGCAGTATATGACTTTATTGTGTTGGTATGAATCAGGCGAGAGTGTTGTGCTCGGACCTGAGATTGTGCAGGAAACGACTGAGAAGATTAAGGTGATTCAGGAAAGAATGAAGACTTCGCAAAGTCGTCAGAAGTGTTATCATGATAAGAGGAGGAAAGCACTTGAATTTCAAGAGGGAGATCATGTGTTCTTGAGGGTTATTCCAATGATTGGTGTTAGGCGAGCTTTGAAGTCAAGAAAGCTCACTCCATGTTTCATTGGATCGTATCAGATTTCACAACGGGTCGGAGAGGTAGCATATCAGATTGCACTACCACCTTCGCTTGCGAATTTACATGATGTGTTTCATGTGTCACATCTGAGGAAGTACATTGCAGATCCATCATATGTGATTCATATTGATGATGTTCGGGTAAAAGATAACTTAACTGTAGAAGTTTTGTCTGTACGGATAGATGGTAAAGAGATGAAATGATGAAGGGGTAAAGAGATTGCCTTAGTGAAGGTATTGTTGGGTGGACCAGCTGGTGATAGTTGGACTTGGGAATGAGAATATCAGATGAAGGAATCGTATCCGACGTTGTTTGCATCAGGTACATTTTCAAGGACGAAAATTCTTAAGTGGGTGAGAGTTGTAACACCCAAAAGTTGATTTTGATTTAATTGATGTGATTGTTGTGAATCTTGATGAATTATTGATGATTTGATGTTTTGTGGAGGCATGAGTGTGACTTAATATTTTAATAATATTAGGATATTAAGTATAGTGGGTTTATTTAATTAAATTGGGAGAAATAATTTAAATAAGAAGAATTAGAGGACAAGGATAGTATAGTCTTTTGGTAAAGGCTAGGTGAGGGTAAAAGAGGAAAATACTAATGAGGTCCTAGGGGCAAGATTGACTAAGACAGTGAAGTTGGATAGTACGATCATTTTTTGGAACGATCATACTTTCGGAGAGGGGAAGGAGAGCTCTGAATAAAAGCTAGGACTTGAAGGTTGGGGAGGACATTTTGAAGGTTATCGAAAGAATTCATGGAACCTAAGGTATGGGGAGTAATTATGTTTGGTATTGTAGTGTAGAGATAGAATTTGGGGTTTTGAGAAAGAGTCTTAGGGTTATAGGGTTTGTTCATAAATTTGATATATGATGATGAATTATGATGATTTTGATGATAAATAATGATGTTATGTGATATATTTAATGATACCATGAAGAATATGGATAGTATTGATGATTTCCTGCTGTGTTGCTGCTAAAAACTGGTTTTTTTTTGGGGGGGGGGGGGTTGTCGCAGAGGAGCGATTATGAGATCGTAAATAAATTTGAGAAATCACGATGCTCACTTAGCGTGCGAGTGTAGATTTTGGAACTCTCAAAACAAAGAGTTAGTCGCTTAGCAAGGGGTAGCTCGCTTAGCGAGACCTGACATTTTTCGAAAAATTATTTTAATTCTAAAAAATGTTTTAATCTATGTACTTCGTGTCATAAGATGTTATGATGTTTTAGTGAAAATGTATGACGTGTTTCGAGGCTATATGTGTAGGAATTGGTGATAAAAATGATGTATAATGAAATGAGTTTATGAATTATGATGACATGATTTAGACGAAGATGTTAAATGAGTGAGTAATATGATGATTGATGATGAATGTGAATGTCATGCTTATGATGTTTGATGAGGTTTGTCTTACTCCTTCTTGCATTCATGGCATAAATATGAGGGGACTTTTGGTCTGTTGATAGCTTCAATCTCATCGTGCGGATTGAAGTGATGTGATGTTATGATGTGCTCCCGTATGGAGAGTTGATGGCCTAGTGTCCATCCATGAGGATGTTTCGGTACCACATGCATAATAAGAGATTGCATTTTCATTCTAAATGACATAACATGAGTTGCACTGCGTTTGTGATTGTGACGTGATGTATTTGATGCTGTATATAAATGAGTCTTGTGATGATTGATTTTGTTTGGTGATCCATGTTTATAAATTCTCATTTTTATATTACTTTATTGAATGTAAATTTACTCACCCTGCCTTCCTTTTTGTGATGGTCTATTATGCCACCCTATAGATAATCAAGATTAGCTCGGTGTGCATTTTAGCTCGGAGTTAGTGTGTTGTTATTTGTTAGTTAGAAGTGAAGTCCTGCTCTATGTCCAGTAACATCAGGATGGGTTTTCTCTTGAGAACTTGAGTTTATTTTGTTTAGTTGATTTAAATGTTGTTCTTTTGACTATTTGAGATTTAAATGATGTTTTGGATTTAATTATGAAACTTTCTTTTAATTAAAGACGAAAAGTGATGGTTTACTTTTCCGCTGCGTAACTGTTGAGAAATAGTTTTGATGTTCATGATTTTATAACCCGTGTTATGGGACATGACTAATATGATGTTTATTGATGTTATTTTAGAAGAGTTTGATACAATTTCATGATGAAACTCTGATTATTTGATTAAATTGTATTATATGTGTGATGAGGTAGAAAGGGTGTTATATTTCCCACCAAAAGGAAGGAAAATTCAATTTTTTTTCTTGTGTTAACCGGTTAACACGTGCATTTTTGGCCAAAAAATTCAATTTCAAAACGGTGGGATTTTCCACATCTTATTCACTTCAATTTTGCACTTCATTCTAGCTTTCCCAAGGGAATGTTCTAGAACAATCCACCACTTTCCAAGGGAAGGTTCTAAAAGTTTCCCTAACCAACTCCTAACCATATTTCCTAAACCTCATTCCTAAGCTAATATTTAACCTCACTTCAAACCCAAAGCACATTCCAAGCCAAGGAGGTATATAAGCCTTTTTTGCTCCAAACCTCAGGAACACAATTCATTTTTCACAATTTTCTCTCATCACTCTCATTTTTCTCTCACTTTGCTCTCATTTTCCAAAACCTTACAGAAAGCTTCATCTTTCAAAATTCTTCAAGTTTTGCATTGAAACTTGAAGATATTGAAGCTAAACCTCCATCATTGCATTGATTTCATGGAGTATTAAAGGATTTGCTAATGTTTTGGTGTTGAATTCATATCTTGGAAGTAATTCTTGGAAGAGTTCATCAAGGTTTTCGTCAAATCGCATTTATTTTGCGTGTTCTTGTAGAAGAGTTTCGGATCTACGGATTTTTCGTCAATAGCGTGTTGATCTCTCTTTGCAACAATTACCAAAGCAAACATCAACTTTGTAGGTTGGTGAAACTCATAATCAATTCTGTTTTAATTTATTTCTCATTTTCTCGACATGTGTGTTTATCGCGTTTTGTTGATTGTTGATGCATTAATTATTGGATCATTAGGTTTTAGGATATTGAGTTGTTTTTGGTTCCAATTGATTATGTATTGGTACATTTAGGTGTAAATTTTGTACTCACTTGATAGAGGTTGTATTAGAACTTATGGAATTTAGTTTTTGATGGACGTGTTTTTTTTGCATGTTTTTTGCTACTGGTTCAGTGTTAACTGGTTAAAACATTGGTTAACCGGTTAACACAATGTATTTTGGTGTAATTCTGCATATTTTGGGTGTTTTAATCGGTTAACACTTTTGTTAACCAATTAACACTAGGGTACTTTGAGTTTTTTGTGCATTTTCTTGTGTGTTTGCATGTCATTCCATACTTAATCATCATGGACCATTAGGATGTCATTTTAGGGAATTTTTAGGAGCTGTTTTGGTGCAGGTTCATGTATCTTTGACATCTTTCGACACACATGTTGCTCGTTTCCGAATTTTGGCATAATTATGTATTGGTGTTCATGGTGTGTAGTGAATGTTATTCCCATGATTGAAACTCATTGTTGGCATGATAATAATTGAGTGAAGTATTGTTTTGGGTTGCTTTCATGTTCAATGCACGTTTCAGACACTCATGTGCATAATTGAGAATGTTGCATATTTCTTAATAAAGGTGCATGATCCATGTATGCATTCACACATTCTCGATGCATGATTTTTGTATGTTTTCATTTTGGTGTTAATGTTTACATTAGTTAGAATACATTGTGATGCATATTCACACTTTGTGGCTTCTTGTTTGCATTAAGTGTTCACCTCTTAAAAGTGCACATTACTTTTTTGTGAAAGATCTTTTGATACAAAATGGTTAAAGTGTTTGCATTTACACATGTCCATATAAACCATGGTGCATTATTTGATGTTACTATTTGGTATGTATCTCAGTGTCGTGGTACATGTGTTTACATGTTAAAAGACTTAATTTTGCCATGCATTTTCACTACTGTATTTCTGAATAGTAGTTGTTAAATGTATGTTGTCATCCCCTGTTTTTTCACTTTTAACACCTACTGTTATGTTGTTAGGTAGTTGTAATAAGCTGTTTGTATGCCATTTGCATGTGATAATTGATTGTGGGCTGAAGCACTGTTGTAGCTACTGACTTTGGAATTTATCTAACCTTTAGGTACCTTTAGCTTTAGATTTGAGTCTAGTTAGAACCCTAGTTACATTTTAGAAGATGTGGGATGCCCAATTGTCTTGTTTTTTCTCATTTTTGCTTTCATATATCATTTATTTTACTAACCTTTTCAGGGGCTAATGATAAGTATGAAGAATGTGGGTGTGCATCCATATTCTACCTTTTTCCCTCATCTTTTAATCCCTCTAAATGTGATTCTGCAAGCATTTTATGCTTCTTTGACATTTCACTCCTTTTCATCCTCTTAAGTTCTTATCACATCTTCAATCCTTGAAGTTAGTTAGAATTTGCTCTTCTCTCTTCTTTTTAGGATTAAAATATCTCACTTAACCCTTAGGATCTCCAAGAATGACAACCTTAGGGTGAGTCTTAGTTTTCCCATTTAGTTTTACCTTTGTTTCCTTGAGTCTTCTCATCTCAAACAAAAGCTAAAAACACCTAATAAAGGATGATACCTCTTCATGTGCCAAGAGCCTTATGCCATGGGGCGCTTGCATTCATCCCATATCGGAGTGAGTTGTAAGTTATCTAGAATGTTGAACAAGTCTTTAGCATGAAGTTGTATCACAAACAAAATCAAAAACACTTCTTCATTCTAAAACAACAAAAATACTTAATAAAGGAACTAGGTTATTGTTCTTAAGCCTTGAACATTGGAAATAAGTTTGAGGATCTCCCGCATACTTAGTGTGCTTCATTGTCATTCCATCTCGAGGTGATGTATGAAGTACACACTACATTGTAAGAGAAATTAGTACACTCTCTTACGTGAAGCACTTCCAATACAAAAACTCCTAAAAGACAACAAACGGACAACACGTCTTATCTCTTCTCACCTCATGCTCTTTTGCGGACGCTTTGACTTTTCACTTCAGTTCAATAACAAGACAGTAACACACTCGATTCAACGAGTCTGCAACACCTGAGTTAGAACTTTGACAATGTCATCATAAAAAAACAATTTCCTTCCTAGTTTTGGGAACTACATTGACTCTGATTCTCATTCCTGATGAGATATGTAGACAGTGGGTAGGGCCCATTCGTGCATAATTCTTTCTTTTCCCTACATTATTTTTGTTCGCGTTCTTTCTCCAGTTCTAGTTTAACATCAAATGAAATAGATCACAACATCCTTTGAGGAGTGCAAGCAAGTATGGATCCCGTCGAGTACGACGGACGTGAAGGGGTGATAATTCCTTCCATTCACATAATTGACTCCCTTACACGTTCTCTCTGGTTCGCAAGACTTTGTTATTTCCTTTTCGTCGGGTTTGTGCAGGATTACCTTTCCATTTACTTGGGATAAAAATGCCTGGTGTCATGGTGATAATCAGATATCAAACTATTAAGTTAACTTGAATCACAAATCATAAATGTTCACCACCAAACTTTAGTTTTTCCAAGGGAAGGGGAAAAGATTGAGAAGCCCTAAAAAATATGCTAAGCTAAGGAGGAGGCTAAAAGCTAAGTAGACAGAGATCGAAGGTACGTTGGTTGGTTATACCTAGGGAAGGTGCTAGAATCCTAAGTATTTGTAGTACTCTATGGGAACCTCTTGTAATATCTATGTTTTGTGCTTAATTGTTTGTTAAGTGAATGAGAAATGAAATTAAAAAGAAATTGGATAAAAAAATTGTGAAAGAGGAAAGAATGTGAAAAAAGAAAACTGTGAAAAAAGAAAATTGTGCTCGCCAAGGATAAACCTCGTGCCTACGTATTCCTTTATGTAATGGGAAAGTCAGAGCGTCGTAGTTCAAAAAACTATAGGACAAGAGAAGGAAAAGCTTGAATGCAAAGCTTCTGAAAAGATTAAGTATGAAACTAAAGTGGAAACACACAGGTGACGAGTAAATGACAATAAGTCAATACAACATCTTCTTCCCTTTGATTGGGTAACGATCATCAAACAACGAGTAAAAATGAACAAGCAAAAACATCATGAGAAATCGAACAAGCATCGTGACAAAAAGTAGAATCGAGAATACGTTCACGGCAAAAACATCATGAGAAATCGAACAAGCATCGTATACGGAAGAACATAGTAAAGACAAAGTATGCACGACAAAAACATTATGGAAAAGAGATGACAAAGATTATCAAAGTCACGGACCCATCAGATATTTTGCCATGCGCGACAACTGCTTGTCGGGTGTCAACTTCATCCAATGAATCTACTTTGATTGAGGTCCTCGTATGGACCCAACGAGAAAAAAGCATCTCGGGGACCCACACTACGTGACCATCGACACCGGGGTTATCATGAGTTGAAAGATCCGCGAAAAAACTAGAAGAGAAAACTAACATCTATTTAATTTTATTTTATTTGGATTTTTTAATACTTGAAATGAAAAACTAACTAAACTAAGAAGAAAAAGTCTTATAAAAATAAATAAAGATAAATCAACAAAATAAAATGCTTTTGATTTTTTTTTAATATTCCAAACAATAGTATTATAATCTAACTATATATTTCTATCTTAATCTAAGAATTAAATTAATTTAAATCTAATTAAATCATACCAACTAAAATCTTATATCTAAATATAATAATAATAATAATAATAATAATAATAATAATAATAATAAAACTAACAAAACTAAAAAAATAAAATAAAAGTAATTTAAACTAAATCGAAAATACTTTTAGATTTTAAAGTTCTAAAAAGAAAGCTTATATTTTTTATTTTATTTTCTAACAAAAAACTAACTATATTAATTAATATGTCGGATTCAAAGATTCTAAAGAAATAAACAAATTCACTAACTAATTAACCAACTTAAAAACTAACTAAATAATAAATAAATAAATAAAATATCTAAATAAAAACTATTAATAAATAAATAAAATCAAAAGAGCAATGGGCCAGGGTTTATTAGTGATGCAGAGGGTGTGTTTATTTGAATTTATAGTGGGCTGAGTAAAATTTGTTAAGAGAACAAAACAAAAACAAACAAAAAAAATCCTAATTTAACCTAATAACAGTCATTAACATAAAAGAAAATAATTAAAAAAAAAAAAGGGAAATCAGATTACCCAGATCAAACACGATCCATTTCTCTCTCTGAAAACGAACAAACGATCCCTTCTTCTTCCTTCTCAAATCCACGATCTCAATCCTCTCCCTCACTCGCGATATCTGCTAAAAAACGATCGCTGCCTCTCTGTGATTTTTGTTCTCGTCGTTCTCTCACACGGTCTCATCTACTCTAGCTTCGTCTTTCTTCCTTCGATCGGTATCACACGGTGGCGGTGGTTCTGATTAGTTACAGGGGATGTTGATGGATTTAGATGGTTGGATTGATTCGTTATGGGGTTTTGCATAGAAGTGTGAGTGGCTGTTGTTGGATGGGCAGCAGTAGAAATTTGAAGGTTTGTGAGCATTGAGTGGTGGTGGTAAGATGATTTGAAGGATGAAGGTTATAGGTCGGTGTTACAGTTCTGATGGGTGATGCAGATGTGATTTTAGTTTTGGTTCTTTTTTGTTGAAAATATGAATAGTTCAATGTGTGGTTGAGTTTGATGGTTCAAGGGTGTTGAGAGGAAATGGTGGAGTAAATCGGTGATGTGGTTGGAGAAAAGGTTTTTTTTTATGGAGTTAAGAGGTTGTGATAAAAGTTTATGATTTTTTTATTGTGTTGTTCTTTTTTTCCCCTGAGAGTTTTTGCTCTCCTCCTTTAAATCAACATCCTCTAAAGTTTATATTTGTTTTCTTTGTTATTGAATCCTCTTTTTTCCAACTTTATTTTTCTTTTTCTTGCATGTTTGTCTTCTGGTTAAATTGGTTATAAGTTTTGGAACAGGACTGTGTTGTGTATGCTTGTTGACTTGTTGCTGTCATGCTCATGTTGTTAGTCAAAGTTGTTTTTTTGTATGGCTTTTGTAGAGATGAGCGGCTCCATTTTGGTGTAAAGAATGTAGAATCAAGGCTGATGTTTAATCGTAGATTCTTGGTCAATAGGATGGTACATTGGAGTGTAGTGGACTAGGAATTTGTTTGATAATTAATTAACTATTAAAATAAACTAATCTAATTAAAATAAAATCTAATTAAAAACTAACTAAATTAAACTAATAAAACCTAAATATAAATTAAACTGACTAAAAAATAAAACTATTAAACTCTTAAATTAAATAAAACAATTAAACTAATCCTAAATATGAATTAAATTAAAAATATACTAATTAAAAATAAAAGTAATAAAACTAATTATGAAAATAAACTGACTAAATTAATCTAATTAAAAATTACTAAATTGGACTAATGATAATAAAATAAATAAAAATATAAATTAAAACTAAATCTAGATAGTAAACTCAAATAAAACTTCTCTTAAATCTAAATTAAAGTAAATCTAAATTTAACTTAAATAAACACTTAAACTAATTGAAATAAACAACAAGAAAAACTAAATGAATTAAAATTAAAATTAAGATCTAAATAAATCAAAATTAGAATTAGAAGGTATAAACTAAGTTAAACCTTAATTAAAATATAAACTAACTAATAAGAATTAAATTAAAATTTAAAATGGTTAAACTCAAATTTTAAATGATTAATAAAACCAATAATGAGATAATAAAACCGACTAAAAATGCATGATTAATGAATAATTGACTAAAATGTAAAATGACCGACTATGGATATTGCAATAAAAATGCGTCAAATGAATGAAAAGAAAAATCTTTGGTCAAAATTTAGGGTGTGACAGATGCCCTTATTTAATCATCTTGAACATGAATGTATGAATATCAAAGTCTTTTTTTTACATTCAAGGTAGAAGAGGATTAAATATTAAAATACCTAAAATTTTGACCGAATGCGGATGAAATGCAATGTAAATGAAAGCATGAATGGTTGAATTATGTGGGGAATGATCCCATATGAAACAGGCTAACAAGAGAGAATTCCATTGGGGAAAAGGTTTGAGAACACTGGGGAGGAAGAAACAGAGAGGGGAAGTATTCGAAGTGATAAATCAATCGGTCCAAGTGTAACTGCTGACATCAAGAATAACAAAAGATGGAAACAAAAGGAAATCCAAAGCGTTAGTTCAATTAACACGGATAAAGTCAAGTTGACACTTAGGATGACAAGAAAATATTCAAAGTGAACGCACAGTGGCACGATATGACCAACTGACACTAAGAATAGTAACAAAGAAGAAACAATGTCCATGGATTGGATTGGACGAAGTGGAATAAAAACTGACATCCATGGATTGTATTGGATGGCAAAGAAGAATCAACGTCCATGGATTGGGTTGGACGAAGTTGAATGAAAACTGACATCCATGGATTGTATTGGATGACAAAAAGGAACAACGTCCATGGATTGGATTGGACGAAGTCAAATAAAAGTTAGCATCCATTGATTATATTGGATGACAATGTGGAACAACGTCTATGGATTGGATTGGACGAAGTCGAATAAAATCTGACATCCATGGATTATATTGGATGACAAAGAGGAACAACGTCCATAGATTGGATTGGATGAAGTCGAATAAAATCTGACACCCATGGATTGTATTGGATGACAAAGAGGAACAACGTCCATAGATTGGATTGGACGAAGTCGAATAAAAGCTGACATACATGGATTGTATTGGATGACAAAGAGGAACAACATCTATGGATTGGATTGGAAGAATTCAAATAAAAGCTGACATCCATGGATTATATTGGATGACAAAGAGGAAACAACATCCACGGATTGGATTGGACGAAGTGGAATGAAAACTGACATCCATGGATTTTATTGGATGATAAAGAGAAACAACGTCCATGGATTGGATTGGACGAAGTCGAATAAAAGCTGACATTCATGGAATATATTGGATGACAAAGATGAACAACGTCCATGGATTGTATTGGGTGAAGTCGAATAAAAGCTTACATCCATAAATTGTATTGGATAACAGAGAGGAAATAACATCCATGGATTGGATTGGGCGAAGTGGAATGAAAATTGACATCCGTGGATTGTATTGGATGACAAAGAGGAACAACGTCCATGGATTGGATTGGACGAAGTAGAATAAAAGCTGACATCCACGAATTGTATTGGATGACAAAGAGGAACAACGTCCATGGATTGGATTGGACGAAGTTGAATAAAAGCTAACATCCATGGATTGTATTGGATGTCAAAGAGGAAACAACGTCCATGGATTGGATTGGACAAAGTGGAATGAAAACTGACATCCATGGATTGTATTGGATGAAACGTCCATGGATTGGATTGGACGAAGTCAAATAAAAGCAGACATCCATGGATTGTATTGGATGACAAAGAGGAACAACGTCCGTGGATTGGATTGGACGAAGTCGAATAAAAGTTGACATGCATGAATTGTATTGGATGACAAACATGAACAACGTCCATGGATTAGATTTGACGAAGTCGAATAAAAGCTGACATCCATGAATTGTATTGGATGAAAAAGAGGAATAAGTCCATGGGTTGGATTGGATGGAGTAAAGCATGAGATTTTTAATCATGGCTTTGAATGAATTGACATACATATCCAAGAGTAACATTTGACAGACAAATATATATATGTCTTGATAAGTGCCAAGTGAGTTGGACTTTTGAAGTAAGGTAAATGTTGACCACAACATGACCTATGAAAATGAAAATGAGGATAAAACAATCTTTCTATTGTCGCGGTGAGAATCGGATGTCAAGCTATTTAACTAACTTGAATCGCAAAACATTTTACGTTCACCGCCGACATTAATTTATCTAAAAGGAAAGGGAAAAATAACGTAAAACCCTAACTGTGGAGAATCTGAGTTCGGGGGTTGGTTATACCTAGAGAAGGTGTTAGCATCCTAAACATCTGCAATATTCTACGGGAACCTCTTATTAATATTTGTGTTGGCATTATTTATTGTTTTCTAAACTAAAGGGACCTAAGATTTTTATTTCTAAGGGTGAACGAACACTTGATTGTGATCAAGGTTCGGAGGGGGAAGTAAGTGTTATGGCCAACACTCACGTGACTCAAACAAAGTCACAAAAAGTTATAAAATAAAAGTTAAAGACATAATGGCTAAGGTCAAATGGAAACTAGGGATTGATAAACTACCTATGATATTGAGTCAACGAAGAAGTTCTTTCCCTTGGATTTGAAATAACAAAATAAAAGTACGAAAGGTAAACAAAGTGAGCAAGCTCCTAAGACTAAGACAAAGGCTGCAACTTGCGATGAAAATCATTGATTTGTAATGAATGAAGTGAAGGACCAAAGAAATTAAGCTAAGGTTGGTGGCGCTGCGCAAGGCGGTCGACTTACAAGTAAATGAGGTAGGACTCGATATGTGGATCGAGAATACGGGGGTTTCACTTGGCGTTGGACCAAGGGTTTATAAAAGAAGTGCGAGAAAGTAAAGGAAAAGTACACCATGGGACTCGAATGCAACCGAAATCGAAGGCAACCAATTTAGCTCTTTAACTGTCTTAGGATAGACTCATGTGTGAGTCACTCTATAAGAAGTCGAGCAGATAACTTTATGTATCCATGCAGTTCTCGAGAGCACAATTAATTTATACTCTGAAATCACAATGCAATGAACTAAATGAATAAACAAATAATCGCTTAACAAAATTATTACACGAAACTATAATCAACTAAATATTTAGCAAAAAATTAAAATAATTAATTAATATTCTAAGAAACAAATTAATCATAAAACAAGAAGGGGTGAATGCATGAACATGAGGTGAAAATTAGAAAGATTTAGATTGACTTAAGATATAAAGTAAAGATAAAACCCAAAAATAAACAATACCCTTTCTATCTAAATCTTACACTAATAATAAAATGAAAAGTAAAATATAAAAAATAAAACAATAATTAAAAGCTAGAAAGTTAGAAACATTAACACTTGAATAAATGGAATGCAATAATACTTAAAGTGCAGATCCAAAACACATTCAAAATTCTAAATGATATTTTCTTTAAAAACTTCAACACATGACAGCAAGTTGTAACTTTTACGCATGATACTGTTCACCTTTTTAAAACAAGCAATATTTAACATAAAATAAAATGAAACAAAATGAAATAAATAAATAAGAAGAAAGAAATAAGAGGGGGGTATATTAGTAATGGGAGGTGTAGAGAACAAAACCCAAATGGACTTAACATGCACAATGACAATCCAATACTTAATTCAAAATTATTATTTTTATAATAACTCATAATAAACATGAAAAAGAAGTAAAATACTATAATAATAAAACACAAATGAGACAAAAAAATTTGAGAAACTGAAAACTATATATCTATGGGGTTCAGCGCCCCATTTATTTGAACAATCTTCGTTTGTTTTTAAAACCTTTACAAAACTCTTATTAGCATGACGGAATGAAAATAAGAAAATGAAGCACAAAGGCAACTTAATATGTAAAATGCATGAATCCTTCACATTACAAAATGCAGCATGAAGCAAGAATTCAATCCAAGACAAAACGAGATGCACGTTCTTCATGAACATAATATCAAAACACAGTAGGAAGACAAAAACATTGTGATATCAAGTCGAGACTATCAATACATATTTACCAGTGTTAAAAATTAGCATGATGACACGGTGAAATCGAAGCAAAGTCATACAAAATCAACATTGAAACAAGAATTAACATAAAACTCAAATGAAAGCAAATTTCATTACCGCGATGCCCGATCACCAAGAGTTAGCCCCAGCCACAACAAACAACGTTCTTGCTTCATACAACAGTGGCAGCAGTAACATAATCATCACAAACACAACTATATTACGAGAAAAGTCAAAATACGAGATTACCGAAATGAAGTAAAAAATGCTGCTTAGACTTTGAAGTTTCTGCTGCTTTCACGTCTCAGTGCTGTCGTTTACGCGATCTGTCCTTTGCTCCGCCGCCAGCTTCGTTATTCTCCTTTTTTTGCTCGCGTCATGCTCTCTCTTGCGTCCTCTCACTCTACTCTTTATCTTTATCTCCCTCACTCCCAAAATCAAGTGGATCTGAAGTGTAAGGACGTTGTGTTGTTGCAACAGGTGGTGCGCTGGAGTTGTTGTTATTGTCGGCGTGAGGGGAGCAGTGTTGTGATGTAGCTGATCGTCGCGTACACGGTGGCTTCACGATGGTTGACGGAAGCTTTGATGGTGTCACACAGTGGTGATGAGTGGGTTTGTGATCGCGGTTATGGCGGAGTGTTGGTATGTAAAGGAAGGTTTATGGGGTGAGGGAAGTTTGACAATAGTTTGGAGTGGGGCCGGCTCTCTTGATGTGGTTGTTTTTTACACGATGGATTTAAGTAGTTATTGAGTCAGATTATCAAAGAAAAGAAGTGCAGTTGGTTTATGTGTCTTTTTTGATCTCATAGTTCCTGCAGTAGTTAAGAAAGATCTTCCTAGTATAATAGGGGTTGTAACATCCTCCTTAATATGATTATGAAATTAGTTGGGATATAGAACTGACCTATTCGTACGAGAACGTTTTCTAGAATGCCTACTGGGAATTTAACTGAACGATCAACTAGTTGAACCGACATCTTTATTGGTCTCAGTTGTCCCATATCCAGTTTCTTGCAAATTGATAGCGGCATAACACTTATACCTGCTCCTAAATCACATAGGGTTTTGTCTATGACAAACTTTTCTATTACACAAGGATTAGAGAAACTTCCAAGGTCCTTCAGTTTAGGAGGCAGGTTATTTTGAATGATTGTGCTACACTCAGCAGTAAGTGTAACAGTTTCGTTCTTCTCGATTTTCTTTTTGTTAGATAAGATTTTTTTTAGGAATTTAGTGTATGAGGGCATCTGAATAATAGCTTCTGTGAAAGGTATGGTAATGTTTAACTGTTTCAGAAGCTCTACGAATTTCTTGAATTGTCCCATTGTTTTAGAATTTGTTAACCGTTGGGGGTACGAAATTGGTGGTTTATATGGTGGCGGAGGTACATAAGGTTTTTCTTTTTCCTCGGCCTCTTGTTCGTTGGTTTTCTTTTCCCGTGGTTTATCATTTTTCTCAGATGATTTCTCAGGTTGTTGGTACATGGCTGGGTTTTCGGTTCTAGGATCGGCAAGTTCGTCCAACTCTTTTCCGCTCCTTAGTATGACTGCATTCGCATGACCCTTAGGATTTGGTTGTAGCTGTCCAAGAAAAGTTCCAGTTGGGGCAGCAGTGGATGCTTGTTGTTAGGCTACTTGAGAGATTTGGATTTCTAACATCTTATTATGAGTAGCTAAAGCATCTACCTTTGTCACTGATTGCTTTATTTGTTCACTAGTATGGATATTCTGATTTAGGAAATCCTTGTTTGTTTGAGCTTGAGCAGCAATGAAGTTTTCCATCATCAGTTAGAGGTTTGATTTCCTAGGAACATTTGGATTGGGTGCAGCAGCTTTCTAATATCCTGGTGGGGCAGTTGGTGTTTGATTAGGCGTATACAAGGCGTTGTTATTCTTGTAAAATAAATTTGGGTGATTTTTCCATCTTGGGTTGTAAGTATGAGAACAAGGGTTTCCTTGAGCATAGTTCACCTAATCTGTGGCTAATCCTGCAAATAGTTGACATTCAGGCGATGTGTGTCCTGGGATTCCACAAATCTCGCAATTTGGAGTTACGGAAACCACGGTGGCTGGTGGTGTTATGGTCAAGTTATCAATTTTCTGAACTATGACATCCATCTTGGCATTTACGTGATCGAAACTGACCACTTCATACATTCCTCCTTTAGTCTGGTTCTTCTCTACAGGTGTTCTTTCTCCTCCCCATTGACAATAGTTTTGAGCCATGTTTTCAATGAGGTTATATGCTTCTTCGTAGTGTTTATCCATAAGAGTGCCGCTCGTGGCAGCGTCAATTGTCATCCTAGTGTTGTATAGAAGTCCATTATAGAAGGTTATGATGGTTACCCAATTTTCAAACCCATGGTGTGGACATAATCTTAACAGGTCCTTATATATTTCCCACCCTTCATAGAGTGATTCGGCATCTTTCTGTCGAAACCCGATAATTTGAGCTCTCAGCATGACTGTCTTGCTTGGCGGGAAATAACGAGATAAGAAAACTTTCTTTAGTTTTGCCAATGTTGTGACAGAGTTGGCTGGTAATGATTGTAACCAAGCCCAAGATCTATCTCTTAAAGAGAATGGAAAGAGTCTTAGTCTAATTGTGTCTTGGGTTACACTATTTTCTTTCACGGTATCTGCGTATTGTACGAACCTCGTCAGGTGTTCATTTGGATCGTTTGTCGGGTTTCCAGAAAATTGGTTCTGTTGTACAGCTTGCAGCAGTGAAGGTTTGATTTCAAAATCGTTTCGGGTTATGGCTGGTGCGACAATACTGTTGTGCGGTTCTTGTTGGTTTGGAGTTGCATAAGACTTGAGTGAATGTGGTGCTCCATTTTCGGCCATGTTTAGTTCTTCAACTGGTTCTGATATAATAATTTTAGGAATAAGGGTTTCGTTGGGTTCGGTTTGGTGTCTCGAACTTATGAAAAGTTCTACTTCGTCGATCAGGGGTTCTAAGTTTTTGCCTCGGGAGCAAGTACTGAGCATACAATCGATAAAGGATAACTAAATTGTTGCCTTAGTCTAGACGGCACAACAACAAAATGAATTATTGACTAAATTTAAGTCCCCGACAACGACGCCAAAAACTTGGTGACGACTTTCTGAGTCTGACAGTTATTAACTGCAAGTGCACAGTCTATCACGTAGTAATAAAAGATATTGATCCCACAGAGACTCGATAATCAATCTGGTGTTATCGGGTGTTACTATGTTTAACTAAGACGAGCGATGTTTTTAGTTTTAAAAGGTGAAGAATTAATTAATTTAAATTAATGGTAAAAATATCGGTACGTAATTGATTCGCCTTTGCGAATTCAATAGAGGTTCGGCTTATCAAAGTTTGTTAAGTTATCTCTTTATAGAAACTCTCGTTGACTCACACTCTCGTGGTCTTTCCTATTACTATACTCCTAAGTTCAATTGAGCGTTCTCGCTGTGTCAATTCAAGTTAGAGATATTCTTTGGAAACCTAAAGGTTCTAATTGGTTTTAAAGCGCTTCCGCTGTGTTTAAAACAAATGCCCGATTTCAGCTATCTGATTATGATCTCACACTCTTGTGGTCTTAATCCTAATCTTTTATACTATCTTACTCTCGTAACGAAAGTTATTTAAAACAAAAAATCGAAACCGGAAAATAACTTAATTTAAAGTAATATCCTAATTCTACCGAATTCGTACTGGTTAGACAACTACATACCGATTAACGGTTTAGCCAGACATATTAAATAAAAACAAAGAAAGGTAGAAGGAGAAGAAATTCATAATATAAATAAAGGCAATGATAAATAAACAATAAAGCATAAAAAATTAGAAACCCGGTTGCAATGTTCTTGATCAACCAAACTTCCAAAAACTTGAAAGGTAAACAATTATTTAGTGGTTGAAAACAATTAAAATGGAGATAGTTTCCTAATGATGGAAACTATCACTAAGGGTTGGTAAAAAAAACGAATGCTGAAAATAAAATTGTGAACTTCGAACGAAAGAAAAACGGCAGAAATTTGGACTTGAACGAAGTTCCCCTTGCAAATAGCAGTGGCTTCTGTTTATAGGCAGCAATTTAGGTTTGTTGAGTATTTGCAGGCATGGACTTCGATTGGGCTTTGAACTGAGTTGCTTGGACTAAGTTGATTAGGGTGGAGGAAAATTCTCTGGTTGCATTTAACAATTCTCATAATGTCTCTCTCTGTTTGAATTTTGTTTCGTAATTAGGTTTCTGGGAATTTAGACTTGAGATGAGCGTTTCACTCCGGTGACAAGCAACTTGGCATTGAGACGAGCATCTTTAAGTTGAGACGGGCAACTTGGATGTGAGACGGGCGTCTCACATATGAGACGGGCGTCCCACAGATGAATTATGCAGAAGTGACTTTTCTTGCTCTTTTCCTTCTGTTTTTCCCTCGTTTCTTGTCCAATAAGCTTCCTTTTTATACTTTTGCCTCCAAAAGTCATGTTTGATCAAATATCTACAAAACAAACCCAATTTTTAATATTGTCCAAAATACATAAATTAACATGTTAAACAATCGGAAACCGCATTAACTAATCGATATAAATTCGAGTTATCAACGATGTTATCACCATAAAAAAGCTAGGCTGATGGCACAAGGATTCACTCAAATTGAGGGGTTAGATTTTGATGAGACTTTTTCACCAGTTGCAAGACTTGAGTCCATCATATTGTTACTAAGAGTAGCATGTTTGATAAAATTCAAACTCTTTCAAATGGATGTCAAGATTTCTTTTCTGAATGGGTTTCTACAGGAGGAGGTGTATGTAGAACAACCAAAGGGATTCATCGATCCAACCTATCCTGATCATGTCTATAAATTGAATAAGGCTTTATATGGATTGAAACAAGCTCCTCGAGCTTGGTATGGAAGGTTAACTTAATTTCTTTTTAAGCATGGATACAATAAGGGTGGCATAGACAAAACTTTCTTCATGCGAGAGCATGAAGGACAACTTATGATTGGTCAAATCTATGTGGATGACATTGTCTTTGGAGGGATGTCAAATAACATGGTTCAAAAATTTGTTGAACATGTGCGCTCAGAGTTTCAAATGAATATGGCAGGTGAACTAAACTTACATATAGTACGTCAATGTCATCATCAAAAAAATAGTCATACAAATAGTCATACAAAGTCGTAGTCATACAAATGAAATATGGCAGGTGAACTAAACTTACATATATAAAGTCATACAAATAGTACGTCAATGTCATCATCAAAAAATACTACATCAATGTCATAAAAATAATGTACATCAAAATACTACAACAAAATAACTATTGTGTGTGCGGGAGTACATCTGCACCCTCTCCTCTGCCACCTCATCTACCTCTACCTCCTCCTCGACCATCTGGTATGTGTCCTCGACCGTCGATCCCACCCATCATGGCGCGATGTTTGCGGTACAAAAGTACCCCCTCTGCCACCCGAATCATGCCATCCACTATATGCCTGCCACCAGACCCCTCAGGGAAGAAACTTACCTCAATATCTTCCCGCCCAGTCGCAACTATCTCATGACATCGAGGCAACACATCCTGAGTGTGGTCCAGTTGAGACTGTTTCTCTTCTAATATCTCTTAATGAACTAGTTTGAGAGGTGATCCCTCTGTAGTGGGCACCATGTAGGGATGTGAGACTCTAAAGAACCACCTAATGTAGCAATTGATGTAACTCCAGTCTCTCTCGGCTCTGATCGCTTGAGCCTCGTCGGGTACTAAATGGTTCTTAAAGTCATCAAATATCTCATTTATCTCCCTATGATCATGCCTAAAGGAACAGACTCAACAAGGTGTCTAGGTATGGTCTGAGCATAATTGAACTGTCGCATGACGCGTTCAGGTAGATATGGCACAATGATGGTCGAATTGCATGCCAACCATCTGCTGAACAGTGAAATCTCATCAAATGAGCGTGTCTGACGGTGCTATGCATATATGTCGTATTTGATATCCTTAGCAACCATGCAGTCTAGATAGACTTTGTATGGGTCAACCTCCTGGTTTTCTCTCAGCGGGAGAAAGGCACGTGTCTGCGGTAAGTCCTCCCTGTACTCAGGCACACTCCCCCAACCAGTTATGAACGGAAAGTGTTGGAAGATCCAGGCCTAAAATGGAAATAAAAAACATTGGTATCAATATTTATCACGATAATGGTTATAGAACCTCTAAGGCCCACACGCCTGAAAATAAAAAAGAAAACAATTTTAATAAGAAAAAACGGTACATATAATACAATACGAATGACAAATAAATAAATAATTTGAGTAGTGTTACCTCTCCCAGCCAGACATGTGGGGCAGTATGCTTTACGTAACCCCTCAGCAGGCACATATCAGATGGACCCCCCCCCCCCCCAGGAAACCCTCAACAACATCATCATTGACACCAATATCCTTCTATGTTTGCTTATCACCCTCTAGAGGTTGGACCAGATCAACATCATGCTCCGGTAGTGGAACCAGACTCTCATGACGTTGCATGCAAGAGGGAGGAGATTATGATGTACCCTCTGTAGCATATCATCGCCACCAGGATGAAGAAGTGCCATCGGTCTGTGATGTAGATGGTTGTGCATCTACTTCGGCCTATGATGTAGATGGTTGTACATATACCTCGGCATGTGATGTAGACAATACATCTGGATGAATTTTCTCCTTCCGGACAGAGGCGTGTTGGGGAAGCCGTCCATGTATCCGTATAAGTGTAGGTATGTCGTAATCTGAATCTGATTTAGTCATATAATCTGCATATAACCATTAATTAGAATTAGATTCAACAAAAAAAAATACAATTTTTTGTTTTGTTTTCGTAAATGCATCCACGAATGATTTTCCGCACTTGCATTTATGAAAGCACCCAGAATTCAGAAAGTCATGGTTGTTCCGCAAGTGTAACTATGAAACATTCTAACATTTATTTGTTTTGTAGATGCACTTGTGGAAGTTTCTGCAAATTCAGAACTCCAGGGATGCTATTAACGAACCAACATAAAAAATCGACATTTTTAAGCCCTGATCGCCCGTTTAATTAATCAAACAATACCTACATTGCCTCTAAACTATGTTTCTAAACTTATCTAATGATTTCTACACCTAAAAAACTATTCTAAATCGATTACAGAGAAAACTCAAAAATAACTTGGAAACTTAATAAATCAAAAACTTACCGACTGAATTGAGCTATGGATGATTAGAAGTGTGTTGATCGTTGCAGATGATTCTATGTGTCGAGTGAAAACGATCGGTTTTGGTGGAAATGATTTTTTTGAAGTTGAGAGAAATGGAGAGAGTTTGAAGAAGAAGAAAAGTGAAAATGAGGGAGAAGAAGGGTCTGGCGCGAATATGTCTAAACAAATGTATCGTAGATATATTTCAGAAAATGTTCTGTAGATGTATCTCCGAAACAAACCAACATTAAACAAACAAAAAATAGAGCGTCCAAAAATACATTTCCGGAAACAGAAAAATAAAATTGGAAGCACGCATGGTGTCTAAGAAACCTAATGGGTTGGGTAAGAAATTCTCAAAAATAATATTAGGTTGAAGGCTTTACCCTACACCCCTACACTTAATCCCATACCCCCACATCTTATTTTTTTGACCAAAATGCCCTTGTATAAATAGTTAAAAAATCAAATTTTCTTTCCATTTTTACCATTCGTCCAAAGTTACAGAGAGAAATTTTTTTTCAATTTTCAGAAGTGTTTACTGGAAGACTATAAGTAAGTATTCCGGTTTGATAATGTGTGTACCGGAAGAGTTTTTGAAAGTCTTCCGGTATGATGGGTTGGTTTTAAAATGACTTCCGGAAGACTTTGATGAAGTCTTTCAGAATGATGCGTTTTTACAAAGTGTTCCGGAAGAGTTTCATAAAGTCTTCCGGAATGGGTTTCCAAATATTGTGTACCGGAAGACTTGAAGAAAGTCTTCCGAAAATTTATTTTTTTTTAATTTTTTTTAATTAAATTATTGTTTTATTGTTTTTTTTTCCAGTGGTGCGTTCACGAGGCAGAGATGGGAGGATACCAGTTCGATCGATGGGACGAGGCGATACGTCGAGTAGGACACGCGCAGATGATGTTGGTACATCTGCAGCTGCAGCAGATCCTGTGGGATATCCTGGAGGTCCGTACGATACCAGTATTTTGGTTTCGTACGAGCATCATGTGGCCAGACGTATATGGTTTGGTGAGGTAAGGAAATTATAATTTTTTTACTACTAGTATAAAAAAAATTGAAATTATAATTATTTAGTTTTGAATAAAAACCGAAATTATTAGTAGCTATTGTATAATTTGTTTAATTTTATTTGATTTCAGGAGAGAGGGGCAAAGAAGGAATTGAAGGTGGCAGGACATGGGTTGAAGTTGACCCAAATGGTTCCACAACAGCTTCCACCGGAGATTGATGCTATCATATCTAGGTCCGGTTTAGCTTCTTTACAGAGATCAAGTTTGAAGAAGATCGATGCAAACTTGGTTTCTGCATTTGTTGAGAGGTGGCATCTAGAGACATCTTCATTTCACCTGCCATTCGGTGAAATGACGATTACTCTAGATGATGTGGCATGTTTGCTTCACTTGCCTATCAGGGGGGTGTCGTACCTCGAAAAATACGATCCTAAAACAAACAACAGAGTCGCCACCTAATTCTATTTATTCTACGAGAGAAAAGGGATATAGATACAACCTAATAAAGGATAAGAAATGGTCAATGAAACCAAATTCTAAGTTCGGGAGTCGGTTACGTGAGGGGAAGGTATTAGCACCCCTCACGTCCGTTGTACTCAACGGGAACCTCTTAGCTTAACTATGTGATTAAATGTTTGATTAAGGTCTTTGTCTTCTAAATGTCTGTTAATATGTTTGTTAAAGTTTTAAATTATTATTATTAAGACGGAGAAAAGATTAAATGTTTTTTATCAGGATGGAGAGAAAAAGATTGATTTTTTTATAGGGTGCTCGCGAAGGATTAAAATCCCCGTGCCTACGTATTCCCATGTGCAATGGGAAAGTCAGAGCTTCGTAGTTCGTGCAACTACGGTGAGTTTTAATTGAACAACTGTTTGAAATGCATTCTACTGCTAAGCGTTGGCTTATCTGCTCGCGATAGGAGGCTGAAGCGCTAGCTTGTTTGCGAGATAGAAAGATTTAAACAATGTTCGTTTAGAGAAAAGATGTTTGACTTTTGTTAAGGTGTTTTAAAAGAAAGGGCGAACGAACCACGTCGCGTGGGGCTAGCCCAGGAGCGATTGCATTCCAAAACGTGCGGAGTGCTTGACTCCGGAGTTCTGTCTTTCGCTAATTAATTATGAAAATAATTTTGAATTGGTTGGTAAGTTTTAAGTTGTTTTTAAGATATTAAAGAGCGAATGGACCACGTTGTGTGGGGCTAGCCCAGTTGCAGTCCATTTTAGAACGTGCGGAGTGCTAGACTCTTCTGTTCTTTCGTAATTTAATTTATAAAATGAATGGGATATTTTGATATACGAACGGTGATTGAACACATCGCGTGGGGCTAGCCCAGTAGCGGTCCAATCCAGAACGTGCGGAGTGCTAGACTGCGGAGTTCTGTTTTCGTAAGTTAATTTGTGTGATTAGATATTTCGAAATACGGGAGGCGAATGGACCAAGTTACGTGGGGCTAGCCCAGTTGCAGTCCATTTTTGAACGTGCGGAGTGCTAGACTCCGGAGTTCTATTTCCGTATTTTAAAAAAAATATTAAAATAAATTGGATAATTGTTTTTTTTAGACGTTTTTTTTTAGGTTTAACGCGATTAAACGAAGGAACGAGCGAAACATTACGCGTGGGGCTAGGCTAGTTGCAGTTCGTTCTAGAACGTGTGGAGTGCTAGACTCCGGAGTTCTATTCCTTGCTAAAATTTAAAAAAATTAGCAAAAAGTCGTGCAGACAGCGACCACTCGGTAATCGACTTACGTGTGTACGAAATGAAGGCGTAAGTATTGTTCACTTGGTATTGGACCAAGAAACTTAATTGTTCTCTGAAATGATTTTAAATATTAATTTGAAATGTTATATTCATGTCTTGCTTAACAAAATCATGATCGAAAATCGAGATTCATGTCGTACCAAACAATACGTTATCAATACGACCCAAATAAAGAACGATGACATGTAGGTAAACACTTTGCAAAACAAAACAAAAAAAGAAATTTAATCACAATAATCTAACATTAAATATTTATTAATAAACAAAATGACAAAATTATTTTAACAAAGTTAATCAATATGAAGTATTTTTAGAACTTTCTATTTTTTATATTTATTTTTTTTCAAAAAGGTACCTAAACTAAAAAACTAACTAAAGCCTAAGACATAACTCTTAAAAAAACTGAAAATAATAATAAAAGGAAAGGACCAAGCCAATGAGGCCCGTATGGGGCAACCAAGTTTGGGCCCGACGGGTCAGACCCGCGACCAAGGTCCGGTTTAGTCTTAAAACAAAAAGGGGAAAAGAACAAACCATAGCCGCTATGGTCTTGTCCAGAATCCGAAAAAGAACAACAAAAAGGGGAACGAACCAAAACTCATGCCAACTCCCTCATCCCAATCTCTCTGGAAATCTCTTACTCAAATACCCCGACTCAAACTTCAGTTAACAACAATCATCAGTACAACAAAATCAACAACAATATACATCGATTGTGACGGTAAACTAAACAAATGGCTTCAACCGTAAACATAGACGGGAGAGAAAGTTACCAGCGGTGGAGAGACTATTACCTGCAAACGGTCGATTCTTCGGGTCTCTCTCTCTCAGTTTCGTGAGTGCTAGTGATCCTTCAGTGATTCCCGCGTGTGGTTGGGTCGATGATGTTCGCGGAAATGATTTTCGCGGAAATTGAGGAGATCAGGTTGTGATAGTGGAGGCCCTGATGTGTTTTTTTTTACAGTGAATTTGAAGATGAAGGGAAGAAAACGGTGATTGAGGCATTGAAGGTTCGTTCTCTTTCAAAAGCCCTTTTTTGCTTGCTTTTTTTTTCGAACCAAAAGAACAATTTCGTATCTGATTTTATCAGTTTTTTTAGATGAGGTTGTGTCTTTGTGTCCTTTGAAATTGTGGCTGCCTTTTTTTTGTATATCCCCCCCTCTACTGATGAATTCCGCCTATTCTTATAGAGGTGGGGTTAGGGATTTTGTTTGATTTCCAATCCCTCAGTTGAAAACTTGTTTTTTTAACTTAAAATATTAGAAAATTGTTTTGTACTGATGAGAGGTCTTCTTCTGTTGCAGGTCTTGGTTTATGGAATAGAGGGATTTTCACATCTTGGTGAAAACAACAATGCAGACCTTGGCTGACTTTGCTGTCATTGCACTGCAGCAGATCTTCTTTGTCTCGTTGTGAGCAGGTTTGGCTGGTGTGGGAGGGCTTATCATTGTTTGGTGTAAGGTTCAGAGTTGCAGGCTATAGGGTTGACTGCAGAAATACCAACTGGCTCATGGAATGGCCTGAAACAGCACCCTGTTGTCCCTGCTTTTTTCCTGCAGCAGGTTTGAATTTTCTCGTTTAGTTTTGTAAGCCTCTTAGAACAAAAGGTCCTATTGACTTACTTTTTCTATTTGCTGTTATTGTGAAACTTGGTCCCTGCTATTTTTCCTTTTCTCTTTTTTCTGATATGGCTATTGTTGCTTTTTTTTTCCTGATATGGTTATTGTGAATCCCTCCCTTTTTAAAGTGCAGACTTAAATTTTGGATTTAAAGAAAACTGAAGGACTTATTTTACTTGCTATGTCTGCTTTGGCCCTTTTTTCATTAAGACAAATCTTTACCATTTCCATGAAACTTGGTCCTGCAAACTTGTTGTCATTACTTGACTTTTTATTGTGCACAAGAAATTGATTTCCATTAACTGATTTCACTAATTAATCTCTTTATTTTTTGTATGTGAACTTGCTTGGAGTATGGCTTGGCTTGGAGTGGAAAACAAATGATCTAGGAGGATGGTCTTCAAAGTTCAAGTTTCAAAGACACACATTTTGTATTTCTTTTTTTTAGGACAAGAACCATGAACATTTAATGTAGAATTTGAATAAAATTAAGTTTGAGATTTGGAATGAAAACTTGTGGTTTGTATGAACATCAAATTTTTTAAAGTGTAGTGAATCATGAAATTGTGAATATTTGGACATTTGGTATATCAATAACATTGACACTTGAGGAATTAAAATGAATTTAGGATTTTGAAATTTTAGGGAATGAGATTTGAACCAATGATCATGAGCTTGAGAGCTTGAATTGAAACAAAGAAAATTGACATGAGGTTATGACTTTAAATAAAATTTGAAATTGCACATGAAAATCGGGATTTGACAATTGGACAAAAAAAATTGTAATCTAAAAACGAAATTAGAAATAGGAATAAAATTGAAACTTGAGACTTAAGAATGTAAGTTTGGATTAAATTTGGACAAATAAATACAATGGAAAAAAATGGAATTAAAAGAATTGAAAAGGACTTAGAATTTTTGAAATAGTCATGGAATGGAAACTTAAAAAAAAAATTGAATTTGAAATAAAATTGGAATTTAGAATTTTGAAGTGAAATTTGGACATTAAATTGGAGTTAGAATTTTGAAGTGAAATTTAGACATTAAATTGGAATAAATTTTTTTGAAGTGATAGAAATTGAAAATGAGACTTGAAATAAGACTAGGAATGGAAATAGAAACTTGAAGATGGATTAGAAATAGAAAATTAAATTAAATTTAGACATAATACTTGAAAATGAGTATAAATTGAAAATAGAGAATAGGAAATAAAATTGAATAATAGAAACGGAATAAATTAAAAATTAAATTGGAATTGGACAACGAAATGAATTAGAATGAGAATAGATTTTTTTTAGAATTATAAACATAGATTAGAATTAAGTTTAGAAGTAAAACTTGACAAATAATAAAAAAAAATGTTACAAAAAAAACTAAAGTGACAAATGCACCACAGTATACCAAAGATGATATGAACGTAAGAATGAAAAGTTAGGGGTAACATTTGGGGTGTGACAGTTGCCCCTATTTAAATAACTTCACCAGATGGCATGAGGAATATCAATCCTCACAAAATCGCAGTGTGACAAATCATATACTGCCTGAGACGTCTGGCCGCCCATGCCAAGGCACAACAAGTTTTCTCTAAAAGTGAATATCTACTTTCACAATCTGTAAACTTCTTGCTTAAGTAATAAATGGCATACTCCTTACGACCAGTTTCGTCTTGTTGGCCTAATACACAACCCATAGATCCCTCAAGTACAGTCAGGTACATGAAAAGAGGCTTCCCTGGAGTAGGTGGGATTAAGATAGGAGGTTCCTGCAGGTAAACCTTAATCTTCTCAAAAGCCAGTTGACAATCAGGACTCCACTCAATTGCTTAATTCTTCCGGAGTAACTTGAATAAAGGCTCACATGTAGCAGTCATGTTGGAGATAAATCTAGAGATGTAGTTCAATCTTCCAAGGAAGCCTCTGACTTGCTTTTCTGTTTTTGGAGCTGGCATCTCTTGAATTGCTCTGACCTTATCTGGATCTACTTCAATTCCTTGCTGACTAACAATAAAACCAAGTAATTTTCCTGATCGGACACCAAAGGTACACTTAGCTGGATTCAGACGCAGTTGGAACTTTCTGAGACGCTCAAATAACTTCAGGAGATGATTCAAATGATCTTCCTCACTTTGTGATTTGGCAATCATATCATCTACGTAAACTTCTATTTCCTTATGCATCATATCATGGAAGAGGGTGACCATTGCCCTTTGATAAATGGCTCCTGCATTTCTAAGACCGAATGACATAACTTTGTAACAATAAGTGCCCCATGGTGTGATAAAAGTGGTCTTTTCCATATCATCAGGATCCATCTTGATCTGGTTATATCCTGAAAATCCGTCCATGAAGGAGAAACACAGCAAACTTAGCAGTGTTGTCAACCAAAGTATCAATGTGCGGAAGAGGGAAATCGTCCTTGGGACTGGCTTTGCAAATCTCTATAGTCCATGCACATCCTAACCTTGCCATCCTTCTTGGGGACTGGCACAATGTTAGCTACCCACTCAGGATACTTTGCAACTGCGAGGAATCCAGCATCAAACTGTCTTTTGACCTCTTCTCAAATCTTCAGAGCCATGTCTGGTCTTGTTCTTCAGAGCTTTTGCTTTACTGGCGGGCAATCTGGTCGAAGCGGCAACTTATGAACAACTATGTCTGTGTCCAAACCGGGCATATCCTGATACGATCATGCAAACACATCCACATACTCTTTGAGAAGCTTGACCAACCTTTCTCTGATGTCTGCCCTAAGTGTTGTACCAATCCTGACTTCCTTCTTATCTTCATCGGTGCCAAGGTTGATGGTCTCAACCTGCTCCTTATGTGGCTGAAGATCTGTGTGCTCATCCTTAACTAATCTTGCCAGTTCTTCGGGAACGTCACAATCTCCCTCACTTTCATCTTCCGCTTGGTAGATGGGCGAATCGAAGTTAGGAGAGAATATAGAGTCATTGGATTCAACAGGGTTTTCAAATGTTCTGCATATGGGAATGATTTGCTTTTATTAAAAGTGAAAATAGAGGGATGCAAGAAAAAAAAATTATTAGCTTTGAAAGATTTTCATTTTCTTTTAAAAGTGAAAAGAGAAAAAACAGTAAATAAAAACAAAGTAAGAATTTAACAAAATTCCTTCATTGATTGAATAACTTGAAAATGAGAAGGGGCCCTACAAAATGATCCCATAGCTTTGGGCAGAGCTAGGGAACTTTGAAAACACTTAAAGAAAACAATAAATTACTTTGACAATGGCAAAAATTCTGGGATCTCAACTGCCTCCCAATTGCCCAAAGCTGCTTCACACTGATAAACCAAATGATCCACATCTTCATCTTCAGCATCCCCATTAATTGCATTAATCTAATAGCCGGCACTGGAGAACACCTCTTGAATGGTCTTTGGACGTCCTTCGACGGAGATTGACGCTCCTTCCTTCACCTGAGTTGGTTTGTAACCCAACCCGTAGCAATCTAGCTTCTGCTTGACTTCAATGACATCACCCCAACCTTCATAGCTTCCTTCTTTGATAGTGGAAATGGTACTTTTCAATGATGCAAAAGATGGAATACCCTTCCCCTTTGACTCTTCTACTTCCATAAGGACAACATTGGCTATCTCTAGAGCTTGGAAAGCAGTTTCCAAAGCATCTTCATCATCCTCAATGTAGCTAAAGGAGGAAAGGTTGCTGACCATGAGATCCTCTTCACCAGACACAGTTACCAGCTTATTATGGACCACAAACTTCATCTTCTGGTGTAAGGTAGAAGTGACTGCCCCAGCAGCATGGATCCAAGGTCTTCCCAGCAAATAACTGTAATTAGGGTTAATGTCCATAACTTGGAAAGTAATCTTGAACACTTGTGGTCCAATCAAGATTGGCAGGTCAACTTCTCCAATAACAGTCATCCTCGACCCATCAAAAGCTTTCACAATCAGTGCACTGGGCCTCATTTCTTCCCCTTGATAAGATAACTTGGCAAGCGTTCTCTTCGGCAAAACATTCAATGAAGATCCTGTATCCACAAGGACTCTTGCTAAAGTATCCTCCTGACATTTTACAGATATGTGAAGAGCACGGTTATGGTCCAAGCCATCCTTTGGAAGATCCTCCATACTGAAGCTGAGATTGTTACATGCGGTGATATTGGCAATGACTCCATCAAACTGATTCACAGTTATATCATGCGTAACATGAGCTTGGGCTAGTAATTTCTGGAGAGCACCTCGATAGGCCGGTGAATGCATAAGAAGTGATAAGATAGATATTTTAGAAGGTGTTTGATGTAGCCGATCAATAACCTTGTAATCACTCTTCTTAATGATTCTGAGAAATTCCGCATCCTCCTCTTCCAAGACTAACCCTTTATCCTGGTTGACAACAGTGGGAATTACTTCTTTAGGTGGAAATGTATTGGCTTGCTGAGTATAAACATGACCACTGCGAGTTAAACGACCTGCACCTGCTATGTCGGCACTTTCCACCTTTGAACCCTCTTTCTGACTAGCTTGTTCAAACTTCTGGTGAACCCTCCCTATACCATAATTCCATGGAACTGCTTTAGTGTCTTCATAAAGTAAAGGGTTTCTCCTTTGCTCAAACCTTGGTTCAGGTATATTGAAAATGGGTACCACAGTTTCTGGCATATTAAAGATGGGTTGAACTCTTAAGGACTCAGGCATGTTGAACATTGGCATCAAGGTAGAATCAGATTCTGGCAAGTTGAAAATGGGTTCAATCATTGCCACTTCATTCCTCTTCACACGACCGCTTACTTGTAAAACCCCTAGATTAATCAAACTTTGAACATCTCTCAAGACCAGTTCACATCCCTTTGGATTATTCGCACAAACTTCACAACTCTTATGACAGTTCTTCAGTATACCCACTTTTACCAACTTCGCATGGAAGTCTCTAAGCGGGGTTTTGATCTCTGTGGCGTTGAAAATCAAATCTTCGTCAGACTCATAAACAATGGCATTTATGGACCCGTGCTTAGATAAAGGATTATTTTTAACATTCGGACCAGTATCTCCAAATGACAAAATGTTTTTATCCATTAGATCCTTCACAACATACCTCAAAGCAATACAATTTTCCAAATCGTGCCCCGGAGCACCTTCATGGAACAAACAGTGGGCACTTGAGTTGTAACCTGGTGGAAGCGTATCTGGTGGATGACCCAAAGGCCTGTGAGTAACCAAACCTTTCTTCAGTAGTGAGGGATACAATTCAGTATAGGTCATAGGGATCCGAGGATGGGGAGGCCTTCCTCCTGGTATTCTATTCTGAAAGTTGGAATTTGGATGAGGAGTTGGAGTTCTCTGCTGGTAGGCTGAAGCATTGGGCGCTCGTTGATAGCCTGGATTGTTGAGCATTGGTTGATAAGCTGGAATTACTGGAGCCGTTTGCTGGTACATCGGTACTGCTTGAGTTTCCCGATACATTGGGACTTGTGGATTATATGACGGTTGAACTGCCGCTACATAAGGATGTTGAACATATTGTGGTGGGTAGAAATACTGGTGTTGAGCCACAGGTGGAGGCCTCTGCCAAAGCGGATTTCTCCTTTGACTCGTCATTATTGCATTTGTCTCGCCCTCTTTCTTCTTGTGGAAATTGCTGGTAAATTTCTTGACATTGTTTCCACTACCATTGCTTGAACTGCTAGATGCACCACTCATCTTTCCACTTTTCAGCCCAAGTTCAACCTTGATTCCAACGGCTACAAGGTCAGAGAAGTTAGCAGTTACGCTTCCCACCATTCTCTCGAAGAATTCTGGTCGCACCGTGTCAACAAACCAATCAGCTAACTCATTTTCAGTCAATAGGGGATCTACCTGAGAAGAGGTCCCTCTCCACCTCTGAGCATATTCTTTAAATAATTCGGAATCCTTCTGTGACATACTCAACAGCTGCCTCCTATCGGGAGCAAGGTCCATATTGTATTTGTACTGTTGGACGAAAGCATCTGTCAAGTCTTGAAAACTGTGAATCTTCGACTGGTCTAGCGTTAGATACCACTTGGAGGAGATTCCCTTCAGACTGTCCTGGAAGCAATGGATCATCAATTTGTCATTGTCCACCTGCGCAGCCATTCTTCGATAATACATCAATAGGTGGTTCTTAGGACATGTCGCGCCCTCGTACATGTCAAAAGTGGGTATCTTGAACTTTGGAGGAATTACCAGACCAGGCACCAGACACATCTCTCTAGCAGCAGCCCCGAAGATCTGGTCGCCTTCGATTGCTCTTAACCTTTTCTCAAGGGTCTCAAAATTCTCTTGCATCTTCTCATGTTTCTCATTTCCATTCTCTGACATGTCTGGCACATCATATACTTGAGGGTCGTTGAAGTATGGTTGGGCACGGGTGTGCACAATGTCTGGTGTAAAATTAGTAACCACGTGGTTCTCTTCATTAGTCACAGGAATAGTCTGCTGAGCAACAAATCCTTGAGGGGGGGGGGGGTACAAAACCCTGGGAAGGAAATGCAAGACCCTGAGAAGGAGGTGCGAAACTTTGAGAAGCGAAACCTTGGGAAGGAGGGAAAAAACCCTGAGCAGTAAGTCCTTGGGAAGAAGGAATAAAACTTTGAGAAGCAAAGCCTTGAGGAGGAGGTACAAATCCATGGGGAAGCCCAAAAGGAGGCCAGGTCACAGGAGGAGTGACTGATGGCGTAGGCTCAGTCGTTGCAGTGACAATCTCTGACACTACAGTCTGTTGGGTATTTAATTTTGCTCGGATGACCTGCAACATTTTCATCATCTGACCCATATTTCCACGAAGATCAGAAAGCTCATCATTAACTTTGTCCATCTCTAGGTCTCTTTCAGCCATCTTCTTCTTGGTCTGAGCTCGGGTGGAATACTTACGTGAGATCCTCAGTGTGACAGCTGGAAAGGAGTTGGCGAGAATGAGTTTGACGAAATGCAGATGCGGAGATGCAAACATGAGTAAAAAAGAAAATGCTTCAAGAGACTTAAGAAGTTATTGCAAAAAATCAAAATGGGTTAAGTTTCTTGTTATTTCCCAAAACTAATGAACTGAAGTCCATTCCAGGTAAAATATATGAGGTTTGCAACAAAAACTTCTTTGTTCCTTGAAGCGTTTGCTAAAATGATGCATATGATTCCGAGATGCAAAGATGCAGGGATGCAAGGATGCAAGGTGCCACAGGTAAATTCGGAACCTTCCTAACAGGTGGGTTGTAAGAGAGTTGTTCTACGTTTTACTATCCATAAGTCCCACTCACGGGAGGGTTTCTACGGCGATGGTTTAAGGAAACCCAAGGTCATAGACGTTTATCGTATTAATGCCCCGCCGCAGGCTAGCTGCATTGTGACGATAATAAATATAAGGTCCACCTTGAGTGGGGTTCTCATGCTAGGCGTGCAAGGAGCGAGTCCTCGGAGCCTGACATTACACAACTACCAAGATTGAAACAGGTCCTAGGGGGTCCCAGAATCACAGCCCTTTCGTGAATCAGGTCACGCGACAGGCGAGCTGCGTTATGACAAGATCTACGAAAAGTCTAACTATCTGGGGGAGCTTTCATGCCAGGCGTGCAAGGAGCGAGTCCTTGGAGACTAACACTAATAACATCCAATTCTAAACTTAGGTGTTCCCTCTGCTTTTTCCACAACTCAAAATTTACTTGCAAATAACCCCAAGATCCCACAGGCAGATAATATAATGAGGAAATAAAAGGAAAGCGATAAAAGCAATAAACAAACATAAATAATAAACATGGAGAAGACAAGAAGAGACAAGATCAAACAAATAAACACACAAAGCTAAGTTAGGCTCGACTCTCTCTAGCATGGAGCTAGGTCCCCAGCAGAGTCGCCAACTGTCGTACCTCGAAAAATACGATCCTAAAACAAACAACAGAGTCGCCACCTAATTCTATTTATTCTACGAGAGAAAAGGGAGATATAGATACAACCTAATAAAGGATAAGAAATGGTCAATGAAACCAAATTCTAAGTTCGGGAGTCGGTTACGTGAGGGGAAGGTATTAGCACCCCTCACGTCCGTTGTACTCAACGGGAACCTCTTAGCTTAACTATGTGATTAAATGTTTGATTAAGGTCTTTGTCTTCTAAATGTCTGTTAATATGTTTGTTAAAGTTTTAAATTATTATTATTAAGACGGAGAAAAGATTAAATGTTTTTTATCAGGATGGAGAGAAAAAGATTGATTTTTTTTATAGGGTGCTCGCGAAGGATTAAAATCCCCGTGCCTACGTATTCCCCTGTGCAATGGGAAAGTCAGAGCTTCGTAGTTCGTGCAACTACGGTGAGTTTTGATTGAACAACTGTTTGAAATGCATTCTACTGCTAAGCGTTGGCTTATCTGCTCACGATAGGAGGCTGAAGCGCTAGCTTGTTTGCGAGATAGAAAGATTTAAACAATCTTCGTTTAGAGAAAAGATGTTTGACTTTTGTTAAGGTGTTTTAAACGAAAGGGCGAATGAACCACGTCGCGTGGGGCTAGCCCAGGAGCGATTGCATTCCAAAACGTGCGGAGTGCTTGACTCCAGAGTTTTGTCTTTCGCTAATTAATTATGAAAATAATTTTGAATTGGTTGGTAAGTTTTAAGTTGTTTATAAGATATGAAAGAGCGAATGGACCATGTTGTGTGGGGCTAGCCCAGTTGCAGTCCATTTTAGAACGTGCGGAGTGCTAGACTCTTCTGTTCTTTCGTAATTTAATTTATAAAATGAATAGGATATTTTGATATACGAATGGTGATTGAACACATCGCGTGGGGCTAGCCCAGTAGCGGTCCAATCCAGAACGTGCGGAGTGCTAGACTCCGGAGTTCTGTTTTCGTAAGTTAATTTGTGCGATTAGATATTTCGAAATACGGGAGGCGAATGGACCACGTTACGTGGGGCTAGCCCAGTTGCAGTCCATTTTTGAACGTGCGGAGTGCTAGACTCCGGAGTTCTGTTTCCGTATTTTAAAAAAAA
Source organism: Lathyrus aphaca (assembly GCA_963966055.1). NCBI lineage: Eukaryota > Viridiplantae > Streptophyta > Magnoliopsida > Fabales > Fabaceae > Lathyrus > Lathyrus aphaca. Next base: position 398,505,565 of record OZ014519.1, on the reverse strand, counting down.
ATTAAAATAAATTGGATAATTGTTTTTTTAGACGTTTTTTTTTTAGGTTTAACGCGATTAAACGAAGGAACGAGCGAAACATTACGCGTGGGGCTAGCCCAGTTGTAGTTAGTTCTAGAACGTGCGGAGTGCTAGACTCCGGAGTTCTATTCCTTGCTAAAATAATTTAAAAAAAATACGCAAAAAGTCGTGCAGACGGCGACCACTCGGTAATCGACTTACGTGTGTGCGAAATAAATGCGTAAGTATTTTTCACTTGGCGTTGGACCAAGAAACTTAATTGTTCTCTGAAATGATTTTAAATATTAATCTGAAATGTTATATTCATGTCTTGCTTAACAAAATCATGATCGAAAATCGAGATTCATGTCGTACCAAACAATACGTTATCAATACGACCCAAATAAAGAACGATGGCATGTAGGTAAACACTTTGCAAAACAAAACAAAAAAAGAAATTTAATCACAATAATCTAACATTAAATATTTATTAATAAACAAAATGACAAAATTATTTTAACAAAGTTAATCAATATGAAGTATTTTTAGAACTTTCTATTTTTTATATTTTTTTAAAAAAAAGGTACCTAAACTAAAAAACTAACTAAAGCCTAAGACATAACTCTTAAAAAAAACTGAAAATAATAATAAAAGGAAAGGACCAAGCCAATGAGGCCCGTATGGGGCAACCAAGTCTGGGCCCGACGGGTCAGACCCGCGAACCGGGTCCGGTTTAGTCTTAAAACAAAAAGGGGAAAAGAACAAACCCTAGCCGCTATGGTCTTGTCCAGAATCCGAAAAAGAACATCAAAAAGGGGAACGAACCAAAACTCATGCCAACTCCCTCATCCCAATCTCTCTGGAAATCTCTTATTCAAATACCTCGACTCAAACATCAGTTAACAACAACCATCAGTACAACAAAATCAACAACAATATACATAGATTGTGACGGTAAACTAAACAAATGGCTTCAACCGTAAACGGAGACGGGAGAGAAAGTTACCAGCGGTGGAGAGACTATTACCTGCGAACGGTTGATTCTTCGGGTCTCTCTCTCTCAGTTTCGTGAGTGCTAGCGATCCTTCAGTGATTCCCGCGTGTGGTTGGGTCAATGATGTTCGCGGAAATGATTTTCGCGGAAATGGAGGCGATCAGGTTGTGAGAGTGGAGGCCCTGATGTGTTTTTTTTACAGTGAATTTGAAGATGAAGGGAAGAAAAGGGTGATTGAGGCGTTGAAGGTTCATTCTCTTTCAAAAGCCCTTTTTTGCTTGCTTTTTTTTTCCGAACCAAAAGAACAATTTCGTATCTGTTTTTATCAGTTTTTTTTTAGATGAGGTTGTGTCTTTGTGTCCTTTGAAATTGTGGCTGCCTTTTTTTGGTATATCCCCCCCTCTACTGATGAATTCCGCCTCTTCTTATAGAGGTGGGGTTAGGGCTTTTGTTTGATTTCCAATCCCTCAGTTGAAAACTTGTTTTTTTAACTTAAAATATCAGAAAATTGTTTTGTAATGATGAAAGGTCTTCTTCTGTTGCAGGTCTTGGTTTATGGAATAGAGGGATTTTCACATCTTGGTGAAAACAACAATGCAGACCTTGGCTGACTTTGCTGTCATTGCACTGTAGCAGATCTTCTTTGTCTCGTTGTGAGCAGGTTTGGCTGGTGTGGGAGGGCTTATCATTGTTTGGTGTAAGGTTCAGAGTTGCAGGCTATGGGGTTGACTGCAGAAATACCAACTGGCTCATGGAATGGCCTGAAACAGCACCCTACTGTCCCTGCTTTTTTCCTGCAGCAGGTTTGAATTTTCTCGTTTAGTTTTGTAAGCCTCTTAGAACAAAAGGTCCTATTGACTTACTTTTTCTGTTTGCTGTTATTGTGAAACTTGGTCCCTGCTATTTTTCCTTTTCTCTTTTTTCTGATATGGCTATTGTTGCTTTTTTTTTCCTGATATGGTTATTGTGAATCCCTCCATTTTTAAAGTGCAGACTTAAATTTTGGATTTAAAGAAAACTGAAGGACTTATTTTACTTGTTATGTCTGCTTTGGCCCTTTTTTCATTAAGACAAATCTTTACCATTTCCATGAAACTTGGTCCTGCAAACTTGTTGTCATTACTTGACTTTTTATTGTGCACAAGAAATTGATTTCCATTAACTGATTTCACTAATTAATCTCTTTATTTTTTGTATGTGAACTTGCTTGGAGTATGGCTTGGCTTGGAGTGGAAAACAAATGATCTAGGAGGATGGTCTTCAAAGTTCAAGTTTCAAAGACACACATTTTGTATTTCTTTTTTTTAGGACAAGAACCATGAACATTTAATGTAGAATTTGAATAAAATTAAGTTTGAGATTTGGAATGAAAACTTGTGGTTTGTATGAACATCAAATTTTTGAAAGTGTAGTGAATCATGAAATTGTGAATATTTGGACATTTGGTATATCAATAACATTGACACTTGAGGAATTAAAAAGAATTTAGGATTTTAAAATTTTAGGGTATGAGATTTGAACCAATGATCATGAGCTTGAGAGCTTGAATTGAAACAAAGAAAATTGACATGAGGTTATAACTTTAAATAAAATTTGAAATTGCACATGAAAATCGGGATTTGACAATTGGACAAAAAAAATTGTAATCTAAAAACGAAATTAGAAATAGGAATAAAATTTAAACTTGAGACTTAAGAATGTAAGTTTGGATTAAATTTGGACAAATAAATACAATGGAAAAAAATGGAATTAAAAGAATTGAAAAGGACTTAGAATTTTTGAAATAGTCATGGAATGGAAACTTAAAAAAAAAAATTTGAATTTGAAATAAAATTGGAATTTAGAATTTTGAAGTGAAATTTGGACATTAAATTGGAGTTAGAATTTTGAAGTGAAATTTAGACATTAAATTGGAATAAATTTTTTTGAAGTGATAGAAATTGAAAATGAGACTTGAAATAAGACTAGGAATGGAAATAGAAACTTGAAGATGGATTAGAAATAGAAAATAAAATTAAATTTAGACATAATACTTGAAAATGAGTATAAATTGAAAATAGAGAATAGGAAATAAAATTGAATGATAGAAACAGAATAAATTAAAAATTAAATTGGAATTGGACAACGAAATGAATTAGAATGAGAATAGATTTTTTTTTTAGAATTAGAAAAATAGATTAGAATTAAGTTTAGAAGTAAAACTTGACAAATAATAAAAATAAAAATAAAAAAATAAATGTTACAAAAAAAACTAAAGTGACAAATGCACCACAGTATACCAAAGATGATATGAACGTAAGAATGAAAAGTTAGGGGTAAAATTTGGGGTGTGACAGGGGGTATTCTGGAACCCTCAACCCATCAGTGAAGAGCTAGCTATTGAGTGGGCCGTTGACTACCTTGGAGTGTCATCGAGAGTGGCACTATTCCAGGTTTGTGAGTGCAGAGGTTCGTACTTCAAGATAGAGTGATTATATGATCGATTCGTAGAGCATCGAGCAGCTTCATCATGGGCATATGCGACCAGATGTTATTTGATGATGTTAGTGGGTTGCACGATCTTTGCGGATAAGTCGTTTACACTTGTGGAGGCACGATACCTGGCATTATTTAGGGACTTGGATGGGTTGTCCAACTATAGTTGGGCAACAGCTGCATTGGTGACATTGTATAGGTTTCTTGGAGATGCGTCCATGTTTAGTTGCAAACAGCTTGGTGGTTATCCGACTCTCTTACAGGTATATATTTAAATTCAGTTTATTGATATTTTTTTAAGTATAATGTTAATTTTATTATGTTAAAGGTATATATTTAAATTCAGTTTATTGATTTTCTTTTAAGTCTAATGTTAATTTTATTATGTTCATTATGTTATACTTAATTATTATGTTATTGTTTTTTTAACAGTGCTGGATTCATGAGTATTTTCCTACACTTGGGAAAAAAGGAGAGAATTGGATACCTGCTCAGAACTGTGGTCTCCCGCGAGCGATGAGGTGGATATACAAACAAGGGGCGTTAAAGGTGGATGAGTTGCGACCTATTATGGATGAGCTGACACCGACCGATGTCATATGGCGGCCATTTGAGGATCATAGAGTTCATCGTCTTTTTGATGAGATTTCTCTATATAGGGGTTGTTTGAGGTGGGGAGATACTATTGTTCCATACATGCCTGACAGGTGTCTTCGACAGTTTGGATACCGTCAGTACATTCCACCTGCACTTATTGATCCTAGGATAGCTGGTGATATTGATGTTGAGTGGATTAGTTACATCCATAGTGTTGGCCAGGTGATTCGTTCGGCTGCACTGGCGACTACCCCATTTGAGGTAGAGGATGGATACCTTGAGTGGTATTATCGTGTTTCGCATCCTCGATTGGTACCGCCTATCCATGATGAGCCGCCAGTTGCATCTATTCCTGAGTACGATGCGGGACCATCTGATCCTGCATGGGGTTGTGTGTCTACATTGATTCATCGCTACCTTCAGCAAAATGCAGCTGAAGAGGATGATCCACATTTTGCTGATCTGTTTGCAGCTTTACGTATTGCTCGTTCACAGTGATGTATAGTTATGTTTATGTCATATTTTATTGATATTTTTTAGACTTGGTTTCTTAATATATTGACATTTGAACTTATATGTACGATCATATTTATGTTATTTGTTATTTATAGTTTTTCGACTAAAAAATTGAAATTAAAATTTAATTCCATCGACTATAATTCATAAAGTGTAGCAAACATATAATATAATTCATGAATAAAAATGAATAACATAATTTATAATTCATAATGTGTTTGTAATATAGGCGTAAGTTGTTGCCAATGTTGTAGACGTGCAGCAAATCCTACCATCCACGATGTTGCTGTTGGATAACGAAAGTTCTTCCAATCTGTTGCCACTGGTGGCAATGAAAATCCTTCTTTCATGTTAACCTATATTCAAAATTAAACAATACATTATTTAACATTACTCAAAGCATTTACTAATAATATCAAATTATAACAATGTTTACCTGAATCCAATGATTTGAGTTTACAAATCCAATGCAATAAAATGAGACATTCAGTGAGAATGTAGTTGTCATAGGGAAGAAAGTCAAACATTCGACTCCTAAACAGACAAGTACCACGTTATACCGATTCGCAATCACGTAACCCATATCTGGTAGAGTCAACCATTTATTTATTGGTTGAGAACCACTTCCCTCTATCTTCAAAGAATCTCTCACTTCAGTTAACCGATCAGCAAATAAATTGGCATATAAAGCTGATCTTTCATTATGTATAATTTCCAACTCTAAGTCCCGACGAACCATTGGCCAACCATCTTCAGCATAACCCCGCAATGAAGCAATCACTCTAAATCCACAATTACCATCTGACAATACATTGACTACGTCATCAATAAATGACCTAATATGACAAGGAAATTGAAGGATGAACCGTTTAGATGATTGTGAAGTTTGTGATAATTTTAACTTCTTTTTCACAGGTTGTGATGGTTGAGATTTCTTTTTTGAATTTTGTGATGGTTGAGATTGTCGTTGTGAAGATTGTGATGCTTGATCAACATATTCATGATACGAAGGATCCCTGTAAACATCATACCCTTCAGGTTTTTTGTCTTTTTTCTTGACTCCACCTTTTGTTTTTATTTTTTCAGGTGGTGCTAACAAAGTAGTCGTTGTGGGAAATGCAAGTTCATAAACCCTACTATGTAATGCCCTTCTTCCAACAACATCTTGTGACCTATACCTTTTGCATAACTCATCCATTGCAGATTTCATACCCACATCTGATTCCTCATCTAAGTCTTCTTCCAACTTAATTTCCATACTTAGTTTCCTCCAATGTACATGCACAACCTCAATTGGTATCGGAATACCACTAATTTTATACCCTGCCAACTCACACGCGCAAGGTAATCCATAGGTTGTTCTAAGAGTACATCGACATCTGTCCTTGTTAGTTCCAATATAATCAATTCTAGTTAACTCTTCAGCAACGCGCCTCAATGCAGCTCGCGACACTGAAGTACGTAAATATGTGTAAAATGGACTTGAATAGACATGTGCAACTTCATACACACTCTTTTGAAAAGAAGCTCGAATGTTGCTAATTTGTATCTTTAAGTTGTCATTCATGGCCTCCCAACATTTGACCATGTCACCTATACTGTTTCCCAACATCTGCTTTAACTTCCAATGAGCAGACTCAACCCTATAATAATACATATTTAAACTAAGTAAGAAAAATACAAAATTCACAAAAAATATATTTTGGGATCTAAATTAAAACATACCGATTAGTCGTCGTGTTACCCATATGTAGGACTCGATTAATCCATGCGCAAACAAACCTTTGTCTATGTGGTGTCAACCATGTGTCGTTCACGTACTCAAAAAATTTAGGCCAATCAACACACTCTTGCTCAAGTTCTTTTAAATTTTGAGCATACTCAACCTCATCACTAGCCCATACAACATCCGTCCATAATTTTCCAATTGACTCCTGCATATCAGGAGCCACTAATAGTTTCCTTTTTGCACCAACATTTTTGTTAATGTGAAACTGACATAGAAAATTATTTGTCTGTGGAAACACAGTCTCAATGGCTTTCATCAAAGCAAGATCTCTATCTGTCATCATCACTTGTGGAAATAAATCTTTCTTCACAAACAATTGTTTAAGCTTATCTAACACCCAACAAAAAGTCTCAGTCTGCTCAGACTCAATATACGCAAATGCGACAGCAAAAGTCAACTTGGTTGATGTCATGCCAACAATTTCAAACAAAGGTTGCCTGTATTTGTTTGTCTTATAAGTGCTATCCATAACTAACACAATAGGAAACATATTCAACAACTTAACTGAATCTGGATGTGGATGTGCCCAAAATATATCTTTAATAACTTCAGAGTCGTCTCTTTTTCTACTCCAATAAACATAACCTGCAGCCTCGATAAGCTTAAACAAATGTTGTATCTCACTTCTAGGACCTCTTTGAAGGTGCGTAAAACACAAGGAAGGGGGGTTGGAATTGGGTTTTCTTTAACAACTAAAAATAACTTCTAATGACAAGTTAATTTATCCTGGTTCGTTTGAACTCAAACTACGTCCAGTCCACCCGCCAACGTGATTTTGCCTCTACTGAGGCCTTAATCCACTATTCAATAAATGAATACACACACTGACCTATAGTCAATGTCCTCTTGAGTCTTCTGACTGAAACTAGTCACTCAAGGAATATTACTCAACTATTACAATGATAATAATATAGTAACTAATTTGCTTCTAATCAAGCTAAGATCACTAAGTGAATGTTACAATATTTAAGCACAAAATGATTCAATCTTTTGCTCGTGAGTGTATTGTATTCAAATCTTCAATTTGATTCCTTTATATAGTTCTTGAATAAATGTAGCCGTTGGAGACATCTTGAGCTAATTTAGGATATTAGTTAATACCATAAACTCCTTCCAAAACAAGAGATACATGTCTTAATCATTAATTAAAATATTCTTTAATTAATGTCTTCATTATGAATATCATCATCTTCTAGACGTAAATCAGAGATAGTAAAGACTTGATGCGCAACCAATTAATCATGACATTAAATGATGGATTCTTCATTAAGTGTATCTTCTATATGTGGCGCAATATATCTTCTAGTAATGCACGTCTCCTTTAATTAAATTCCTCTTCTACACAATAATAAAGGTAGTCATTAGAACTTCTATTCTAGCATAATAATATTTGTTATCATCAAAACTCTTAGAGGTTTAGAACCATAATTGTTCTAACAATCTCCCCCTTTTTGATGATGACAAAACATTTATTTAGATATTGAGGAGTTTAATAGGATTTAGAATAACTCCCTTTGATTGAATAAAATCAAATATTTCTTTTAAAGATCTCTTCAGAAGTTATATCCTTCAGAAGTTTCATTAGCCTTAGATCCCCCTGAGTTGATTACTTGACATGTTTCTATTTTAGAATCACAACTCAAATAGTTTTATTAGAATTTTATATGTAAGAGGCAAATCATGGTAAACTGCTATAGATCAGGATCTTCTACGTTTCTCCCCCTTTTTGTCATAATTAAAAAGAGTAGATACAGAAAAAAAAATGCAATAGTATAGAAGCAAAATATGTTTTCATTAAAACAGAATTAAAAACCAGTAATAACAAAACCAGTAGAACTTAAAGGGTCATGAAGAGACAGAAGATAAAACAGAAAAAACTAAGCAGAAGATAAACAGAAAATCAGGAGTGCATCTTAGTAACTAAGGCCTCCAGCAGAGACTTGATCTCAGAGGATGATTCCACTTGCTTTCCAAGCATTGTCTTCAACTCAACAGTGGTTTCATCTTGCTTATCCAGGCGTTGCTTAACCATCTCATTTTCCTTCTTCAACTCTTCCAAGGTCTGCAGAACAAGATTTGTTGGCAGAGGTTCTTCAACTTCTGGAGCAGCTTGATTCTCAGGAACTTCTACATTTGATGGTGATTGAGCAGGTTCATCATCATGATCTTCTTCAGAAGGTACCAGAACCATTTGAAGTCCAAAGTTTTCTTCCAGAGGTTCTGACTCTGTCCAGGGTTTATTGTCCAGCAGAAAAGGTTTATTCTGTTCAATGTTAGAAACAACTGCTTTGAGATACTCACAGAAGTTCTGGTGAGCAATGTCATAGCAGATGTCCTTGAGTCTCTTTGTCTCAGCATTAAACCATTTTCTGAAGGTGGCCCACAGAAAGTCAGAAGCAGCTGGATCTGGAAGTTCTGAGCAAGCAGACTTCAGATCCTCTAACTTCAGTTTCATTACTGTTTCAAAAGCAAGTAACAAAGCAGAAATGTCTGTTTTTGAGGGTTTAGGTTTTGGTGCAGGTATGGCAGTTTTGTTAGAGACAGAGGACAATTTTTGTAAAGCTTCAATATTAACAGAGGTTCTAAGGGGATTTTCATGTTCAACTTCTTCTGGTGGTGTGTCAGGGATGGTTATAAAAGTTTGTGAGTTAGGAGGGGTAGAATCATATGAAGACAGTGAACTTTCTCTTATGGGGGAAAGATTAGAAACAAGGCCATCAGAATTTGATGGTTGGAAACTGCTATGGTGATGTGTTTCAAAAGTTTCAGAGGATGGGATTTGGACAGATTCTGGGGGTTGGAAATTATCAATGTCAGAGAGAACATGTTGCAAGGCAGTGTGTGTTTCAGCTGTTGGTGAGCGGTCAATATCAGAAAGTGGTGTTGTATCAATTGGAATATCAAAATCTGAAAGTGTTTGAGGTTGATGGTGTTCAGCTTCTGGTGGATAAAGTGATGATAGAATGGATGAGACAGCAACATTTGCAGGTATAACAGAGGGAATAGGGTTAGAATGTGTAATAGGTTTAGAGGATTGAGTTGGTTCAGATGATGGGATTTGTGCAGAAGGAATGTCAACAGAAGGTGTTGGGTCAGAAGGGTTTTCAGACACTTCTACTATAACTGCTTCTACTACAGAAATGAATTCAGAGTTAGAGGCAGAAGTTTTACCTGATCTTCTGGTTGATTTGGGAGCCTTCTGAGATGATCCTTCTCCAGCCTTTCTTTTCTTGCTTCTTGCAGAGGCAACATCTGGAGTTTTCTGAGTGAGTTCTGTTGCCTTGAACATTGGGTCCACACCATGTTGCTTGCATAAGTCCAAGTAATTGACCACAACCTCTGGAGGTGTGTCAGAAGAGAAGAGGGGGAAATTCTGCAGGGGAATCTTCTTGGTGGTTATAACTTCTCTAGAATAGAGGACAGGTTCTTTCATGATAGAAGTTATAAACTTCATCTTCTTCAGATTCTTCGCATTCAGAGGCTTACCAACATCTGTTTCAAGAAGTTGTATCTGTTTTAATTCTGCCAGAAAGTCCACCAACTTATTCTCACAGAGAATGTCAGATATTAAACGTCCTAGAGGAATCCAATCCCTCTTGGTTTTCTCCCCATCTCTTGTTTCCTTCACACTAGTTTTCAGATGTTGAAACAAAGTGTGTGCAAGGTTAACCTTCTTCTGTTTAGCAATAAAGTACAGCAGGAACTGCTGATCCATGTTGATATAGTCTGGAGAGTTTGTAGCTTTCCTGTGGCAGATTGTTCCAAGAATGATCTTGGCCCAAATTCTGAGAGGAATCTTCAGATCCTTTATCTTATTGGAAGGTTGGCCAGAAGTGAAGATTTCCTTGGCTATCAGCTTTGTATCAGACATTTTGTCCATTTCACTACACTTAATACCATTACCATCAGATTCTATGAGCTTGGCAATGTGGTCTTCAGAAATGATGATTCTTTTACCCAGCACATACGAGGTAACATGAGTGTTGGAGGCTGTTGCATATGCCCAGAATTCCTTTACCAATTTTGGGAAAACTGGTCCCATGAGACGATCAAAGTACTTCTCCCATCCTTGAGCTTGGACGGCCGGAAGGAGGTCAAAACCATTGTCTTTCAGACTGTTGAAATCCACAAAGAGTTCACAAAGAACTTCCAGTTTGTCAGTAGGAGTAATAAGGGTCTTCACGGGTTCAACGTAAAACACATCAGTTGAGTCTACTTGTTGTTGAGGAGAGGAAGTCATTGTTACTAAGATGAGGTTTTTGTGATTTAGGGTTTTAGAAAAGTTTCAGAGAGAACGCAAAAGTGGGTGAAATTTTTTTCAGTAAGAATGCAATTAGGGTAAAATGTGAAAGTGAAAATGAAAAGTTACTTATATAGAAAAAAATGAATTTAATAATACGAGAAATTAGTGGGAAAAATTAAATTTAAAAACATAATGATTATATGCAATAAATGCTGCAGACATAGGGTAAGGCGTAAAAGATTCTGGAACAGTTACCCAAGAGATTTTTGCCTTTTTGGTGTCAAGTCAGCCGTATCAGTTTCCCAGAAGATCAACAGATGTCCTTCTGTAGAGGACAGTTGTCCAATGCATGTTCTGTCACTTTTCAGAATTTGGACACTTGTTTTAATTCTGATGGGACTCCTTAGAGCCTTGTTGACACTTGTTGATTTGAAGATCTGCATGTTATTCCTTTGAACAGAAGTTCTCAGGATGAAACATTTAGAACATAATATCTTCTGAAGGAATAATATAGAGGATTAATTTCAGAACTTCTAAGAGTTAAAGACATATAATTAAAGCATTTTCATTCTGGACATAATTTCATGCTAAGGTTGGTTAGTATGAAATTAAATCTATCTTCAGGAAGGGGTTTTGTGAAAATATCAGCCCATTGGTGATTTGTATCTATGAATTTTAACATTAAAATTCCCTTCTAAGTATAGTCCCTAATGAAATGATGTTTAACTTCTATGTGTTTAGCTCTAGAATGTAAAATTGGATTTTTAGATAGACAAATAGCAGAGGTATTATCACAGAGGATGGGAATGTTACTCTCATAAATATTGAAATCCTCAAGCTGATTTTTCATCCAGAGCATCTGAGTACTGCATCCAGCTGCTGCAATGTATTCAACTTCTGCAGTTGATAATGCTATGGTTGACTGTCTTTTGCTGGACCAAGAAATTAGATTATCTCCCAGAAATTGACAACTTCCAGAAGTACTTTTTCTTTCTGTTCTGTCTCCAGCAAAATCAGCATCACAATATCCTACAAGTTTATAATCTTTGGATCTTCTATAGTATAAACCAAGATTAGTAGTACCTTTCAGATACCTAAAGATTCTCTTAACTGCTGTTAAGTGAGTTTCTCTAGGATCTGATTGGAATCTAGCACATAAACATACACTGTATAGAATATCTGGTCTAGAAGCAGTTAGATAGAGGAGAGATCCAATCATACTTCTGTAGAGCTTCTGATCTACTTTCTTACTTACCTCTTCTTTCTCCAGAATACATGTAGGATGCATAGGAGTTTTAGATATAATGCTTTCTAATAAATCAAATTTCTTTAGAAGTTCTTTGACATATTTGCTTTGATGGATATATGTTCCTTCTGATGTTTGATTTATTTGAATTCCCAGGAAGAACTTTAATTCTCCCATCATGCTCATTTCAAATTCTGCCTGCATAGACTTAGCAAATTCCTTTCCCAAGGCACTTTTAGTAGAACCAAAAATTATATCATCTACATAAATTTGACATATCAAAAGATAATTTTTAATGTTTTTACTGAAAAGAGTTGTATCCACTTTCCCTCTGATGAAATTATTTTCCAGAAGAAAAGTACTTAGTCTTTCATACCAAGCTCTGGGAGCTTGTTTCAGACCATATAAAGATTTTTTGAGTTTGAAAACATGTTCTGGAAATTTTATATTTTCAAAGCCAGGGGGTTGGTGTACATACACTTCTTCATCAATATAACCATTTAAAAATGCACTCTTGACATCCATTTGATATAGAATGATATTATGGTTTACAGCAAATGAAATTAGAAGTCTAATTGATTCTAACCTGGCAACTGGTGCATAGGTTTCTGTATAGTCAATTCCTTCTTGTTGACTATAACCTTGTGCAACCAGTCTTGCTTTGTTTCTGACAACTTTTCCTTGTTCATTTAGCTTGTTTCTGAATACCCACTTGGTGCCAATGATGTTGAATCCTCTAGGCCTAGGAACTAGATCCCATACATCATTTCTGGTGAATTGGTTAAGTTCTTCTTGCATAGCCAGGATCCAATCATTTTCTGAGAGAGCTTCTTCTACAGAAGTTGGTTCAATCAGAGAAACAAGTCCTATTAGAGATTCTTCAGAGTTTCTGAATGATGATCTTGTTCTGATTGGTTCATCCTTCTTTCCCAAGATTTTATCTTCTAGATGATTCACTTTGCTTCTGGATAGTTTCTTCTGAGTGGGTTCTTCAGAAGTTGTTGGAGTAATTGTCTTGTTTTATTCTTCAGATGTTCTGTTTGTAGAAATTTCAACTTCTATATCTGCAATAAGTTCATTCTGCTTTGGTTTTTCAGAACCAAGCTTATCATCAAATCTGACATAAATAGATTCTATCACAATACGTGTTTCTGTGTTGTATACTCTGTATCCCTTAGAACGTTCAGAGTATCCTAACATATAACACTTTTTTGCCTTAGAGTCAAATTTATTCAGAGTATCATTAGTATTCAGAATAAAACATATGCACCCAAAGGGGTGAAAATATGAAATGTTGGGCTTTCTGTTCTTCCACAATTCATAAGGAGTCTTTTCAAGAATAGGTCTTATAGAGATTATATTCTGAATATAGCATGCTGTATTTACTGCTTCTGCCCAAAAATGTTTAGCCATATTAGTCTCATTGATCATGGTTATGGCCATCTCTTGCAATGTTCTATTCTTACGCTCTACAACCCCATTTTGTTGAGGAGTTCTAGGACAAGAAAAATCATGCGAGATGCCATTTTCATTAAAAAATGATTCTAATTGTTTGTTTTCAAATTCTCCACCATGATCACTTATGACTTTAATAATTTTAAAATCTTTTTCATTTTGAACTTGTTTGCAGAAGTTAGAAAATACAACAATTGACTCATCCTTGTGTCTAAGAAACTTTACCCATGTCCATCTGCTGAAGTCATCTACGATCACCAATCCATACTTCTTTCCACTGACAGAAGCAGTTTTCACTGGTCCAAACAAGTCAATGTGCAGAAGTTCTAATGGTCTAGAGGACGATACAACATTTTTAGCTTTAAAACCAGGTTTTGAAAATTTGCCTTTCTGGCATGCTTCACACAGAGCTTCTGAGTTGAACTTCAAATTTGGAAGTCCTCTGACTAGATTGAGTTTGTTAAGTTGAGATAATCTTCTCATATTAACATGTCCCAATCTTCTGTGCCAGACCCATTGCTCAGTTTCCACAGACATTAGACATTTTACATTCTGAATTTTTAATTCTGAAAGTTTTATTTTATAAATGTTGTTCTTTCTCTTTCCACTGAAGAGGATTGTTCCATCTTTCTGACTAACAGCTTTACAGAACTTTTGATTAAAGATTATGTCATAGCCATTATCACTTAATTGACTTATGGATAATAAATTATGCATTAATCCTTCTACTAATAGAACATTAGAGATAGAGGGAAGATTTCCATTACTAATAGTTCCAGAGCCAATTATTTTTCCTTTTTGATTGCCTCCAAAACCTACGTGGCCTCCATCTTTTAATTCAAGACTTTGGAACATATGCTTTCTTCCCGTCATGTGTCGTGAGCATCCAGAGTCCAGGTACCATGATTGGTGTTTCAGTTTTGCTGTTAAAGACATCTGCAACATACACAATTTTATCTTTGGATACCCATATTCTTCTGGGTCCTTGTTTGTTAGTTTTTACAAACTTCTGATTCATTTTAGGTTTCAAATCAGAACTTGTGGAACAAGATGACTCACTAGTGTATATTAGATCATGGTTATGACCATAGGTAAAATGAGAACTTAAAGGAGCATTAGTTTTTATGACAATGTCATCAATCTTTTTATACTTCAGAGTTTCTTTAGTTTTCACATAGCCTATGCCTCTTCTATCATTTCTGCTAACTCCATAGATCATAGATGCAATTTTGCTTCTATCTATGCTTTTAGCTAGAAATTTTTGAAAACCATAGTCATATTGTTTTATGATACTATCAGAATTGATTAGATCTTCTAATTCAGATTCCTTCTGAGCTTTAAGTTTTTCAAGAGAATTTTTGCATTCAAAAACATTTTCTTTCAGCTCAGAGTTTTCTGTTTTTAGTTTCCTAACTTCTTCTAATTTAGATACCAGACTTTGTTTCATGTCTTTGTATTTGAATTGAAGCTTCTGATATTTTTCAAGAATTTCTGAGAGGCTAGCTTCTAATTGAGATCTGGAAAGTTTAGAAAATACCTCTTCTGAATCTGATTATGATTCTGATTCTGATGAGTGATCATCTTCTGGTATGTTTGCCATTAGTGCAATATTAGCTTGTTCATCTTCAGAATTTGACTCTGCTTCAGATGATTCAAAATCATCCCATGTTGCCATGAGACTCTTTTTCTTTTCTCTGCTGAATTTGTTTCTGGGTTTCTCTTTCTGGAGTTTTGGACATTCACTCTTGTAGTGTCCTGGTTCTTTGCATTCATAGCACACAACTTCTTTGCTTATGGGTTTCTTGTGACCAGATGTTGATTCAGAATAGTTGTTTGTTCTTCTGGTATTTCTGAACTTCTTCTGACGATGCTTCCAGAGTTGTTGGACTCTTCTGGATAGGAGAGATAATTCATCTTCTTCTGATGAGCATCCAGAACTTTCTTCTTCTTCTGCCTGTAAAGCTTTAGAAACAGATTTGTTAGATTTAAGAGCTACAGACTTACCTTTCTTCTGGGGGTTCATCTTCTTCTAGTTCAATCTCATGACTTCTCAAGGAGCTGATCAGTTCTTCTAAGGATATTTCATTCAGATTTTTAGATAGCTTTAGAGCAGTGACCATGGGCCTCCAAGCTTTTGATAAACTTCTGATGATTTTCTTCACATAATCTGCTGTTGAGTAGCCTTTGTCCAGAACTTTCAGTCCAGCTACCAGAATTTGGAACCTTGAGACCATTTTTTCAATTGTTTCATCTTCTTCCATTTTGAAAGCTTCATACTTCTGGATGAGGGCTAGAGCTTTAGTCTCCTTGACTTGAGTGTTGCCTTCATGTGTCATCCTCAGAGAATCAAACATGTGTTTAGCTGAGTCCCTGTTTGTGATCTTCTCATATTCTGTATATGAGATAGCACTTAGAAGTATGGTTCTAGCTTTGTGATGATTTCTGAATTCCTTCTTCTGCTGAGCTGTCATATTTTTTCTTTCAATCTTCTGACCATCTGCTCCAACAGGATGAATGTATCCATCTGTCACCATGTCCCAAAGATCTCCATCTAGAGTTAGAAAGAAACTTTCCAGAACATCCTTCCAGTAGTCAAAATTGTCACCATTGAACACTGGAGGTTTAGCGTTGATCTTGTCATTTTGGTAGTCATTGTTGTTATTGCCAGCTTCTGCCATGTGTTTTAACTTCTGGATCTTTTACTGACACAGTTAAGTGTTTTTCTCAGAACCTAGCGCTCTGATGCCAATTGAAGGTGCGTAAAACACAAGGAAGGGGGGTTGGAATTGGGTTTTCTTTAACAACTAAAAATAACTTCTAATGACAAGTTAATTTATCCTGGTTCGTTTGAACTCAAACTACGTCCAGTCCACCCGCCAAGGTGATTTTGCCTCTACTGAGGTCTTAATCCACTATTCAATAAATGAATACACACACTGACCTATAGTCAATGTCCTCTTGAGTCTTCTGACTGAAACTAGTCACTCAAGGAATATTACTCAACTATTACAATGATAATAATATAGTAACTAATTTGCTTCTAATCAAGCTAAGATCACTAAGTGAATGTTACAATATTTTAGCACAAAATGATTCAGTCTTTTGCTCGTGAGTGTATTGTATTCAAATCTTCAATTTGATTCCTTTATATAGTTCTTGAATAAATGTAGCCGTTGGAGACATCTTGAGCTAATTTAGGATATTAGTTAATACCATAAACTCCTTCCAAAACAAGAGATACTTGTCTTAATCATTAATTAAAATATTCTTTAATTAATGTCTTCATTATGAATATCATCATCTTCTAGACGTAAATCAGAGATAGTAAAGACTTGATGCGCAACCAATTAACCAGGACATTAAATGATGGATTCTTCATTAAGTGTATCTTCTATATGTGGCCCAATATATCTTCTAGTAATGCACGTCTCCTTTAATTAAATTCCTCTTCTACACAATAATAAAGGTAGTCATTAGAACTTCTATTCTAGCATAATAATATTTGTTATCATCAAAACTCTTAGAGGTTTAGAACCATAATTGTTCTAACACTCTTATCTCTTTTTCCATCATACTCTTCTGCTTGTATATTTGCTTGATCCGAGTGACACAATCTGGATCTCGCTCGTACAAGGAATTTAATATATTTCTAGGTGCAACCTTTCTCTTTGTTAAATCAGCAACATGTTGCTTCTGATCCGCTGTCAACCTACCAACAAATGAGTGACCTTCTAATCTATCAGGTAAATCATGGTTATGAACGCCACATTTTACATCAATCTTCCATCCAGATCCATCTTTTGTCGGAGTTGACCTGATCTTAAATGGACATCCGCATTTTTTGGTCGCACTTTCTATTCCACTACGAATATCCTTGTATTTCCCACCTTTATCGCAACCAAATATTATTTTGTTACTTCTTCCTCTCTTGTCTGTTTGTGTATCTGAACGAGTGATGATGATCGTCACTTTATTTCGTAATCTGGTGTCTTTAACCCATCTTATCACCTCATCTCGTGTACCAAATCTCTCTGACGTTGTAAATACATCTGATGTATTCACACATATCGGTTCTTTTTCGTATAAAGGTACTGCACCTACAAAATAAAAATATTTTTTAATAAAAAAATATTTAAAAAAAAAAAAATTACAAACCGGAAGACTTTATGTAAGTCTTCTGGTATTGTATCTCTTACAATACCGGAACACTTACATAAAGTCTTCCGGTACACATATTCAGGGATACAGGAAGACTTAATAAAAGTGTTCCGTTCCGGAACACTTTTATTAAATCTTCCGGTGAGCAAACATTACAATACCGGAAGACTTACACAAAGTCTTCCGGTATGTTAATTAACGTAACGGAACTCATAATAAAAGTCTTCCGGAACGTGTTTTTTGGGTCCAATTTTTTCTAGAATCTGACGGTCTGACACAAATGGTAAAAAATAAAAAAAATAATAATATAATAAAATATAATAAGGTTATAATGGGCATTTTAAAAAAATTGTAGGAGTAAAGGAATGGATGTATGGGTATATAGTAAAGCCTTCTATTAGGTTTTTTTCTAACAATATTGGCCCAAATTAGTTTTGTACTAGGGCCCATTTGAGACCAGGTCAAAACTAATGCTATATGTTCTCTAGTTAAAAAAAAAAGTAAAAAGTAAAATAAAAAAACTCTCATACACATATCAGAAGATTTTAGTTCTTTTTTTACTATAAGTTTAAATTACCTTGGCTAAATTATATGTCACTTATGGCTAACAATTTGCAACACCGTGACTAATTGTATTTCACCACAATTCTTTTATTTTTATTTTACCACGATTTTTATCGTGGCTAATTTACGAAATTTTGGTTGTGTGAATTTTAACCATTAGGGGCCTGTTTGAAATGCATCTCAAAAGCAGTTTTTTTTTTTAATTTTTAAAAATTAAAAACCGAAGAACTTATTTGATAAACTCCTTTTAAAATAATAGTTTTGAAAATTAATTTTGTTTTTCAGCTTTAAAAGCTAAAAAATAGAAAACTTGTAAAAATTGTTTCAATTTTCAGTTTCATTTTCTTGTTTGAAAAAATCTAAAAAATGAAAACACCTAGAAAATAGGTAATTTTCATTAACGGCACTTTGATAATTTTTTTTATTTCTTATTTTTAACCCCTACGAATAGGTTTAGGGGTATAATTGATTCAGTTTGGACTTATTTTTAGTTAAAAAATTGTTCAAACCGATGATATCTTTATCGGTTTGATTCGGTTCGATTTTTAGTATTTTTTTAAAATAGAACCAAACCAAACTAACCTGTTTGGTTCGATTTGGTTTGATTGATTGGTTTACAACACTTTTTTTCCTAAACATTATATTAATTTGTGTATCATTTGCTCTAATATTATTAGATGTATTTTATGTTACTATTTTTTAAAAGAATAAATTTCATATGATATATTTCATGCTCTAATTTTCAAACAACTTACAAGTTGTTCTTAATCCATACAAAATATTTACAAAATTTTCATTGTATTGTGAAATAAGTTCACTATCAAATACAAAAGTTGACACTTAGCATTAGAAGGCTGAGAAGAAATTTAAAAGCTTAACAAATAAAACACAACGATAAAGACAAAATGTTTTAATACGCATAAATTAACATGTTTCGTACACCTCAAACACATATCAAAACTATTTTGTAACAAAGCTACAAGAAAATTTGTTGAATAAGAAACATAAAAGATAAAAAAGAAGATGAAAAGTAACGAAGAGATCTTGAAAATAAATAAGGAAATCATAATCTATAAGAATGACGTTGGCGAGAGAAACAATAATGACAGATAGGCAGAGTAACAGTTTTGTGAGAGCAAATTTTTATTGTTTATGGTTTCTAATTTTTATGCTTGGAGTTTGGTTTTGACTATATATTTGGTTCAAAGAAAGAAAGTGTAAAAACAGATGAAGAAATGTTGGATCGATACAAAATTCGGATTTATTAATTGACTCAATAAGAGATTAAGTATGTATTAAAGTCACCGGTTCGGTTCATCAGTTTGACGATTCCTAAAAATTAAAACCAATAACCGAACCAAACCACTTCAATTTTTATTAGTAATTTGGTTCAATTTTTGAACCGAACCAAAAACAATCAATTTTTTTCAATTTAATTTAATTTAAATTATCGATTTAATTGATTTTTTTCTGATTCACTTACACCTTTAATTAAGGTACACTGCTTTTTCTATAGTAGAGTAAGGATAATGTTGTGTATAGTGAAATTATAACTAATAAATGTGAGTGCAATAATTTTTTTTTCATCCACTCAAATTCTTTTTTTTTTCTTGAGAGAAAAAAAGTTACCCACTTATATATATATATATATATATATATATATATATATATATATATATATATATATATATATATATATATATATATATATATATATATATATATGGTCGGTCCAACGTAATCGGAGGTCCAAAACGAATATTAAAATAAAGATTTTTTTCATTCATTATGATTAAAAAGTTTTAAGTTAAATTGAAAAAATATACTAAAAAGAACTCTTGAAAAAAAAACTATTCACTAACCAATTATGACAAGTAAACAATTGGATAGAAATTTCACTATTCTGAAAATATACTATTAAATATTTGTTTTGAGGCCTAAATATCCTTTAGAAAAAATAATATTTTATGAGGTCAAAGACAAGGACCTAGTCCGCATTACCCTTGGGATATATATATATATATATATATATATATATATATATATATATATATATATATATATATATATATATATATATATATATATATATATAATTTCACGACATATTTTGTTTCGATTAAAACAATTTTTGAACATTAAAGACATACAAATTATATATATGTATAAAGTTTTGAGATATTAAATTTATTTGCACAAAAAAAGTTACTTTTAAAACTAAATTAATTGCTAAAAACATAATTAAGAATATCAACAAAAAATTCACTGATAAATTTTTTTTAGAGTAAATATGTATCCATAGAATTTTTAATTATTAATTAATAAAATCATTTATCATTTTATATTAGTTTTAAAAAATTAAGTTTCTGATTATTAAATAGGTTTTTTATTTTCTCATATTTAAAACTGTTGTTAAAAATAGTTTACCAAATAAATATTTTATTTTCTTATTTTTAAAACTGTTTTAAAAAGTCAGGTTACCAAACAAGTTTTTTAATAATTCTCTTCTTACAAACACTTTTTAAAACAATTTTATAAAATATATTTTAAGAACTAAAGAATAAAACTGATTCAAACGAACTCTTAATTATTATATATTTCACTTTTTATATTTTCAAATTTTTAAATTTAAAATTGAATTTGATTTAATTTTATTGCATATTTTTATTGTAATATTAATTTAAATTTTAAAATGTGACCTTTAATTGAAATTGATTTATTTGAAGCATAAATTAATTAATATAGCATAACATTTTCACTTCAGATATTCCTAATGAACGCTTAATTTTAATTTTATATTTTAAAATTTGAGTATTATCACTTGAGATAGTTCTAACCAACAATTAATTATAAATTTTACTTCCTTCATGTAAAATTAAAATCACGAATCACGAGAGTTTTTCTTCCTTTATGTGTTATCAAAGATCCTATGTTAAATATTTTCTTTGCAGCTACAAAAAGGCTTGTTAACGGCGCCGATAACAAAACCAACAGGAAGCTACGAGACTCCGACGAGGTTAATGGGTGGTGCAGAAAGCCTAACGAAAAGCATCTTATCGCACAAGCATCATCAAAGTTACATCTTGAAGGATGATGCTTGAAAAAAATTAATTGATATTTAAATAGCATAATTTAATATTAATCTAAGTATTAATACTTAATCTAGGATTTTATAAATTTAAGTTTTGTATATTAAAAATTCATCATAATAAATATATATCTTGGTATTTCAATCTATATAAGGTATATCAAACTTTTTTGTTTCTTTTTTATCAAAATACTAGTAAAGGACTCGTGCGAATGTCGTTTTAAATAATAAATAAATATAATATAATGATGATTAAGAAATATATATAAAAGATATATAAAAGTAGTCTCGACTCGTCAAAAATGTAAATTTTAGTAGATAAAATAAATGAAATAATTAAGTAGTCATCTATCTGTACGTTCGCACTGGTCGCACAATGTCGTTTTAAATAGTAAATAAATATAGTATAGTGATGATTTAGAAATCTATATAAAAGATATACAAATTGAGTAGTCTCTGTCCGTCGAAAATATATTTTAGTAAAAAAAAATAGTTATCTACCCATCCACATGGACGACAATGGATAGGGTATTATAGTACCCGTCCCCAAACCTGCATTTAAAAAAAATTTAAGTACTCGATCCCTTACCCGCATGGGCACCAATAATTGTACCCGTACTTGTATCTTATAGGTACCTAAATACACATATCTGTTTACCCAGAGTTCTAATAAAAAATGAGCGGTCAATTATAATTCATCATATCATTTAAATTTTTTAACAACATTTAAAAAAATTGAGAATATTATTATTTAGATAAAAAATAAACAAACATTTATATTAAATGCGTAGAAATTTAATGGTAATGTATTTAATATAATTGTTGAATTAACTTGTGTAAATAATATCAATATATTTCTTTTTTTACACAATCATTAACAATAACTTGACAGATTTTAAAACACATTGTCGCCAACAGTTTCTATAACAACATGTTGCACTCTTTAGTATCTTATACTTTTGTGAGTCTTGCTTCTTTTTGTATCCTTAAGTTCCCACATATCAACCATTGCTATTTTTGGAGGATCTTTCAAATCCCAACCATCTCTATCTACCAACATTCTCTTCAAAATCAACCAACATTGCTTTCTATTATCACACTTCATCGGTTTCTTCAACCCACATTCTTCAACTCTTTTTTATCACAAAGGTTGTTTTTGTCGAAGACAAAGTTGTTGTTTTGGAAACTTGGTTCTTGATCATCTTCAAGGTTTTAAGAAACAGTCGCGGTTGCGTAAAGACTTTCGCGATTTCGGTCAGTACAGGTGTTACGTTGCAAATAACGGTCGTCGTGGTGTGAATTAATCACAACATTGTAACAAAAAAAGACTATTTTTAAGTTCACATCATAAAAACTACTGATACATTTTGAAATTATGGTAGCAAATATGAGATGTCGAATGAGATGTTACGACACTAATATCTGACAAATTAAAATGAACAAGTTAAATAAACACAAACAACTATAAGAGACACAATCAATTGTTAACCCAGTTCGGTGCAAACACACATACTATGGGGGCTACCAAGCCAGAAAGGAAATCCACTATCAGTAGTATCAATTCAGAGTTAAACCACTCAGTTTACCCTCTTCACTTAATCACTACCCAATGCAATTTCTATCTAAGAACTCTTAGATAAGAGACATATTTCATTCCCCCTCAATCACAACAGTGATAACAAACTAACAACTAAGAAAAAGAAGACACACTTCAAAGACAATCATTGACCTTGCTTAAAAGCTTCAGTCAAGTACAAAACACTCTTGCTTAAAAGCTTCAGTCAAGTACAAAACACCATTGCTTAAAAGCTTTGAGTGGACAACATACAAATCAATAAACCTAGTCCGATACAATCATCAACATGATAATTGTTTGGCTCACAAAAAAACTTAAACACGTAAAACCCTAATACTCGTAACATTCTTCAATCCTTATTTTTTGTATCTTCAAATATGGTTTATCAGCCTTTTGTAGAAGACGAATCATGGACATGGGTCTGTTTTAATTGCACATCAATTTTAACCTAATATAATGAATTCCTAAAATAAAGGAACAAATATAGCAATCATATAAAATATCCTGAAATGAACACACCATGCTGAATCACAACCTTCTAAATAAAGCGCCTGATAATTCTCAACAAAACACACAAACAAATAACAGAATACGCTCACATAATTAAAGGATTCAGTTAGTTCTTCAACATCAGTCAGAAATGTCATGACATCAGTCTTGACATCCTGATAAAGAAGCATCACACTTAAACTTTCACACCTATAAATTTCTTAAAATTAATGTCATAACATCAAGCATGACATTAGAACACAAAACTTATTTTACCATAAAATGCTGCCAATTTACAACATCTACAAACTCCCCCTTTGGCAAATTTTTGGCTAAAGCAATTCAAGAATTTTGAGAGATTAACAATTTCCCCCTCAACACAACCTGTATCAAAGTACAACGACAAAAAATACAAATGAGAGATTAATTCTCCCTCAACACAACCTGTAGAACCTGTAGAGAAATCCTACAGACTAAACCAAACACACTAGCATACTACTTATCCAATCATGGCTCAATGTTTCAAAGGATCCAATTGTGGGAGTTGATCAAAAGGCTGAGAGTTTTTGGGTAAGAATTGCTGCTAGTTATAACCAATATCGTGGGCAACCGCGGGAAAAGTTAGGGGGACAATTAAAATATCGATGGCATCGAATAAATGACATGGTTCAAAAATTTGTTGGGTGTTACAAAAATGCTGTTAAAGGAAAGAAAAGTGGAACATCGGAGAACGATATCATGGCAGATGCACATGCTATTTTTGCTCAAGATCAAGGTACAACATTCAATCTTGAGTACGCATGACGATTATTAAAAGATGAAGCTAAATGGCGCATCTTCGGAGAATCGATCGTAAGTTCTTCAAAAATAACAAAGACTTCTGCTAGTGGGGCATCATCAGAGAACCCAGATACAACTTCAAGTTATGAGTTTAACTCATCATCACCAATGGAGCGTCCAATGAGACAAAAAGCAACAAAAAGGAAGGGTAAGGAAATTCCAAATGCAACACAAGATGCAAAGAATAAAAGAGAAATAACAATGGAAAGACTTGCACAATATAAGGAGGACGAGTTAGAATTAAGGGTGGTGCAAATGATGATGAAAGACACTTCTACTATGAGCGATAGTCAACGAGATATTCATGAAAAATATTGTGATAAAATGAAAAAAATGGAATGTAGTTAGTATCACTTATGTAAAATGGTCATTAATACCACTTTAATTTGTCAACACCTATGTAAAATGGTCATTAGTATCACTTTAATTTATAAAAAATATAATTTTATTCAAACTAGTCGTTATTCAAACTAGTTGTTATTCAAACCATTATATATACTACCACTTATGTCATTGTTTTCTCATTCTCATATTTACCACATATCTCTCATTTTTCTCTCTTTCTTTACTAACTACAATGGATTCAGAAAATTCAGATAATTACGATCAAGAATTTTGGGCGTTGGTTGAAGAAGAATTTATGAACGACAGTGATGAAGAACAACAACTTCAGAATTCTGGGAGTTCCTCTAGGCGAAATAGAAGAACAAATATAGATTGAGGTCGTGAAGAAGGGCATAATCGATTATTCAATGACTACTTCTTGGAAAACCCAGTATACACAGATGTTTAATTCCGAAGAAGGTTCAGAATACATATGCATGTATTTCTTCAAATTGTAGATGCCCTTGGAAATTATGATGAATATTTTCAAATGAGGGTCGATGCAACTGGTAAAATGGGTCTTTCACCATTCTAGAAATGTACAACTGTTATTCGTATGCTGGCGTATAGGTCTCCTGTTGACCTTGTAGACGAATATGTTCGAATCAGTGAAAACACTTTAATTGAGTTCTTACAAAGATTTATTAAGGGCGTGAATGTTGTATTTGAGTCTGAGTATTTGAGAAAACCTAACAACACTGATGTTGAACATCTTTTACAAATGGGAGAGTCACGTGGCTTTCCAGGTATGTTGAGTTCCATTGATTGTATGCATTGGATATGGAAAAATTGTCCTGTTGCATGGAAGAGACAATTTTGTCGAGGTGATCATGGAAAGCCCACAATCATGCTTGAAGCAGTGGCATAACAAGACTTATGGATTTGCCATGCTTTCTTTGGTATTGCAGGTTCAAACAATGACATTAATGTGCTAAACTAATCCAACGTGTTTAACGATATTTTGGAAGGACATGCTCCCAATGTGCAATATACAATCAATGAGACATCATATAATATGAGATATTATTTAGCAGATGGTATATATCCTGAGTGAGCTACATTTGTCAAGACCATTTCAATGCCACAGGGAGAAAAGAAATTTTTTTTTGCTCAACATCAAGAATAAGCTAGAAAAGATGTGGAGCGAGCATTTGGAGTGCTTCAATCTCGATTTGCAATTATACGTGGCCCAACGCGTGCTTGGCACATGGACACCATCAGATATACTATATACGCCTGCATCATATTGCACAACATGATTGTGGAAGATGAACGACATACATATGGAGGTAATTTTGATTACTCTTATGATAATGTGGATATCAACAACTCAACAACTGAAACATTTAGCGGTCCTCATCCGAATCTTGCAACAAGACTACAAAAAAGAGCAAATATTCGTGAAAAACAAGTCCATCGTCAACTTCAAGGAGATCTAGTCGAATATATTTGGGAACGTTTTGAACATGAAGATGATGCAATTTAAGTTTGATTAATTATGTGATGTTATTTAATTTTATTATTTTTAATTATATATCATGTATTTTTTAATTAATTTTAACTATCATTTTAGATTATAAGTTTAATTTGAATTTTATTTATTTTATATCAATTTTAATTTAAATAATTAAAATTATTATTTTAACTAATATAAAATTTAATATGAATAATATATTAATATATAAAGTAAAGTTGTAGAATCTAATATGAGTTCTTCACATTTGTACCCTTGGAGTGAAAAACTGAATGAGTTGCTTTAAACTGACGTGACTTAATAGATCCCACAAAAAACCTAAAAATGAATTTATGATTGGAGATGCTCTAACTATCGTTCATGTATCTATCGTGTTTGACATCTCCATTATCAAAAATCAAGGTAAGAACTATGGTTCATCAATTTTAAAATTGAGAAAAAAATATGACTATTTTCATGTATATTTTTCCTACTCTCTTCAAATGTCGAATCCAGTAGCAAAAATGGAACCGATATCACTTCAAACTAAAGCTATCTTCATTCTAGGTTTGAATTTTATTTTGAATTAAAATAAATTATATCATATTTAATTTATTTTAAGATAATTTTATTTAATTTTTTATTCTAGTAAAAATAATTTAATAAATATTAAAAGTATTTTAGTTTTATTATTATTTTCTAAGAAACACGGTTTCACTATTGCAATGTAGTAAACGTAAAAACCGTTCAGAAGTCAGAATCATGCTTCCCATAAGCGATTCTACAACGGAACACCATGGATTCTCACATATTTTCGCTCTTCTCTCTCAGACAACGATAACGAGTTAACAACAATTGTTAATCTCTCTTGGTTTTGGTTCAGCATCATGTTTCGACTCAGAATCGATTTCAAAATTTAACTTCTGCTTGTGTGATTTTGGTTCAGAATTTCGTTTAGATTCAGAATTGTGTTTTGCTTATGATCAACTCAGAAATGGTTGTGTATTCAACTCAGTTTGGAGTTACTTCACAGTTCCGGTGAGGAATTGTTTCAATCACGACTCTGTTTTGGTTCTGAGTTCGGATTTTTTCAGTCGGAATTTAACGTTGCAAATTCTTCTTCTCCACTTTTGTTTCGATTGCTTCTATAGACTTTCTGCAGGACTATTATTTTTTTTGGTAGCAGATTGGATTTTTGTTTTCATTTGCGAATTGGTTAGTGTTTTTGACGTTTCGCAACTGCACACCAAGTGTTTGGTAAAATGTCTGAACCAAGTTTCTTCTCTTTTTTAGCTTGTTTTGGTTCCGTTATGGATTCTTTTCACTCACTGTTAGTATTGTGATTGAAATTGATATTGTGATTGGATTTTGTTGTGATACTGAAAAAGCACAATGTCTTGGGAAAGGATTTCTTGATGATGAGAACTGTCTCTCTATCTCTCTCTGTATTTATTTCTTTTTGTTTTTGATTTATGTCTAATATTTACTGTCAATTGGTTGTGAATTTTACATTAATTGTTGTTGCAGAGAAACTTATATTACTAAGAGATTGTAGAAAGCTCATGGGGACATTTTTGCTCTTTTGATCAATTTGGTAATTCTCAAATTCTGTAATGGTTTGACATGCTTTTGGTTTAGTTTCTAATAGTTCTTACAATAACATGTAGCGGCCAGTGACACCAAGAAGTAACTGATGATTTGATGTCGTTAAGTATTTATCGTAACAACTTTCGGAAATTGTTTAACTTTGGTAGATGTTTCAATCACTAATGAAAAAATTATCTATTTTAAAGCTGACTTTTATTGGAGGTTTGGGTTTACTGTTTGAGTATATAATGTTGAATTGAATACCAATTATTAATTATAAGTACTCTTTTGATTTTCTTGTTGATCCTATGTCATAAGTGTATTTTGTTTATTAGTGGCCAACTATTGGAGTATTTTTACTTAGCCGCAACCTTTGTTTTGTGCAGGAAATTTACAGACTCAGTCAACTAGCTTGGAATCTTTGATCTCCATCCCTTTTTCATTGGTACTTATTGGGGGTGTTGTGAGTACTACATTTTGTTCAGTGATTGTGGAATTCGCGAATACGTACTTGTTAGCACACTGTAAATGAAGTTGTAATTGACATAATGAGTTAGCTTCTTGACAGAGTAAAGAAGCCATCACTTTTTTTTGTTCAATCCAACGTATGGTTTTTGCTTTGAGTTCACTTGGACTTATCTTTGCAGAATGAGTTAGCTTCTTCACAGAGTAAAGAAACCATCACATTAATGACGTGGCTTCTACAAACAACCTCAAGGTAATAAGAATATGAATTTCACTTTTTTTAGTTTTGAATATTAACCATTTGAGCTATACCTTGGGGACATTGAAGGATTGTCATATTAATTCAGTAAGTTTTCAACAAAGTAAAAATTAACCTGTGTGATTTTTAGTAATCTTATTTTTTAATTATTCCAAGTATGTTAATTGATAAACATGAATTGTTGTTAGATGGTTTTGAGGATATTGAAGTGTTATTAGGTTAATCTATACGAGTTTTGTAGATAAATAAAAGGTTCGGCAATGGAAGAACCATGAGCATTATTGTTGGAACGCCATATTACGTGGTGTCGGAGGTTCTTTTAGGAAGAGATTATTTAGAGGAAGTTGATGTGTGGAATCTAGACGTGATACTGTACATAATGTTAAGCGGGATTCCATCATGATATCTCTAATAATTTGAACTAATTATTGTCTCTAGTGTATATTGCTTTCTAGTAAGACTAGTGAATCCACTTTTCCAGTATCATGTTTATAAAGTATGCATTATATAAGTTCGATTGTTTAAATTTATAAGCATTAAGGAAATTGGAAATCACGTACTTTTGCTACCAACCAGCTTAATGAACAAACTGAGTCTGTTACTGGGCTTATAGGGTCTCGTTGGGAAAAAAGGCCTCTGATGAATGAGATCATGACTGGTTCTGTGGATACAAGATCCGTTGTTTCAAAAATCACACTAGCTCTCTTAGAAGACAGCAAATGGTACAAAGCTAATTATAGCATGTCAGACCGTCTTGATTGGGGTCGCAACTAAGGAACTGAGTTTGTTACCTCCCCTTGCAATCTCTGGAAGGGAGCCTATCATTGCAACTTGTTGGAAAATATATTATTTACCGGTTTTATTATTGTTTTTAATATTGCCTTTATTTGTCATTATTTCTCTTTATTCTCCATTAAGGAGAATATTATTGTAATCATTATAACTCTTCTATATAAACCAGCCTAAGGCTGAGGAATAAAACACAACAGCTTTTACCTATTTTCTTCTAATATGGTATCGAGAGCACTGGGTTAGGGTTTCCTGTAAAGTTTTCTACAACTAGTGGGGTTCGGGTTAGGGTTTTCTGTTCGACCCGCTTTATTACCCGACCCATTCCACATACCCGTTTTCCTTCCTATGGCGAATAACAACAACCAGTGGCCTTTCCCATCACAAGCCTACACCGGATCCAACCAAGGCGAACAACATGAGTCCGGTGTCGGCCGCGGAAACGGCGGTGGCCGCGGAAACGGTGGTGACCGCGGAAACGGCGATGGCCACGGAAACGGCGATGGCCACGGAAACGGTGGTGGTCGTGCATTTCGGGCGAGTAATTCTGATCAAGGGCAGCAATCCTCTCAAACTCAACTTCCACTCACTACGGAACAACTAGACAGACTGTACAAACTTCTCGAGTCTCCAACCCCTTCTTGCTCTATAGCAACAAAAGGTAATTCTGCATTTCTTAGTGTCAGTCCCAGTCATACTTGGATAGTAGATTCTGGTGCCTCAGATCACATGACAGGTGAATCTACTTTGTTCTCTTCATATAGTCCATGTGCAGGTAATCAAAAAATAAAAATTGCAGATGGCTCTTTTTCAGCCATTGCAGGTAAAGGGTCAGTTGTGTTGTCTCCAATGTTAACTCTTAAAAATGTCCTTCATGTTCCAAACTTATCGTGTAATTTAATCTCCGTAAGCAAATTAGCCCAAGATATAAATTGTCAAACTAATTTTTTCCGATCTCACTGTGTCTTTCAGGATTTGAACTCGGGGAAGATGATTGGCAGTGCTAAGGAGAGTGGAGGACTCTATTACCTTGACATTGGATCTGCATCACAACAACCTTCAAAAACAATAAGTTCCTGCTTTGAGTCTTTTTCTATTTTGAATAATAAAGATGACAACATTATGTTATGGCATTTAAGGTTAGGTCATCCTAGTTTTCGTTACTTAAAACACTTGTTTCCTAAGTTATTTCACAATAAGAATTTTTCTTCGTTTAAATGTGAAGCATGTGAGTTTGCAAAACATCATCGTTCCCAATTTTCAATGCAACCTTATAAACCATCAAAACCGTTTTCTATTATTCATAGTGATGTTTGGGGCCCTAACCGAACAAGTACACTCTCTCTCAAAAAATGGTTTATCACGTTTATAGATGACCACACAAGAGTATGTTGGGTGTACTTGTTAAAGGGGAAATCAGATGTTTGTCAGGTTGTAAAGAATTTTGTTTTAATGGTGCAAAACCAATTTCAAACAAATATCCAAGTCTTTAGAAGTGATAATGGCAAAGAATATTTTAATACTATTCTTGATGATTTTTTTCTAAAAAATGGAATTGTACATCAAAGTTCATGTCCTAATACTCCTCAACAAAATGGAGTGGCCGAAAGGAAAAACAGACATTTACTAGAGGTTGCTAGAGCTCTACTTTTTTCAAATAAAGTTCCAAATTATTTGTGGGGAGAAGCTGTTTTAACAGCTGCATATTTAATTAATAGAATGCCCTCCAAAATTCTCAATTTTCAAACTCCAATTAATGTCTTCAAAGATTGTTTTCCTAGTACTCGTGTTTTATCTGATTTGACTTTAAAAATCTTTGGTTGCACAGCCTTTGTTCATGAGCATAAAAATGTTGGAAAACTTGAGCCACGGGCTATAAAATGCGTCTTTGTTGGATACTCCCCAACCCAAAAAGGGTATAAATGTTTTGATCCAAAAAATAAGAAAATGTTTGTCACTATGGATGTTACATTCTTTGAAAATAAACCTTTTTTTGATGACACTCATCTTCAAGGGGGGGAGATAAACGAAGATTCGTTTCAAATTGAGGACATGAGTTTTTTAAATAACTTATCTTTGCCAGTATCACAAAATTCTGAGATTTTTACACTTGCACCAACAGAAAATGGCCATGATTCTTTATCTGATCTTATTCCTGTTATGAGTAAGGAATCTTGTGAATCTGAGCCTACATTTTCTCTTGTAGAAGACAATGAGAATCCTAAAAATAATAATAATGATGATCTAATTGAAATGCCACAATATAATGAATCTCTTCAAGAAAATAGATTTGAATTAGGAAACAGGACTTGGAAAGGAAAGGTTTTTGTGAAAAAGCACCATAAAGGAAGGGATGAGTCCACATCTCAACACTGCCAGGAATCTGAACCGGGGGATGATCAACCTCCTAACAAACGGAAAGGTAAGTCTATCTCTATTTCTGAGAGTCGTATTTTGTATCCTGATATAGATGATCCTGTTGCCATTAGAAAACCTGTCAGATCTTGCACTAAACATCCCATGTCCAATTTTATATCATATTCAAATTTGTCTTCATCTATGTCTGCTTTCACATCAAAATTGTCTAGTGTAGAAATTCCAAAAAGTGTACAGGTTGCTCTAGAAATTCCAAAGTGGAGGGAAGCTGTGCTTGAGGAGATGAAAGCCCTTGAAAAGAACAAAACTTGGAGTGTTATGTCACTACCAGATGGAAAAAAGACAGTTGGGTGCAAATGGGTCTTTACTGTGAAGTACAATTCAGATGGAACAATTGAAAGGTACAAGGCTCGTTTGGTGGCTAAAGGCTTTACTCAGACCTATGGTATAGATTATTCAGAAACATTTGCTCCTGTTGCAAAATTGAATACTGTTAGAATTCTTTTGTCCCTTGCTGCTAACCTGGATTGGCCCCTACATCAGTTAGATGTTAAGAATGCCTTTCTTAATGGCGATCTAGAAGAAGAAGTATATATGGACATTCCTCCTGGTTTTGAAAAAAAAATTGGAGCAAATGTGTGCAAACTGAATAAGTCTTTGTATGGATTAAAGCAGTCTCCTAGAGCTTGGTTTGAAAAATTCACTCAGTCCATGAAGAAACAAGGGTACATCCAAGGACAAGCTGACCACACCTTATTCACAAAGTTCTCCCATGATGGAAAAGTTGTTGTCCTGATTGTTTATGTTGATGATATTGTCCTTACTGGAGACGATACAGTGGAAATGGCAAGAGTAAAAGAAAAATTGGCTGTAGACTTTGAAATCAAGGATCTGGGATTCATGAGATATTTTCTAGGCATGGAGGTCGCTCGGTCAAAGAATGGTATTGTGGTTTCACAGCAGAAATACATTCTAGACTTGTTGAAAGAAACAGGAATGAGTGGATGCCGTCCTGCAGATACCCCTATGGATCCTAATGCTAAACTTTGGGGAGAAGGTAATGTTCCTGTTGATACTAGAAGATATCAGAGATTGGTTGGGAAACTAATTTATTTGTCACACACCCGACCTGATATTGCTTTCTCTGTTAGTGTAGTAAGTCAGTTTATGCATTCTCCTTTTGAGGAACATCTTGAGGCAGTTTATAGGATACTAAGATATTTGAAGGGAAATCCTGGAAAAGGATTATTTTTTAAGAAGACTGCGGAAAGAAATGTGTCTATCTTCACCGATGCTGATTGGGCAGGTTCTGTTACAGATAGAAGATCAACCTCTGGATATTGTACTTATGTTTGGGGTAATCTTGTGACATGGAGGAGTAAGAAACAAGGAGTTGTAGCAAGGAGCAGTGCAGAAGCCGAGTTTAGAGCTATGTCTCAAGGTATTTGTGAAGGATTATGGATCCTTAGAGTCCTTGAAGAACTTAAGATGAAAATTGAGCTTCCATTGAAATTGTACTCCGACAGTAAAGCTGCTATTAGCATAGCTCATAATCCAGTTCAACATGACAGAACCAAACATATCGAGATTGATCGACACTTCATAAAGGAGAAGTTAGATGCTGGAATCATATGTCTACCCTTCGTGACTTCAAGTCAGCAAACTGCAGATATCCTAACCAAAAGTTTGGCAAGGCCTACTTTTGAGCATTTGATAGACAAGTTGGGCATGATAGATATCTATGCACCAACTTGAGGGGGGGTGTTGGAAAATATATTATTTACCGGTTTTATTATTGTTTTTAATATTGCCTTTATTTGTCATTATTTCTCTTTATTCTCCATTAAGGAGAATATTATTGTAATCATTATAACTCTTCTATATAAACCAGCCTAAGGCTGAGGAATAAAACACAACAGCTTTTACCTATTTTCTTCTAATATCAACACAGATTTCAGGTTGTATGTATAACAGAGAGGCAGAGGATTACTGTCCCATTCTAACTTATAGCGGAGACCTTCCTCAGTGGCTTATTATTGCACTTATTTTTTTGTATACTCTGATGGATCATGTACAGACACTAACAATGCACGTGCACCTGATAGAATGCTAGGAGAAGTCCGAGGAAGCAACTCTAGGTCAGTTTGTGACAGCATGACTTCCTATTTATAATTTATTCTGTGCTTTATATTTTATATAAAACATGAAGGTGTTGAACTGCTAACTATTCCCATTCACTGTAGGTGTATGGCCTCATCATTAGTGCGCACGGGATTTGTACGAGGTTCTATGACCCAGGGAAATGGTTGTTATCAGCGCATGTGTATCAACAACACTTTAGAGGTATAGTTTAGATTTAGATTGACAATATAAGTGAAATGTTTCTATTTCCAAGATGTTTTATATTTTTTTATTGCTGTAATTCACAGGTTGCCTTTTTTTAATTGATGATCAGAATCTAGAGTGACCTTCACTTATTTATTTAGTTATAAATGTACATACAATAGATCTATATATCTGCTTGATAAAATTTTTGGTCCTCTTTTTACCAAAGTTGCTTTTGACGAGCACTGCTTTTTTTGGCTAGGATGGAGCATGACATAATTCTATCTCAAAGATTGTGATTGAATGACAGTCATATGGAATATAATTAGAGATTATAATTGAAAAAGATACATTAAAAATTAAAATAATAATTTATTTTAAGACACCTTTTTATTTAAAATGGATCAATTATGATATCCAAGGAATATTTTATATTTTCTTTTAATATGTTATATTTATGAACAAAGGTCATAGGCATTGAGTCTCTTTGAGTGGTAAGTGGAGTAGTAAACCTTTTGAGCTGGTAAAGTACTAGTAAAATGGACATTAAGATATTTGAGTGGGGTAAAGTAATAAGTGGTGGTTTAGATATATAAAATGAGAAGCTAAAAACCGTTGGTTGAATTTGTCTGTTTGCAAGTGTTGGCAGTAGATAGTGGTGTATCATTAATGCATGTTGGCCAAGCGGCATGCCGCCGAAGTGGCTGCTACTGACCACCATTGAGTGTCAGATGCATGCCTTGGATTTGTAAGAACAAGGAACATGCCTACTCTCCAATACTAGGACCTGATATTTTATACTTTTGCATGCATCCATGCCCATCTCAGTTTGAGTGTGAATAGCTACATGGCATCATAGCCTATACATTGAGTACAACATGGCCTAAATTAGTCTTCACCATTTTCTTGTTTCATTACAATGTGGCTCTTCCATCGCATATACTTTCAAGGTTTGATCTTATATATATTATGATTGATGACACTGAAAAGGGTCTGGTTCATAATCGGTATTCAATGATCTTTCACACTTCATTGAATAGATTGATTCTTATCATAAGATACTTGCATTTTTGGTATACTATCTTAATAAAATTAATTCCTCAAATCTGTCTCTATGACCTCTCTTTCATGCAGTACTACACAATAACAACACTGTCTCAAACATAACTGGCATCAATTCACAAACTGTGTTTGAAGACAAATGATTTTGCTTAGAGTACTAGGCTTGTTTATATTCTGTTTGTTTTTGTCAAAACTTTGTTCCATTACCAAATATGGAAGTTCAGATGTAATTGTGAAATTCTTCAAAGCACCTCATGCATTTTCTCACCAACATTTGCTTTTGAAGTTCTTAATTTTGCTAGTAACCATACTTGCTCAAAATGCTATGTTTCCAGCTTGATGGGGTTACGCCAGTCTGCACAAATCAGAGAGCTACATACCAAGAGGCCCACAAGAAACCTGGTGGCTGCTCTATATTCCTTTTGTTCTCATGGTTTTGTTCATTTAAAGATGAGTTATTTAGTCTAAAATTTGTGCTCTATCCATATGTGTGTAGTTCACAATTTTTTTGCTTATTTTCTTTATGTTCGAATCAATTTTATCGTCATTTTGTTTTCTTTCAGCTATTGCATTCTGTTTTGGGGGAGAATCTTATACCAAAGCCTAATAGTGAAATTGGAACAAATGTCGTTCCAGAGTATTGTTCGTGACATGAGGGATGAATTTGGAAGCTTATCGAGGCGAAATTTTGAGGTAAGGCTTCCTGGACACCAAAAGAGAAAGTCAAGAAGTTCGGTCCATTGAATTGCAGGATCAGCCTCCTGTTATGAAGAACATCAGGTGGGAAAGTTTACTGGCGGAACTTCTTTGTGATATCATTAAGAGATTGAAATCTAATGAGGGTACTTGGCTAGCCGCAAACATGTGGTTGCGTGGATTATGATGCGTAAGTCATGGAGAGAAATATTTAAAGCAATGTGGTTGCAAAGTCAGATGGTTTTGAATCATGGTTTTGAATCAGATAAAGTCATGAACACATCCGTAGTGAATTTGAATTTGGATTGTTTTATTTTATTAATTTGGTTGGACAAGTGATTATTAGTAGCTTGGTTGTGTCATTTTTAGTAATGTAATTCTAGAAGTACTTGTAATATTTCTACCAAAATTCACAGATAAATCCGCAGGTAAGATGTTTGCGAAAAGTTTACCAAAATTTGCAGGTAAATTCGTAGGAAAACAAAATATTTCTAGTAGTGAAACTTAATGTTATTTTTTTCTATTGTTATTTTAAAAGAAGTGAGTAGTGAAAATTATTTTATCAGAACAAATGTGCAAAAATAATCTTCACTACTAGAAATAACAGAATATGCTCTCTAATTGTTTTTTTTCTTCTGATAACAGAATATTACAAAATAAATTATTTCTAGTAGTGAAAATTATTTTTGCAGAGTATGTGTTTTCAGATCGTTATCGAGTGTTTTCCTCGGTTCCTTTCTGATTTTGCTTGTTTTATCGGTGTGTTTCATTCAAAATCCATGGATGGAAAAAGGCCGTTGGACAAAGGTAAAAGGTTTAGCTCATACAAGGATCAATCATTGATTTGGCCCCTTCGGTTTTGCATGTTACATCGAATATATCAACAAGAGAAAATCAACAAGCAAGACTATGACAAGAAAACACTCATCAATTTAAATATACCAACATTCCTAATCAAGATCTTGCCGAAGACCCATATTTTTCCATATGGGACGATGAGGATGTGCAAGAAGCGTATAAAGAACTAAAAAATATGTTATTGATCTCAAAAGCGTATTCTAGCATAAAGAACTAAAAAAGATGTTATTGATCTCAAAAGCGTATTCTAAAATATCCCTACAGTCTGGTCTATCTTTAATCCGGTGTGACCTAGTAGGTATAAAAGTTATAGAATTAGAATTGGGGCTTTACCACATCTCCTTGGACAATCCTCATGATATTAAGCGCATCAGAAAATCCTAGCTGCTATAAAATTATGGAATCCTCTAGAATAATACAAGGAGTTAGACTTTAATATGGTCCCAATTGGGAGAATACCCCTGAAAATTATATCTATACAGATGAGGTGTAAAATTGGAGCAAAGCTTGGAAACATTTTGGAATCCTAACTGTGCAGCTACCCAAAGAAGGCAACAATTATCAAAACAAAAATCTTATTTGACTCTAGAAATTCATTCAAGCGAGAATGTATATCGGCACTATTAAATATAATACTACTTGGGTGAACTTCATATATCAGAAAATTCCTTTATTTTGTTTCAACTGTGTTATCATTGGACATTCAGAAGATTCCTACACTCAAGCTCGGAAAAAGAATCCTTGGAACCACATGCTAAACAATCTTTCGGATCTTGGATAAAATCTACAGAATTTAGGGAAAAATTATTGAAAAAACAGGAAAAAATTATAACAACCATACACTACGCCAAAAATAGCCTAAGACAGCACTAAAAAGACAACGCTTTTATCAAAAAAGCGTTGCTATAAGTTCTTTAAAAAAATGGTAAAAAAAAGTGCCACTAAAGGCTACCTTTAGAAAGTGATTTCTAAAGCGCTCTTAAAGGTCGTACATAAATCCCACCTTAGAAAACGCTTTTATAAAAGCACTGCTATAAGTTTACACTTAGAAAGCGCTGCTATATGTTAACCTTAGAAAACACTTCTAAAAGCATTGTTATAGACCTATTAAAAGAAAACACTTTCTAAGGAAAAATTGCTGCTAAATCAAGAGCTTAAGACAACGCTTTCCATAAGCGCTGCCTTAGGTCATTTTTTAATTAAAAAAACAAAAAAAACACCCATTTTCAGAATAACGCCCTAATCAGTTTTTCATATCATTTTCACTCTTCTCTCTTGCGACCATTGTTCCTTCAACGACGATTGTTCCCTCTGCACCATTGTTCTTTCTCCGACCACCAACCAACGTTCTTTCTCCGGCCACCAACCACCGTTCCAACCATTGTTCTTTCTCTATTTTTCCCGTTTTGAGAAGTAGAAGAAGCGGAAAACGAGGTATATACATTGTTCTTGTTGTTGTTATTACTGTTATTTTGTTCTTGCAATGATTTTGTTCTTGATGTTGTAGTACATTGTGAGTGATTGAGATTGAGATTGTGAGAGATTTTTCTTGCTGTTCTTGTTGCGATTTTTTTTTGTTTCTATATTTTTTGTTTTCACTATTTTCTATATAAATATTAGTTAGAAAGAATTCACAAAATGTATCATGACACTTCATATTGAAGATGCGTTTAATGTAGTTAAAATCAATTATTTTAATTTTGTTATACATTATGAAATAGCTAAAACAGTTTGAAGGTTAGTGATTTGGAATTGAGTTAGGAATGAGATATATCAGTTAGTGATTTGGAACTATTAGTGATATAAGATTTGGAATTGAGTTTGAATGTTGTTGTACAATTGTTATTGGAGACATCAATTGTTATTGGCTTTAGTTCATCACTTTTACTCAACAAAGCAAGTTGTTCAAGTTTTTCAAATGTAATAATGTATGGAAATAAGTGTTAGGTTTCCATTAACGTGAGCATGTTTGGTTTCTTATTTGTGACCATTAACGTTAGTTTCAAACTAAAAATATGGTTTGCCGTCATCGAGAATTAAAATATTTATATCTCATAAGATAGAATTAAAATATGGTTTGCCATTAACTTGTTTTGTTTATAAGACAAAATTAAAATATTTATATCTTATAAATACTTATAAGATTGGTTATTTGTTTGAATAATATATTTTCCATCATCGAAACTAATTCTCTTGTAAGATTGAAATGTTTAAAATGAAATCTAAATGGGGTAGCTAAACATGTGGAGTAGATAAACATGTTTTAAATGGAATCTAAATGGTGTATAACTTTATGTAAGCATATTTTTCATTTCAAATAAGTCATACACCATTTATATTTCATATTTTTCATTTCATGTTTCTTATGGATTTAATGCCAGAACTAATGCTCTTGAATTCAGTAAAATCAAGTGGAACTGACTTATTCGAACATGTGTTTGTGTTTTGCAGAAATCTTTACAAGAATCTTACACTGTGCGGGTCTAGAAGTTGTTTAATTCTCTACAGGTAATTAGTTGTTCTCTCTCGCCAATGTAATTAGTCATGCTTTGGATGAACTGCTATGATGGCGCTATTGGAAGAAGGTGTTTTTGGTTTTCCTAATTTCGAAACAATTGAAAAAGAGGACATGGAACAAATTTTTAGCATCTTGAATTAGACATCACTGTTATGTATTCATACATCTGGTACTCCGAACAATTTATTATTTAATTAGTTGAACAATTTATTTGCACATTTCAATGATAGTCTAATGTTTATTATGCTTTTATTTAAGGTGCTTGTACAATAAACTGATGTGCGAGAATCAATTGTCAAACAAATTCTATTTTGTGTCTTCTGCTCATGTCAAAGCCCCGTTAATTGATAATGATACAGATTCAATAAGAGATCACTTACTCGAGAGATTTATGGCCATAAGTACATAAAGTTTGTATTTGTTACCATATAATACTGTACACGAGTAATATTTTCATTCTAATTTAATTATAATCTTTATATCTTTTGCATAGAAATTATCCATCTAAACTTTCGTTATATTTTGCAGTGGACATTGATTGCTGGTTACTATTAATCCTACAAGAGAAATGGTGTATTATATGCATTCATTAGATCATGAATGGACACAAAGAGAGATTGTTCTAAATACTTGCGTGTATTTGTATATTTAATTATTTCTATGAGATTGTTCTAAATTTATGTTTTTCCTTTATAGAGCAATACTAGTATATTGAACACAAAGAGACGCTCGAGTACCACGGTCTAAAGCAAACAACATTACATGGATCCAAATGGAGGTACATTAATTTTCACAATGTTGCTTATAATAGTGATACTACTTGATAACACAAGATAACTATATATTAATTGTTATTTGTTTTTCTATGTGTAGTGTACTTGTCAGCATAATGGTATAGACTGCGGTTATTTCGTTTTGAGGTTTATGAGAGACATCCTTCATTTGGATCGATTAGAGGTTCACATCACGGTATGGATATATAACTTATGATTTATTTTAATATTTATCATATATTTCATATAATTTATTATTTTAAACTAAATTATGCATATTGTGTTTTGTTATGTAGTAATTTGATGAATTTACACAAAAGATAAATTGGAAGAAATCAAGGAGGAATTGTGTGAATACCTTATTGAGAAAAGAATCATATAAGGTATGGAAGTTTGTGTATAGTTATGAAGTGTAATTGTATAGTTTTGGAAGTTGTTGTATGTTAGGAGATCTTTAGAAGTTAAAGGATTATAATGGTTTAATTATGTGAATGGTTTATGTGAATGGTTTATGGATTAGAATTTTTCGATTTAATTATGTCAATGGTTTATGTGAATTATTTATGGATTAGAATGGTTTAATTATGAAAATGGTTTATGTGAATCGCTTATGTGAATCGCTTATGTGAATAGTTTATGGATTATAATGGTTTAACTATTATGTGAATGGTTTATGGATTAAAATGGTTGTTATGGAAATGGCTTAAAATGTGAATCATATAAGGATTAGAATGGTTTATGTGATTTATAAGGATTAGAAATGGTAATGGCTTAGAATTGAATTATATAGGTTTCTACATAAAAAAGAAGGAAAATGTGATTTTTTTATAAAATCATTAAAAAACGTGAAGAAAAGAAAACACTTTTAAGCAAAAGCGCTTTCAACTAAAAGCGATGTCTTAAAGTGAAAATAAAAAATACATTAGACAACGCTTTCAAAAGTATTGTCTAAAGGGGGACAATAGAAAGCACGTTTTTTCTAAGAAAGTGCTGCCTAAAGATGTCAATAGAAAACATAAAATGGATAGAAAAAGTGTTGTTAAAGGACCACTTAAGAAATCACTTTTTCAGGTAAAACCGCTACTAAAGGACTACTTTAGAAAGCGCTTTTAAAGGTAAAGTGATGCCTAAAGTAGGTCTTTAGCAGCGCTTTCTCATAAAAAAAAACGTTGTCTTTACCTACGGCAACGCCACCTTTGATAGCGCTGTTAAAGGAAAAAAAGCGTTGTTTATTCCCTTATTTGGCATAGTGATATGATGTCCCCTAGCTATGAATCTTATACTCAAAACCGTATTAAAAAAATGGGAAATATGCAGATTAATGAAAAACAATCCCATTTTTTAGAAAATCGACGTCTCACCCTTGTTATGTACTTCAAAGACAAGCTTAATCATGACAAACATAAAATAAAAGGATATGCCAAATGGAACGATAAAAAAGCATCACATATATAACGACATGCTCCTCTGTAGCAGTTGTCTAATATTAATGAAGATTTTATGTTTGAACTATCGAGGTTTGAGAAAACCTCGCACAATCTGGGCCTTAAGGAGGCTTATCGTTACTCACCATCCTGATATTCATCTCTAATCTGAAGTTAAGTTGTCTACTCCTTCTTTAAAAAAAATATCCCATAGTTATAGATAGGCTTAAATAATGTTTTCGTCCCGATAAGTTAGCGAGATTTTGGTTTTGGTCCCTGTAAATTTTTTTTTTGGTTTTGGTCCCTATATTTCACATTCTCATTCGTTTTATTCTTTGAAATCAAAATTCGCAGGAAAATTCACAGGAAAATCCACAGGATAGCTGTAGATTTTCCTGTAGATTTTGGTTTTAGGGAATAAACCGCAAGCAAAAAGTAAGATATAGGGATGAAAACAAAAAAAAAACTTACATGGACAAAAACCAAAAACTTGCTAACTTACAGGGACAAAAACACTATTTAATCCTTTCTCTATATTATATACCCCACTACTGGTGGAGGAAAGTCGGGAGGCCGATCTAAATGTGGGCTAGTTATATTAACATTTCTATTGTAGACTCTAATAAAAATATAATTGATTTATATTTTTTCTTTTGTTCGGATAGTTTTATAAATTTCATTTTATTGGTATATATGCTTTTCCTAAGCATTCTCTTAAGCAACTCACTTGCTCCCTTCTAGCTAGTCTTTATGAAAACTCTAATTCTAATGATAATTT
Source organism: Lathyrus aphaca (assembly GCA_963966055.1). Taxonomy (NCBI): domain Eukaryota; kingdom Viridiplantae; phylum Streptophyta; class Magnoliopsida; order Fabales; family Fabaceae; genus Lathyrus; species Lathyrus aphaca. Next base: position 398,463,788 of record OZ014519.1, on the reverse strand, counting down.
GATTTGTGTGTGTGTGTGTGTGTGTGTGTGTGTGTGTGTGTGTAGTGGGGGGGGGGATTTAACATCATTAATTCCTATAGGGATTAAAAACAAGGGAATCCAATTGATAATTACATTTCTAACATTTCAATGATACCATTGTTTCTTGTAAACTTAGATATTAATTTTTTTCTGGAAATAAATTTACTTGGGATAACAATAAATTAAGGGATAATTTCGTTGAAGATAGATTATATAAGTTTCTGGTTTCAGATTAATGGTTGGAAATTACCCAAATTTCAAGAATGAGCACTCCAAAGATTCTCCTCTGACCATAGCCCAATTATGTTTTATTTTATCACTAACAATCTTTTTCGGAAAGGTCACAATAACAATGGTCCAAATCTCAAATTTTAAAAATTTTAGGTCACGGATCAGGACAACATCAAAATTGTGTAGGAGATATGGTATTCCTCTAAACAAGATCAGGTATCTTTCCTGAATAATACTCTAGAAGGTCTCTCTAGTTGGGGAAAGGATAAATTTGGTAATACTCATAGAAAAATAATTCGAGCCAAAAAACACATTTAAACTCTTAGAAGACAAGTTCATACCCAAGATAATTTCAAAGATATCTTTGAAGTTGAGAAAGAGCTAGATGGAATCCTAAAATGTGAGGAGGCTTGGTGAAGCCAAAGAAAAAAATGTGTTTGGATATAAGAATTAGATAGAAACACCCACTACTATGTAAAGACCCTTTCACCACGGTCGTAAAAGGGTTACCATGATGGTTAACCAATTGTGGTTAGGTAAGGTGTGATTGTAAATATGTTGTTTGTGATTGCATCTTTCTATTTAGCAATTAAACCTATACCCACAACATATGTTGATTTATTTCCACTCTTACTAAGCAATGCGAACATTCAGACCAGGACTCCTGTTGCAATTCCTGATGTTCCCCCTCCATGGAATAAAGCTGATCAATCATGTCCTTATCATCAAGTAGGGAAGGGGCATGACATTGAAAGTTTACTAGCTTTCAAGTACGATGTCCAGAGACTCGTCAGGAACGGAGATTTATCTTTCAGAGATACTAATCCAAATGTTCAAACAAATTTGTTACCACAACATGAGAATGCATCAGTCAACTGGATTCAAGATTAGGAAACCCAATGAGTTAAATTACTCTCTGCTCCTCCAGGAATTATTCAAAATTTCGACATCCGAGCAATGAATGTCAATCTAGTTACACTACATTCCAGAAAAAGTCTACATCATAATTTGCCACGGCATGACTACCAAAGTTGCTTCGTCTTCTTAACAAATAATCAAGGGTGCTCCTTTGTACAGGAAGCCCTTCGATGACTAATGGATTTAGGATGGATTCAAGATTACCTTGAAATGGATGATCCTCATATTAACATGATATAAGAAGATCCAGCAGGTAAACATATGGATTATGAAACTGACAAAGAGATTCTCGATATAATCCCTTTGATCGAAGAAAAGAATGCTTAGAAGTTCTATTTGATAGCGGAAAATTCCCAAGACAACACCGATAGAGGTTACTTTCGACAGCCGAAAGGCTCGTCTAACACCTTTGTTCATCTACTTGCCAGGCTCAGTGCCTTATGCTTCGGAGAAAGAAATTTCATATAAGTATGGACCAACAATCATGGAAGGAGGAAAAAAAGTACCCCTACCATGTCTTGTCAGCATCACTGATATCAGTCGAGACACTAGAAGTGGACGAATATGCAACCGAGGAGTTGAAGAAACTGCAAAAGGAAAGGAACCTCAAGCTGAGGTCATCAATCCACTAGTGGGTCAGACAAGTAATCCAGAGCCTGCAACAAAGTATAAGGATGAAATCCGTTGGCTCATCCAGAGAAGTGAGTATAACATTGTGGATTAATTACTACAAACTCCTTTGAGAATTTCAGTGTTATCTCTTCTGCTCGGCTCAGAATCTCACAGAGAAGCATTACAAAGGGTTCTAGAGCAAGCCTTCATAGAACCAGACGTAACCGTGAACCAATTCGACGTTATCGTCTCCAACAACACTAATTTCAATAATTTAGGATTTAATGACAACGATCTTCGTGAAGAAAGCAGGAATCACAGTATTGGCTCTTGAATAGTCAGTCTTGTGAAAATGTGTCATGGGGAATCCTTTATGTTTAGGACCCATTATTCTATTTTAAACTTTCTTTGGTCTGTTTTAAAACCCCACCAGGCTTTCGTATAAGTCCTGAATTCTCCAACTATTTTCTTAAAAAGATTTTAATCTCCTAAATAGAGATTCATGAATATTTGTTTACAAATCTCATCTCCTTTTCTGCTTTCATCTTTATGACTAAAGATCTAATACACCAGCAACTAGAATGAGCTTTTCTCCGGTGAACTGCTTTCTAGGCAGTAGGCAGCTTTTCAGCACCCAAGCCATACTCTGTGTATGAAATCATCAAGATAATTAATCAAAAAATCAAATTCTATAGGCATTCTTATGTATAAGCCATATTATTGGCTTATGAGCCATCTTTTATCCCTCTAACTTCTCGTTGTTTTCTTAAACTGCTATTGCTTGTTAGATTAGTGTTGTTTGCAAAATTATCTTCCTTTACCTCATACTAAAGCAAAGATAATAAAATACTTTTTCATGACAAAAAGAATACAATATTAAAACATATTTGTAATTGTTGTACCCCAAAATTTTCCCTCCCATATTCAAGACAATGTGTCTCAAAAGGTCTCCTAGTATTCACAAGATTCACAATTGCTCAAAAGGATTAAAGGTTTCATCAGACAAAGCCTCATCCTAAGCAATGTATCTGAAACTAGGGTTTTGAGTTTCTCAAGGCAAAATGGACTTCCAAAGCCTCAAGTGGACCTCATGGTATCCCACATACTTCAAAGAATCCACATGTCAAGTTTCAAGGCTTTTCCTACAAGTTTGGTCAGTCAGATGCTCAGATACTTAAAATTCAGTTAACTTGGTCAACAAGTCAACTGTGGTCAACCTAAAGTCAAACTTCAAGATTTTTGGTCAACATCAAGATTATGAGGAAAAATCAACTGAACTTTGACCAGCCATAACTTTCACATACTTCATCAAGAATTTGCCATCCAAAGCTCATTTTGAAGGAAATTCAATTCTCTACAACTTTGTATCTCACAAGCCAAGTCCAAAAATGCTTCATTTGAGAGTTGTGAGAGAAGACATTACAGGTCCTTTAAAAGTCAACAAAAAGTCAACTTTTTCAAAAGCTCATAATTTAAAAATGGAAAATGAAATGAACATGGTACCAAAGGGAGAAGTTAGAGGACAATCCAAGCTTTCTAAAAAGTCCAAGAACACCTTCATGGGATAAAACTTGAGGGAATTATGCATTGTTGAAGTTGGGCAATTTTGAGGAGGTGTATGAAGCAAAAAACGCCAAAACTCAAATTTTCTTCAAATGGGCCCATAATAATTCAACCCAAACTCAATTCTAAGACTATTCACAACCCATTAATCATATGTTCTGATTTTTATTATTTATTTTATATTATATTGAATTTTAATAATTTAAATTCAATTTTAATTGAAATAAATCATAAAAAATCAAATATTTGATTCCAAAGTTATTTTGGGATCAAATATTTGATGATTATATTGATTGATCACATCCAATATCGAGCAAGACTAAAAAAGGATGATTTTATATGATTTTTGGACAAATTTGGCAACTTGATTTCTTCACATCCAAGCAACCACAAATCCATCCCCCAAGGCCCAAAATCCTAACCTAAATTACACTACTACAAGTATACAATATCATCACAATACAAAGGACGAAAATTCAGAGCTAGAGGATCACTTTCACACTTCAAAATTTCACACAAATTTTCAAATTCGGTTTTCAAGTCCTAGCCCTTTTCCAAGCTGTTTAAAGGTTGAAAATGATTCCTTGAGGCATCTTGAACGCACTCCAATCATCATCATCATCATCATCATCATCAAATTCATACAAAAACACATAAACCGATTCATTCTTTTTCTTGTTTTTTTATGGTTTTCGATTTCTTATATTTACCTTCTATAAATAACATTTGACCATGGATTTGTGTTTGTTTTGAGGTATGGATGCTTTCTGGACAGTTATTTTAAAGTTTCGTTGCGGATTCAAGAAACTACCATTGTTAGGGTTTATAGTTTGAATTTAAGTCTTCTTAATTTAGGCGTTTTCAAAGACTTTTGAGGACATATTAGAACTCCACAAGACATGGGCAATTGCTATGTATAATTATCTTGGACTAATCTTTCGTATTTTGAACATTTTAAATTCACAGGTTAATTAGCTACGAAAAATTTTGTAGCTAATTCGAAGCAAAACCGTAGCTAATTCCCATGGTCTGGAGGTTGAAGATGACTGATGGCGCGTGTTTTATAATTTGAATATTTGTTTGTTTTTATAACCTATTTGTTTCATATTACTAACAGCTGTGCGTAGGTAGCCCAGTGGAAGAAGGATGCGCATATGAGGCTAAGGGTGTGGGTTCAAACCTTGGCTCCACCATATTTTTTTTACACGCTGATTTCTTCTTATTTTCCATCTTTTTCTTAAATTTTATTATTTTTATTATTTTAATTAAACACAATTAATTTACTAATTAACCATTAACCATTAAATCAATCCTCCACTAATCTTTTCTTAAAAAAAACCAACAATTGTATAATTATTCTTAATATTTTATTTTTCTCACATAATTAATTATTTTCATAAATAGTTTAATTCATTAGTTTTTTTATAAATTAATTCAATTAATTAGATTTAGGTTAATTAATTAAACCCTAAATTTTCTTGTTAACCCTAATTTTCTATCAAACCCTGATTTTCTTACAAAACCCTAACCTTAATCAAAACCCTGATTTTTTTCAAAACCTGATTTGTTTCCTCAAACCCTAATTCTTTGTAAAAATAATTTTCCTTTCTTAATTTTAATTTGCTTTATTTATTTTTTAGAAAATTGTATAGGATGTCTTCTTATGTAATTTATTTTCTCACTCAATTATGTAATTGCCTCTCATGTAATAGCTTAGGTTTAATTTTCCGCCTTTATTTTCCGCATCGATTATTATATAATTGTCCCAAAGCCATGTAATCACGTAGCATTTTATTTTATGCTCTTTATTTTTTTCTTAAGATATATGTGTGGTTAGTAATTTAGGGAGTGCGAAGATTGAATGATAAACAATTGGACTTAGATAACTAATTACAAGATAAATAATTGAAACTGATATTCACACACATATAAGTCGATCGTTCTACGATCGCCATCTGCACCTCCTAGGGTTTCCCCTACTGGTTGCCTTCAATACATGGTCAAGTCCCTCGAACGTAGGGGTATCTTAGTAAATGTCCCTTCAAACAAAAATCATCATAGTCCCTTCAAGATTAAAAGATCATAGTCCCTTTGACGTTGCCTACGAAATAAAAATCTTGTCCCTCAATGACCCTACGAAAATGATGATAGTCCCTTCGAATTACTAAGACACCCCTATAAATTGCCTTCTATGACCAAATGATGACCCTACGCCCGTCCCTTATCAAATCCAAAGTAATGGCTACTTACCCCCTAATAGTAAGGACAATCTTACCCTTTAAAGGAAATAAATAACAAGAAAGACCAACTTAGGGTAGGTAGCATTTAATTACTTGCTCACTCTTTCAAAACACTCTTGACACCCCACTTTTCAAAAAAATTTCAAACTAAACGCTTTGTATACATCCATACAAGGATCATTACAAAGTTAAAGACTTTTGAAATATTTTTCTAAATACACCTCCATTATTTTCAAACAAAAGTAATGTGAGCTAAGTAATTAATAGCCCGTGGATAACCATGGATATAAAGGGTGCTAACACCTTCCCTTTATATAACCTACCCCCCGAACTCAAATCTTTTCAAAAAAGGTATTTCCTGTTCTTTTATTCCTTTTCACGTTGGATAAAATAAAAGTCGGTGGCGACTCTTGCTACCCGCACATGGTTTTTGTTAAACAAAAACATCCAAGTCAGTTCTCCCACCGTGTTACAAAACTGACGACTCTGTTGGAGATTACTAAGTAAAAGAGGGGTTACCTTAGGATTAGATCACTTTACTTGCTTGAGTTGTTTTCTTTACCTTTAAGGGATTGTTTTGGGTTTACTATGAGAAAGATCTGAACCCAGATCTAGTGTACCTTAGGTAAGTAGAAATAGACCAAGGAAATTGTACGGCGTATACTGATATGGTTGATCTGGTGGCTATAGTTAGTGTGACTTCTTCATTGGTTCTTATGTTCCTTAAGTAAGTTGAGGATAATATGAGGTTGCCATATGTTGTCATTAACACTAAATACCCTTTAGAACCCTAATTGACCCATCTTGGCCATTAGAAAGTAGTGAGATAACCGACTTTGGTGAAGTCTAAAGTTGGTTGATACTCGATGCTACACTCATTGAGATTATAATCTTGGGGAGTTTTGGTTGGCAAGTCAGTTGCATGCTGAATAACAACCCTTGAGAAGGATCAGTGATATTGAGAACCCTTAGAACCCGATTACTTTTACTAGGACATGATGAACCAACTAACTTCAGTGGGGAGGGTACTTACCTATGAACTTCATGCAAGCCTTTAAACCTAAGGTCATTGTGTGACTTGTTTGTGTATGAACATAACATCATAACATCATGACATCATAATCATATCATTCTCACTAACCATTTCAAGGACCAAAGGATTTATCTTTGTTCTTTGTTGCAAGTTATAGCTTCCACTCGTAGGAATACTATCCAGATCAACTTTATATGGATACCCTCCAAGCTTAAAGAATTGGTCTCCAAACTTCTAGAGAACTCTCAATTCATCAAGAAGCATGGTTATCTACTTGACTTGTTTACCTCAGGGTTTGATGAAGATATGATGAGTGTTCTATTCCAGTTCTTTAATCCTAAATATCACTGCTTCACATTTCTTAATTATCATATGGTGCCCACAATAAAAGAATTCTCCAAACTAATTGGTGTACTTATTCTTAATCAGAAACCTTTCACGGGCTTAGAGAAAGAGCCTAAATCTGAAGTTATTGCAACAACCTTGCATATGAAGAAATTAGACATTGTATTGGAAACCAGAAGTGGAACTAAGGGTATTCTTGCTAAAGTATTAATAGAGAAAGCTCAGGTGTTCTTGGATGCTATGAGTTACGATGCTTTTGAGGAGATCTTAGCCTTATTGATTTATGGCTTGGTATTATTCCCTAATCCAAACCAATTCATAGATGTGCACACAATCAACATATTTCTGACTCATAATCCTGTACCTACCTTGCTTGGAGATATCTTGCACTCTCTTCACACTCGTACTACGAAGGCGCGAGGAACTCTGATATGTTGCATACCTCTACTATCAAGGTGGTTTATTTCACACCTTCCTCGATTTGTGATGAAGAATGAAAAAGGTTTGAGGTGGTCTAGAAGGATAATGTCACTCTCTCATTCAGATATTCATTGGTGTTCCCGATCTATGGAGAATATTACTATCATTGACCGTTGTGGAGAGTTCCCTAATGTACCACTCCTTGGAATAAGAGGGGGCATTACTACAATCCTTCTTTAGCACTACATCAGTTTGGTTATGCTCGAAATAATGGTCCTCGTGACATGATTATCCAAGGCATTCTGTTTGATTACGACAATGATCTTCAAGGTTACCATCAAAGGTTTATATGAGCTTGGACCAAGGTGAACAAGATCAACAACAATACTTTGGAACCAAAACACTCCATTCCTATGGAACCTTACCTCAGATAGGTGCGATCTCGTGCTCAAATTCTTATGATGACATATCCTACTATTCTACCAGTATCTGTTGAGCCAATTGTTTAAGGAGATGTTCCTTATACCATTCTTCATCCTGACATGCCTACGGATTTGGAAGAGCTGTAGAAATCTTGGATTCAAATGAAATAAGAAAGAGATACTTTTGAGGCTTAGTTCCATGCTCATAAAGAAAATGTGTTGGAGCTAATGAAGCAACTTCACGAGGAGAAGAATCTCAATACATATCTTAACCCAAAGAGAAAGCATCCATGGGAGACTTGAGTCTCAGATGTTCTTATTTTTCATTATAACTTTTGTTTTCTTTCATTGTAAGCCCAAAGGGGAAATATTATTTCAAACTTACTAATAAATTTTTTGTTTTTGTTTGTTTTTAACAAATTTAAATCCTATGTGGTCCTTGAAAACATTGCATATGCATCTACATACCATATCACTGCATAACAGGTTTCCACCACAGGTTTCTCGCTGTTTATTTCAACAGATATAGCTCTCGAATAGTCTGTCAAAGATCTTCAAGCTCATAATGACCAGTTTCAAGATATGATCCTGAACTCGTCCAAAGGACAAGAAGAACTGAAAGCACTCTTGGCCAAGAAGAAGAAGAAGACCAGAAAACCAATTGGCTTCATCAACCTGGGTAGAAGGTTCAAAGCTCCAATCAAGACAGATGATGAGGTTGAAAACCCTGGAGATGAAGATTTTGCGAAAGAAGAAGGAAGTCTACGTGGTACTATTGGGAATTCTGATTATGAGGAGAATTACTACCACGATTCAACTGGTGATAAGAAATATAAGTTATTGGAAGACTGTGTGAATGCCATGGAATTGCAGAAGACTTATGGGTTAGATTTTGAAGATCTGAGTTTGATTTCTGGATTTGTCATCCATATTGGTTTAAAGGTTCCTACTTTGTGGTATATGATGGTGTTTCATGTCCAAAGCTGCATCTAAGGTCCTATGTCTGAAGGATCTAGCCACATGCTACTGATAGAAATTCGTGGATTCATTTCTTTCAAGAGAGTTTATCTGGAGCTCAATTGGAATGGTACCATCAACTTGAGAGTACCAACATTCGCACTTGGAATGATATTGCTGAGGCCTTCTATAGGAAATATTAATATAACTCTGATCTAGCACCGACTCGCATGCAACTCCAAAGCATGTCCATGGGCTCTAATGAAAACTTCAAGTAGTATGCCATGAAGTGGAGAGATCTTGCAAGCAGAGTTCAAGCTCTTTTGACTGACAATGAATTGGTTGACATGTTCATGAGTATGTTGACTGGTCCTTTCTACAGTCATCTAACTGGAAGCTCATCATCTGGTTTCACTGAACTGATAATGATTGGAGAACGTGTGGAAGGTTGAATACGAAGTGGTAAAATACAAATGGTTGCCTCTTCAAGTACCACCAAGAAGCCTTCTAACGGGAAGAAGGAATCCAATAATGTGTATGGCCAATAGGGTCGTAATAAGAACAACCAATCTGTGGGAGCAGTCTTAATCTCTAATCCTACACCTGCGCAACAAAATCAGCAACAAAATAATCAGCCTAAGAAGGATACACCTAGGAGATTCACCAAGATCAATATGTCGTTGGCTCAAGCTCTGCAACACATGTTGAAAGGAGAGCTGATTAATTTGAGGGACCCTCCTCAGAATCCCAATACTACCTCTCCTCGTTATAATCCCAATGCAAGGCGTGTATATCATTCCAACTGCCTAGGACATGATACTAACAATTATTGGGCTTTGAAGAATAAGATTCAGGATATAATCGATGCTGGAGAAATTGAGTTTGATCCTCCTGAGACTCCTAATGTGATTACTGCTCCTATGACCAGACATGAGAAGACTGTTAATGTTGTTGATGATGGTTCTTATGTTTCTACTGTGACTGATTTGACTACTCCTCTGTCCATTGTTAAGAAGAAGTTGTTGCAATCTGGTTTATTTCCAAGTTGCAATGAAGACGGTTTTTACCGTGCCTCTCAACCCAATGATTGTTGGAAGCTGAAAAAAGGTATTCAGTGTTTGATGGACAATCGTACTATATTGTTTGAGAAGAGCCCCTCTATAGAGAGCTTATGTGAAGGTTTGTCTCAAGGTCTGAAGCTGGAAGACGTGTCTGTGGTTACTAAAATCCCCGTGAGGATCACTTCTAAAGGTCCTGTGAAGATTACTGCTGAGCCAAAAATAGCTCCCCTGATTATTACTACTCCCAATCCAATTCCATATTATTCTAACAAGGATATCCCATGGAATTATTGTTCTGATGTTTATATACATAGTGTCAAACAAGAGCCTCTAACTGATATACCTGTTGCAGAAACTAATATTGATGTCAAAAATATTGTTAGGACTAGTAAGGTTACTAGGAGTGGAAGAATTTTCTCTCCAGAAGACACTTCAAAGACTACTGCTGCTCCAACTGGTATTTCCAACTCTGGGCCAAGTACTGAAGCTCGGGGCAAAGGACCAGTGATTGAGCCTGTTCAGGTTGAAACACCGGGTACTAAAGATCTCTCTAAGCAGATGGAAGAAGTACTGAAGATCATCCGCAGGAGTGATTATAATGTAGTTGAAAAATTGGGGAATACTCCCTCTAAAATCTCTATGCTATCTCTATTATTATGCTCTGAAGCCCATGCTAAAGCTTTGGTGAAATTCCTGAAATCTGCTCATGTACCACATGAAATCTCTATGGACTAGTTTGAAAACTATGTTGCAAATTTAACGACTGACAACGGCTTAGGCTTTTCTGATGCTGATTTAACTCCCGCCAAGAGAAACCACAATAGGGCTTTGCACATCTCCATTGAGTGTAGGGAAATTACTCTGTCTCATGTTTTGGTGGATAATGGTTACCAAAGGATGTTCTGGACAAACTTAATTTTGAAGACATTATGCTAAGACCTAGTAACATGGTGGTGAGAGCCTTTGATGGTTCGAGAATAATGGTGCACGGAGAAGTTGATCTTCCAATCAAAGTAGGTTCTCACGTATTTGATTATACTTTCTATGTGATGGATATTCGTCTTGCCTATTCCTGTTTGCTTGGGCGCCCCTAGATACATGGGGCATGTGTTGTGACTTCCACTTTACACCAGAAGCTGAAATATCATGTGAAGAGTAAAATTGTCACTGTCTATGGTGAAGAAGAGTATATGGTCATTCATGTGAATACTTTAAATTATGTTGATATGGAGGGCGAATTTGTTGAGACTCCTTTCCAAACATTTGAAGTGGTTCCTCAGATTGTCCTCGCTGCTGAGTCTGTCCCTGCTGCTAAACCAGTTCCTGTTATTACTAGAGTACCTCCTACAATGGACTCTCTGAAGGATGCTAGAGTTGTAGTTGAAGAAGGTAGTTGTACTATTTGGGGTCAGCTTCCTGACATTCCTTACAAGTTTGACAAGTTTGGTTTGGGTTTTACTGCAGAGGCTCGGAAGGCTGTTTGTCGTGCTCGTGCTATTCGTATCACCAACAAGGGAGTTCAGAAGGATCAAGTCAATGTTGTGGAAGATTCTGATGAAGACTACAACCTAGACATTTGGATCTTTCCTACCATTGGCAGTGGGCTCGATAATTGGAAGGCTGAAGACGTTATTCCTATCTCCTTTAGTCAGGAGTAAATTCTATTTTGTTTTTACTAATTTTGATTTTGTAATTTGAACAATTAAAACTTTTGAAGCCTTGTGCCTTGCATAGGGCACACTGGTATGCTTGTTAAGGATGTCATTTCATTTTCATATTTTCATTCAATAAAATCGATGGACGTTAATGCTTTCGTAAATATTGCGCTCTTTGTCTTTCTTTTAATTTTACTTTATCAAAAAGCTATGTGTTCTTACACACATCCACGTCACTAAAATGCAGATCCTCATCCACTCTAGATCCCATTGATAACAATGCTTCTATTGCTAATTATAACTTCGAGAATCCGATCTATCAAGTCGATGATGGAAATGAGGAAGATTGTGAAGTGTTTGTAGAGCTTTCTAGGTTGCTACAACAAGAAGAGAAATTTATATAGCAGCATGAAGAACCAAACCAAGTTGTAAATCTGGGAACTAAGAAAGACATGAAAGAGGTCAAGATAGGATCTGAATTAGAAGAAAGTATTAAAAACCGGTTGATTCAGATGCTACATGATTATATGGAAATCTTTGCTTGGTCTTATGAAGATATGCCAGGGTTTGATACTGATATTGTGGTTCATCGTCTAACAATGAAGGAAGTTTGTCGTCCAATAAAGCAGAAAGTTCGTCATATGTGTCGCTCCCGGGATTTTCATCCTAGTACAAACGCGAAAGTGGCGCGGAAAAGGTAGAGTCGCCAGCCAGACATTTTTATCTCGAATGAATGGGAAAGGTAATGCTGCACAAACCTAAGAGAAAAGGAAAGGACAAGGTCATGTGAACTAAAGATCTGGGTTCAGGAGTCGGTTATGACCTGGGAAGGTATTAGCACCCTAGACCGTCCGTCGTACCCGACGGAATCCACGCTTGTTTGTCTGTTTCAAATTGTGATAAATAAGCTGTTGATGAATAAAAGAACTGCTATCTGGACTGGAATGAGAAAGGGACTGGAAGAAAGAGAATGGAAAGAAATGGGAAAATGTAGGGAAAATAAAGAATGTGCTCGAACGGGCCCTACCCCGCTGCCTACGTACCTCATCGAGAAAATGAGGATCAGAGTCGACGTAGTTCTCCTTACTAAGGCGAGAACTATTTTTTTGTGTTTTTTATGCGCTGGAACTGCGTATAACTATACTTAGGTGTTGCAGGATTGCCTTGAACAAGTGCGTTTACCGTCTTGCAAATGAGACAAGTCGTCGCAAGTTCGCGTTGAGAGAGAATGAGATGAGAAAAGAATTCCCGAAGGAAAAGACAATTCTTCTTTGTTGTTTTGTCTTTTAGAGAAGTGTCTATTTATCGTTTGTGAACCTTCTCATACTAAGACTTGTTCATCATGGTAAATGCCTTACACCTCGCCCCGAAACGGGACATGCATAAGTAACCCACGGCAAAGTCTCGTGTCGTACGAGAAGATCAACCTTTATTAGGTGTTTTTTTACTTTTCTTTGTAGATGAGAAAGAGAAAGCAAAGCGAGCCAAAGGCCAAAAAGTCTAAGGGGAAGACTAAGATCCTAACGTTATCATGTATGGATGAAACAAGGTTAGTGTGGTCTTCTATCCTAATGAAAAGGAAAAGAGAAACAAAGGGAAAATAGAATACAACTTACTTCCTAACGAAGTTAAGTTGATTCCAACAAGGGGATTAACATGAAGTTGTGAAGCTATGCACAAAAGCTTAATCAAACACACCTTGAAAGCATAAAAAATGTAAAAGAGATTTAGGTTTAAGGACTTACCTCCACCTCCCTACAAAACAAAGGTTAGCATGGTAAAACATGATAAGAAATATGGTAAACAATTACCAAACAATTCCTATGGGACCCATGACCTAAACTAGACTTAATCCTAAGTTTAGAGGACCTAAAAATAATGCAAAGCAAAAATTCAGCAGCCTATTACAGCTCCTAAATGCACAAACAACAATGAAATGCAATGCATAATGCACACTGCTTTTTACAACTCATAATCAGCATGCAAAACAGGTGTAAAAAGTGAGAAAATGCAACAATCAACATACATTTTACAGCTACTGTATGAAAAAATAGCTATGAAATGCAAAAGGCAGATTTGCTTATTTTCATTTTTTATGCACAACCCAATGGTAGTTGCACAATTAACAAGGATAAATGCAACATGAACATGGATCAATGAACATGATTATTCACAAGAGTATGCCTATAGAAGAATGCACTAAAACACTAAATATGCAACAAATACGCATTCAAGTATGGCACATAAACACATGGATATGGATTATGAACATGCCTCAATCATAGATCAACAAAAATGACATGTAACTTGATGCAAAATCAGAATTGGATAAACATGAATTGCGATCAACCATGCAAACAAAATGCAATAACATGCATGCTTATGATTATGTGAAATGCAACATACAAATATGCCATGCAATGATGCGTACAAGTTAACGAAACATGCGAGGATCATGCTAGGGATGCAAAAACAGAATATGGAACAATCATTTACATGCTAAATGATGCATTGAACATAGCAACGATATGAGCTAATCACTTTATGCACTAATGAACAAATAAACACAAAATGACTCGAAACGATGGAATGAGATACCAAAAGTGGTCTTACAAATTCCCTAAAATCATGACCTATCACTACATGAAGGACCAAGACACAATGCAATGCGAACACACAATGAAATAAAGGCATTTTTCAAGTTTTCAACAGCGTTAACCGGTTAACGCTATAGGTTAACCAGTTATCGCCCTAAAATTTGCTATTCCAGGTGCGTTTTTTAACGTGTTAACCGATTAACCGAATGCGTTAACCGGTTAATACTGAGCAGAATGGTGAAAAAAGTTGAGAAATAAGCACTTATGGTCATGAACCTACTTCTAAGGACCCATAACACATACATGAACATGTTAACTCGAATTTTCTACTTAGAGGAGGTTTTATAACACCTATTAGGACCTAGATTAATCTACAAATCTAGCTTCTAACAATTGAAATGCATAAATCACAATCAAAATGTAATTGAACTTGATCTTGATGTTTCTTGATTAATCACTTCCAATGTTCAAAATCAATCCAAAAACAGAATTACTCTTTCAAATATGCTCCACAATTGATGATTGATGAAGGTTTAGCTTCAAGTTCTTCAAATTCCAATGAAGAATTTGAAGAACTTCTATGAAGAAACTTTGAGGAATTTGGTGAAAAGGTGGGAAAATTGAGAGAGAAATGAGAGATTGAAGATGAAAATGGTGAGGATGAGGTTCTAACCCTTTGCTTTGGAATAATTAGGGCTTATATAGTGTGTAGGTTTGGCATGAGACTAGTTTGGGAGCTTGCTTGAGAATTAGGTTAGGTTTGGAGTTAGGGTAGGAGGTAGTTGGAGTTAGTTGGAGTTCTAGAATATTCCTTGGAATATTCCTTGGAATATTCCTTGGAATATGCTAGAAGAGTCTAGAAGGTGGTAGACAAATCCAAGGTGAAATGGAGTTAATGAAGGAGTGTGAAACATAATGGAAAAGAATGAAGGAAACAAAATGGAGAGAAGTGAAGAACCAACAAATTTTCAAACTTTTTGCCCATTTTTCGCGCCCATTAACCGGTTAACCAAATGCGTTAACCGGCTAACGGCATAAAACTTCAATTCTTTTTTGTTTCTTTGGTGGGTTAACATGGAAATAGCTTGGATTATTTTTGTGCATCATTTTTCTTTCCTTGAGCTCTAATACTTGACAAGCCTTGCCCAATCACATGCCTCATGCACATGCAAATGATCATGATTTATTATTATTATTTTTATTATTTTTGCAATGTGATGCTCGGACGATCATGCGAAATGACGAAGCATAAACCACTTGGGGTTGGCGATAAATCAAGAGGGAAAATTTTAGGGTATTACAACTGCCTCTATTCAATCATCTGTAGACCTGAATGGATGATAGCAATGGCTTTCAGACCTTTAAGGTATGGAGTGATTGAATACCCGGATAAATCGAAAAATTAGACCTCTGTGGGAAAAATGATGAGAGGAAATGTCATTCGTGAATGACGACTCAACACATGGGATTAACCTCGGACAGGACAAAAGGAATGATTTCATCGTACTTAGATGATAACTCAAGGGAAACGAGACCATCGTACTTAGATGGAATCATAAATGAAACCGTTGTACTGAAACAGAATCAGAAGGAACGGGACCGTTGTACTTAAACGATAACCCGAGATGCGACCGTTGTACTTAAACGGAAACGAAGGAACAAGGACATTGTACTTAAATGGGAGCTCGACAACACGAAACCATTGTACTTAAATGGAGTCGTAGACATGAAATCATTGTACTTAGATGAAGTCAAAGAAACAGGATCATTGTACTTAAACGATTACCCGAGACGTGACCATTGTACTGAAATGGAGACGCGAAAAGAAGAGAGACTGTTGTACTCGAACAAAGACTCGAAAACGAGACCATTGTACTTAAATGGAATCAAAGAAATGAAATCATCGTACTTAGATAAAGTAAAGGAAAACGGGTTCATTGTACTTAAATGAATACCCGCAACGCGACCGTTGTACTTAAACAGAGACGTGGAAATAACGAGGATGTTGTACTTAAACAAGACTCAAAGATGAGACCACTGTACATGGAAACTTGAAAGGAGCGGGATCATTGAACTTAAATGAGAGTCCAAGACGCGATTTTTGTACTTAAACGGAGACACGGAAACAATGAGAGACTGTTGTATTGAAACAGAGACTCACTGGGGAGATCATTGTACTTAAATGGAATACCTGAAAGGAGAGATACCGTTGTACTTAAACGGAGACTCAACGACAAGACCATTGTACTTAAATGGAGACTCGACTGGGGATGGCAAACAAAACTTGGTATAAATAACAAAACTGGGAAATGAACCCGACATTCTGTGGGGATACTTCAGTCTGATTGAAGAACTGATGTTTCGGGCTTTCGTGCAAGGTACCAAAACTGGTATATGCTTCGTGTGCATATGTTTGAATTTTTCCATGGTGTAATGCTCCATAATGATGGAAATGCTACGCTTTTGAGGATGCGAATGTAATGCTGATTACTATATGCAAATGCAAGGGGATCTCCTGATGAGGAGACAAAGGGTATCCTTGACGGCTTCGCTGGGTAAGAACCAATTTTTGCATTGATTGCGATGAATCGGCTCCGTGGGAAAGAGCAACTCTGCGGGGAACAAGCAACTCCATGGGGAGATAATGTTAATGATCCATCGGCTCTGAATTTCCGCCATTGCCAAAAATAAATTGGACTTTGAGATTGGAGAGCCAAGACCCTATTGAGGATAAACTTGATTTGGAAGGTACACTACCTACCAAACTCTGTTGGGGAAATGATGTCTCTCAGACCTGACTGGGGAATCAGATGTGTTGGTACTCTGTTGAGGAAAAGACCTGCTGGGGGAATCCCTTAGGTGCTTTATCTTCTGATTGGGGAAGAGATCTGCTGGGGATTCTGTCTAATGCATAATCTTCTACTTGGGGAAGAGATGCCAATTAGGATTGGAATTTGTTTGGCAAACCCGCCGGGGAAATGGAAGCCACTGCTGGGTAAAGAAGAGAACCTTTGGGCTCTTCTATATCTTCACCTCTGCTGGGGAATGATAAATTCTCCCGTGCTGCTGGAGATAAGAAGACTCTGATGGGGAATATTCCTTCGTTGAAAGAGGGCTCTCTGCATGGGGAGAATTCTTTCCTTTTTCCGAATCTGACTCTACTAGGGATAATGGAGAGTGCCGCTGGGGGATATTTCCTGCTAACGCTGAGAGTCTTGAATTGTCTCTGGTGGGGGATAAGGAGATAATGGATCCTTTTATTCGAGAAGTATCCTTCCTTTTTCCGCTATGATGGGGGATATAAGGCTTCTCGTGCTGGGAAAGACTTTTCGTTTCCAATCCCTCTAGGGAGGAGAAGACTCAGTTGAGGATATCTCCAATTGGAAATAAGAGTTTGATCGCCTCTTGCTGGGAGTGAGAGGTAGGACGTGTCTCATGCTAGAGATGAGAAGTGGAAGGCGTCCTCCGCTAGGGGATCGGAGATAATGATCTTCCTTCTATTCGGGAAGTATTATTCTCTTTGCTATTGCTCTGCTGGAGAGGCGATGATTTGACGAGACTTGCTAAGGAGTTACACTTCAAGACCCGCTGAGGAAGAGGCTTCTCGAAGCTCTGTGCTGGAGATGGCTATTGTTGGCAACTTCTGTACCTGTGTGTTAACGAACACAACTGATAGTACCTGCGAAATAGAGAGTTAGTTTGGCCTGCATGCCCTAGGGTCATGGTCTGAATCCATCCCCCGTCACTCAACACATCGGATACATGTCAAATGTTTTTAATCTCCTGCATGAGTTATAAGGCATTCATGCATTCACAAAGCAATTCTAATCATAATTTGTTGGATGTTTTTGCAGTTAAACAATGATAGATGAAAGACAAAAACTCACGGAAATAAATGTGACTGAAATTGCACTTTTATTGATTGAAGAGTGGCCATGAATATGCATTACACATGAAACAATCCCTGGAAGAGGAAATTGTGCAAAAGGGAAATAATCTATCCTAATGGCAATATGAAAAACAAAGTCTCATCAAGCTCTGACCCAGCTATGACTTGTTTGTCCTCAAGAATCTCCACTTGCTTTGCTAGGAGGAAGATGGTTGAATCGATCTTCAACCCTTAGACCAACTTTGATTGCAAATGACGGATTATAGATCTCGTAGATCGCGATGGTTCATTTTAGTCCCACTTTTGCGTGGATCACCCTTTCGGGTTTTCAATCCACCAGGATACCCTTTCTTGCCTGAGCTGTCCAGTGTGGCTTTTCAACTCAACGGGTGTACATCTTTTCAAATATTTCCCTATTTTTCCCCCGAGCCTTTTATTCTGTTTTTGGCTCGCCGAGATGCCCTTTTTTGCCTGGACTCTTATTCTGTTTTTGTCCAGCGGGTCTTTTATACGAAGTATTTTCTCACTGCATCTGCGTTGACAGGGGAGTGGAAGTTTTCACCATCCATGGTCGTTAGCATCAAGGCTCCGCCCGAGAAGACCCTTTTTACCACGAATGGACCTTTATAGTTGGGTATCCATTTTCCCCTGTGATCATTATTAGGAGGAAGAATCCATTTTAGCACTAGATCGCCTGATATGTACCGTTGAGGGCATACTTTCTGGTCAAAGGACCGTTTCATCCGCCGTTGATACAATTGCCAATGGCATACAGCTGCTAGGCGTTTTTATTCAATGAGGCTCAGTTGGTTATACCTAGATTTGTGCCACTCAGCTTTGTCAAGCTTGACATCCATCATTAATCTCAACGAGGGAATCTCGACCTCCACCGGTAGGACTGCTTCTATACTGTATACAAGTGAGAATGGGGTTGCCCCGGTTGAAGTGCACACCGACGTCCGGTATCCATGCAGCGCAAACAGTAGTATCTCATGCTAATCCTTGTATGTCACAACCATCTTCTGCACGATCTTTTTGATGTTCTTGTTGGCTGCCTCAACGATGCCATTCATTTTTGGGCGATATGGCGAAGAGTTGTGGTGCTCAATTTTGAACCCCCGACACAGGTCTGTCATCATCTTGTTGTTGAGATTAGAACCATTTTCAGTAATGATTCTTTCGGGAATACCATACTGGAAGATGATATCCCTCTTGATGAATCTGGCTACCACTTGTTTCATGAAGTTGGCATAAGACGCCGCATCAACCCACTTCGTGAAGTAGTCGATAGCCACCAGGATGAAGCGGTGACCGTTAGAAGCAGTTGGCTCGATATTGCCTATCATGTCAATACCCTACATGGAGAATGGCCAAGGCGAAGACATGACGCTCAATGGATTTGGAGGTACATGGACCTTGTCAGCATAGATTTGGCACTTGTGGCACTTGCGGGAGTATTTGCAACAATCAGATTCCATGGTGATCCAATAATACCCCGATCTGAGAAGTTTCTTTGCCATAGCATGCCTTCCAGCATGGGTATTGAATGAGCCTTCGTGAATTTCTTGCATCAATAGGTCTGCTTCGTGTCTATCAACGCATCTGAGCAGGACCATGTCGAAGTTCCATTTGTAGAGCACATCATCTTGATTTAAGAAGAACTTGCCTGCCACCCTCCTGAGGGTCTTTTTGTCTTTGCTTGATGCCCCTGCCGGGTATATCTGAGACATAAGGAATTTCTTGATATCATGATACCAGGGTTTACTATCGTCAATGCTGTCAACTGCAAATACTTATGTCGGTCTTTCAAGACGAGAGACATCGATCCTAGGAACGTAGTTCTCCTAATGAACCTTGATCATGGAAGATAAGGTTGCCAGAGCATCAATAAATTGGTTCTCATCTTGAGGTATGTAGTGCAGCTTGACCTTTGTGAAGGAAGTTAACAACTTCCTGGTATAGTCCCTATAAAGAGTCTAATGAGGTTGATGAACCATCCATTTGCCATTAACTTGGTTGATGACTAGAGCAGAATCGCCGAAGATCTCGAGGTTTTTGATTCTCAAGTTGATTGCTTCCTCGATCTCCATTATGCATGCTTTGTACTCTACTTCATTGTTAGTGCATTCGAATGTCAGCAGGGCAGTGAAGGGCTTATGGATCCCTTCCGGCGAGATAATAACGACACCAACTCCGCTGCCGTTCATGTTCACGGCTCCGTCAAACATTAGACTCCATTTGGATTTTGGACAGTCTTTCGACTTGAGGAACATGATGTCCTCATCCGGAAACTCGAACCTCATCGGCTGGTAATCATCAATTGGTTATTGGGCTAGATAATCCATCAATACACATCCTTTGATTGCTTTTTGAGAAGTGTACTGGATATCGTATTTGTCAGAATCATTTGCCATCAGGCTACTCTTCCGGTTAGAGCTGGCTTTTTGAAGATGTACTTTACATGGTCCATCTTAGAAATCAGTAAGGTGGTGTGAGTCAGCATGTACTGCCTTAGTCGGCGAGCAGCCCATGCTAAAGCGCAACAAGTTTTATCGAGCAGTGAGTAGCGGGTTTCACAGTCGGTAAACTTTTTGCTAAGGTAATAGATTGCATGCTCTTTTCGACCAGACTCATATGGCTGACCCAACACACACCCCATTGATCCTTCGAGAATAGTGAGGTGCATGATTAGAGGTCTCCCTGGTACCGGAGGTATGAGAAATGAAGGTTCTTATAAGTACTCCTTGATTCTATCGAAAGCTTGTTGGCAGTCTTCATTCCACTCGAAGACCTGATTCTTCCTCAGAAGCTTGAAAATAGGCTCACATGTGGCTATTAGGTGTGAGATGAACATTGCAATGTAGTTCAACCTCTCCAAGAAGCCGGGTACCTCTTTCTCAGTTTTTGGCTCAGGCATCTCCTGAATTGCCTTTACTTTTGCAGGGTCAACCTCGATTCCCCTCTCACTAACGATAAAGCCCAACAACTTTCTGGAACATACCCCGAATGTTGGATAGCTGGTTATGGCCAAGAATCTGACATGAAAATACTTTTGAACCTATTCTTTAATTTTGATAGCCATGTCTGGACGCGTCCTTCAGATGTTAGGTCCATATCCGTAAATCCCAAGCCATGGCTAGAATTTACACTTGACACTACTGTTTCTAGACGATTTATGGATATGTCTTGCGACACATACGCGTTATTCAGAATCTTCAATAGGGCTTTCCTATACGTATCTGAACACATCAATAAGGATAAGATTGAAATCTTAGAAGGAGTCTGCTGTAAGTGATCCACAATCTTATAATCACTTTTCTTGATAATCCTCAGGAACTCTTCTGCCTCCTTATAAAAAATGATGTCAGGATCTGTCATAGGCGCAGGTACATAATTGGTCATGGGATTCTTGCCCTTGGATTTAGCTTGAGCCTAACATTTTCCTTCGGTGGCAATTAGTGTTTCTGGTGCAAACAGTCTGCCACTTCTGGAGAATCCTCCGACCCCAACATTCTCGACTTGGTGCGAAGATGAACTGGATGCAGCCATATTTTGCTTCTAACCATTGTAATAGACCTCTCCCCCATAGTTCCAAGGGATCGCTTTATCACTCTAGTACAGGATGGGTCCAAAAGTAGTAATGGTTATTGGATCCACCCTTGCTAGTGAAGTAACTTGTGTTGGATTGTAGAAATAATCATAGTTGATACCTCATCTTCTTTCACGATCTTATCAAACTGTATGCTTCCTTCGTCCATCATCTTCTGTATACCCGAACTTTGGGCACAACCATCAATGGACATAACACAGTCAGGGAAATCCTTTTCACAACCTGGAAAGATGCTCTTCTCGGCCAGGCAAGATTTTATAGCCAACAATGAAGTCTTCAGGGTATGAACGTCAAATACCAAATTCAGACCTTCACCGCTATCGACATCCCCAACAGTCCTTCTATGATTAGTTATGGGATTTTGTAGCACATTTGGAGTTGGAGCAAAGTTGATCGCCTTAGAATATATCAGATCTTGAACAACATGCTTCAAAGCCTTGCAGTTCTCAGTACTATGGCCCGGAGCCCTAGAATGGAATTCACAACGAACCTTGGCATTGTAGCCTTCAGGGATTTGCCCCGGCCTCGGAGGCTGCAGAGTTCTCAGTTGGACCATCTGAAGTTGGAGGACATTTTGTAGCAACTGGGAGTAGGACATCAGAGGCTTCTCGAGATGCCTATCTTTTGCTCTGGGAAGATAGTAAGGACGGGGAGCCCGCTGTTGTTGATACCCCTGCTGGCATTGTTGTCACGGTTGTTGAACCTGTTGTTGGTTAGTAGGAGAAGAAATGGTGACAGAAGTTGCATAAGAGTTTCGATTACCCCTCTTCTTCTGCCCATATACGGCCCCAACTTCTCCTTCCCTTCTTTTCATGAAACGCTTCTTAACTCCGGAGGTTGACGCTCCACTGCTCTGAAGCTTGCCTTGTTTCATCCAGCTCTTAATTCTTTCTCCTGTCAGAATGATATCAGAGAAACCACTGGAGGAACAACCAGCCAATCTCTCCATGAAGTGCCCCAGAGGGTATCCATGAAGAGATCGACCATCTCCCTTTCCAGCAAGGGTGGTTGGACTCTGGAAACAACCTCGCGCCATCTCCGCGCGTAGTCTTTGAAACTCTCCGAATTCTTTTGAGACAGGCTCTGAAGCTGAGTTCGGCTGGGAGCCATGTCGATATTATATTGGTATTGCTTAAGAAAGGATTCCCCAAGCTCCTTCTAGTTGTGGACATAATTCTTCTCCAGCTTCAATACCACTCCAGTGAGCCCCCAGATAGGTTGTCATGGGAGTAATACATCTAAAGCTTCTCATCTTTGGTATGTGCAGTAATTTTGCGATAGAAGGCCTGCAAGTGAGTCTTCGGGCAAGAGTTTCCATTGTACTTGTCGAAAGTTGGAGGTCTGAACTTTGGAGGGATAACCACCCCTGAAACCAAGTCCATATCAGAGACGTCGATGTCGAGCGTATCTCTGCATTCCAGAGCCCGCACCTTCTCAACCAACATCTGGAAATCCTGATTGTTGGTTCCTGTACCAAACCCCATATCTTCGCTGACCAGGGTGAATTGATCTTCCTGACGGTCTTGTACAACGACAAGCGTCGACCCAGCAACCTTTGGAGTTGGGGGTCTGTTCAACACAGGTGGAACAAAAGTATCGTTGACTGGGTTACCTTAAGCGTCCAAGGTAACCACTGGTGGATCTGTTTGAGGGGGGGTTGAGCCTTTGCATAGCATCCCTCATCTCCTGCTGCCCCAAGGCTATACCCTGCATCATCGTCATAAATTCTCCCATTCAGGTGCGAAGCTCGTTCAGTTCTGTCTGCATAGTATCCATGAAATTCCTCTGATTCCGACGGGTAGCGTACCAGTGCAGTGGTAAATCGTGCCTGAGAAGACGAGTCTTGGTGGCTATCGCAATCCTTCCTGAAAGTGCACATAAGTTAAGAATCCTGGAAAACTTGCAAAGGAAAAATGTAAATGATATGCATGCAATGCTATGTTCATTTCATTCTCAAGGGTTTTTTACATTCCCCATTCTGGTATTTGAGAATTCAGATAGCTCTCTTCAGATTTAGGGAAGAAAGCCCTGCATGATGCTCAGATAAGATGATAGTCATGGAGACTTGGTGCTTATTACCCCATGTCAGTGCAAGAGATAACAACCAGAGATTCAAACCAAATCACACATATCATAAACTGGGATCTGAATAACAAGAGTCCTCGAAGGGTGCCAATTCATACATCAAAGAGTAGCAAAGAAAAGTAAAGAGGAATCCCACAACAAGCTTGTGGGCAATGTCCGGATGCTTCGGCTCTTGGATAAGCCTCTGGATGAGAATGTCCCTCAGGTCAAAGGAAGCGTGCAACTCGTTGATCTATTGTAGGAATATCTCCTCATTTTCCTTGCTAGGACTCAACTTAGTCTTGACTTTCTTGATATCATCCCAAAGCTTCAACTCTTCTACTTCTTTCTGGATGATGGCCATCTGCTGAAAGTGGTCTCTTCGTTACTCGTGGGCTTTCTGGAGCAGCTCTCCTTGTTCAATCAGAGTCTCTTGAAGACCTTGGATCTTGAGCTTGTACTCGATCTCTATCTCCTTATGCTTTCTTAGATGGTCTTCCCACTTGTCTTGCTAAAGGGTCACTGCTTCGTTAGCTTCGTCTAAGGCTTTCTTATCCTTCTAGCGTTGACCTGCCCTGTGGATCTCAGTCAAACTTCTCTTCTTGAAGTAGAGCTGGCGTTCTTCGAAGTCTTGCTGCTTGAGCCTGACCAACTCTTCAGCTTGACAAGCTCTCTCTTTTAGCTTCTGGTTCTGAATCTTCAGCTTCTGGCATGAATTATCAGCCTCCTGGTTTTCAGCCCTAAGTTGTTTGACCAAAGCTTCTACCTTCTGTTAATCCTTCAGTGATACGGCAGCAGGAGGTGGAGCTGGTGCAGAGAAAGGGATTAGAGATACCTGGGCCTTTTCCCTTATCCAATCCTTGAACTCGGGGAACATTTGGTTGTTTCTTTTACCTAAGCGCTCTATACCCTTCATCTCTATAAATTTCCAAGCACCCACGGCTTCTCAAACCAAGGGGAGATTATCCTTCATAGGAAAATAGAAAGTTTGAACTAACTTTGATTCTTTGGGAATGACCTTGAGCGCATATCCCAACTGTCTTCTCAGAAGGATGGGGTTGTAATTGATTCCCCCGAACACTCCTAAGAGTGGAACATTGGGATACCCTCCGCAGCTGTAGATGAGGTCCTTCCCTTTCATCCTCAAAGTAAACCATTTGATGTCTCTGGAAGACAACACGCTCAGCTTTTGTGCCCAAACTACCTTAGGATTCGTGAAAGCTTCAGTAATAGAGAGATTCCTCATGAACCATCTGTAGAAGAGAGGGGCACAACACTTGACCAAGCCACCCCGTCTTTTCTCATTCTTGTAATGCACTGAATAATAGAGGTCACCCAGGAGAGTGGGTACCAAATTCTTCAGCACAAACAGGTGAATAGCGTTCATATCCATGAACTTTTCCATATTGGCAAACAAGACAATCTCGTAGATGCACAAGGCCAGGATGGCACAAACTGAATCCCACTGATTTGTCACAGCAAGCTCTCTACCTCTTCTAATCAAAAACTCTAGAGAGAGACCAAACACTCCAGATTTGTGTAATACCTCAAAATTTTCCCACATTATTTATTCCCTAATTGGCTTTACACTTCACACACATCTGCATTTTCCATTAGGCCATATCATTCACAATCATGCATTTTCATTGGCTCCCAAGGCATGTGATCTTGTGACTTGGTTTTTCTTGTTTATAGGTGATTCATCTAGGTGTGGTGCACTCAAGACTAATACAAAGGCTGAACTCTTATCATAATGAATAGTTTTCCACAAAGGTCCATCCAGTGATAAAGTTTGGTTCATTGGAAAGTACCGATTGTGGTTTAGGTTTTGTCCTTTATACTCAAGTTTACTAAGTTGATCCTCAAAGTCTAGAAGTTTCGATCGTAAGAAGAATCATATGGATTTCAGAAGGTATTTGATTCGGGGTACATTTGAGGTACTGTTATAGAGCATGGAGAGGAAGATTTGGAATCCATTCATACAAAGTGGAGTGTCGTTGACCTAGTTAGAGTAAGCAAGTCACCATTCTTCGTCATTACACTGATAGGACCTCCCTACCATTAATCAATTTAATTAGATTTATTATTAATTGAAGTTTGCTTCTTTTAATAGTAAATTTAGTTATTATCTTTTTGGGCCTTAGTTACAAGATTCAGCATAAGTTCACACTTGGCCCATATCTTCATCTCAAGTCCAATTACCCAAATTATCCGTATTAATTCTAATTCTATTTCATTATTAAACCGTATTTTTTATCCTTTTTTTTGTTAAACCCAAAGTGAATATAGCTCAAGTTTCAGTCCAATTAACCATTTTTGAGTTTATGGCCCAATTCGTGTTTCAACCCTAATTTTGTCCGTTAAAAGTCCTTATCCCGAAAACTTATTACTCTTCAATAGATACTATTCCTCAATCAGTGGTAGCTGCAATGTGTTCCAAAGTTCCCTTCATTAGTAATGCAATCATGAAGGCTACTGGCAGCAGTGCATTCAACATGTTGGTTAATAATGGAGCTGATGCTGGCCAAGTAATATTTCATACTCATATCCGCATAATTCCCCGTAAAGCATACGATTGTTTGTGGGATTATGAGAGTTTTCTAAGGCGTCCTATAAAGTTGGATGGTGGGAAAGTTTCTCAGCTTACAGCTTGTATTCAAGAATAGTTGTTGGCATCAGACATTAGCCAAGATAGTAAGAATGAAAATTTTTGTAAAAAGAAAAAGTTAGTAGGTTATTTTCATCTATCTGTAGCATAATATTTTCATTTAGAGGAATCTTACATGCTCTAAAAAGAAAAAAGGAAAAAAGGCTTAACCGACGAAAATTCAGTTAAATATTCAACAAAGTTACCGAATCTCTTCTTTAATCATGAGAGCTTTCATCTAATTATGAGTATAGACCTTCAACAATTACAGCAGAAAAACTGGAAGAGGATAATTTAACAGAAAATAACAGAATGGAAAAAATGATCTTCACATCTCCAATCTCCAATATTCACAACTGACAAAACCCTCTCCTGCATCAATTCTTCAATCATCTTCTTTAATCCTCACAACTTCAACCTTCTGAAACTCTCATCAAATTCTCCATCATCAATCTCACACAAAAACAATCAACAATCTTCGCTTCTCCTTCAAGCTCGCACCTGCAAGAATAAAATCAAACTCAGCACCACCATTCAATCCACCTCCTTCATCAACCTTCAATAACATCGTCTCCGACCTGCACATCATGCCAAGAAAAGAAACTCAATTTCAGTAAGCATCACAACGAGAATTCAGAACCACACACAAAATCAAAATCTCAGAGAAGAGTGAATATTCGAAGGCATCGGCAAGAATGAAGGTTCAAATGCATACCTGAACAAGACCACAATCAACAACTCAATATGCACACCCGAAAAAGAAGAGCAGTTTTCGCCACGATTACGTCAACAAGGAGCGCACCATAATGAGTCAGTAGAATCGATCATCGGCTTCAGCTTCATCAATTTCCAGCCACCATCAATATCTTCTATTCATATAGTGAAATCCCTCAGTTGAATCTCGAATCACCACCTTCCATCTCCATTTCACTATGACAAAACAAAAATCAGAATTAAATGAACACCCAAGAGGGAAAGTAGAGGATTATAGCCCTAAATCAATAACAGAATCGTAACCAACTCCTAACCGTTTTTTTTCTTCTGGAAGATCATCTGAACTCTCCACACAAGCCTTGATCTTCACTTCTGTAAATGAGAATCATTCACCATTTTCGGTTTTGCTCACACAACTTCTTCTTCTTCTTCAATCTCTTCTCACATTCTTCTTGAATCTTCTATAACTTCACTTCTCTCCACCATTTTCTTCACCTATTCTCTTCACCTCTTCATCACTCTCCTTCTACTCCAGTCCTTCTTCTCCTTCAATCATTCACCATTCTTCCTCAAATTTTCTGCAACCTCAATATAATCTCATCCACCTTATTTCTGAGCCGCTGATGGCAATGATTCAAGACCTCAACACTTCCATTTCCATCTTCTGAAATCACGTATAACAGACGAATTGACCTGCATTTGTTATCGACAATGAAACGGCATTAGCGAAAATCACTCACAATCTACATCAAAGTGCAAGTTTCAAGAACTCTCAATTGTGGCAATACAAAGACGAAGACGAAGACAGAAGAAGAATGGAAAGGGAAGTAGAAGCAAGTACCTGAACTTCACTTCTCTCGTAGCATCCGTGTCGTTGAAGCGGCATCCAAACAACAGATGTAACATCCTTCTGATATCGTATGCGTAGCTTTGATTAACAGGTACGAATCCAAGCTCCTTGTGACATAACTGCTTGTCGCGTGTTGATAATTTACTATCCTTGGTCTTGATCGCACTGTTACGATTACTCTTTATTTTGTTTTGTATCGATTCCGATTTGAGGAAGAAGAAGGTTAGGCTTAGTTAGGTTCGATTCCAATTTGAGGAAGAAGGTTAGGCTTAGTTAGGTTCGATTCCGAATTGAGGAAGAAGAAGGTTAGGCTTAGTTAGGTTAGATTCTGATTTGAGGAAAAAGAAGGTTAGGCTTAGTTGTTTCGATTCCGATTTGAGGAAGAGGAAGATTAGGCTTTGTGTTGTTTCGATTCCGATTCAAGGAAGAAGAAGAGTTAGGCTTATAAGGTGAAGGTGATGGCGAAAATAAGAAGAAGACGGAGGGGGTGATGATGAAGTTGGCGGAGGCGAAGAGGGGAGGAAGAGGACTTAGGGTTTGTTTGTGGTTTGATAGTTCTTTCCTTCATTCAGTTTAGTTTTGTACTATAATGTTAATTGTTTTCTTTAATTATTAAGTTAATGTTAATAATAGGAGATTAAGAGAATATCATGGAATTAAAAGAAGAATTAAGAACAATAAGTGTAGCAATTCCCAAATAAAATCATCGTTCACAATTCCAAGAGATAAGAGTAGATTTTTTAGATTCTCCAGCCACACCGGCGGTGACACTTGTCACCGTCCGGTAGGTGGTGCCCACAGTTGATCATGTGTGGACAATACACCATAGCATTTCATAAGCCTGCGTTTGTGAGCACTTAATGAGATTAGCATAGGAAGACTTTTGGATCAAACTGCCCATAGTGAAGTCAAGAGTTGACTCAAGTCTCATAACATGCACCCTAAGGTCCAACGCATGTGGGATTTGTAATTTCTCTATTTTCACCCTCCATTCTTAGCCCATATATCCTTTTTAACTACAAAAATTTGATTCTTGCGCCCCCAATCATTATTTCCTTTTTTTGTAATTTCTGTTTTGTATAGCTTTTGATTTTAATCATTAAAAAATAGAAAAACTCAATAAAATTCCATAAAAATTACAGTAGGTTCCTAAGTCATTTTAGAAATATTTTACATTTTTACTTTCTGAATTTTAGTATTTTTCAATTTAATTTCGATTTTCCATTTAATTAGTTTTATATTGATTTCTTTCTTGAATACTTCACTTTGTACATTTTATTTCTCCCACCTTCCCATTCTTTTTGCTATGATTAGAGGACTGATAATAAAACTTGAAATAATTTTTGTTGTATTTTTTAGGCCATTTTATCCACTGTTTTGATAGTGTTGTTTGTGCAAAATTGTGATTAGATCTTAGGTAGATTTAAGTGACCATTTGACATAGTTAGGCTATGAATTTTTAGGATATTTTTTTAACACAATATTAGGTTCAGGTTAGTGACCTTAGGGAATAAATTTCATATTTTTTCCAGAACTTTTACTATTTTTTTAGTGCATTGGCTTTAGTTAATTTTTCAATTGTAAATCCACCTAGTTTAGCTTAGGAATTTACGGTGCATTAAGACTTAGTGTAATTAGGCTTGATCTTAGAATATTAGGATGATTTAGTATAGTTTAGCTACTGATTTTAGAATGTTGATATTAAGCAAGTTCCTTTAGTTTTAGGACTTAGGCATAGAAATCGTTCAAGTTGTGCTTATATGAGGTTTAGCGTTATTTTTGTTTTATGCTTTAATATGCATTTTGAATCAATACTTCTTCACTTTATTTTTATGTTCTTTGACTTAATATTTGTGTGTCCACTTGTATAGGCTTTCCCCTTTTCTTAGAACCAACTTTACTTCCTTAGGAAATAAGTTGAGTTCTAGTAGTTTTCTTATTTTCCTTTCTTCCTTAGGAATAAAAAAACTTCACAAACCATTAGGATCACTTTTTGAATATAATAACTAAATTAGGGTTGTGTCTTAGTCTCTTTAGTTTGTCCTTTTACAACTTGAGTCTTTCTTTCTCTCCTCATGAAGAAAATAATAAAATACTTAATAAAGGTTGAATGTTCTTATACGCCATGAGACTTTGTTGCGGAATGCTTATACGCATCCTGTTTTGGGGCGAGGTGTAAGTATTTACCACGATGGATAGGTCTTAGTATGAGAATATTCACAAACAAATTCAAAACACTTCTCATAAAAGACAAAAACAAACAATAAGCGACTATCCTGCGGGAACTTCTTTTCTTACCTCATTCATTCTGAACGCGAACTCGCGACGACTTGTCTCGCATGCAAGACGGTAAACGCACTCGTACCAGACGAGCCTGTAACACCTGAGCATAGACATACGCAGTTCCAATTATAAAAAACACAAACAAATGGTCCCCGCCTTAGTTAGGTGAACTACGTCGACTCTGATCCTCATTTTCCCGATGAGGTACGTAGGCAGCGGGGTAGGGCCCGTTCGAGCACATTCTTTATTTTCCCTACATCTTTTCCATTCCCTTTCTCATTTCAATTCCAGCCTCAGTTAGCAGTTCATTTGTTCAGCAACACTTTATTTCTCACCCTTTGAAACAAACAAGCAAGCGTGGATCCCGTCGGGTACGATGAACGATCTGGGTGCTAATACCTTCCTAGGTCGTAACCGACTCCCGAACCCAGATCTTTGGTTCACAAGACCTTGTCTTTTTCTTCTTCCTCAGGTTTGTGCAGCATTACCTTTCCCGTTCCTTCGGGATAAAAATGCCTGGCTGGCGACTCTACCTTTTCCGCGCCACTTTCGTGTTTGTACTATGATGAAAATCCTGGGAGCGACAATTTGGTAGCAATCAGATTGTCAGACACTTCAGATGAGCTCAAATAAAGAGCTTTGGCGATGTCAGAATGAGTTGATCTGGTCATTTCTAAGTTGAAAGGTATCTGATCTTGGATTGGCACCCCTAGAATCTCAGCATACTCTTCAAGTAGAGAGCCTAACTGAAAGTCGTGAAAGGTGAAACATTTGAGCCATGGGTCATAGTATTGCAACAAAGTATGAATGACGCTCCTTTGAGAATTGTCCAAACTGAACACCAAATCCAGAATATCACCATATTTCTTCTTGAAGTATCCCAGCTGACCCAGGGTAATAAGAGACACCATCTGGTTGATCAGATCTACTGTGGTACCGTATAATTTGTAGTGCATAGTCCTTTTCCTGACGTCTTCCATTCTGAGGTAGTAATGACCAGGAATCGGGAGTAGTATGAACCCTAAGAATGAAAAAGAACACAATGATTAATGATGTCATGATGCTTATGCAATGCACGACATGTGATCAGTGACGTGTCTGTAGTCTGTCAAGCATATAATCATGTGTCTGTATAGGTTCAAAATCATAGTAACAGCTCTTCTGAATAAGAATACCAGATCTCGGAACCAAAGAACCAGATCACGATATTGAACAATACTGGCAAAGTGGGTATGTTGGTAGTTTTAGGGTTCCTGCAAACATGTAAACCCCTCCCATCTCACGAGTGTGCTACTCGGGTCAACATCACAGACTCTCAAATCCGAGCAACAATAATACGTTCACCATTTCCGAGAAATGGCTGATGACCAAATCATGGATTCAGTTTGGCATTATGTACTACTCAGGGAGGTCTCAACTGAGTCCAAGGAAACAAGCATCCCTCGTAAGTCCCCAGCTTCAAGCACTGAATCGAGAAACAATAGTACATTCAGCCTTTGGGATACAGTACTATCGTCATACAAACATTTTGCTTTAACTTGATTCCTATGAGAGAACCAGGCCATCCTATGCGAGTTCCTAGTGGACCCTCAGATGCGAGTGAGTTTGCCAACAAATGTGGTATGCCACTGTCATCACTAGAGAGGGGTGTTTCCACTAAGGTCCTCAATGATCGGTCATCAGATACACATAACTATCGAGGTCGTACCCTAAAGTGAGGCAAAATCCCCACACATAATAGTTCCAAGACAATCGCAACCTGGATCTGGAACACATCGCCACTCATCATGGTGAGATACCATGGAAGTACAATGTTTGTCCATGCTAATCCTATAGTGCACTCAATCTGGGTGTTTGGCTTATCTCACAGTAACTCTCATACCACAGAAAAATGGAAACTAACATAGTCCAGTATATATGATGCATGAGAAAATAAATACTGAAAGCAGTAAATAAATGATGTAAAGCTATAAAGTAAAAACTATAAATGAAAACAGTAAATAAACACACAACAACACACACATAAACACCCAAAGAAACAAAAGTGAACAGACACTAGGATTGACTCTCAAGGGAAATCAGAGATTCTGGGTTCAATCCCCAACAGAGTCGCCAGATATCGCTCCTGGGATTTTCATCCTAGTACAAATGCGAAAGTGGCGCAAAAAAGGTAGAGTCGCCAGCCATACATTTTTATCCCGAATGAATAGGAAAGGTAATGCTTCACAAACCTAAGAGAGAAGGAAAGGATAAGGTCTTGTGAACCAAATATCTGGGTTCGGGAGTCGTTTATGACCTGGGAAGGTATTAGCACCCCAGACCGTTCGCCGTACTCGACAGGATCCACACTTGTTTGTCTGTTTCAATGGGTGAGAAATAAGCCGTTAGTGAATAAAACAATTGCTAATTGGACTGGAAGAAAGAGAACGGAAAGAAATGGGAAAATGTAGGGAAAATAAAGAATGTGCTCAAACGAGCCCTACTCCGCTGCCTACGTTCCTCATCGGGAAAATAAGGATCAGAGTCGACGTAGTTCGCCTAACTAAGGCGGGAACTATTTGTTTGTGTTTTTTATGCGCTGGAACTCCATATGTCTAAGCTCAGGTGTTGCATGCTCACCTTGAACGGGTGCGTTTACCGTCTTGCAAATGAGACAAGTCGTCGCAAGTTCGCGTTGAGAGTGAATGATATGAGAAACTAATTCCCGAAGGAAAAGACGATTCTTCTTTGTTGTTTTGTCTTTTAGAGAAGTGTTTTCTATTTATTGTTTCTGAACCTTCTCATACTAAGACTTGTTCATCGTGGTAGATGCCTTACACCTTGCCCCGAATCAAAACGATGGAATGAGATATCAAAAGTGGTCTTACAAATTCCCTAAAATCATGACTTATCACTACATGAAGGATCAAGACACAATGCAATGCAAACACACAATGAAACAAAGGCATTTTTCAAGTTTTCAACAACATTAACCGGTTAACGCTATAGGTTAACAGGTTAACACCCTAAAATTTTCAATTCTAGGTGCATTTTTTAACGTGTTAACTGGTTAACCGGTTAACACTGAGCAAAATGGTGAAAAAAGGTGAGAAATAAGCACTTATGGTCATGAACCTACTTCTAAGGACCCCTAACTCATACATGAACATGTTAACTCGAATTTTCTACTTAGAGGAGGTTTTCTAACACCTATTAGGACCTAAATTAATCTACAAATCTAGCTTCTAATAATTGAAATGCATAAATCGCAATCAAAACGTAATTGAATGGTAAAACGCAAACACCGTCAATGAACATGTGGAGAATGTCGTTACTGCGAGATGAAGAGAATAAGTTAAACGCGAAAAGCGGTTTTAAATCACCAACCTACGAAGTGGAGGATTGCTTCGGTGAGTGTTGCAGTGTAGATCGAAGTGCAAGCGAAGTAGAAAATCAAAGATCCGCGAATGCAAAATAAATGTGATTCGATCTTGATGCTTCTTGATTAATCACTTCCAATGCTCAAATTCAATCCAAAAACAGAATTTCTCTTTCAAATAGGCTCCACAATTGATGATTGATGAAGGTTTATCTTCAAGTTCTTCAAATTCCAATGAAGAATTCGTAGAACTTCTATGAAGAAGCTTTGAGGAATTTGGTGAAAAAGTGGGAGAATTGAGAGAGAAATGAGAGATTGAAGATGAAAATGGTGAGAATGAGGTTCTAACCCTTTACTTTGGAATGATTAGGTCTTATATAGTGTGTAGGTTTGGCATGAGACTAGGTTGGGAGCTTGCTTGGACATTAGGTTAGGTTTGGAGTTAGGGTAGGAGGTAGTTGGAGTTAGTTGGAGTTCTAGAATATTCCTTGGAATATTCCTTGGAATATACTAGAAGAGTCTAGAAAGTGGTAGACAAATTCAAGATGAAGTAGAGTGAATGAAGGAGTGTGAAACATAGTGGAAATGAATGAAGGAAAAAATGGCGAGAAGTGAAGAACCAACAAATTTTCAAACTTTTTGCCCATTTTTCGCGCCCGTTAACCGGTTAACCAAATGTGTTAACCGGTTAACGACATAAAACTTCATTTTTTTTGTTTCTTTGGTGGGTTAACATGGAAATGGCTTGGATTATTTTTGTGCATCATTTTTCTTTCCTTGAGCTCCAATACTTGACAAGCCTTGCCCAATCACATGCCTCATGCACATGCAAATGATCATGATTTTTTATTATTTTTATTATTTTTGCAATGTATAACACGGTGGGAGAACTGACTTTTAGTTATGTTGCGGATAGCAAGAGTCGCCACCGACTTTTATTTTATCCAAAGGAAAGGGTATAAAATAACAGGAAAGACCTTAAAAGATTTTTTGGGTTCGGGGGGTAGGTTATGTAAAGGGAAGGTGTTAGCACCGTTTACATCCATGGTTATCCATGGGCTCTTAGTTACTTAGCTCACTTTAAAATGTTTTTGAAAAGTGTAGTGTGTGATTAGAAATTTTCTTAAGTACTTTATAATGATCCATGTACGGATATATATAAAGACTTTGTTTTGAAAATTGTTTGAAATGTGAAGTGTTTTTGAAATGTTTTGAAAAGGTGAGCAAGTACATAAGAGGAACCTACCCTAAGTTAGATCTTTATTGTTCTTAAATGTCCTTTAAATGGTAAGACTATCCCTATTATTAAGGAATAGGTAGTCATTACCTTGGATGTTATGAGGGACAAGTGAAGGGACATCTGTGATTAGGCAAATGTAAGGTGTATTAGCAATTCGAAGGGACTTATCATCTTTTGTTCGAAAGGGACAAAATCATTTACGAAGGCAACCATGAAGGGACTTGATCTTATAATTCTTTAAAGGGACAAAATAATATTTAATAAGATAAGGGACTTTGCTTTATACACCTTACTTGACCTTTTTTGTTTAGGCAACATGAGAGGTAACCCTTAAGAAGTGAGATGGCAATCCAAGATCGACTTACGTGTGTGCGTGTACAAGTTCATATATTTATCTTAAAATTAGTGATCTAAATTCAATTTTAAACACAAACATGTTTTCACGCCCTAATTTACTAACCATAGCAATTTAAATAAATAATAAAAATTCTATCATTATTACATAATTTGCACAATTACATTATAATAAGATAAAATAATAAGCATATAATAAATAAATAAATAAAAGGTTAGTAATAATAAATAAAATAAACATAAGAGAAAAAGAGGTTAGCATAATAATATAATATAGAAAACAAGTTAAAAGTTCAAATTTAAGTAAATAATCATTTTTTAAGAATTTTTAAGAAGAAGAATAAACAATAATACTTATATACTAATAAACATGATTAATAGTTTAATAATTTAATTATATATACATATTAGAAATATTTATTAATTATAATTAAACAAAACATAAAAATAAGAAATTAAAATCATAAAAAGAAAATTAGGGTTTTGAATTGTTTAGAAAAATAAATTAGGGTTTATAAATTAGTATTTAAAACTAGAGTTAAATATTTAATCTAAACTTAATTAAATTATTTATATAAAAAAATACATACAATAATAATATAAACAAATTATAAAAAAAATAAATATATACAATTTAAATTTTAGAAAATAAATTATGATTTTCTTTTAAAAAGAATGAAGTTGTATACATTTATATATTATTATTTTAAAAATAATTTTTTCTAAAAAATAATTTTGGATTAATTATAAAACAAAACAAATAAATAAACAATAATAATAAAAAAAATGGTGTAAAAAGAACATACCTGGGGCAGGGATCGAACCCACGCCCTAGGCTCTCTATATCTCTTGGACCAACACCACTACCACCAAGCCAAACGCGCGCTTGTGAATATGGGATGGGTACTGATTATTATATTTTAAGCCTGAAAATAAATGAAACTTTCACCAAAAAATAAATGAGGACAGGTTCGAACCCATGTCCTTTGCTTCATACATGCGCGCATCAACCACTGGGCTGCTTGTCATCCTGTGAAACAAAACGTAAATAATACAATAAATATAAATATCAACTTTTGAATTTCTGAAACGCGCGAAGATCTTCATCTTCAACCTTGGTTTCGCAGGTTTTCCTGCGAATTTAGTTACGATTTTTCCTGCGCATTTTCTTGCCAATACAACCTGCGAACATCAAACACCATACAAACAGTACAATTTCACCAAATTAATGATGCCAACGAGTTTCTTATGACCTATACGTTTCTTCCATGTCTTTAGAACTCATTTACATTGGTTTAATGGTGAAACCCTAAACGGCCACCCTAAACCCTAACAATGGCATCTAATGATTTAGGCCATGAAACTTCAATTGGTTTATCCAGAAAGCTTCTACACTTCAAAACAAACATGAATCAATAATCAAACATAATTTATAATGGTTAAATTTATGAAATCGAAAAGCAAAAAATTAAGGAAGAAGAACGATTCGGTTTGTGCAATTCATGGGGTTTGAGATGCATATGATTATTGCTACATGATCAGTGATGATCAGAGAAGCTAATGCAACCTTTAGAATGTCTTAAGATCCTCTCTAACTCCAAAACCGTATGTCACTTTTTTCTCGATATTTTGAAGTTGAAGAATATGTGTGGAGGCTGCAAAAATTCGTCCTTATGATTGTGATGTGTTCATGTATATGTAGTAGATGTAATTAGATCAAAATAACATGGATTTATGGGCCTTGTCTTGGTTACTTGATCATGAAGTTTCACACTTTCAAATATTGAAAAAAATCTCATCGAACCTTTCCAAATCAAGCTAGCACGAAATTGGATCAAATCAATCATCTCTAAATGATATTTAAAACCTTCTAGAATCATAATCTCATCCAAATATATGATTTTCATATTTTATTTTAATTTAATATGTATTTTAATGAATAAAATTCAAATAAATATCAAATAAAATATAAAAATTCAGAAAATGCATGGGTTGGGCCGTGCTTGATGAGCTTGTAAAGTTTGGATGGCAATTTGGTGGGCTCATTTAGCAAACATTGGTTTTAAGGCCTTATTTGCTTCATAAATTTCCCAAAACTTTCCCAACTTTGCAAGGGCACAAATCCTTCAATTTTAATGATATGAAGGTGTTATTGGACATTTTGGAAAGCTTAAAGAGTCCTATAACCAACCTCATTGGTTTCATGTCCATATCTTTTACCATTCTCAAGTTATGCTCTTTTGAAGTTGTTGACTTTTTGTTGACTTTTAAAAGGACCTGTAATGTCTTAGCTCATACCTTCCAAATGAAGCATTTTTGGGCTTGGCTTGTGAGACACAAAGTTGTAGAGAATTCAATTTCCTTCAAAATGAGCTTTGGATGGAAATTTTTTGATGAAGCATGTGAAAGTTATGGCTGGTCAAAGTTCAGTTGACTTTTCCTATGAAAACCCTAATTTAGAAACTCCTGATTCTTGATGATCTGAAATCTCCTTGATGAATCATGATCAACCCTTGATCAAATGATGAATTTTACCTCATATACTTGATGTTGGCAAAAAATCATGAAGTTTGACTTTGGTTTGACCACAGTTGACCTTAGTTTGACGTTTTAACTGCTTTGACTGATTTTAACCTATCTGATCATCTGACTGAGCAATTCTTTTGGGAAAGTCTTGAAACTTGACATGGGGATTGTTGAACATATATAAGAAGCCATGAAGCTCTCTTGAAGTCTTGTAAGTCCATTTAGCCTGATGAAAGTCAAAACCCTAGTTTAGGATGCATTGCTTAGGAGGATGCATTGTCTGAGGGAATTGTCAAATTTTCTGACTAATTGTGAACCTTGTGAACCTCATGATATGTCTTGTGAACTTTGTAAACCTTGTAGGCCTCTTAGTACACAATGACTTGTCTTGTGGAGGGCAAATTTTGGGGTGCAACAGCTGCCCCTGTTCAATTTTCTTAAACCTGAGGGGTTAGATTGGTATATGTGCCAGTCGTGACTTGGAAGGTTGAAGGGGATTGAACATAAAAGCCCAAAAATTTGCACTCACCAGTGCATAGAGTAATACTGATGATTAGTTGTATATGCTTGAGTGGGCTTAAAGATGCCACTTGGAGGAACTGGAGATGGACTTAGAGATGCCATCTGGAGATGGGCTTGGAGATGCCATCTAAAGTATCAGGATATGATGGTGTCTTTATGTTGATACTGGATATCAGTACTAGGTCTTTGTATAAGCCGTCTCTGAATCATTTATGCAACATGATTTGAATTGTTGAATGGACTAGTAGAAATGAATCTTGTGATAATTATCTCTTCTGGAAGTATTTTGGATTAGGGAATGGATCTTTGTACAGACCGTTTGCCTACTCTCCAAGGGCCAAAAGAACGTCAGGATTTGTTCTTAAGGGTCAAAAGAACGTCAGGATTTGTTCTTCTGAATAATGTCTTGAACCAGGGAATGGATCTTTTTACAGACCGTTTGCCTGCTATTCAAGGGCCAAAAGAACGTCAGGATTTGTTCTTCTGAATAATGTCTTGAACCAGGGAATGGATCTTTTTACAGACCGTTTGCCTGCTATTCAAGGGCCAAAAGAACGTCAGGATTTGTTCTTAAGGGTCAAAAGAACGTCAGGATTTGTTCTTCTGAATAATGTCTTGAACCAGGGAATGGATCTTTTTACAGACCATTTGCCTGCTATTCAAGGGCCAAAAGAACGTCAGGATTTGTTCTTAAGGGTCAAAAGAACGTCAGGATTTGTTCTTCTGAATAATGTCTTGAACTAGGGAATGGATCTTTTTACAGACCGTTTGCCTGCTATTCAAGGGCCAAAAGAACGTTAGGATTTGTTCTTAAGGGTCAAAAGAACGTCAGGATTTGTTCTTCTGAATAATGTCTTGAACCAGGGAATGGATCTTTTTACAGACCGTTTGCCTGCTATTCAAGGACATCTTGAGCAAATGTATGGATCATTTCTGACCCGTTGTAAGTTGTTGATATTGTTTTATCTGCATATAACTATCCTGCAAGGAGAACGTTAGTTTATGCAATAGGTATGCATGCATAGTATGATGCACTTAAGTAAATGTATTATGCATTTATGGATATGTATGTTATGGTATGATGTAAATGATGTATATATGAATCATGAAGCCTGAAGCGTCTGGATATCTTCGTATAACAACTGCTAGCCAGGGAAAATAAATCTCGATTCGTTGCTGAAGAATATGAGGAACTTGTTCCCGTCTCGTTTGATAGTATAGTATTCATAACTTCCCTTCTTCGTTCGTCGTACCTTCATTGAAGGAATAAGTTCCCGACTATCCATCTGAGGATAAAAGAGATGGATATAAATTCAAGGGGAGATGTAACTCGAAGTATTTATGATGATAGATTTGCCCTACTGGGGAATTTCTAGCTGTCTTGTGGGGATGAACCGGCGAAGCTTCGTTGAATGCCTTCCCTCGTTCGTCCTTAGTAAATACTATTACTGCATTTATTCAAACATAACCAATGGACGTTTCGCTTATGTAAATAGGGTAAAAGTAAATCTGGATTCAAAGGGAAAAGTAAAGCTGATCTTGAAAACAGAATCATTTCGACTTCGAGAGTGTATAACCAATTGGATTTAGAGCTCCCGAGATTCTTAACTTTCCTGAATACCTTCCCAGAAATCCTATAGCTGGATCTGAAGACATGATACTGACACCATCTGATACTACTGGAGTAGACAATTAATTTCCACCATGGCTTCTGCTGAGAATCTAATATCAAGGTAATACAATGAGAGGAATGGCGTCTTCAAATTGTGATGGACCATATACGCTCCGAATACTAGATTTGAAAAGAAAGCAATGCCCCTTGGCTGAGGATGAATTGTCCTATAATGGAAGTATCTGAATGTAGTTACCTCAAGAGAAATAAGCAGAATGCCCCACAATAATATGCCCCTGACATCATGAACTTTATAATGTTACCCTTGGTAATTCAAATACATGAGGAAAGCTGCCCCTGGCTATTAAGCACTGTTGAATCTGGACCTGATTACCCCGAATGAATTGAACAGTAACTTGGTATGCCCCCTTGATTGGGAAACAATGACTATCCCCCTAGCATTATGAACCCTGTAATGTTACCCTTGGTAACTTAGATAGATGAGGAGATCTTCCCCTGGCTACTTAAACATAGTTGAATCCTGTCCTGATTGCCCCAAATGAGTTAGGCAGTATCATGGTATGCCCCCTTGATTGGGAGATAATGACTATGCCCCTTTGTATACATGGACTTTGATCCAGGAAGAAACTTTGTTTATCGGAAGGACTTTGAACATTCATCCTGTAAGTTTCTCTGTTTATCAAACACTCAGGTATATGCAAACAAATATATTCAAAAATGTAATGCTTATGTCTGTCTCGAAGTTTTGAAAAGTTATTTTAGAAAAACAGTTTTGTGAAAACTATGATATTAACTCAAGTTTTATAATAAGCCCTAAAGGAGTCAGGATACCTTTTTGTAGCAGTACGCTTTCGAACTAACCATGCTTCAGTTAGGACTTTTAAAGGGTTGTAACGTGGCCTGGTTCACGGTTTAAGAAACAAAGGATAAAGGTTCAAATTTATTTGTACCCAACCCATTCTTCGTGATGTTCTTCAGTCCTATGCTCAGTTAACTTATGCATTGAGGCTCAAATGAGTTTGGAATTGTAACACTGACATTTATGATGGTTCAGAAACCAAAAATTTATTTGAACATTCAGTCATCTTTCTTTGTTGAGGATTCATAGTGACCTCTTTTTTTCTTCTGACTTTGTTATCCCTTCCTTTTGCCTGAACTGTTTGTTTTAAGATTACAGTCAGCGGGTTGTCTTAATTTTTTATTAAGTCTCCTTCATAGGTTTTGGCTTAGTGAGCTTTATTTTTTTTGCTAGATATTGACTGTCAGGTTTAATGATTACAGAGAACCATCATTAGTTGTGTACAACACATATAATTGGCATATTTGAGTTAACCGAGTAACTACCCTGCCCCAGGTTATGAATAAGGGTTTTAATTTGTGCGAGAATAAAAACTCCTACTTCATAGGCTCAAAAGGGTTGACTAGGGATTAACTTCCTTATATCTCCACTGTTTAGGAATTGAAACAATGCATGTACATCGTCAGCATAGTCTGTTCAAAAGCATACTGCCTAATATTATGGTATTGTTTTCGTCATCCTCCCTCTATAGGCTTATAGCTTTATCAGGAGTTAAATATCACAAAATAGAAATATGAAGCATAGTTCAAAATATAGTGAAATGAATGGATTAATTCAAGACAAACATATGCAATGCATTAATGAAAACAAAAGTTTAAAATAATAGTAAGTGTTTAAACAAATAAAAGAAATTACAAATGAAAATTCAAATGTTGTCCCATCCAGTTGGCTGAATGTCTTCAATTGCAATCTGTGAACTTTGAGGAGCAGTATACTTCACCATGAAATCAAATTTGCCACTTGGATGTCCCAAGGTGCCCCATATCTCAACAGGAATAGGTAGGCTTTCTTTCTTGCTACTTTGGGCAACTTGTCTTGCAGCTTCGATGTTTGATGGACGATAGTAGAACTCAATTTGACCTTCTGGCGTAACCTCGAGGCTTCCTTCGTCAATAAGGTCTTGAATCTTTTTCTTCAATGTCCAACAGTTATTAATGTTGTGTCCGGGACTGTCGGAGTGATACTCACACCTTGCCTTGGGATTATAGTGAGGAGAGGAAGTATTAGGATTTTGAGGAGGACTTTTCAAAGAAATTAGCTTCATCTCCAACAAGCATTGCAGAACTTGTGACATTGGAGTGCTGAATTTGATAAACTGCCTTCTACATTCCTTGTGTTGAGGTAGATTAACCTTATCAAGTCTTTTTTCTTCAACTAAAGACCAATCAGTGGCAACCTGTCTCTTACCTTCTTTTATCCTCCTCTTCCTTTCAACCAAGTCAGCTTGTTTTAACGGAGGTTGACTAACGATTAGATTCTTGGCTCCATTACTTTGAAGTTTACGGACAAAGGTTCTCAACTCTTCTTGCCCCTGGGCTAAACTTTGAATAAGAGCCACCTGGTCATTCATCTGGGTCCTCATTTCTGTCATCTCAGCTTGCAGTTGTTTCAGATGATCATCCTTGTTGTCCTCAGGACTCTTCTTCTTAGCCAATAGTGTCTTCAACTCATCTTGTCCCTTGGACAAGTTCAGAATCAACTCTTGGAATTATGCATTCTGAGCCTGGAGATCTTTGATAGTCTGTTCAAGATCCATTTCTGCTAAAATAAACAGCGAGAAGATAAGATACCTGTACATAAGAAACCTGTGATGCAATGATATGGTGTATAAATGCATATGCAATGTTTTCAAGGACCGCAGGATTTAAATTTGTTTAAACAACCAAAAAGTAAACTTTTATTAGTAATAAATTTGTTTGCCACTTGGGCTTACAATAAAAAATGAAATGAATACAAAAGATGGGGTTTTAAGTCTCCCATGGACGTTTCCTCTTTGTGTTGAGGTATGAGTTGAGATTCCGCTCCTCGTGAAGTTGTTTTGTTAGCTCCAGGATTCTTTCTTGACTTGCTTTGTAATGAGTCTAAAAAGTATCCCTTTGCTCCTTCAACTGGATCCAGGACCTCGGTAAGTCTTCTATGTCAGTGGGCATGTCTGGGTGAAGGATGGTATAAGAAGTATCCCCTTCAGCAACAGGCTCCATAGTAACTGGCAGGATGGCAGGATATGGCATCATAAGAGTCTGAGCACGAGATCGTACCCATCTGAGATAAGCTTCCATAGGAATAGTGTACTTGGGCTCCAGAGTCTTGCTGTCAACCTTGTTCACTTTCCCCCATGCTCGTATGAACCTTTGACGATAACCTTGCAGATCGTTGTCGTAGTCAAACACAATACCCTGAATCAACATGTCATGAGGACCATCACTCCGAGCGTAACCAAATTGTCGTAAAGCTAAGGAAGGGTTGTAAGTAATGCCCCCTCTTATGCCAGGGAGTGGCACATTAGGGAACTCCCCACAACGGTCAATG
Organism: Lathyrus aphaca; assembly: GCA_963966055.1. NCBI lineage: Eukaryota > Viridiplantae > Streptophyta > Magnoliopsida > Fabales > Fabaceae > Lathyrus > Lathyrus aphaca. Next base: position 398,420,635 of record OZ014519.1, on the reverse strand, counting down.
ATAGTAACATTCTCCATAGATCGAGAGCACCAATGAATATCTGAATGAGAAAGTGACATGATTCTTTTGGACCATCTGAACCCTTGTTCATTCTTCATCACTGATCGAGGAAGGTGAGAAATAAACCACCTAGACAATAGAGGTATACAACACATCAGAGTTCCTCGTGCCTTCGTAGTACGGGTATGAAGAGAGTGTAGGATGTCTCCAAGCAATGTATGCACTGGATTGCGAGTCAGAAATATATTGATGGCGTGTACGTCTATGAACTGGTATGGATTGGGGACCAACACTAAGCCATAAATCAATAGGGCTAAGATCTCCTCAAAAGCATCATAACTCATAGCTTTCAGGAACACTTGAGCTTTCTCCATCAATACCTTAGCAAGAATACCCTTAACTCCACTTCTCGTTTCTAGGACAATGTATGATTTCTTCAAATGTAGAGCTGCAGCAATGACTTCAGGTTTAGGCTCTTTCTCTAAGCCTGTGAAAGGTCTCTGATCAAGGATAGGTATACCCAGTAGTTTGGGGAACTCTTCCATTGTAGGAACCAGCTGATAGTCGGGGAATGTGAAGCAATGGTGTTTAGGATCAAAGAACTGAAACAGAACACTCATCATGTCTTCATTGAACCCTGAAGTGACTAGATCCAGTAGCTGACCATGTCTCTTGATGAACTGGGAGTTTTCAGAAACTTGAGAGACCAATTCCTTAAGCTTAGGAGGTATTCCTACAAAGTTGATCCGGATAGTATTCCTACGAGCAGAAGCCATGACCTGCAACAAAGAACAAAGATAAATCCTTTGGTCCTTGAAATGGTTAGTGAAAATGCTATGCTTATGATATATGATGATGCTATGATGTTATGCTCAATCACAAACATGTGGCACACACAAACAAGTCACACAATAGCCCTAGGTTTGAAGGCTTGCATGAGGTTTAAAGGTAAGTACCCTCCCCTGAAGTTTAGTTGGTTCATCCTGTCCTATAAAGTAACCAGGTTCTAAGGGATCTCAATATCATTGATCCTTCACAAGGGTGGTTGTTCAGTAGGCAACTTACTTGCCAACCAAAACCCTCCAAGCATAGAATCTCAATGAGCGTAGTATCGAGTATCAACCAACTTCAGTCTTCACCAAAGTCGGTTATCTCACTACTTTCTAAAGGCCAAGATGGGATGACTAGGGTTCTAAAAGTCAGTTAGTGTATTGACAACATATGGCAGCCTCATATTATCCTCAACTTGACTTAAGGAACATAAGCACCAACCAAGAAGTCACACTAACTATGGCCACCAGATCAACCATATCGGTATATGCCGTACAGTTTCCTTGGTCTATTGCCATTTACCTAAGGTACACTAGATCCGGGTTAGGATCTTTCACACATGAAGCCCAACAAGTAATATAAAGTAAACAAGGCAAACAATTTAAGTGATCTAATTCCTAACGGTACCCCTCTTTTATTAAATCCCTAGCAGAGTCGCCAGTTCTGTAACACGGTGGGAGAACTGACTTTTAGTTATGTTGCGGATTGCAAGAGTGGCCACCGACTTTTATTTTATCCAAAGGAAAGGGTATAAAAGAACAGGAAATACCTTAAAAGATTTTTTGGGTTCGGGTGGTAGGTTATGTAAAGGGAAGGTGTTAGCACCGTTTACATCCATGGTTATCCATGGGCTCTTAGTTACTTAGCTCACTTTAAAATGTTTTTGAAAAGTGTAGTGTGTGATTAGAAATTTTCTTAAGTACTTTATAATGATCCATGTACGGATATATATAAAGACTTTGTTTTGAAAATTGTTTGAAATGTGAAGTGTTTTTGAAATGTTTTGAAAAGGTGAGCAAGTACATAAGAGGAACCTACCCTAAGTTAGATCTTTACTGTTCTTAAATGTCCTTTAAATGGTAAGACTATCCCTATTATTAAGGAATAGGTAGTCATTACCTTGGATGTTATGAGGGACAAGTGAAGGGACATCTGTGATTAGGCAACTGTAAGGTGTATTAGCAATTCGAAGGGACTTATCATCTTTTGTTCGAAAGGGACAAGATCATTTACGAAGGCAACCATGAAGGGACTTGATCTTATAATTCTTTAAAGGGACAAGATAATATTTAATAAGATAAGGGACTTTGCTTTATACACCTTACTTGACCTTTTTTGTTTAGGCAACATGAGAGGTAACCCTTAAGAAGTGAGATGGCGATCCAAGATCGACTTACGTGTGTGCGTGTACAAGTTCATATATTTATCTTAAAATTAATGATCTAAATTCAATTTTAAACACAAACATGTTTTCACGCCCTAATTTACTAACCATAGCAATTTAAATAAATAATAAAAATTCTATCATTATTACATAATTTGCACAATTACATTATAATAAGATAAAATAATAAGCATATAATAAATAAATAAATAAAAGGTTAGTAATAATAAATAAAATAAACATAAGAGAAAAAGAGGTTAGCATAATAATATAATATAGAAAACAAGTTAAAAGTTCAAATTTAAGTAAATAATCATTTTTTAAGAATTTTTAAGAAGAAGAATAAACAATAATACTTATATACTAATAAACATGATTAATAGTTTAATAATTTAATTATATATACATATTAGAAATATTTATTAATTATAATTAAACAAAACATAAAAATAAGAAATTAAAATCATAAAAAGAAAATTAGGGTTTTGAATTGTTTAGAAAAATAAATTAGGGTTTATAAATTAGTATTTTAAACTAGAGTTAAATATTTAATCTAAACTTAATTAAATTATTTATATAAAAAAATACATACAATAATAATATAAACAAATTATAAAAAAATAAATATATACAATTTAAATTTTAGAAAATAAATTATGATTTTCTTTTAAAAAGAATGAAGTTGTATACATTTATATATTATTATTTTAAAAATAATTTTTTTCTAAAAAATAATTTTGGATTAATTATAAAACAAAACAAATAAATAAACAATAATAAAAAAAATGGTGTAAAAAGAACATACCTGGGGCAGGGATCGAACCCACGCCCTAGGCTCTCTATATCTCTTGGACCAACACCACTACCACCAGGCCAAACGCGCGCTTGTGAATATGGGATGGGTACTGATTGTTATATTTTAAGCCTGAAAATAAATGAAACTTTCACCAAAAAATAACTGAGGACAGGTTCGAACCCATGTCCTTTGCTTCATACATGCGCGCATTAACCACTGGGCTGCTTGTCATCCTGTGAAACAAAACGTAAATAATACAATAAATATAAATATCAACTTTTGAATTTCTGAAACGCGCGAAGATCTTCATCTTCAACCTTGGTTTCACAGGTTTTCCTGCGAATTTAGTTACGATTTTTCCTGCGCATTTTCTTGCCAATACAACCTGCGAACATCAAACACCATACAAACAGTACAATTTCACCAAATTAATGATGCCAACGAGTTTCTTATGACCTATACGTTTCTTCCATGTCTTTAGAACTCATTTACATTGGTTTAATGGTGAAACCCTAACCGGCCACCCTAAACCCTAACAATGGCATCTAATGATTTAGGCCATGAAACTTCAATTGGTTTATCCAGAAAGCTTCTACACTTCAAAACAAACATGAATCAATAATCAAACATAATTTATAATGGTTAAATTTATGAAATCGAAAAGCAAAAAATTAAGGAAGAAGAACGATTCGGTTTGTGCAGTTCATGTGGTTTGAGATGCATATGATTATTGCTACATGATCAGTGATGATCAGAGAAGCTAATGCAACCTTTAGAATGTCTTAAGATCCTATCTAACTCCAAAACCGTATGTCACTTTTTTCTCGATATTTTGAAGTTGAAGAATATGTGTGGAGGCTGCAAAAATTCGTCCTTATGATTGTGATGTGTTCATGTATATGTAGTAGATGTAATTAGGTCAAAATAACATGGATTTATGGGTCTTGTCTTGGTTACTTGATCATGAAGTTTCACACTTTCAAATATTGAAAAAAATCTCATCGAACCTTTCCAAATCAAGCTAGCACGAAATTGGATCAAATCAATCATCTCTAAATGATATTTAAAACCTTCTAGAATCATAATCTCATCCAAATATATGATTTTCATATTTTATTTTAATTTAATATGTATTTTAATGAATAAAATTCAAATAAATATCAAATAAAATATAAAAATTCAGAAAATGCATGGGTTGGGTCGTGCTTGATGAGCTTGTAAAGTTTGGATGGTAATTTGGTGGGCTCATTTAGCAAAAATTGGTTTTAAGGCCTTATTTGCTTCATAAATTTCCCAAAACATTCCCAACTTTGCAAGGGCACAAATCCTTCAATTTTAATGCTATTAAGGTGTTCTTGTACATTTTGGAAATCTTAAAGAGTCCTATAACCAACCTCATTGGTTTAATGTCCATATCTTTTACCATTCTCAAGTTATGCTCTTTTGAAGTTGTTGACTTTTTGTTGACTTTTAAAAGGACTTGTAATGTCTTAGCTCATACCTTCCAAATGAAGCATTTTTGGGCTTGGCTTGTGAGACACAAAGTTGTAGAGAATTCAATTTCCTTCAAAATGAGCTTTGGATGGAAATTTTTTGATGAAGCATGTGAAAGTTATGGCTGGTCAAAGTTCAGTTGACTTTTCCTATGAAAACCCTAATTTAGAAACTCCTGATTCTTGATGATCTGAAATCTCCTTGATGAATCATGATCAATCCTTGATCAAATGATGAATTTTACCTCATATACTTGATGTTGGCAAAAAATCATGAAGTTTGACTTTGGTTTGACCACAGTTGACCTCAGTTTGACTTTTTAACTACTTTGACTGATTTTAACCTATCTGATCATCTGACTGAGCAAATCTTTTGGGAAAGTCTTGAAACTTGACATGGGGATTATTGAACATATATAAGAAGCAATGAAGCTCTCTTGAAGTCTTGTAAGTCCATTTAGCCTGATGAAAGTCAAAACCCTAGTTTAGGATGCATTGCTTAGGAGGATGCATTGTCTGAGGGAATTGTCAAATTTTCTGACTAATTGTGAACCTTGTGAACCTCATGAGATGTATTGTGAACTTTGTGAACCTTGTGAGCCTCTTAGTACATAATGACTTGTCTTGTGGAGGGCAAATTTTGGGGTGCAACAGCTGCCCCTGTTCAATTTTCTTAAACCTGAGGGGTTAGATTGGTATATGTGCCAGTCGTGACTTGGAAGGTTGAAGGGTATTGAACATAAAAGCCCAAAAATTTGCACTCACCAGTGCATAGAGTAATACTGATGATTAGTTGTATATGCTTGAGTGGGCTTAAAGATGCCACTTGGAGGAACTGGAGATGGGCTTAGAGATGCCATCTGGAGATGGGCTTGGAGATGCCATCTAAAGTATCAGGATATGATGGTGTCTTTATGTTGAAACTGGATATCAGTACTAGGTCTTTGTATAAGCCATCTCTGAATCATTTATGCAACATGATTTGAATTGTTGAATGGACTAGTAGAAATGAATCTTGTGATAATTATCTCTTCTGGAAGTATTTTGGATTAGGGAATGGATCTTTGTACAGACCGTTTGCCTACTCTCCAAGGGCCAAAAGAACGTCAGGATTTGTTCTTAAGGGTCAAAAGAACGTCAGGATTTGTTCTTCTGAATAATGTCTTGAACCAGGGAATGGATCTTTTTACAGACCGTTTGCATGCTATTCAAGGGCCAAAAGAACGTCAGGATTTGTTCTTAAGGGTCAAAAGAACGTCAGGATTTGTTCTTCTGAATAATGTCTTGAACTAGGGAATGGATCTTTTTACAGACCGTTTGCCTGCTATTCAAGGGCTAAAAGAACGTCAGGATTTGTTCTTAAGGGTCAAAAGAACGTCAAGATTTGTTCTTCTAAATAATGTCTTGAACCAGGGAATGGATCTTTTTACAGACCGTTTGCCTGCTATTCAAGGGCCAAAAGAACGTCAGGATTTGTTCTTAAGGGTCAAAAGAACGTCAAGATTTGTTCTTCTGAATAATGTCTTGAACTAAGGAATGGATCTTTTTACAGACCGTTTGCCTGCTATTCATGGGCCAAAAGAACGTCAGGATTTGTTCTTAAGGGTCAAAAGAACGTCAGGATTTGTTCTTCTGAATAATGTCTTGAACCAGGGAATGGATCTTTTTACAGACCGTTTGCCTGCTATTCAAGGACATCTTGAGCAAATGTATGGATCATTTCTGACCCGTTGTAAGTTGTTGATATTGTTTTACCTGCATATAACTATCCTGCAAGGAGAACATTAGTTTATGCAATAGGTATGCATGCATAGTATGATGCACTTAAGTAAATGTATTATGCATTTATGGATATGTATGTTATGGTATGATGTAAATGATGTATATATGAATCATGCAGCCTGAAGCGTCTGGATATCTTTGTATAACAACTGCTGGCCAGGGAAAATAAATGTGGTATCGGTGCCTAAGAAAGATGGTAAAGTACGTATGTGTGTGGATTATAGGGATCTGAACAAGGCCAACCCAAAAAATGATTTTCCGCTTCCACATATTGTTGTTCTGGTAGATAACACAGCTCAGCATAAAATATTCTCTTTCATGGATGGTTTCTTTGGTTACAATCAGATTAAGATGGCACCTGAAGATATGGAGAAGACTACGTTTGTCACATAGTGGGGCACCTTTTGTTACAGAGTAATGCCATTTGGTTTGAAGAATGTTGTGGAAACATATCAGTATGCTATGATAGCTTTGTTCCATGATATGATTCACCATGAGATAGAGGTATATGTTGATGATATGATAGCCAGATCCTAGACTGAAGAAGAACATCTTGATCATCTGCACATGTTGTTTGAGAGGTTGAAGAAATACAAGTTGAGATTGAATCCAAACAAATGTACCTTCAGAGTTAGATCTGGTAAGCTTTTGGGTTTCGTTGTCAATGGTAAAGGTATTGAAGTTGACCCTACAAAGGTAAAATCTATACAAGAGATTCCCGCTCCCCATACTGAGAAGGAAGTTAGAGGTTTCTTGGGACGCCTGAATTACATTGCAATATTTATTTTCCAGTTAACTGCTACTTGTGAGCCAATCTTCAAATTGCAAAAGAAAGATCAAGTAATGGAATGGAACGACGAATTCCAGATAGCTTTTGATGAGATTAAGAAATGTCTCCAAGAACCTCCAATATTGATGCCACCAGTTGAAGGAAGACCCTTGATTATGTACCTGGCAGTGTTAGACAATTCAATGGGGTGTGTGTTGGGGAAACATAACGACTCTGGTCGAAAAGAGAAAGCAATTTACTACCTTAGTAAAACATTTACCGACTGTGAAACAAGATACTCACTACTCGAAAAAACTTGTTGCGCTTTGGCATGGGCTGCTCACCGACTAAGACAATATATGTTGATCCATACAACTTTATTGATTTCTAAGATGGATCCTATCAAGTACATATTTGAGAAACCTGCCCTCTCCGGACGAATAGCAAGATGGAAAAAGATTTTGACGGAGTACGACATCCAGTATACTACTTAGAAGGAAATTAAAGGAAGTGTGCTAGTTGATCATTTGGCTCATCAAGCAGTGGATGACTATCAGTCTATGAATTTTGAGTTTCCAAATGAAGATATTATGCTTGTTACTAACCACAAAGAACCTAGACTGTATGAAGGACCTGAACAGGGATCCCGATGGACTATGGTTTTTGATGGAGCCTCTAATGCGCATGGCAATGGTATTGGTGTTGTGATTATCTCTCCTAAGGGTTATTATACACCGTTTACTACAAGACTTTGTTTTAATTGTACCAACAATATGGATGAATATGAAGCGTGTATCATGGGTATCAAGGCTTCCATTGAGATGAAGATCCAATTCTTGAGTGTGTATGGAGATTCAGCTTTAGTAGTTAGTAAGATTAAAAGAGAATGGGACACAAAGCATCCCAATCTCATTCCTTATAGAGAGCATGTGTTGTCTTTGATTCCATACTTTGAAGAAATCACCTTTGAACATATTCTACGAGAAGAGAATCAATTGGCAGATGCATTAGCTACTATGTCATATATGTTCGAAATCAGTTGGGATAATGAAGCTCCTAGAATTACCATTGATCGATTGAATGAGCCAGCATACTATTATGAGGTTGATATTGAGGGAGTAGAAGAGAAACCTTGGTTCCACAAAGTAAAAAAGATATCTCGAAGCTCAAGAATATCCTGAAGGGGCATCTATCAATGAAAAGAAGTTTCCTAGGAGATTTTCTGCCAAGTTTTTCCTGAGTAATGGAATTTTGTACAAGCGCAGTCACGATTTGACTTTTCTTCGTTGTGTGGGTAAGAAGGAAGTAAGAGAGATTATGGAAGACATGCATGATCAGATCTTTGGTACTCACTCTAGTGGGTATACAATGTCCAAGAAGATATTGAGAGCATGTTACTATTGGTCTACCATGGAAGCTGATTTCTATCAGCACTCCAAAACTTGTCATAAGTGCCAGATCTATGCGGATAAAGTACATGTGCCTCCAATTCCGTTGAATGTTCTAACTGCTCCTTGGCCTTTTACGATGTGGGGCATTGATATGATTGGTGAAATCAAACCTACCGCTTCTAATGGACATCGTTTCATTCTTGTTGCTATTGATTACTTTACGAAGTGGGTAGAGGCAGCCTCGTTTGCTTCTGTTACTAAGAATGGTGTGGCTCGGTTCATCAAACATAATCTTATATGTAGATATGCCATCCCAGAAAGGATTATCACAGACAATGATACTAATCTAAACAATACTATGATTACTGACCCTCTGCACGCAATTCAAGATTAAGCATCACAATTTTTCTCCATATCGACCAAAGATGAATGGTGCAGTGGAAGCCGCCAACAAGAATATTAAGAAAATATTGCAGAAGATGACAGTGACATACAAATATTGGCACAAGATGTTACCATTTGCTCTCCATGGTTATCATACCACAATACGTACTTCAGTTGGGGCAACCCCATTCTCTCTTGTCTATAGGATGGAGGCAGTTTTACCTATTGAAGTTCAAATCCATTCTTTGAGAATTATGAAAGATGCAGACTTAGATGAAGATGAATGGATTCAGACTCGGCTTGACCAGATAAACTTGATTGATGAAAAAAGGTTTGCAGCTATTTGTCACAGTCAGATGTATCAGAAATGTATGATCAAAGCCTTTAATAAGAAAGTGAAGCATCAAGTATACCAGGCTAGTGATTTGGTAATCAAGCGTATCATATTACCACGAGGTGATCCTAGGGGCAAATGGACTCCCACCTATGAAGGGCCATTTATAGTCAAAAGAGTATTTTCTTGAGGTGCTATGATGCTTACTACTATGGATGGTAAAGATTTCCCACAACATGTGAACACATATTCAAAAAATACTACGCATAAGAAAAGACCCGCTAAGTTGACTGGCCTAGGAAAAAATAAGGGCATCCCGACAAACCAAAAGGGTTCGGGCAAAAGTTAGGGATATATGTAAAAATTGTACACCCGACAAGTCGAAAACCTGAAAAGGCGGCTTGGGCAAAAATGGGTATCCCGGTGGACTGAACACCTGAAAAGGCAGTCCAGGAAAAAGTTAAGGATTAAAGCGTACGATTATGTCTCGTTGGATCACCCATGTAACCTCAACTAGTTGTGCTACCTATATCAAGTTCAAACTGATGCAGATCAGTCAAGTCATTTCTTTTTCGACAACAAAAGATGAGATATTTGAAGATAATGGCCATAGCAGAGTTGAAACTTGATGGGATCACTTACACATAGCTATTTTTCCTTGTTTTTGTACTCTTTTAAATTTTCTACGACGAATTCCTCTTACTAGGATTTCTGTCTCTCTGTTAAAACTTGCCTGTTTATAGGCCACTTTCAAGAATAATACAATTCTATTTTCGAATTCAGGTTTACTTTTCCCTTTTTACTTAAGCGAAAATGTCTGTTGATTATGTTTGAATGTATATATGCTTTTGAATATGATTAATGTTTACCAAAAATTCATAAAATAATATAAAATTACAATAATAGCATTTACCAAGGACTCTCGGAGGTAGGAATCCCCAACAAAGTTCATATCCAACTAATCTTCGCAGGTTCATCCCCACAGAGTAATCTTTATGGATATATTTTAGCAAAGTATTCCAAGTATCCTCTTGTACTTCCAACTCTGCGAGATCCCCAAGCAGATTTCTCTCAAGCCTGATATCCTCCGAAGAATTGACATTTGGCCGGATAAGTCTCTCAGGGGAATGCCCGTCTCTTTTATCCCTAGTCAGATTATTTAGGAATTTAATCCTTCAATAAGAAGTACGAAGAACGAAAAAACGGAAGATCCTAAGTACAATGTTCTGAAGCAAGACGAGAACGATGTCTTCATACTCCTCAGTAACAAATCAGGATTTATTTTCCCCAGCCAGCAGTTGTTACATGAAGCTACTAATATACTTCGACTACATAATTCATACATACATCATTTACATCATATCATGGCATACGCATCCATAATGCATACAACATTCTTACCTACATTAAGAACATAATTGTCATACATGCATACATCATAAAATCTTTCATAAACTAACCTTTCCTTTTCAGGATAGTTCGCAGTCAGATAAACCTTACCAACTCCTAGAGACAGTTCAGAGACGATCAAAACGAAGATTTAGTGCTGATACTTAGTGCATGATACTTTCCAGAAGCAGTTCAGAGATAATCAAAATGAAGATTTATTTCTGATACTTAACTCAAGATATTTTCCTAGAGACAGTTCAGAGATGATCTATACAAAGATCTAGTAATGATACTTAGTTCAGGGTATCTTTTCCCCCAGAGACAGTTCATAGATGATCTAAACGAATATCTAGTGCTGATACTTAGTTCGGGATATGTTACAGAGACAGTTCAGAGATGGTCGAGACAAAGATCTAATTCTGATACTTAGTGCAGTGACAACATTCATATAGAGTCAAACGTAGACACCTTCTGATACTCCCATCCACAGATACTTTGGATGGCATCTATAAGCCCATCTCCAGTTACTCCAAATGGCATCTTTAAGCATATTCAAGCAATACAATCAACCAACAGTTTTACTTTGCACACCGGCAAGTGCAAATTTTTGGGCTTTAGTGTTCAATCCTCTCCAACCTTCAAGTCACGAAAGGCGTACATGCCAATCTAAACTCCTCAGGTTTTAGAAAATTGAACAGGGGTAGTTGTTGTACCCCAAAATTTTCCCTCCCATATTCAAGACAATGTGTTTCAAGAGGTCTCCTAGTATTTACAAGACTCACAATTGCTCAAAAGGATTCAAGGTTTCATCAGACGAAGCCTCATCCTAAGCAATGGATCTGAAACTAGGGTTTTGAGTTTCTCAAGGAAAAATGGACTTCCAAAGCCTCAAGTGGACCTCATAGTATCCCACATACTTCAAAGAATCCTCATATTAATTTTCAAGGCTTTTCCTACAAGTTTGGTCAGTCAGATGCTCAGATACTTAAAAATCAATTAACTTGGTCAACAAGTCAACTGTGGTCAACCTAAAATTAAACTTCAAGATTTTTGGTCAACATCAAGATTATGAGGAAAAGTCAACTGAACTTTGACCAGCCATAACTTTCACATACGTCATCAAGAATTTCCCATTCAAAGCTAATTTTGAAGGAAATTCAATTCTCTACAACTTTGTGTCTCACAAGCCAAGTCCAAAAATGCTTCATTTGAGAGTCGTGAGCCAAGACATTACAGGTCCTTTTAAAAGTCAACAAAAAGTCAACTTTTTCAAAAGCTCATAACTTAAAAATGAAAAATGAAATGGACATGGGACCAAAGGGAGAAGTTATAGGACACTCTAAGCTTTCTAAAAAGTCCTAGAACACCTTCATGGGATAAAAATTGAGGGAATTATGCATTGTTTAAGTTGGGCAATTTTGAGGAGGTGTATGATGCAAAAAAGACCAAAACTCAAATTTTCTTCAAATGAGCCCATAATATTTCAAGCCAAACTCAATTCTAAGACTATTCACGACCCATTAATCACATTTTTTTATTTTTATTATTTATTTTATATTATATTGAATTTTAATCATTTAAATTCAATTTAAATTGAAATAAATCATCCAAGCAACCACAAATCCATCCCTCAAGGCCCAACATCCTAACCTAAATTACACTACAACAAGTATACAATATCATCACAATACAAAGGACGAAAATTCAGAGCTAGAAGATCACTTTCACACTTCAAAATTTTACACAAATTTTCAAATTCGGTTTTCAAGTCCTAGCCCTTTCCTAAGCTGTTTGAAGGTTGAAAACGATTCCTCGAGGCATCTTGAACGCACTCCAATCATCATCATCATCATCATCATCATCAAATTCATACAAAAATGCATAAACCGATTCATTATTTTTCTTGTTTTTTTATGGTTTTCGATTTCTTATATATACCTACTATAAATTACATTTGACCATGGATTTGTGTTTGTTTTGAGGTATGGATGCTTTTTGGACAGTTATTTTGAAGTTTCGTTGCGGATTCAAGAAACTACCATTGTTAGGGTTTAGAGTTTGAATTTAGGTCTTCTTGATTTAGGTGTTTTCAAAGACTTTTGAGGACATATTTGAACTCCACAAGACATGGGAAATTGATCTGTATAATTATCTTGGACTAATCTTTCGTATTTTGAACATTTGAAATTCACAGGTTAATTAGCTACGAAAAATTTCGTAGCTAATTCGAAGCAAAACCGTAGCTAATTCCCATGGTCTGGAGGTTGAAGATGACTGATGGCGCGTGTTTTATAATTTGAATATTTGTTTGTTTTTATAACCTATTTGTTTCATATTATTAACACCTGAGCGCAGGTAGCCCAGTGGAAGAAGGAGGCGCATGTGAGGGTGAGGGCGTGAGTTCAAACCTTGGCTCCACCATATTTTTTTTACACGCTGATTTCTTCTTATTTTCCATCTTTTTCTTAATTTTTATTATTATTATTTTAATTAAACACGATTAATTAACTAATTAACCACTAACCGTTAAATCAATCCTCCACTAATCTTTTCTTAAAAAAAACCAAAATTGTATAATTATTCTTAATATTTTATTTTTCTCACATAATTAATTATTTTCATTAATAGTTTAATTTATTAGTTTTTTTAATAAATTAATTCAATTAATTAGATTTAGGTTAATTAATTAAACCCTAATTTTCCTTGTTAACCCTAATTTTCTATCAAACCCTGATTTTCTTAAAAAAAACTTACCTTAATCAAAACCCTGATTTTTCCTAAAATCTTGATTTTTTTAAACCTATTTTTTTCCTCAAACCCTAATTCTTCGTAAAAATAATTTTCATTTCTTAATTTTAATTTGCTTTATTTATTTTTTAGAAAATTGTATAGGATGTCTTCTTATGTAATTTATTTTCTCGCTCGATTATGTAATTGCCTCTCATGTAATAACTTAGGTTTAATTTTCCGCCTTTATTTTCCGTATCGATTATTATGTAATTGTCTCAAAGCCATGTAATAGCGTAGGATTTTATTTTCTGCTATTTATTTTTTTCGTAAGATATATCCGTGGTTAGTAATTTAGGGAGTGTGAAGATTGAATGCTAAACAATTGGACTTAGATCACTAATTACAAGATAAATAATTGAAACTAATATTCACACACATAAGTCGATCGTTCTACGATCGCCATCTGCACCTCCTAGGGTTTCCCCTCTTGGTTGCCTTCAATACATGGTCAAGTCCCTCGAACGTGAGGGTGTCTTAGTAAATGTCCCTTCAAACAAAAATCATCATAGTCCCTTCAAGATTAAAAGATCACAGTCCTTTCGAAGTTTCCTACGAAATAATGATCTTATCCCTCGATGACCCTACGAAAATGATGATAGTCCCTTCAAATTACTAAGACACCCCTAAAAGTTGCCTTTTATGACCATACGATGACCCTACACCCGTCCCTTATCAAATCCAAGGTAATGGCTACTTACTCCCTAATAGTAAGGACAATCTTACCCTTTAAAGGAAATAAATAACAAGAAAGACCAACTTAGGGTAGGTAGCACTTAATTACTTGCTCACTCTTTCAAAACACACTTGAAACCCCACTTTTCAAAACATTTTCAAACTAAACTCTTTGTATACATCCATTCGAGGATCATTACAAAGTTAAATACTTTTGAAATATTTTTCTAAATACACCTCTATTATTTTTAAACAAAAGTAAAGTGAGCTTAGTAATTAAGAGACAATGGATAACCATGAATATAAAGGGCATTAACACCTTCCCTTTATATAACCTACCCCCCGAACTCAAATCTTTTAAAAAAAAGGTATTTCCTGTTCTTTTATTCCTTTTCCTGTTGGATAAAATAAAATTCGATTGCGACTCTTGTTATCCGCACGTGGTTTTTGTTAAACAAAAACACCCAAGTCAGTTCTCCCACCGTGTTACTGTAATCTTTCTCCCTTGGGATTTAGGGCATATGCATCCCAATGTGACTCCCAACATCACTCTTAATAAAACATTTAAGAATACTCAAACCATAGTAAAAACATATTAAAAATTGTCAAACACGTTCATTGACACTTTTATTTTGTCTGCATGCATCTTTAATGTATATATTTGCATCTCTGCTAGAATCTAAGTACTCGGGTTACTGTCACAAAACCTAATCTTTGAATAACTAGAACCCTCTTAGGGAAAAACATAACCTCCTCTTGGGCTTTATTCAAGGACCCTCGGGCCTCTCAAAGGTGACTTCTTTCAGGCTTAAAAGTTACTCAGCCTTCCCTAACCTCCTTTTGGGCTCTGTTCAAGGACCCATGGGCCTCTTATATGTAACCTAGCCTTCTCTTGGGCTTAAACACAAGGACCTTGAAAGACTTCCTAAAAACATAGAAACATATCCTTTAGAATCAAATCCATACAGTAGTCTCCCTCACCTTGATGGATGACCAAGCTAGACTCCTCTTGGACTTTGAACAATAGAACCTCCCCAGACAATGGAATGTATGATGACCAAAAATTTCTATCAATAAACAAACAAAACATTCTTCATAAAGAGTCAGTCTCCCAACAATTTTCATCCTCCCATCTTAGGCTTCATATAATATACAGACAAATAGAAAGTTATTCTCTCACAAATAAGCTTCAGACCTGAGTGTCACACCCCAAATTTTACCCCTAACAATTCGCATCATGCATTCATCTCATCATCAACATACCAAAGTGCATACCAGGTTTTCTGAAGTTTTGTAAGAATGGCAAGAAGGATTTTGTTGGTTTGGTAACAAGTATTTGGAGATATGGTCTTTTGGTTCGAGAAATTAGGGTTTTGTATGCTTGGAAGCTCAGATTAGTGAAATGGTCTCACGATTTGGATTAAGGTTCTTCAAGTTTAAATCATGGATTGTTCGAGATCTCAAGTCAATTGGGGTTTTATTTGGTGGGATGCCTCATCGGGGGTTGTTGATTTTTCTTGGTTTGGATATTTTATTCTGAAACAAGTCTTTGTTGATGTTTGGAAAAGAGGGAGTTGTCAAGATGAATCCTGAGGAATAGTTTTCAACTGAGTCATGTGGATCCCGAATCTTTGTTTCATTACTTTGGAAATCGGTGTTAAAGTTGTATCTACTTTTTCTAATTCCTATTTCAAAATTCCAATTTCCAATTCCATTTGGGTCTCCAAACCCATTCTTAAGTTTCAAGTTCAAAATTAATTTCAATTTCAATTTTCAAGTTATTTTCAATTTCGAGTCCAAAGCTTATTCCCAAGTTTCAATGTCGAATTTCAAAGTTCAAATTTGTTTCCAAATTTCTATGCCAAGTTTCATTCCAAAGTTCATCCCAAATTCACAAGGAAAAGTTTGTTTCAAACCACAAAATTCAAACTTCAATTCAAGGCTTCCATTTCAAGTTTCAAGTTTCTATACCAATCCAAATTCCAAACATTTGTTTCAAATTTCTAAGCCCAAACTTCCAACTTTAATTCCAAATTCTATTCAAACTATACCATTTCAAATTGTCAATTTAGTTCCTTTTTAAGTGTCGTTTTAGAAGATTTTTTTTTTTGTTTCTATTTAACTGTCATTTTAATGTATTAAGATTACAATTTGTCAATTATACCCTTACTTTTCAATAACTCCACTTCACATTTTCCATAAAATTCTCATTTCTCAATATTTAATTCTCATTCCCATCACTTTAATTCAAATTATGTGCTAGTAAGTGGAAATTAAATTCTAAGTGTACCGATAAGTTCATTTCAATGGACTTAATTGAAGGAAAACTAAATTTAAGTGGAAATTTTAAGTGGAAATTAAATTATAAGTGTACCGATCAATTAACTTCCAATGTTACACAAAAAAGTGTTAACATTAAATTTTTTTCAAAGGAAAATAATTCTCCGTTCAATTCTGTCAAAGGTGGTAACATTAAAATGTGTAAACATTAAATTGATTGAAGACATAAAAGTTTATAAAATGGATGAGTAGCATTGTTAAAACTATCAAATGTTAAATAAAAATAAAACTCTGATAGGAAAAGCAAAAGACTCCATGGATGTTCAAAAAGAAGAAAGAGTGAAAGATTCATTGGAAAAAAGAA
Source organism: Lathyrus aphaca (assembly GCA_963966055.1). Lineage (NCBI taxonomy): Eukaryota > Viridiplantae > Streptophyta > Magnoliopsida > Fabales > Fabaceae > Lathyrus > Lathyrus aphaca. Next base: position 398,403,976 of record OZ014519.1, on the reverse strand, counting down.
GAAGGAGAAAGAGTGGAAGACTCATTGGAAGAAGAAGAAGAAGGAGAAATAGTTGAAGATTCTTTTGACAAGATACAAGAACAAGATGACAAAGAAGAAGCAGAAGAAGTAACATCAAGAGTTTTAATGGATTTTGATTTAAATGAAGAGGTTGATTATGAATTTGATTTGAACAAATTTCCTGGAGAAGAAGAAGGAGAATCTTCCAAGTGTGATGAGTTTCGAATTGTAACAAAAAAGATGAAGAAAAAAAATTTCTTCCTAAATTTTACTGAGTCTCTTGTTTTTTATTTGGCCTAAATGCCTAAGTTTTATGAATTGTTGTTGAAATCTTGTTCATGCTTTTATGCCATAAATTTAGGAGTTTTATGAATTGTTGTTAAATCTTGTTCCTGCTTTTGTGCCATAATTTTAGATACTCTTAAGGAAAACTATTGTTTTTTTTATGAATTGACATCTTTACTTAATTTTTTTATTTTACGTGTTTTACTTTTACTATCACTACCTATTTTTTTTATTTTACGTGTTTTACTTTTACTATCACTACCTATTTTTTAGCCTTAACTATTTTTTATGTGTTGTATCAGCATAACTATGATATGGTTGTTGCTGAAAGTAAGGAAAACAAAATGTATACATTCAATTCCAAAGAAGAATCACTTCCATGAAATCACTCCATTGTAGTACAATTTTTTTTCATATTGTTTAGCTTTAATATTAAAAATTGAAAAATTAAAATGTGACATAAATATTTGAAATTTTAAGTTTTGTTACACTGCATAAACTATTACTCCCAGTAACAATAAATATTACTCTATGTTTAAGTAATCCTTGATTTCTTGTACCAACATTGGATTACATTTCATTTGAATAGGTAGTTGTCCAATTCTTTCTAGCCTTTCCTTATTCACATGGGGAATTTTATATTTATTGGAACCTTTTTCTTTCATGATCTCTATCATGCATAATTGTAATGATGCAAATATGCGATTGGACTTAATTGAAGGAAAATTCTCAAATGACTTCACCACTGCACAGATAAGTTCATCAATGGTTTTAGGTGCTTCTTTGTATTGCAATGATTGTATAGCTGAAAAAAAACCAAGGTCTAAAATATTCAAATCAGGAGAATTTGCAGGCTAACACATTAAACGGATATCAAACCCATCCTTGGAGGCTGATTCAAGGAACGTAGGATCATCATGGTTGATATGCGTCCTTGCGTTATCCTGCTGGATAAATATTGTTGACCCCCTATCTTCTCTTGGCTATTTTTCTCTTATAGCCGGTAAGGACTTTATCAATAAGGGATGATCTTATCACGTTTCTCTTTACTGAAGTTATTGCTTTTGTCTCCATTGTTCCTGCAACTCTATTAATACTAGACCTTTTAGCTGGTTCATGAGTAACAAACGGAAAAACACCAATTTTACCTGAGAAAATTTCATTTCCTTCTGAGTCAAATCGTGGCCGAGTTTGAGCAACTAAGAACATAACTTTGGCAATGAAATTTTTGCTCTTACATGTCCGATATGGCTCATCCTCATCTGGGAGCAAATAATACTTCTCGGATTTTTTAGTCATATAAAACCATTTTTCATCAATATGAATAATATTGTGCATACTTTTAAACATTGAGTCATGTGATGTACCTTCAAGCATTGATAAACAAAATTCCAGCCTAGATCTTTTGTTTTCATCTTTTAATAATGGTGTTATGGCATTTCAATTACGCCGTATTGCCCCTAATTTTACAAGCCTAAACACTGATGTTGGATTTGTTTTTAATGCAAAAGCTAAAGATCAAATGTTTGTTCTTTGACTGAAAAGGATTTCACGAATTTGATTCTCATCAATTGAAATTCTCTTACGTCCACAATTTTTTGTCTTCCTATGAGAGACATCACGAGTTTCATTTTCTTTTGCTCTTTTCCAAATACGCTGAACAGTTCTCAGAGGAACCGAATTTGATGAAGCAACCTCATTTGTAGCACTTTTACGTAATTTTCCATCAACGCTTTTCTGTAGTAAGCTCATGATAAATAGATATGCGCTATTCATTGCTTAAGATTGTCAATCTCTTTTTTTTCTTTAGGTTCTTCTTGAACATTTTCTACAAGATATACATGTAAAAATACTAAATAATTCAACATCTTTTTATATATGAAAAAAAAATTTTACATTGTAAATTTAAAATAAACAGAAACCCCATAAAAAACAAGGAAACACACATAGCCACATATTGAAAATGAAATACACATAGCCACATATATTTGAAACTATATTAAAAAAACAAAAATATTGTAATGTAAGACAAAATATGGATGAGGCTGTTGAAATGGTTCTAAGTTATATCATCCTGGAAGTTTATTTTTCAATTTTGAAAATGAAAAATACAAATGAAAGGATAAACAATTAAACAAGCATGATATGAAATGACAAATATACCGGTTGATAATCAAAGGATAAACAATTAAACAAGCATGAAATGACAAATATACCGGTTGATAATCAGTATGCGAATTCATCTTTGATGAGTTTTTAATTTTGTGAACTTATTTATAGTAGTATGCAGCTCAACATTTTATGAACTTAATTTTTTTTTTGTGGGAAGCTTAAGTTTTGATCAAATAAATTGGAAGGAAATTAAATGTTTATTGTTGAAAACTGATTCATTTTTTCTTGTTCCTAGAAACCTTTTTCCTTTAGCTTTTCCATGATTACGTATTTTAATTATAAAATTAATGTGAATTTCAATTATTTAATAGTAGTTATAGTTTTAAATGATTTAATGATTAACAAGAAATTTTTTCAGAAAAATATGGAATTAATTATTGGAGAGAGGGAAAATTTATTTAGAAAGAATTTCAATTATTTAATAGTAGTTATAGTTTTAAATGATTTAATGAAAAACAAGAAATTTTTTTCAGAAAAATATGGAATTAATTATTGGAGAGAGGGAAAATTTATTTAGAAAGAGAAAGTGGATGGTGGATTAAAATGAGGGTAGAATAAGAAAAAATCTCTAACAATCCACAGTTTTGGTTGGTAACAATTTTTGAATAAATAGGTTGGCATATCAATTAATTTGTTGAAGGGTCCTACAACAAAATAAAGTGAACAAATAATGCCTAGTACAACTCCTAATCTACGACTACCACCTATACAGAAAATTGAGATACATCTTCAAGCTCCAATGGACATTAACACCAAATTTCTCTCCTAAATCTTGATGATCCGTGTTTCCTTCCCCCTCCAACCGACGTTCTCCACTCTTTTGCATCAACCTGAATTCAAGAGAAAATAATTGGTCATAAACTTTCTTTTTGGTGTCTTATTGAATAATTAATTGATTCATCATAACAAAAGCAGGATGGTGGGGAGCTTTTTTCACAAAAACGGACAAGTTGATACAACTTGCAAAGTCAAAACGTCTCAAAAGGGCTATAGGACTAAATTACAGTAACACATTGCAAGTAATTTCATAAATTTGGAGAAAAAAAAGCTTTTGATACAGAAAGGCAATTGCAGATATAGCAAAGATAGCAAACACAGACCTGCTGAAGGCTCAGAATCACAGACCATCATCCCATTACACAACAGTTCTGAATCAGTTCCCCACCCTTAGCCAACAAGTTTTTCACAAATTAAAATTCACAAAACCCTAATTCTATCACTATAAAAGCTACTATTTTATCAGAATAAAGAAAAAAGAAAACCCTAGCCGCATACTAACACAGAGAAACCCTAAAGCCCCAATATCCGACATTCAAGCAATACGACCTAGCTGCTATACTTAGGACCACCACAAACATCCATAACAAGCAATAAGTCGCAACAAACATCAAGAATATTGAAACAACAACAATTAACAAGCAATGGAGTAGAAAAGAGATGAGGTCCATAAAGGCGAAAAAAGACTTGTAGAGAAAGAGTAAAAGACGAGCTCACTGGAATTCTCTTGAATAACCTCTGGAGCACCACCGCAGATCATCATCAGAGTTTCTTTGTTCGTGTCAAGTCAAAACTCTCGTTGTCGGGAATAAGAAACTCACCACGGTCTTCAAAGGTAATTTCTGAACCTGGCATTGAACATTCGTATTTGATTTAATGCGATTTCCTTGTTCTCCATTTCGTTTTCTTTGTCGTTATTGTTCTGGCTTGAATCAGATGATTGCGTGAACCTAGGGTTTCAAGTAGACTTGTGTGTGACCTATTTGTTTAAGGTAGATTAAGGTGAAATGAGCCTCAGATTCATGTTCCCCGCTGAAAGTTGAGGGGGGTTAGGGTTTTAATTCGGTGGTTCGTCGTGAACTCGTCGGAGAAGATGGTGGGTTCCGCCGTGGACCACCGCATATTCATCCTCACCGGTGTGGTTTGTTTTTTGCGTAAATCTGAGAGAGGTGATATGAAAGGGAGAGTGTGAAGAACGGTTGAGAGAGAGACTGAGTAGTGAGAAGAAGGAAAGATATTTTAACGTTTTTTTTTTCTGTTTAATTTCATAAGTTTTGCTTTTAGTTATGTTGTTGTTGGTTGGCTGACGGTGACATGTGTCACCAGGGTGGACACTTGTCACCGTCCAGTCCTTTCTAAGCTTGATCACACGCATTTCACCCCTATCCTTTACCATGCACCCTCGGTTCTGGATCTTTAGATGAAAGTTTTTGGTCTTGATCATGTAGATCAGGCGGCCCAGATTCTTTCCCGAAGTCAATTATTGACTGCAAGTCCACTACACCCCAGTGCCCTTTGGGCTCTTTTTCTCTTGGGCTTATCTTTCTACCAGTACCCCTTCTTGCTAAGCTAGCCTGGCCCATTTTTATTACTTTTATTCTATTTTATTATCTTTTTATTTATTTTGTTTCCTTGTTTTTATTTTAATTATTTTTTATTATTATTTTGTTAAATATTCAACAATACAAAAACTTTTTTTTATTAATTATTTTGAATATTTTATTTAACTTGATTAGTTGATTTATTATTTAGTTTTATTAAGTAATTTTATTTAATTTAGTTAGTTGATTTATTATCTTTTGATCAATTTTATGTGAATGGTGTATGATTATATTCTTTTCTCATTATTTAGTCGTATGATGATGATGTATGACTTGTATGAACTAGAGTGTTATTTTCGTCTTTCGACCATAAATTGTTAAGTAAAAAAATGAATGTGATCATGCTAAGAATAATCGTTTCAAAGAAAATCGAATCGCTTGGTCCAACGCCAAGTAAATACCGATACACACTTCACCCCATACACACACGTAAGTCGGTCATTTTTATGATCGCCATCTGCACGACTTTACGCGCCACAATACAAAACATATGTGATTTTATCAAGTCTCTTATAACAAAACAACGAAAGAACTGAATTATGGAATCTCGTATTCCATGGGTTCTTAAATGAATCACTCTTGAGGCTCGCCCCATGAGACGTTGTTGTACCCCAAAATTTGCCCTCCCACCATCAAAGCAATGTGTCCCTAGGTTTCTCTCAAGTTTCACAAAGTTCACAATTGGTCATAAAGTTTGAGAGTTCCCTCAGACAAAGCCTCCTCCTAAGCAATGGATCCACAACTAGGGTCTTAAGTTATCTAAGCTAAATGGACTTCCAAGGCCTCAAATGAGCTTCATAACATCCCACGTGACTTCAAGAATCCCTATGTCAAGTTTCAGAGCTTTTCTAATAAGTTTGACCAGTCAGAGGACCAGATATGCAAAAATCAGTCAAAGTGGTTAAAAAGTCAAACTAAGGTCAACTGTGGTAAAATTAAAGTCAAACTTCAAGATTTTTTTCCAACATCAAGGTTATGAAGTAAAATTCATCATTTGATCAAGGGTTGATCATGATTCATCGAGGAGATTTCAGATCATCAAGAATCAGGAGTTTCTAAATTAGGGTTTTCATAGGAAAAGTCAACTAAACTTTGACCAGCCATAACTTCCACGTACTTCATCAATAATTTCCCATCCAAATCTCATTTTGAAGGAAATTGAATTCTCTACAACTTCGTGTCTCACAGGCCAAGCCTAAAAATGCATCATTTGAAATATATGAGCTAAAACATTATAGGTCCTTTTAAAAGTAAACAAAAAGTCAACTTTTTCCAAAGAACATAATTTGAAAATGGTAAAAGATATGGACATGAGACCAAAGAGGTTTGTTAGAGGACTCTCTAAGATTTCTAAAAAGTCCAAGATCACTCTCATAGCCTTAAAATTGAGGGATTTATGCCTTGGAAAAGTTGGGAAATTTTCAAGGGGTGCATTGAGCAAAAAGGGTCTCAAATCCAAAATTTTCCAAATAGGTTCACCAAATTCCAAACCATTCTCAAAGATAACATCAAACACGACCCAATGATCATTTTTCAGATTTTTATATTTTATATTTTATTATTTTGGTGTTTATTTAATAAAATGCAATTTTAATGAAAAAAATATAAAAAATCAAATAAAAAATTAGATCTATGCTCTAGAAACTCATAAACAACATTAAAAGTGATTTGATACTCTCCAATTTCGTGCTAGATCAAAATAGCAAGAGTATATTTGATTTTTTGCATATTTTTGGTTGATTCTTCCTTCACCATCAAGTCATCCAAAAGCCCATAGAATCCACTAATTTTTTGACCTAATCTCACTCCACTATAAGAGTACAACTTAATACAAAGAGAGGACACGATTTTTTGCATCCAGGAACACATATCCAAAGTTCAAAAACACAAGGATTTTCAATATTCGGTTTCACAAATCCAGCAATCCAAAAGGAGTTTTGAAGGTTGAGAAAGCTTCTTTGAGGCCGCTAGAACGTCTTTGAACAATCATATTCATCAAAAGCATCATAAAACATGGATCTGATTGCGTTTTTGCTCTTGAATTTTAAGTTTTCGGTTACATTAATATATCCATTATAAACTGTTTTTAATGATTGTTATATGTTTGTTATGATGCTTAGAACGATTCTGGAAGTTTGGATTGAAGTTTCGTGGTCGGAACCATAGATTGCCATTGTTAGGGTTTCAACCTCAAGAATGAGGCTTTGCGTTCTCACATATTTAATGAACATGTTAAAGACATGGCTAAGTCGTACAAACCATGGGCAATCAAAATATGTCATCAATTTTAAGGATTGTAATAGTTTATGTATGATTTAAGAAACATAGGTTTATCTGCCAATTTTGTTCGTAGGAAAGTTTGCATGAAAAGTTGAAGGGAAATTCACAGGAAATTTGGGGAAGAAGATGAAGCCTGCACGCGAAAATCTGATTTTAAATTATGGTTTTATTATTTAATCAATTGTTTATATCTTAATTCACAAAAGTGCAGGTGGCCCAATGGTTGTGGCGCGCGTATGGAAACCAATGAACCTGGGTTCGATTCCCAGATTTTGTATTTTTGTTGTTAATTTCATTATATTTCACAGGTTTAGTATATTATGCATGTTGGCCCCTGGATATCAACACGCGCACACAACTCAGATGGTAGAAAGCTTGGCCTTGGAGGTACTGGACCTGGGTTCGATTCTCAGGTCCTTTATTTTGAATGTTTTTGTTTCTTTTTCATGTTTTTTCCTTGTTTTAGTATTTTAATTAATTCTTTTTTTTAATAACAATAAAATAATTAATTTAAACTAATCATAATTTATAAATAAATTCTTTAAAAAATCCACTAACCTTTTTTTTTATATTTATATATATATATATATATATATATATATATATATATATATATATATATATATATATATATATATATATATATATATATATATATATATATATAATTTGGTTAATAAAATAATAACTTAATTAATATTTTTTAAAAAATTTTAATAAACCTTTTTTATTATTCTAATTAAATCCCTATTTATTTTCTTTAGCCATAATTATGTATATAAATTAAATTTTCTTTATATTATCATAAATTATTTTTGTATATTTAGTTTTTGTATATTATGATTAATAATTAATTAGATTTAGATTTAAGTAAATCCGATTTTTTAATTTAAATCCTATTTTCCTAAAAAACCCTAATTATATAAATTAATTCTAAAATCTAGTTTTTTTTTAATCCCAATAATTGGTTTGTATTTATTATTATGTTATTTAATTATTTATTTATCTTTGCTTTATTTTACCATATTATACAATTGTATAGGTGTTATTTATTGTAATTTATTTTATATAATTATGTATCTACCCTAAAGCGATGTAATAGCGTATGATTTACTATTTTTTGTCTTTTATAGTGCAAAACATAAATGAATAAATTGGACTTAGATAATTAATTAAAAAAGATAAAATATCTTAATATAAACAGTCACCCACGCAAGTCGATCTAAGATCGCTGTCTGCACCTCCTAGGGCTATCCCTCTTGGTAGCCTTATTAAACGGTCAAGTCCCTCGAAAGTGGGGTGTCTTAAAAAAAATCCCTTCAGGAAATAAATCATCTCGTCCCTCCCTTCGATTAAAAGGTCAAGTCCCTATGAGGTTGCCTACGATAAATGATCTTGTCCCTTCGGTTTAAAAGATGATAGTCCCTCCCAATTTCTAAAGACACCCTACAGTTGCCTTCGTTGACCGTACGATGACCCTACGTCGTCCCTTAAAATCCAAGGTAATGACTACCTATTCCTTAATAATAGGGACAGTCTTACCCTTGAAAGAACATATAAGAAACTTGAATGACTTAGTCTAGGGTAGGTACCTCATAGTTACTTGCTCACTCTTCAAAAAGAAAATACTTTTCACACCTTACTATTTTCAAATATTTTTCGAAACAAGGCTTTGTATACATCCATACGAGGATCATTACAAAGTACTAAGAAAATTTTCTAATCACACACTTCACCTTTTCAAAAACAATTAATTGAGCTAAGTAAAAAAGAGCCCATGGATAACCATGGATATAAAGGGTGCTAACACCTTCCCTTTATATAACCTACCCCCCGAACTCAAGTCTTTTAAAAAATATGTCTTTCCTGTTCTTTTATGTCCTTTCCACTTGGATAAAATAAAAGTCGGTGGAGACTCTTGCTATCCGCAATATTTATAGAAAGTCAGTTCTCCCATCGTGTTACAGACGTGTTTCATTCTCTCTTTCATCCCTAAAACACACTCAACCATCAACCTTAAACCAATGCGAATAACCACTCAAATCTAACACAAATACTCAAATCATTTTACATAATCAAATAGCAAAAGAACTGAGTTCTGGAGTCTAGCATTCCACGAATTCTTGAATGAAATGTTCCTGAGGCTCACCCCACGGGATGTGGTTCATTCAACCTTTCGTCTTTCAAGACACCTAATTATTACATATCAAATAACGAAAGAACTGAGTTCTGGAGTCTAGCATTCCACGAATTCTTGAATGAATCACTCCTGAGGCTCGCCCCATGGGACGTGATCCATTCGCTCTTTCGTTCTTAAAATACTAAACAAGATCAAACATTTTCTCTAAACGAACATTGCTTAAATTTTTTATATCTCACAAACAAGCTAGCGTTTCAGCCTCCTATCGCGAGTAGACAAGCCAACGCTTAGCAGTTAGAGAGCGATTTAAATAATCGTTCATTAAAAAATACACCAACAAACCATAGTTGTAAGATCTACGAAGCTCTGACTTTCCCATTGCACAAGAGAATATGCAGGCACAATGATTTTAACCCTTGTCGAGCACACTAATAAAAAAACTAACCATTTTCCCATAACAAATAATAATAACTAAAAACAATCATTTTCCCTTTGACAAACGATCTTAGCAAACTTTCACCTTTAGAAGAAGACAAAGAGATAAGTTAACATTCAATCGCAAATTAAACTAAGAGGTTCCCGTTGAGTACAACGGACGTGAGTGGTGCTAATACATTCCTCTTGCGTAACCGACTCCCAAACTTAGAATTTGGTTTCGTTGACCATTTCTTATCCTATTTAGGTTGTGTCTATATCTCCTTTTTCTTTAGTTAGAATAAATAGAATTAGTTGGCGACTTTGTTGTTCTTTCCGCGTCCGTTGCGAGGATCGTATTTTTTTGAGGTACGACACTGGGCTTCCAAATCAGGACACAGATAAAACTTTCCATACAGAGTCAGTTTTCTTCATTTAGCTTCAACCTTGGGCTTTAATCAAGGCATATATATAAACCAAACTTTCCCTCTTTAGAGATGACACATTCTCTCTATTGAGTACCTTTTAGCTTAAACATTGGGCTTCAATCAAGGTACAAATAGTCGAATACTTTACAATCAATCAAACAATAGTCATAGTCTTGGACTTTAACAAAGCTAATCCAACAATATAGTCAGAGTCTTGAACTTTAACTAAGTTAATTTACCACAGTCATAGTCTTTGACTCTAACTAAGTTAAACATTCAGCCTTTCTTGAGCTATGAAAATCAAGATAACCCATTCACCTTTCCTGAGCTATGCAATTCAGTTCAACCATTCAACCTTTCTCGAGTTATGCAAATGAAGATTCCATTCAGCTTATGCCTTTGTAAGCTCATAATTTCGACATTGTGAAATTTGGAATGTGAAGTCTTTTCTGTTACTGAGAAGATAATCAGTAGAGAAGGATAAGAAGAAGTGAAGATGTTCAAGAGATGTTGACAAGGTTAAAAGCTCAAGTGCTTCGATGGGAAGATAAATAATATTTTGGCAAACCAAGTTTGGGGACCCATTTATAATTGGGTGTTCGACAAGCTGAGTGCATCATTCGACAGTTCGACAGAGAGAAGGTGTTTGACATAAGCATTGGTTCGTAAAAGTGGAAGAGTTTCTTCTTCTTCGACGTTTTGACATATGAAGAGATGTAATGTTTCGTCACCAAAGGAAAGAGTTCAAAATTTAAAAGTTGTAACCTTTGACAGTTGGACACATGGAAGTTTCAAGGAAGGAAATTGCATGCAGGCTGACACTTGTCGTTTAATTATAATTTTTCCGTTATAGGCAGTTACTTTGTTTGTATATAAATAGGATAGTTTGTGTTTAGAATGGGTGTGTGAAAACTTATACAAAATTCCTGTAAATACTCTAAGTACCCAGTGTGAGAGAAAATGAGTTTGATATTTGGAACCATGTACGTTTGAACACCATTTTCCCTTTAAGTTATTTAAATTATCAGTTTGTTTCATCAAGTTATTTTATCTTCAGTTTTATTTACCTTTCTGCAAAGTTTTATCATATCGCCATTTTTCTTACTTTTGTCTAAACTTAAACTTTATTTTACTTTCAAAATCAAATCATTTAACACTTTGACATTATTGACAAAACAAATCATAAATCATTAACTATACTAAGAGTGTTTCGACAAATAATTGCACATGTGTCCTAGGACTTGTTTGGTTGGTCTTGCAAGTAACCCAGTTTTCTAAGAGATTGGTTAACCAGAGGTTGTTCGTCAGAAATCACAGCGAACAAATTGGCACACCTGGTGGGACCAGTGCAGTTAATAAGAATTAATAGGGAACCCTCTTAGACAAATTGTTCCTTGCTGCGTTGTATGATTCTTAGAAGCGGTAAACTAGCTGTAACCGACGTAGAAAGACCAAAGAGAACAAGAGGAAGAAGGATGGCTAACTTGCCAAATGCTTCAAACAATCCTAGCGAAACCATTCCAGTTTCCAATCATATCCCTTCGTCAGAAGGAGTAGCAGTTTCTGGCCCTGTGTTAGAACAGATTAGGCCTCCATTAGTGGATTCGATACCAACGGGTTCAGGGTCCCAAAATGCGCCTAGTTCTTCCACCATGGGGCATTCAAGGCCTATGGGAACCCCTCCCCCTGGAGGAAACGCCTTTAGGTCATTTACTAATTTTACCATGCCCTTGTCTGGGAGAGAACAACCATATGGAATGCCAACTTCAATGATGGCAAGCTTACATAATTCGTCACCATTATTCTCTGATGCTATGGTTCAAATGTCTTCACCATTGCAAGGATCAGGATATGGTGGAAATGGAAGTAGATTAAATCAAGTTCCACCAGGATTCCATATGCCTACTATGACAAACCATTCCGCACAAGTAATTCGTCAACAGATGGATGAAAGCAATCATGATATGGTGCAGGCATTGACACAACAAATGGGGGAAATGTTTAATCCTTTAATACAAAATACTACCCAAACAAACCAAATATTGGCAGAACAGATGGCACGCATTGCTGACTTTTTTGGAGTCCCTCAAGCACAGCAAAGAATGCAATTGAATCAAAACCCTGCCAATAGGCCTGTCGAAGAGGAACTCACTATAAACCAAAGGCCATTAGGAAACCCTCAAGAAAATCCCAGGGGCCAAGAGGTAATAGTCGAACAACCTCATGTAGAGGAACCCATTCGACATGAACCCAGAAGAATAATAGTCCAAAGAGACCAAAATGCTGATGAGATATTACAGCAGAGAATGCGTTACAACAACCTGCCTGTCGAAAATAATATTGCAACCATGGTTGAGAGAATAATGGCACAAAATGGAGTGAACGTAGGATTACAAAGGCCTAGTTATACTTCCCCTTTGTCTGAATATGTTTTGCAACAAGAATTACCACCAAGGTGGAAAGTCCCCAAATTCACCAAATTCTCAGGGGATACTAGTGAGTCCACCATAGAACACGTAGCGCGTTATTTGATAGAGGCAGGAGAGATTGCTAATAATGATAACTTAAGGATGAAATATTTTCCAAGTTCTTTGACAAAAAATTCCTTCACTTGGTTCACTTCTCTGCCTGCAACTTCCATATTCACATGGACCCAATTAGAAAGATTGTTCCATGAACAATTCTATATGGGACAAACTAAGATAAGTCTGAAAGAATTAGCAAGTGTCAAAAGAAAATTCTCTGAACCTATAGATGATTATTTGAATAGGTTTAGATTGTTAAAGGCCAGATGCTTTACACAAGTGCCGGAACAAGAATTAGTCGAAATGGCTGCAGGGGGTCTGGATTATTCCATAAGGAAAAAACTAGACACCCAGTACTTGAGAGACATGGCACAACTAGCAGATAGAGTGAGGCAAATAGAAAGGCTAAAGAATGAAAAATTTAGATCAAATAAAAACAAGAAGGAAAGAGTGGCCTATGTAGGAATAGTTCAGGAAGATGATTATGACGAAAACGAACCAGTCATTTTCGCCCAGTAAGAAATTGATCTGGCAGAACTAAAACAAGGCCCTCCATATTCCTGTAAAGTTTTAGCCCCCTCGAATGGAAAAAATCCAGTCGAAGGGGAAAAGAATGACAGGTTCCTTAAAAGAACCTACACATTCGACATCACCAAATGTGATGAAATTTTTGATTTATTAGTTAAAGATGGTCAGTTAATAAAACCAGCAGGCACTAAGGAGCCTCTTGTAGACCAATAGAAAAAGAGAGGTTTTTGCAAATACCATAATTTCTTGGGTCATAAAACTTCTCAATGTTACCTTTTCAGGGATCTTGTCCAGAATGCAATCCAAAATGGAAGGCTGAAGTTTGGAGACAAGGCTAAGCAACAGATGAGAATTGACTCCAATCCCATGCAAGTTGTGGAAGCCAACTATGCTGAACCAGAAATGGTGAATGTGGTCGAAATGGAATTCATGTGTGAGGAAAGCTTTGAAATAGTAGAAGCCGCTGAAGGTTTCGACAACAACTTCACCATGATAGAGGCTGCTGAGGGTTTCGACACCCATGTAAATGTGGTGGAGAGGGCTGATGACCTTACTGACCAGGCTGAGGAAGAAGAAGTCAAAGCTTCTGAAGACTTCGACAGGGAGAACGCCATTGAAACTACTGAAGGTTTCGACGGAAGAAATACAATCAAGGTGGGCAGAAGCTTCGACAAGAAAAACTATAAAAGAGACGCTGAGCATGGGGTAATCTGGGACACTCTAGGAGAACCCAGTGGGAAGTTTGACTTCATGGTAAAATATTCAGCACCACCAAGCTCCAAAACTGACATCAGCAAAATCAAACCCACAGGATGGGGAGATTCTTTCAAAAATAATGAGGAGGAGGAAGATAACAAAGCCCTCATTGTCCAATAAGAGGCCACTGAAGGCCTTAGCCAGGACAAGATCAAAAGAACAGAGACTGCTGACAATGTCCTCATTGTCGAACCAATAAACAAAAGTACCATCAAAATTGAAGAAGATTCTGTCGAAGGTGTTGCACATTGCTGCAAATACATCTATAAGGGCTTACACCTAAAAGGCAGTGTGAATCAGTTAAAGGAGAATGTCCCTGAGGAAATGATGCTAGTCGAAAAAATGAACAAATTGAAAATCACAACTGAACAGAATGCAGGGATTCATATGGTGGAAGTCACTCAGAAGATAGGACCATACACCAACAAGGGAAAGAAACATCAAGAGAAGCATCAGAAGCTGGTTTACCCAGAAGAGAACGGAAGTCTTGTCGAATTCATCCAGAGGTGCCAGAAGAAGAACGCAGAAGTTATGCTTTGCCCAAGATGCAACGCTGTGTTCGACAAGAAAGCAGCTGATGACTTAGAAGCAGCAGAAAAGACCCAAAGGAAAAGAAACTGGGGGGCAGTCCCACCAATCAGGAATGAAAGGTTCGACCCAAGAAGAAGGGAACATCATATCCAAGGAATGGGAGAAAGACGGTACAACACCTATAAACCATCCAACATACCGAACGATGACAAATGGGTCCAACCTATAAGGGATGCCCAAGGTCAGAAGAGATGGAAGAGTTTTGAAGTGAACAGGGGTGCCTCAATAGAAGTAAAAAAGGAGGCAGAAGAAGCAAAGCCAAAGTACGTCTCTGAAAACTACAAAGGGAAGAATCCTATGTCCAGGTCCCAATGAAGAAGATTCCAAAGGCAGAAGAGAATTGAGAAAGAAACTGTAGAACAAAGAAGGATTGGTGAGAATAAAGCTGAGCCAAGCAAGTGTGTGCAGACAATAAGCAAAGGGAAAGCTCTGACGAAAGAAGAAACCCCCCAGAAAGATAAATCTAGTGACACAACAGAAATGCAGAAAACAAACAACAAAATGCCAGAAGACGAAGAAGTTACTGATGACTTCAGTTCAGAGTCTGATGCGTCCTTCGACGTAACTTGCAATGTGGTTTCTGTGTTGCCCAGAGACTATGACAGGATAATGGAAGTCGAAGACGAAGAGGATGATATGGCAGATGATAGCATAGGCCTTAAGCCTGTATGCTACTACATAATGAATAATGGCTGTGTCGAAGAGCAAAATGCTTTCTTCGAAAAGCCAGATGATGCAATGAAGGCTCATTTAAAGCCTCTATTCATAAAAGGAAAGGTAGAAAACATGGGTGTCAACAAAATCCTTATAGATGGAGGAGCAGCTGTGAATCTAATTCCTCATTATATGATAAAAAGGATTGGAAAAGATGACTCAGACACCAAGCCTCACAACATGGTGTTGTCCAACTATGAAGGTAAGGTAGGGACAACGCTGGGGGTAATACAATTGAACTTGACTGTAGGATCCATTACCAGACCTACAATGTTTATGGTGATAGCATCAAAAGCAAATTACAACTTATTGTTGGGAAGAGAGTGGATCCATGGAATTGGGGCTGTGCCATCCTCCATGCATCAAAGGATAGCAATCTGGAGGCCAGATGGGATTGTCGAAAACATAGAAGCAGACCAAAGTTACTTCACGGCTGATGTGAACAATGTCACTAGTCGTAACTTCGACAAGAACTTGGCCCACATAGCACCATGCAATCCTGCTGGTTTCGACCTAACAGCCTCCGACAACGCCTACTGTTCCATGTACCTCCACCCTACGCATGGCTTCCAGTGGGATAAAGAAATAATTGGGGAGACAAATTACACTTGGGGAACTGCCCATGTCAACCCAACGTGGTGGGGGAGTGAGTTCAGTGAGAATGACTGAAGCATCAACAATAGAAAAGATTACGGCTTATATAGCCGAAAAACAACTCAAAGCGGCCCTTGAGGCCGAAGTAAGAAACATGGCTGTTGAAGCCAGCACACAAGTTGTCGAAGAACAACATCCTCAGGAAAACGTTGAGGAAAAATATACAAAGCAGAGTTTTGAAGAAGACCCTAATGGCGAATGGCAGAATCAAAGACTTGATGCCATTTATGATGACGAACCCTTGGGGTTTGAAAAAGATCCAGCCCCAACCAATATGAAAATGGTGGCACAGGATCCCTTAGAAGAGATCAATCTGGGACTGAGGGCAGAGAAAAGGCCAACTTACATCAGTGCCAGGATGGATCCTCAGCTCAGAGTCGAAATAATCCAACTGCTGAATGAGTTTAAAGACTGTTTCGCATGGGATTATGACGAAATGCCTGGTTTAGACAGAAGCTTGGTCGAATTGAAGTTGCCAATACTGGAAGGGAAAAAGCCAATAAAGCAGACCCCCAGACACTTCGCACCTGAAATTCTGTCGAAAATTAAAGAGGAAGTCGAAAGACTTCTAAAATGCAAGTTCATCCGTACAACAAGGTATGTCGAATGGATTGCTAATATTGTTCCTGTGATTAAGAAAAATGGCAAGCTTAGGGTATGCATTGATTTTAGAGATCTAAACTCAGCTACCCCTAAGGATGAATATCCTATGCCAGTAGCAAAAATGCTAGTAGATTCTGCAACAGGCCATGAGTATTTAAGTATGCTTGATGGATACTCTGGTTATAACCAGATTTTCATTGCTGAAGAAGATGTTCCAAAAACAGCTTTTCGTTGTCCAGGAGCAATAGGAACATATGAGTGGGTAGTCATGCCCTTTGGTTTAAAAAATGCTGGAGCTACTTACCAAAGGGCAATGAATTCTATTTTTCATGATTTCATTGAAACATTTATGCAAATTTATATAGATGATATCGTGATTAAATCTGCCTCAGGCTCGAACCATATTGACCATCTTCGACAATCCTTTGAAAGGATGAGGAAGTTTGGTTTAAAAATGAATCCCCTTAAATGTGCTTTTGGTGTGCAGGCAAGTGACTTCTTAGGCCTTGTGGTCCACAAGAAAGGGATTGAAATTAATGAAAACAAAGCCAAGGCCATAATGGAGGCGAAAGTGCCATCGACAAAGAAGGAATTGCAGTCTCTACTAGGGAAAATCAACTTTCTCAGAAGGTTCATCTCCAACCTTAGTGGAAAAACACAGGCCTTCTCACCTCTACTTCGACTAAAGAAGGAAGGCTTCACTTGGGGGCAAGAACAACAAGATGCCTTCGACAAGATCAAAGAATATCTAGCAAGTCCTCCAGTTTTAATGTCTCCTTGTCGAAAAAGAAGTATGAGGCTCTACATCTCAGCATCCGACAGAACATTGGGAAGCATGCTTTGTCAGGAAGATGAACATGGCGTCGAAAGAGCCATCTATTATCTCAGCAGAGTCTTAAATGATGTTGAAACTAGATATAGTATGATAGAGAAATTATGTTTATGTGTATATTTCTCTTGTACAAAGTTAAAGCATTATATAAAACCCATTGATGTATATATATCTTCTCATTTCGACGTAATAAAACATATGTTGTCTAAATCTATTCTACATAGTCGAATTGGAAAATGGGCTTTAGCCTTGACTGAGTATTCTTTGAAATATATGCCTCTAAAAGCTGTCAAAGGACAAGTGGTTGCTGACTTTATAGCTGACCACTCCATAGTTGGGGATGAAATAAAATATGTCGAAAGGGAACCTTGGAGATTATATTTCGACGGTTCCAGTCATAAGAATGGAACAGGTGTTGGGGTATTAATTATTTCTCCCAATAGAATTCCAACAAAGTTCAAGTACAAAATAGAAGGTGGCTGCTCAAATAATGAAGCGAAATATGAAGCTTTAATTGTTGGACTTGAAATATTGTTGGAATTGGGGGCAACAGAGGTCGAAATAATGGGTGATTCTGAGTTGGTAATAAAACAGTTGACAAAAGAATACAAATGTGTCAAAGAAAATTTGATCATGTATTTTGTGATAGCCAATAGACTCCTCAAGAAATTCGACAGTGTAGCCTTTAGACACATTCCTAGATTGGAAAATCAGGAAGCAAATGATTTGGCTCAACTAGCATCAGGCTACAGAGTGTCAAAGGAAAACCTGGAGAAAGTTGTCGAAGTAAGAGGAAAAGTATTATCCACTAGACTGTCCCCATCTGATTTGGATACCATAAGACTGGGATGTGGTGATGAAGAAAATTTTGAAATTTTCAATATAGATGATCCAGGGGTAGGAGATTGGAGAAAACCTATTAAGGATTATTTACAAAATCCAAACCAGACAGTCGAAAGAAAGATAAAGTACAGAGCATTAAGCTATGTACTCTTTGGAAACGAGTTGTTTAAAAAGACTGCAGAAGGAGTCTTACTAAAGTGCTTAGGAGAGACTGAAGCTTATATAGCTTTGTCGAACGTGCATAGTGGTGCATGTGGTGCACACCAGGCAGGGCACAAGATGAAATGGTTACTATTTCGACAGGGGATGTATTGGCCAACAATGTTGAAGGATTGTGTCGAATTTGCAAAGGGATGTCAAGAATGCCAAATTCATGCAGGCATACCTCATGTGCCTGCAAATGAGTTACATTCCATTATAAAGCCTTGGCCATTCAGAGGTTGGGCTTTAGATTTGATTGGTGAAATTCGACCAGCCTCTTCAAAAGGGCAGAGGTACATTTTAGTTGGGGTAGACTACTTCACTAAGTGGATTGAAGCCATACCACTGACGAATGTAGATCAGGAAGCAGTCATAGACTTCATCCAGAAACATATAATGTATAGATTTGGAATACCAGAGACTATAACCACTGATCAAGGATCTGTGTTTACTGGAAGAAATATGCAGGCATTTGCAAAAGAGACAGGTTTTAAGTTGCTAACTTCGACACCTTATTATGCCCAAGCAAATGGACAGGTCGAAGTAGCCAATAAAGTGGTGATAAATCTAATAAAGAAGCACATGGGTAAAAAACCTAGGAATTGGCACAAGACTCTGGATCAAATTCTTTGGGCTTGTCGAACGTCTCCTAAAGAAGCAACTAATTCTACCCCATTTAAATTAACTTACGGACATGATGCAGTATTACCAGTCGAAATCTGTTTACAGTCAATACGAATTCAAAGGCATCATGAGATTCCATCTGAGATTTATTGGAGTATGATGATGGATGAGTTGGTTGATTTAGATGAAGAGAGGTTACGTGCTTTAGAATTAATAAAAAGGCAGAAAGAAAGAGTCGAAAAGTTTTACAATAAGAAAGTAAAATTTAAAGCCTTTTTAGTTGATGATTTAGTTTGGAAAGTAATTTTGCCCATGGAGAAGAAAGATAGATTGATGGGAAAATGGTCTCCTAAATGGGAAGGACCTTTCAAGATTTTAAGAATTTTTTCAAACGGCGCATATGAAGTCGAAGAAATAGAAAAAGACAGGAGAGTGCTGAAAATAAATGGCAAATATTTGAAGAAGTATAAACCAACATTGCAAGAAATAAAGATAGGAATAGAATAAAATTGCAAACAAAAGCTTGTCTTCGCCAAACAGATGGCGTTAAGTAACATTACATATGAAAATACTAAAACTCTTAGAACAATAAAATTTCCTATTTTCTATTACAAACTACTGTTGAAGGAAAGTTGCTTTGAGTTCGTCAAATTTTTTCTTTTGAAGCTGAATTCGACGTTCGCAGAAACTCTTACTAAGAGTCAGTTCGTCAATTTCTCTATGGAGTTGTTGGGCTGTTTCTGCATGTTGAAGACCTTTTTGAAGCTCCCTGTCAATTTCTTCTTGGTTGGGCTGTTGGAGGGTGGCCTGACGTTCCTTCTCTTGGAGGATCTTCTTCTGAAGTTCAGCAATCTGAGCTTGATAAGCATGGATGTTGTTTTCGCACTCAGCAGCAGCTTTGGAGTAATCTTCAGAAAGCTTGTTTAGCTCTGAGATTCTGTCTGTCGAAGAGGCTACGACATTCCATTATGAGACTTGTTCTTCAGATTTGGTTGTGATGTTCTGAGAAAATTCTTTTTGACGAACCAAGTCAGCACTTACAGAATCAATCATAGACATCAGGTCCATCACCAGGCGACTCTCTTCAGTCGAAGCCTCCAGGAGATTGGCTTGCTTTAGGAGTTTCTTCAAGTCATATTGTGCAGAAGGGTTTTCAGCCAAAATCTCAAATAGGTCCACCCCAAGGATTTTTGCCTTAATCTCAGCCATGATAACACTGATGGGTTGAATGTCAGAGGTAGCCCCTGAAGCTGTCGAACTGCTGTGGAAAGAGTCTTGGAAGTTGTACCTGGAACTGAGTAAAGCTTTTAAATATTCCAGAGGCTTTCTTACTTTCAAGCTTTCAATTTCCTCATGTGACAAGCTTGTCGAACCAGTATCCAAAAGGGTTTCTGCTGGAGTTTCTGTTGGAGTAGGAACAGTTTGGATACTTCCTCCAGGGTTCAAGTTTGTGTCTGTTTGCTTCGACAGATCATCTTCTTCTTCGACAGTTTCTCTATCAGCCTCTGTTGTGTCAGTTGGCCCTTGAGCTTGTGCATCCTAGTCTGGGGCAGCTTTTTCAATTTCTGTTGCATCAATTGGTCCTTGAGTTGGTGCATCCTGGTCTGGGGCAGTCTTTTCCTCCACAGTAAAATCTGGGCGAAAAGGAGAGTTATTGCCAGAAGACTCAGAGTCACTGATGTCGAAATCTTCGAAAGTCTGAGGGCCATAGACACCAGTATCTGGAGTGGCTTCTTCTTGAAGCCTTTCAGCTAAAGTCTTCTCAGAGTCAGAAGGAATAACTTCTTCTTGAACCTTGGAAGTTGCTTCGACATCAATAATAACCTGAAGAAAACAGAAAAGGGAAGTTTAAAATAAAAGAAGAAATGCAGTTAAGACTATGAATATTCTCAATCGAAAATTAATACCTGAGGGATCTCAGTGTGAGTGCTTGAATCCCCACTTTTCTCACTTCTTGAAGGGATTTTGTTGGTTGGACTAGCAGGAGGAGTTCGTCTATGAACTAAGGATCTCTGGGAGGACACTGTTTTTATTCTCGTGCCTTTGTTTCTTTTCAGAGGTTGAGGTTCAGGAGATTCATCCTCAGACTCTTCGACACTCACCTCTTTTTCTTCCTGTTTTCTTTTCTTGGCTGGTGTGCGAGTTACCTGAGGTATGCAAAAAGAAGACGTGTTCAGTATAGAGGATATTAAAATATATATAAAAGAAGAAGAGTGAGGTGTCTTTATTGGTCGAAACCTTTTTGGCAGCTATGGGCGATTTTTCGACTGTTTTGGAGGAGGTCCCTTCATCAGGAGTTTTCTTGACAATTCTAACAGCTGAAAGAGAAAGAATTGCATGAACATTGATATAAAATATAAAATGAGTTAG
Source organism: Lathyrus aphaca (assembly GCA_963966055.1). Lineage (NCBI taxonomy): Eukaryota > Viridiplantae > Streptophyta > Magnoliopsida > Fabales > Fabaceae > Lathyrus > Lathyrus aphaca. The sequence goes on along the minus strand of OZ014519.1, from coordinate 398,382,638 downwards.
AAATAAGAAGAGGAATGTAATTTCTTCGACACCTTCAAGAATGGGTTCTTCCACACTAACATGTTCTATCCCAACATGAAGGTGCCCAGTGAAGTTGCCCAGATAATACTTCGTCGGAACCACACGTTCGGCAAGTTTCTTGCTGGACTCGCGAAACAGCTTTAAGTGAGATCCGCACACAAACCAATCTGGAAATGGAGGGCACAAGGCCACACCAAATTCTGCAGAAGGGAGTGGGAGAAACTTTGGGGGAAATGAAGTATAGGCAAAGTTGTAACGTGCATGTGGTGGAATGTACGAAGGCACCCCCAACCTATCCAACTTTTCTGAAAATTTTTGTTTTAAAGTTACTGCTGCTTCGCCTATGGTTCGACGAAGATCACTGGGCCTGTAAATAGTTTCAAAATATTTTTGAAAATTTTGAATTTATTTGATATGCTTATCTGTACCTTTCTTCTTCTTATCCTGCACAAAAGCAAAAGCATTCGTCAGGAGAGTGTTGAAAGTTGCTACATCAAAGAATTTGTTAATATAATACTCCTTCCACCAAACGTCGAAGTCTTTAGTGCATAAGAAGTTTGGTCGAAATATGGTGGGGTAAACCTCCAAAGATGCGTCGAAGAATTTGTTGTACAATTCTAAACTTCTCTCAAAATTTTGAAATGAGTTGTAGAACAGAATAGAGCCTTTCTTGTGGTAAATGGGTTTCGTCTTCGTCTGTGTTAGCCCAAATTGCCTAGCCACCAGGTTAGGTTGGTAGACAATGAGAGAAACTTTAGTGTTGTTGAGACTGTGATGGGAGAAAAGGTGTCTTGGCATGAGGAAGGCCTCCAAGATGGATATGTAGGAGTCTTCTTCTTTTTGGTTTTCCACTGGGAGTTGTCTTGTGAACCATCTGGGACCCACAATTCTGTTGGCAAAGGGTGCCATGGACGGAGTGAATTTATAACGTTTGGCGAACATCATTATATAACTAGTGAAGGCTTGTCGAATACCTATGTTTTCGTCAGTAGGTGTTAGTTGGACTAACCTAGGCCATTCGACGCGCCTGTCTTTCACCTCTTCTTCGTCAACTGGCATCTTGACAGGGATACATGCTTCGAAGGTTGCGTTCAGCCATAACTGTAAGAGCCAGAAAGGGCCTGTAAGACTGATGGTTCCTTTGTCATTGAGGGTTTTTAAGTTACTCACACTCTCACTCAGAGATTCATAGAGATTTGCCAGAAGCAATTCACTTAGGCAAAATGCAACTCCATTATGAAGTTGATTAGCCATGATGATATAGCTTCTGGCAACCTGAAGTGACCTAGTGCAGAAGACGAACTTGGCTAACCACAGAGTAAGAAAAGCAATATGTTCTCTGTCGGATACTTCCTCCATGCCTTCGCCTTGGTGATAAGCAATGAATACGGAATAGCCAGCGTGCTTGGTGTCGAATCCTATGGGATATTTATTTAAGTGCTCAGGATTAAAAATTTCTCCTAAGGGACTGAGGCCAGTGATGGCTGCTATGTCGAAAAGGGTAGGAGTGACCATACCACAGGGGAGATGGAAGTTGTTGTAGGTACTATCCCAGAAATATAAAGAAGCCAGCAGCATGTTCTGACAATAGCGTGGGCCTTCTTTCGACAGCTGAATCAGGTCGTAAATGCCAGTCTTCTTCCAGAATTTCTCTTTGACCTTTTCGACTCTAGTGAGCCAAGCTAAATAGTCTGAAGGATCTTTTGTTAGGGGAGGGCTCCTAAAAATCCTAGTTTGATTCAAGTAGGACAAGTCTAATTCTGTCGAAGCTATGGGAATTTCAGGTTGCTTAGATGATGTTTCGACAGACTTAGGGTTCTTACTAGCAGCTATTGGTTTAAAGGCAGAATAGCAAGGATAAAAATCCTTTAAACGATTTGGGTCAGCATTAAGATCAAAGACGGGACCTAACATTGCATGGTGAACTCCAGAAACTGAGATAGGGATCATTACCTGAGATCTGTAGATACTAGCTTTCTCCCTCTCATTTGGAGGTTCTGGGATGTATTGTTGTTGCTGCACTTGCATGGGTCCAGACAGTGTGTGAGCAGGAGGGAGGTCAGCAGTCTTCTTTGCTTTCTTAGCGCTACGGTCAACAACAGTTTTTGGAGGCGCCATTGGTATGAGAAGATGAAGAGCTGGAGTAGCAGAGAGCTTAAAAAGGGTTTTAATGGAGTTTTCTGTGTTAAGGAGAGAAGAGTTTGAGAATGTAAAAAGGAAGAAAGGTTTTAGAAGGTGGTATTTATAGAAGGTGATAAGATATAAAAATAAATAAAAAAAGAAAAGAAAAGACTTTTCAGTTTAGGTAATGGGGGACATGCGTTTGATCCAATGGTGGTGATTAAAGGTGACGGTTGGTAGGGAGCCATGATTTAGCTAGGATATAGGGTTATGGAAGGTTGTGTAAACGTGGGCTAGACGTGACGTTTTTCAGAAAGTGGAAATCAAGGTGTTTTTTTGGGACTCAACAAAGTCACTTTATAATTAATGAGACTGGCATGATGTCAGAAGTCATTTCGACAGCAAAAGATATTTCTCCAGAATTAGTCGAAAACATCTTTGCTGGGGGGCAATTTGTAAGCTCATAATTTCGACATTGTGAAATTTGGAATGTGAAGTCTTTTCTGTTACTGAGAAGATAATCAGTAGAGAAGGATAAGAAGAAGTGAAGATGTTCAAGAGATGTTGACAAGGTTAAAAGCTCAAGTGCTTCGATGGGAAGATAAATAATATTCTGGCAAACCAAGTTTGGGGACCCATTTATAATTGGGTGTTCGACAAGCTGAGTGCATCATTCGACAGTTCGACAGAGAGAAGGTGTTTGACAGAAGCATTGGTTCGTAAAAGTGGAAGAGTTTCTTCTTCTTCGACGTTTTGACATATGAAGAGATGTAATGTTTCGTCACCAAAGGAAAGAGTTCAAAATTTAAAAGTTGTAACCTTTGACAGTTGGACACATGGAAGTTTCAAGGAAGGAAATTGCATGCAGGCTGACACTTGTCGTTTAATTATAATTTTTCCGTTATAGGCAGTTACTTTGTTTGTATATAAATAGGATAGTTTGTGTTTAGAATGGGTGTGTGAAAACTTATACAAAATTCCTGTAAATACTCTAAGTACCCAGTGTGAGAGAAAATGAGTTTGATATTTGGAACCATGTACGTTTGAACACCATTTTCCCTTTAAGTTATTTAAATTATCAGTTTGTTTCATCAAGTTATTTTATCTTCAGTTTTATTTACCTTTCTGCAAAGTTTTATCATATCGCCATTTTTCTTACTTTTGTCTAAACTTAAACTTTATTTTACTTTCAAAATCAAATCATTTAACACTTTGACATTATTGACAAAACAAATCATAAATCATTAACTATACTAAGAGTGTTTCGACAAATAATTGCACATGTGTCCTAGGACTTGTTTGGTTGGTCCTGCAAGTAACCCAGTTTTCTAAGAGATTGGTTAACCAGAGGTTGTTCGTTAGAAATCACAGCGAACAACCTTGAGCTATACAATTCAAGCAACCTATCAGTTACAATAAACCATTCCAGCTTCAATCTTGGACTTTGATCAGGACACATACAAAATTTTCAGCTTCAATATTGGGTTTTGATCAAGACACAAATACAAACTTTGAGCATCAAAATCATGTGCTTTAACCAGGATATAAATCAACCTTTCCTCCCAATTCTAGCCTTTTAGGAGGAACTACGAGGCTCTGATCCCTCAATTCTCTTTTTGGGGTACATAGGCAAAAGGTCGTAAGATCTTTGCGAGCACACCAAACAAAAAACGACAATAGGTTCTCAGACCTATCAAAACAACAAAAAATTATGAAAACACAAAAACAACTTCATCCTATCTTACCAACACTCATTTCATTTCCAGACCCAAATAAAAGAAACCCCATCAATATCAAAAAGAACAAATTTTGCACTATACTTAAGGTAAAATAATCTAAGAGAGAATCCAAAACCATGTGGGCATCTATCAATTAACAATATGCAAAGTGGGGTGAGTTTAAGACATCTTTTCCCTTCTATAACCAACTTCATCAGGAAAAAAATAAGAAATAAGAAAGTAGCAAAAATATGATAGTGATTAAAGACCACGAAAATCGAGCTACACCTAGACACCAATAACTCATTCTTTTGTACAAAACCCTCATGAAACATGAGAATTTAGTCTCTTTATATAGTAATAAACTCTGGACTTTTTCTTCATGGATCTCTGACATTAATTCGTCTAGAATAATAGATATTATGTTGGATATGATCTTATTGATAATCTCTCCAAAATTTATGATTGATTTCTTTCAAATTCAAATTTAAATTTTCATTTAAATTTGATTTGATCTTCAATAATCACCTAACAAATCAACCACACATTGCTAACAAAGTGCTACAAATCTAATTATAACATAATCAGAATTTGCGCATCAAACAAGATCCATATGGCCTGCTATCAAGGCTAGATGTCGAACACCACATATTCTAGAACATTGTGTACCACATGTTGCACCAATGTATCCAAATATATTCTTCTCCATTGCTTGCAGATCTTATATTGTCGAGTGAGTATTGGATAAAACATAAGCCTTAACCAAAGTACAATCACATTTGTTTGTTGAAAGTGACTAGATGTTGCAGCAAACATGTTGGAACATCGTGTTCCACATGTGTCTCTTATGCACCAAACAACCTTAAAGATTTTTGTGTTGTTTTTCATAATGCAACCTATCTAAAGAAACAACACTATTACTCATGTTGTTTTACCTAAATCATCCAATCAAAGAAATAACAATAGGGAACAATGATTTTCCCACCTCCACTAGCCACCTAAATACCAATAAGAACTTTGAGAATTCTAATACAAACATCAATGAAACGATAACATACTATGACAAAGATCAAGAAAAATTGTCTCATGCCTTATCCTTTTTTCGATAGATCTAGGGAAGATAAAGATGATGTCAATTGGAAAACTTTCACATGAATATTCAATGAATACTCAAACTGTTAAGAGTTCCAAAAACAAGGATATCGATATATGAAGGGACAACATAGCCAGATGAACACATGGAGCTTATGGATGTCCTTATGTATTTCCAAGGATAAAATGTCCTAAGGAAGTGCAAGTTATTCTCCCTTTACCTTAAAGGCAAGAACCATAACACCGTCACGAGATTTGAGGGACAAATATGTCAATTTGTGGAGATAATAATGCATGTAATTTACTGCTCATTTTACTTCAAGGAGATAAGCAATGTCAACAAAGAGCTTAGTATCGATAAGGCAAAACCAATGTCAATAAATAGCATGGTGTCAACAAACCATTATAATTATGCACATAAATTTAATTGGGAGGCTATATTTGTGAAGAATGTGATTGGTGAGAAGAAAAATACCTTTTTTCGAAAGACCCAAGAAAGATGAAGAGCTTCCAATATGAACACTTCCACAAGGAGATTTAATGAATACCCACACTCTTAGGATTTCTAGAAACCCCTTATGGATGAGGGAGTATTAAGGGATAAAAGACCTATATGACATTGATCTTTTTGAGGTGTTTATGAACTTCCAAGGTGAAAACGTCCAGAGGAAGTACAAGGTGAACTTCAAATGCAGAGCTGCAGCAATGACCTCTGGTTTAAGATCTTTCTCCAAGCCTGTGAAAGGTCTTTGATCAAGAACAGGTATACCTAGAAGTTTAGAGAACTCCTCCATGGTTGGAACCAGCTGATAATCAGGGAATGTAAAGCAATGGTGCATAGGGTCAAAGAACTGAAACAGGACACTCATCATGTCTTCGTTGAACCCTGAAGTGACTAGATCCAATAGGTGACCATGTCTCTTGATGAACTGGGAATGATCAGACACTTGAGAAACCAACTCTTTAAGCTTAGGAGGTATCCCCACAAAGTTGATCCTGATGGTGTTTCTACGAGCAGAAGCCATGACCTGCAACAAAGAACAAAGATAAATCCTTTGGTCCTTGAAATGGTTAGTGAAAATGCTATGCTTATGATGCATGATGATGTCATGATGTTATGTTCAATCACAAACATGTGGCACACACAAACAAGTCACACAATAGCCCTAGATTTAAAGGCTTGCATGAGGTTCAAAGGTAAGTACCCTCCCCTGAAGTTTAGATGGTTCATCCTGTCCTATAAAGTAACCATGTTCTAAGGGATCTCAAAATCATTGATCCTTCACAAGGGTGGTTGTTCAGTAGGCAACTTACTTGCCAACCAAAACCCTCCAAGTTTAGAATCTCAATGAGCGTAGTATCGAGTATCAACCAACTTTAGTCTGCACCAAAGCCGGTTATCTCACTACTTTCTAAAGGCCAAGATGGGATAACTAAGGTTCTAAAAGTTAGTTAGTGCATTGACAACATATGGCAGCCTCATATTATCCTCAACTTGACTTAAGGAACATAAGCACCAACCAAGAAGTCACACTAACTATGGCCACCAGATCAACCATATCGGTATACGCCGTACAGTTTCCTTGGTCTATTGCCATTTACCTAAGGGACACTAGATCCGGGTTAGGATCTTTCACACATAAGAGCACCCAACAAGATAAGTATAAAGCAAACAAGGCAAACAATTTTAAAGTGATCTAATTCCTAAGGGTACCCCTCTTTAATATTAAATCCCCAGCAGAGTCGCCAGTTCTGTAACACGGTGGGAGAACTGACTTTAGTTATGTTGCGGATAGCAAGAGTCGCCACCGACTTTTATTTTATCCAAAAGGAAAGGGTATAAAAGAACAGGAAAGACCTTAAGAGATATTTTTGGGTCCGGGGGGTAGGTTATGTAAAGGGAAGGTGTTAGCACCCTTTACATCCATGGTTATCCATGGGCTCTTAGTTACTTAGCTCACTTTTGCATTGTTTTTGAAAATGTGAAGTGTGTGAATAGAAAAATTTTCATAATAGTTGATAATGATCCATGTACGGATGCGTAAAAACTTGTGTTTGAAAATTTGTTTGAAATTGTGAAGAGTTTGAAAAGTTTTTGAAGTGAGCAAGTACATAAGAGGAACCTACCCTAAAGTTTAAGTATTTTCTGTTCTTTATCCTTTAAGTGGTAAGACTATCCCTATTATTAAGGAATAGGTAGTCATTACCTTGGATGTAAGGGACATATGAGGGACATCTGTTTTATGAAGGCAACTGTGGGGTGGATTAAGCATTTAGGAGGGACTATCATCATTATTCGAAAAGGGACTTGATCTTTATAGGCAACCATTAGGGACTTGATGATTTTTCTTTTAAGGGACTTGCTTTATACACCCCACTTGAACTTATAATTAGGCAACATTGAGGGATAGCCTTAGAAAGTGTAGGATGGCGATTAAAAATCGACTTACGTGTGTGAGTGTTCAATATTATTTATCTTATAATTAAGGTGATCTAAATTAATTTTTAAATAGAATACATATTTACACTCCCTAAATTACTAACCATAGCAAAAAATAAATTAAATATTACAAATTTTACACCAAGGAGCAATTACATAATTATAATAATAAGCAAAATAAATAGCAAAATATAAAAGCAAAATATAAATAATAAGTAAAAATATAGAAATAAGCAATAATAAATAAATAGGGGTTAGTAATAATAAGAATTAAAAATAGGGTTAGTAAAATAATAATGAAAAAATTAAATAATGTTAGTGAAATAATAATAATAATTAAAATAAATAGAATTTAGCAAAAATATTATAATAACATAATGAAAATAAAATTACATTTTTAATATAGACATTTATTTAAAAATATGAAAAATTAAAGGATTATGGTAATATTTTAATTTATGTACAAATTATTAAATTATTTATAATTACAAAATTAAGTTATTATAGGTTTAATTGTTTCTAAACACATATTAAAAATTATTTATATATAATTTAGGTTATAAACAAATTAAAAGAAAAAATATTTACATATTATAAGTTTTAAATATTATATTTACAGAAACTTAATTATCATAATTATATTTATAAATTTTAAGCATATTAAAGTTCATATTATATTAAATATTATATTTACCAAAATTAAGTTAGAAAAATAAAATTAGATTTTAACATTTTGTTTAGAAAAAAATAAATTAGGGTTTTTATAAAGTTAGGTTTTAGAAAATATTTTTAAGGTTAATTATTTGACCTAAAACTAATTAAATTATTTATCTAAGAAAACTACATACAATAATAATATAAATAAATTATAAAATAAATATCAACAATTTAACTTTTAGAAAATAAGTTATGATTTTAAAAAATATGAAGTTTTATATATGATATAATATTATTTAGAAATTAATTTCCTTAAAAATATAAATTAGTTATTAAACAAAATAAATAAATAGTAAGAAAATAGTGTAAAAAGAACATACCTGGGGCTGGGATTGAACCCACGCCCTAGGCTCTCTCTCTCTCCCTTGGACCAACACAAGCACCACCAGACCATGCGCGCGTTTGTGATTATGAAGTGAGCATGAAACCTTATACAGTAAACATGAAAATATGAATGAATAAAAACCAAAAAAATATGAAACTGGGACTCGAACCCTCAACCTCAGCTTCCCATGCGCTCATGCTTGCCACTATGCCATTTGTCTCCAACTGATATAAAACGCAAAACACTAATTAAATATTAAAACCACATTCAAATTACGAATTTCGCACGCTCGTCCATCTTCTTCCTCCAGCCATCGTATTAGGCTATAGTGACACTTGATCCGTCACTATAGCTTATAGTGACGACCTTTTCCCGTAGCTACATGACCTGGAAAATCAAAAACGCAGCATACACAAAATAAATTCATTCTAAGGGTTCAAATTAGTCAATACAAGTCCTCTAAGTCCAATTCAGGTCTCAATTTCATGTGAAATTATCCGTAGCTAGGATTCCCGATTTTGGATCTTCAAAACCCTAACAATGGCATACCTTCAAACCGGCCCTGAAACTCAAATTAAAATATCCAGAAACGTTGCAAGCATCAACATAAACAGTAATATACAATCAAATTTCATTTATATAGCTTGCATAATGAAAATCGAAAATCAAACTTTTAAGCTAAAATGTGCAATCGGTTTATGTATTCCAGGATGTTTTTGATGATGTAGATGATGTAAATAGAGTCAATGATCATCCAACAATGTATTGCAACCTTTAGAACACCTTGATTTGGCCTGTAAGAGAGAATCCGATTTGAGGTTTTTTTGTGAAAAGTTGGAAGCTTGCTCTTGTTCTAGGAGGCAGAAAAATCGTCCCTAGTGCTTGCAGTGTCTTCAAGTATATATAATGATTGAATTAGGTTAAAAAGAATGGATCTTGTATCATGAAAATTGATTACTTGATTATGAAGAGATCTCTCATCCAAAAATATCAAAAAAATCCAATATTCTCTTACTATTTTGGCCTAGCACGAATTTGGATGTTGATAATTGGTCTTGAATGGTGTTTATGACTTTCTAGAAGAAGAATCACCCTTAAATATTGATTTTTTGATTTTATTTTGATTTAATATGTATTTAAATGAATAAAATTCAAATAAATATTAAATAAAATAAAAAAAATCAGAAATTACATGGGTGGGTCGTGCTTGGTGTTATATTGAAGTTTGGATCACAAGATTGCAAGCCCATTTGGAAGAAATTGATTTTAAAGCCCCATTTTCTTCATACACCACTCCAAAATTTCCCAACTTTGCAAGGGCACATATCCTTCAATTTTAATGCTATGAGGGTGTTCTTGGACATTTTGGAAAGCTTGAAGAGTCCTCTAACCAACCCCACTGGTTTCATGTCCATACCATTTACCAATCTCAAGTTATGCCCTTTTGAAGTTGTTGACTTTTTGTTGACTTTCAAAAGGACCTATAATGTCTTAGCTCATAACTTCCAAATGAAGCATTTTTGGGCTTGGCTTGTGAGACACAAAGTTGTAGAGAATTTAATTTCCTTCAAAATGAGCTTTGAGTGGAGACTTGGTGATGAAGTATGTGAAAGTTATGGCTGGTCAAAGTTCAGTTGACTTTTACTGAGGAAACCCTAATTTAGAAACTCCTGATTCTTGATAATCTGAAATCTCCTTGATGAATCATGATCAACCCTTGATCAAATGATGAATTTTACTTCATATACTTGATGTTGGCAAAAAATCATGAATTTTGACTTTGGTTTGACCACAGTTGACCTCAGTTTGACTTTTTAACTGCTTTGACTGATTTTGACTTATCTGATCATCTGACTGAGCAAACTTCTGAGAAAAGTCTTGAAACTTGTCATGGGGGTTCTTACACACATATAAGATGTTATGAAGCTCATTTGAAGTCTTGGAAGTCCATTTAGCCTAATTAAAGTCAAAACCCTAGTTTTGGATGCACTGCTTAGGAGATGCACTGTCTGAGGGAATTGTCAACTCTTCTGACCAATTATGAACTTTGTGAACCTTGTGAACCATCATAAAATGTCTTGTGAACCTCATGGGAGATATTGTGAACCTTGTGAACCTTGTGAACCTCATAAAGTGTCTTGTGGACTTCATGAACCTCATGGAAGGTCTTGAAAGCATTGTGAATCTTGTGAACCTTCATGAAGTGACTTGTAGACTTCATGAGCCTCATGGAAGGCCTTGAAAGTGTTGAGAAACTTGTGAACCTTGTGAACCTTCATGAAGTGACTTGTAGACTTCATGAACCTCATGAAAGGTATTGAGAGCATTAGGAAACTTGTGAACCTTGTGAACCTTCAAGAAGTAACTTGTAGACTTCATGAACCTCATGAAAGGTTATATAAGCATTGTGAATCTTGTGAACCTTGTGAACCTTCTTAGCACACAAAGTCTTGTATTGTGAGGGCAAATTTTGGGGTGCAACAAGTATGAACAATTATGAGCATTGGAAGCCAAAGTTACATCGATGAAGGACTTATATGTTGAGATAAGGGTCGAGGAGATACTCTCTCTGGCCTAATTGAGATGATAGATGAATGTTACCCCTTCCAAATATAGGAATTATATACTTTTGAATGCATCTAGGAAACACACTTTGAAATAATGAGTAGAGTTTACAAGAAGATGTTGAGTTCCAAAAAAAAAGTTTGGGGTAGCTCAGACATCGACATGTTTCAATACTTCTATTTTCATAAGAGAAGCGACCACAACATGTTGGGAAAATAACAACATAAAATTCTACCACATGGAAGTATATCCACAAAAAAGAAAAAGAAGCAAAATTTTCAACAAAAACTCATAAAATCATAATTCAACTTGTAATTTTTACAAGAAAAAAATTGCAAATTCTCCCAATTTCAATTTTTGAATAGAAAAATTGTAAACCCTCTCTCAATTACAATTTCTAGATGGAAAAATTACAAACTCTATCTCAACTACAATTTTTGGATGGAAAAATTTCAAACTCTCTCTCAACTACAACTTTTGATCGGGGAAATTATAAATCCTCTCAACAAACTATTTTTGAATGCAAATATAAAAAACCATCTCAACAAACTATTTTTGAACATAAAAATAGAAAACCATCTCAACAAATTATTTTTGAACGAAAAAAAATAAAAAATTCTCTCTAGACACACAACTATCAAATCCTCAATATACTCAAAGACTACATTTTATTATTAGGTAGAAAAGTAAAATTAACTATATCTATTTATATTAATATTATATTTTCTTTCTCTTATCCGGTCTGGGATTTAGATGAATATATTATTGAATCCACAATGGCGGATCTTTGGTGGGGGGCAAAAGGAGCCATGACACCTCCAAGAAAACAACTTTTTTTTCTAATATTCACCGACTCTAATTAATCCATCACATAATTATTTATTTTACAGTGTATAACTTTATGTATAGAATAGCAAAGTGATGAAACTACATGTTTATGGCATCTGTCACTGACCTTTTAGTATAGTGAATATTTTTTTAATATAACATAGTTTATTAAATAAATTTCCAAAATAACATAACTTTGAAAAAAATTACCAAACTAACATAGTTTGGTAATGCATTCGCCATTTGAAGTGAAGAACTAGTGCAAATTATGTTGAATTCGCCAAACGGAATTGCATGAATCATAATTTTAGAACCAATTCGCCAAACCATTTGGCGAATGCATGCAAGTTTACAACCAATTCGCCAATTGGTATGTTGTGCATGTGTTATTTTGTTATTTTTGTGTTTCATATTTTTGTTATATATATATATATATATATATATATATATATATATATATATATATATATATGTATGTATAAGTATGTATATATATGTATATATATATATATATATATATATATATATATATATATATATATATATATATATATATATATATATATATATATATACTTATATAAATATATATATATATATATATATATGTATAAGTATGTATATACATATATATATACTTATACTTATATATATATATATACTTATATATACTTATACTTATATATATATATATATATATATATATATATATATATATATATATATATATATATATATATATATATATATATATAATATATATATATATATATATATATATATATATATATATATATATATATATATATATATAAGTATATAAAAGAAAATTATATTAAAAGAAAATTATTCATATAAAAGAAAATTTGAGAATTTGAGAAAGAGAAATATAATATAAAAGAAAATTATTATTAATAATCCAACAACGATAGTACAAAAACTAATTTCCCGCCCGATCTAACTGTCCCCCAGTACCACATCCACGGGGATGACCCCGTCTTCGAACTCTACCACCAGATGGTCGAGGTTCCGCTTGTATTTGTGTGTTTGGTGGAGGCGGTTGTTGTTGAGTCCATGATTCTGCTTGTCCCCAATTACGTGGAAGGTTGCTGCCAAAGGCGCTGCCGTAACTGAGTTGTGTGCCCATGTTTTCAAAGCTGGGTCAGATAGGTTGGGCTGGGTTGGATTGGGTTGGGTGAGGACGATAAGCTTGACCAAATGAAGATATTGCCTCGTTTTGAGAACGAAACAAAGGTGGGGGGCTATAGGTTGGTGTGGATATGAAGGGGTTGTCGGGGGTATATTGGTGTTGGTAAGGCTCTTGTTGTTGTGATTGGGTTTGTGGCATGAAGGGGTTACGTGTTTGGATGAATGGCCTATGGGTGTTTGAAGTCGATGGCTGGAATTGGGTGGGGTAGTCATGTTGTGGGGTTGGTGGTTGGGCGTATGCTGCGGCCTGCGAGCGGGGGTCAATCAAGTATGGGTTATCAGACACCCATTGTTTCATAGTAACTGACCTAAACCAAACTAAATATTCTCTAGTTGGTTTGACATTTTGCAGCACTTGGTCAGTTAGGACATGTTGGCGTCGATCCCTCCATTGTTGACGTAATTCCCTTGCAAAGTCTCTCCAATCTTCCATGTTCCACATGTCACTTACTCTTTTCAAATGCCAATCTCCCAAACATGTCGGAGGGCCCGAAATATCCTGTTGCATTCCGAACTGCATTTTCACCCGATCTGTTTGGTGCATTTCAATTGTTGTGAAGC